>OX383968.1:1212500-2412500 GCA_947532105.1 Athrips mouffetella | reverse complement strand
TTATCAAGTAATTTTTTTTCCGGTTATAGTTGCTTGTTTTCATGAGTAAGCGAAACCAATTAAATTCACGGTGTGAATGGACCATATCCGCTTCTAGCGCCCGTGGTCAAATACAAAATTCTTTTTTTTTTCGATCACGATAATAATAATTAAGCAACGTTGTCCATCGTCAGAACCCGAATAAGTTGAAATTTTATTTTTAGATTATGTATTTCTGTTGCCGCAAATAATAAAATTTATAAATAAAGAGGGCTTCCTTACCTAAAACGTGTTTTTAGGTGACTTTTACTGGATTTTTGTTTTGGCTCTATGGTAAAAACGGGAACACGCACAAGCGTGAGAATTGCTATATTTTTAGTGCATAAGCTTAGAACAACGTTCTTTTATGAAATCTCATTGTGCATAAGCTATAGAATAACAACAAATAATAAAATCTGCTCAAAAACGTGTCGGACTCGTGCGCATTTAATACACTTCTACGTGACTGCGCATCCATAGCTAAGACGGTATTTTTAACGGTTTTGACGTTTTTAGAAAAGACTTAACGCTACGTCTATAAACATTTCTCGCAGAGAAATAACAAATAGGCTTATCGAAGGCTAAAGTGAAACATACTTAGCTTAAAACAAGGAAAAAGTGAGTTAAAACTTAGTATTGAGTGTTACGTATATGTAAAGTATTATGCGGGTGACTACAACTCCGCACACATTGCAAAGATAAATGAAAAAATGAAAAAAGGCACGCGATAAACACACTAGATATTTAAGGTTCCTAATAAAAGTGTTAAGAAACAATCAGAAACTGGTGTAGCAAAAACAAAATTAAGAAAGAAAGTATGTAAAAACCATGATAACCTGGATAACCTGGCTAGCCCTACAACGGAGTCTTCAGTCAGGATAAAAAAAAAGCACAAAGTGGCACGCGCCCAGACACTAAACTATGTATCATTAATAGATAATAAGATTAATACGAACTTTTCGGTTGTAACCTGCTACGGTTTCATGGAAAATATCAATATCCCTAAAAAGTAAGTTATATGATTTGCAGATGCGGTGCAGAGGAGCTCGCGCTCCGAAGTTTGTAGATACACTGATAGTATGGAAGAGGTTGGCGTTTGGTGCTCTGAGCCTACGACGTGTGTAAATACGAATATTACTGACTAAGTCATTACAGTTAGAAGAGCTTTTACAAATGTTACGTATAATTCTGGCATCAAATAATAGACGCCTTTCATCAAGGGGTACAAGTTTGTACTCCTGGAGGAGGTCCCTATATGACATATACTTGAAGGTTAAACGACGGTGCATTGCTCTCAGGAATTTCTTTTGAACCATCTCTATTTTCTTTGAGTAAACTGCGTAAAGGCATATGCAAGTAGAAAATTCTAACTGCGGGCGAATGAAGGATTTGTATAATATTAAGTATGCATTTCGACTTTTAAATTTTTTGTACTACGAAGTACGAATCCTTATACTCGTATTTGCATGGCCTTATTACAGATTTTGTCTACGTGTGAATCAAGTTTTAATTTGGCATCAAAAAGAACACCAAGTTCCTTAACTTTGTCAACTTTTGATAGCACTTTCCCACCAAGGCTATAGACTGAAGGCACATTATTGCGTTTGTTGGAAAAGGTTATTTGTTGACATTTATCATGGGCGAGGTACAACTTATTTTCGATACAGTTTGTTTCGAGTCTGTCTAGGTCATCCTGCATCTTGCAGCAGTCTGAAACATCAGTGATGGTATTATATATTTTTAAATCGTCAGCATACAAAAGGTATTTACAGTTTTGAAAGCATATACTAATATCATTAATAAAGATCACATACAGGAGAGGGCCTAAAATTGAACCTTGAGGTACACCAGAGGTGATCTAAACAAGGTTAGAGTTAAAACCATGAAGTATGACTACTTGCGTTCTGTCGGACAGGTAGGATTTGAAGAAACTGAGTAGGGCACCCTTTACTCCGATACGTGCTAACTTTGTGAGGAGGATTTTATGATCGACCTTATCGAACGCTTTACGAAAGTCCGTATAGAAGGCATCAATTTGATTTCGTCTATCCAGACCTTCGTAAAGGTAATTCGAATAAACTAATAGATTGGTCAGTGTAGGGCGGTGCTTTACAAAACCATGTTGCTCGAGAAGAAGACAGTTTTCTAGAAGTGGATATATGTGATTATCTATAAGTCTTTCGAGAATTTAGGAAAAACAGGAGATGATGAAAATTGGTGTACAGTTTTCGATTTTATGTCTAGACCCAGACTTTTGTATGAGTGTGATATAGGCCAGTTTCCACCAGTTTGGGACAACTCTGCTATTTAGACATTTATTGTACAGTAATGTGAGTGGTTTAGATATTACTTTGTGCGTACGTTTTACGAGAAAAAAAAACTAATCTTGTCAGGGCCAGTACCTTTGATGGAGGACCTTCTTGTAATAGTAATTAAATTAGTATTGTAAAATACTATTTGTACTAATTGTATTTAGATAACTTTAAGTAACTTTGGCCCTGGACTGTCGTGTTATATATTTCATTCATTCATTATTTAAGAGCCATGCTCTTGTCGGTGTAGCTTTCTCCATCTGTTTCTGTCTTGTATTAGGTTTTTCAGTTCTCCGTAAGTATTTACCCCCGCCCTCTCTTTCATCCTTTGGCAGTACTCTATTCTAGGCCGGCCACGGCCTCTTCTTCCTTCCACCTTTCCTTCCACAATAGTTTTTATAAATGTGTCGTGCCTGATGATGTGACCAAACATTTTTCCTCTTCGGTTTTCTATTACATTTATAATTTCTCTATTTTGATTTATTCCATCCAATACTTCCTTATTTGTCCTTTTCTCTGTCCAGCTTATTTTCTCCATTCGCCTCCTATATATTTATTTTATGAATAAATGAACCTATATGAAACGAAAAATCAGATTGACGTGAGTTTTTACATTGAGATAGTTTTAACGGGCAAAGAATAAGTCTCTTCAGAGGACTGCTGGGCAAATATCTAGTAAATAATTTTCTTTACTTGTCTCTTCAGCTATATTTACCAACTGCTACTATATCTGGAAACCTTGTATTGGTTCAATCGGCCACAATCACACGCTACCGAGCAAAAGTGGCCTTGTAGAATTGCCCGCTATTCAAAAACTTAATCGTTTTCCGCACAAAGATTAAAAGTGCTAAGATCAGACGCGACAGTTTATTAAATTTCTCAATGCGTACTATGTCAACTGTTGTTGTCAAACAACTGTTTATCTCTACAAGACACCATTAAGGACAGCCATTACTCAACACTTCTCAGGATGATCATTCGCAAATTGTCCACTTTGCAAAATTACCATTCTCAAAACGATCCACAGTTGACAATTTTCACTGTCATCATCATGACATCCCATGAAACGTCCACTACAGGACAGAGAACTCCCTCCATGAATCCAGCTGTTGCTGAAACAATGTGGAGGGGAAGTACCATAGTCACCACGCTTGTTAGCGTTACGGCTGGCACCATGGACTGTGGTTGTGGTGACCGCAGAATGCAAGACAAACGCAGCAAAAATTTGTGGTATATTTTGGGGGATGTATCGTAGTCACCACGCTTGTTAGCGTTGCAGCTAGCACCATCCGCGATTTTTACATGTAAGTGATACTAGTAAGTCATCATCATATCGTGTGGGTTGCAATGTCGATGACCGACCACCCAAACCCTGGTGTCAGAGTTGTTAAACCGCCAAAGGCCTCTGACATAGCACATTAATGACTACCTGCGTCGTCGACAAACGGCTTGACGTGCCTTCCGAAGCACGGAATAATCTAACTTTTCGGATAAATAGGTTATTCATCCTGCCATGTCCTAACCAAACTGAGGAGGTCACACAAACGGATTTTCGTTTGACAGTGTCCCCACCGTGAATCTGACCCAGAACCTCCGGCTCGAGAGCCGAGCTCTCTAACTACTAGACCACAAGGCCACCTCCAAGAAACCACCACAGATGCCGCAGATGGACGCTACTGCCCATTCTGAGGCTTAACATCCCTTAGTACATTTTTACGACACCCACGGGACGAGATCGGTTTGAAGCCAGAGCCAAAAGGACCCTTGGATATTGTAATGTGAATAGCCAAGTATCTGTAACTACTATTACTAGCCTCAGTCGTCCACTGATTAGAGTGTTCGGTTTTCGATTCGAAGGCTCCTGGTTCGATTCCCGGTGGAGACATTGTCAAACAAAAACACTCTGTGAGACTTCCCGTAGTTTGGTCAGGACATTGCAGGGTGGATCACGTGATTGCACGAGAAATTAAAAGGTTCCGTGCTTCGGAAGGCACGTTAAGCCGTTGATCCCGGCTACTATCAACGAAAGTAGTCGGTAATGAGCTATGTCAAAGGCTTTGGCGGCTCAACACCTTGAATCTATCTTACAACCCATACGATATGTTTTTTTTTATTGTCAATGGGCTTACTCTTGACCTCGATCTAGTCTTGAAGACAGAGATGAGGTCGACGATGGAACGAGCTTGCCCAGAAGAAGTCTATTCGCTTGCGACTTGAATAGATTCGGGTTGTATGAACTCGGGAACACAGACGCAGGCAGAGAATTCCACTCTTTAGCCGGTGACCTTGGTGACGGTGATGTTGGTGACCTTAGTAGCTTTTGCCCGTAACTTTATTCGCCTTGTCAATCAAAGCCACAAAACTGAACCTGTATCTCACTTTCAAAAGCGGTTTGCGTCAACAAAATTTATATCCTGTTAATTGACTTGTCTAGTTACGCCAAACGGATTGGCAGTGCGATAAAATGGTCATGTCGCAGAGAATTGGCTCTTGTTCGTTTTGAAATCGAGATTTTTTCGTTTTTGGAGTACCGTAATCCATACACAAAGGGTACCAACGGAAACCTATTACTAAGCCTCGGTGGTCTGCCTGTCTGACTGTTTGGTCTTTAAAGGGTCGTATATATTTAAATAATATAGCTAACAGGTTAAAATTTTCACAAAAGATGGTGTTTGGTGTATATCTTAACATCTATTAAAAACATTTCAAAGCTGAAAAAGGGGTCTGTAACTAAAAAACTTGTTTATTTCTTTTGCTGCGCTTTCGTAAAAACAGTGACACATAGTGTTTAACTTAGTATAATTATAAAAAACTAGTCAAGTACGAGCTGGAATCAAAAAAATTTGGCAAAGTAGTTCAAACCTACTATTAAGATTTCGCCTATCTTAAATATGATTCAGGTGTTAATACTCGTATGGAACCCACGATGCATTCTTCCGACTATCATTTGGCCGATTTTTTTGTTTTGTTCCAGCCATGCGGAAACATTCATTTGAACCAACAATAGACGGACAGGTGAATTTTTTATTGGGTTTCAATATGTTGAACAAATAAAAACTTTATGAACGGGAATACGTTGTATGAATTGAATAAAAGAAAAACGAATTGGATGTATTGAGGGTAAATGAAAAGGAACGATTCAAAAATATGTAGAATTTTATGATTTTATGCTGTTTTGTTAGAAGGAAATAAATGGTGATAGTTGCAGGCAATTCTTAAAAGTGGTAGGGCTTTTCTGCAAAGTAAGTTTGGGCAAGTACACACGGCTGCACATCAGTAGAAACACTTTTGGACCTTATGGCGTGGTAATAGAGTTGAAAAAGTTTCTACCGACAAGCGGTTGACCGTACCATATCTTTGTCGTAATTTTTGTCGTGTTGCAACGCTGTGTTTCGGTGTAAAGGGTATTTATTATAAGAAGCCAGTGTACAGAACATGAGATACATCGTCTTAGTTCTCAGGATGGGCCACATATTTCGCTGTCTTATTAGTTTCATAGTATGCCACTAAGAGCTGTTACAGACCAGCATAACATAACTAATAACACAACCCTTAACTCTTTCAGGCACAGATTTTTGTTGACTATAATAGACACGTAATTTTCATTCTTAATTATTCTCTAGGACAAATAAAAAGTATATCCAAGTTTTTTTTTTTTTGAAATTTTGGTACAATAAACGGCCACGGCGCTAGTTTTTTTTAGTCGCATTTTTGATGCTCGAGTTTGCTCAAACGATTGCAGTAGACGCAATTTTCCGCAATTTTCATAAAATGGCGTTTTTATGAATACCGCGTCAAAGGTTAGGTGGTTATCCATGGTGACCACCTCAAAGAAAAGAGTTAAAAGTCATAAGCAAAAGACTTGTCGCTTCTACATTCTAAGCTGAAAATCTTAATCTATGTTTCCGTGACTGCCTCAGCTTTGTGCCATATAGCGTGACGGGTCACACCCTTCAAACTACCCCATGGTACTGTTTATTACCATGTGTTGTTTAGAGTTCAGTTACTACTTATATGTGTAACATTGTAATCGTGATCGTAAAGGTAGTAAGTAATTTGAAGCTGTAATTCAGTTTTTTTTTTTAATGTAGACTCCTGTTGTGGTGGTTGTCACAACTGCACCGGACGGTTAGGGGGCGGAGGGCTCTACCCAGGAAACACGTAAGGCTACAAGCTTAAGGACCTCGGCTTAGGTTTGTGTGGTAAATGTCAATTGGTAATCAGGCTCCATGTGCGACTTTAGTATAATTGATTAAAAGCGAAAAGAACTTATTCCTGCAGTGGTTGGTAGCCGCACGCACGGCGGTAAGCATGTAAAAACAACCAGTATAAGCTGAACCAGCGCTGCGTTATAAACACCCGAAACCAGAGCTCAAGGTCAGTGTTTCCACCGAAGTGCGGCCGTGTGTACAATTCTCAGGACGATTATGTTCCTCATCCTCCGGTGTAAAACAAATGGTTTATTCATCGAAACATACCCAATTACATCCAATACTATTAAACGAGCAATATTTGTATATTTGTTGTTGTTGTTGTTGTAAAATCTTTATTGCTTATTCTTTATTACAAAGTGGCTATTGTCTGAAAGATTACAAGCAAAGGCGGACTTATCCCTAGGTGAGATCTCTACCAGTCAACCTTAGAGTGACTAAAGGAGAAAGTATAATGATGCAGGATGCAAGCGTGCAAACAGAGCAAAACATGAAAGAAAATAAGATAAATTTGTAAGAATAATAGAAAGAGACTTTAAATACCTACGTACCTAACTTAATAATAATAATAATAGAAGAAAAATAAGTATATTAATTACTAATGCTATTCCATACATACCTACATAAAAACTACATACAAATATCTATTAAATATATAGTATAACTGAACAATATATATATATGAATACATAATAATCCATTTTAAATATAAAATATACCTACATATAACTAAGTAAAGCTCAAGTGTCAGAATTGTAACCCCAGAGTTTCTTTAGCGCAGATTTAAATGAATTTATGCTGGGTGACTTCCTTACATGCTCGGGAAGCTGGTTCCAGAGTCTCACCGCTCGGACAGAGAAGGAATTAGAAACAATGCGAGAGGAGTGGCTTGGAAAAGCAAGAGAGAGGTTCACGCTGGATCGGAGCCGGCTGTCGGAGTCAGTGCAGAACTGGAAACTTTCTTTTAGGTAGTGAGGAGTTGCAGGATTGAAAAGAACGGAGTAGAGAAGGGAAAGGATGTGGATGTTTCTGCGAAGTCTGATGGGGAGCCAATTTAATTTAATTCTAAACTCGGAAACATGGTCGAATTTGTTTGTGTCGTTAGAGCCGTTTTCGATGAAATTTGTATACAGGGGTTTTTGGGGGCAAAAAATTGATCTAGCTAGGTCTCATGTCTGGGAAAATTCGTTTTCACTGTCTTTTTTAATATTTCTTAGTGCGTTCAAGAAACTTACAGCGCCATCTGTTGTCGAGTAGCATAGCTTGCTCAACCGATGATATTTTAATTATACAGAGCATAGCTCGGTCGCCCTGGTACTTTTATTTCTATTCTGTCAAAGCACAGTAGTTTCTAGACTTCCCTAGTAAATAAGTTTATAAGATTACTTAGTCGCCTATAACAACACCCAAGGGAATTTTTTATTTATTGAAATCAATAAAGTATCACATATTGGTATCTACTAAATAAGCAGCTGGTTGACGAAATTGTAGCCCAAAGCAACACGCTGAGCGCCTAACTGCACCAGATAGGTACGGTCGAGAGCACATCAATCTTGACGCATTACAATTATTTTATTCTCCATTGTTGTTACAGTCGAACTGCAAGTGTTAACCTGATCTTGACTGTCCTGTAAATTATTTAAAAGTTCGGCTAAACTTGCATCTTGACCAGATAGTCGCGAAAGGACAATTCTAAGATGTCAACTTTGGTAAACCTGCAATTTTTTTTTTTTTTATAATTCCAGGGCAGGGAACATCGCAAGAAGAACCGATGGCTGATGGGGCGTGAGGGTTCTAGAGTGGCAACCACGTACAGGAAGACGAAGCGTTGGCAGGCCCCCCACAAGGTGGACCGACGATCTGGTCAAGGTCGCGCGAAGCCGCTGGATGCGAGCAGCGCAGGACCGGTCGTCATGGAGATCTTTAGGGGAGGCCTATGTCCAGCAGTGGACGTCTTTCGGCTGATATGATGGATCCCAATAAAGAGTTTTTAATCTCTTTTTCAAAGTTCATCTGGCTGGCACTGCATATAAGCATAATCAGTATGAAAATGATTTAGTCACATTGACTGCTGCTGTCGAAAGCCTGTAACATGTTTCTTGCAAAAAGGGATACTTTTGAGCCTCTAAAAATTATAATACCAACAGTGATCAGCGTCCAACGACACTTAAAGAAACCTTGTTGACAAACTTCAATAATATAATAATTAAATAATAATTCAAGCTAATTTTTTTGGCATATGAATGGTGATTGCTCATCTTTGGCCTGTTTTTGGACACAATCCGTTAACTTTAAAGAAGCTTTCTGAAATGGGTGGTTAAACAATTTAACCTTACCATCTATCTAGCTCTAAAACTCCGTTAAATTCATTAACGCCTCGTAACGTACGAGTCTAGAAGTCACGATTATCCCAGCTCAAATGTAATTCCAACATGGCCGAAAAGTTGCTCAAACTGAATTTATCCAAAAACTATTGCAATTTTGCTTTACGAGTTTACAAACTTTCTTTTTCTTTTAAATATGGGAGTGATATTTGATATAAGACGATATTTACACGGGGCGAATTCGTCGCTATTTTTGCACGATTCCACGTACAATGTCGCTTTGTTTAGCCGTGCAAGTGATGAAATTGTTAAAAATTAAGTGCATGGCCAGACAGCAACCGCGGCGATTTTTGCTCGATTTTTTTTATTTAGCTTATAAACGGAAACATTTAAATCAAACAACAAAATATAATCAAGTGCGAGTAGGCCTCAAAAGATCTAGCATAGTCAGTTACTGAAATTTCAAATATTACAATAAATATTATGTGCTGGTAAGGAACCCTTGACTCAAACTTGGCCGGTCTTCTATCTTTGACGGGGTGTGACTCGCTGACATTAGAAATTGGTTGCGATTCGCTATCCTTTTCTATCTTGTAGTATCACCATAACGGATTTTTTTCTCGCTTACACTTACGCACAATAATAATTGACAGCAATTGTTCAAATCCACTTGTCGCCCTCGTGAAGAAAAGGACAAACTTATTCAAATAATAAACTCTCATCATACACACCTTCCATTCACTCACCTTCACACATACCAAATTTCCCCATCACTCTCCATTGTTTCATTCTTATTGTTTTTCTTTTCATTTGTTAGATTAGATTATGTTGAATTTTTGAATCTCTGGTTTTAATTTCCAAAATTTTTGTATTTTTTTCTAATATTTTTTGGTATCTTGTATTACTATATAGATCTTTATGATCCACAAATATGTCCATGATATAATAATTTTGACATTGTGTAGGACGGAGACCTGGAGTACTAAAATACAGGCTTCGGCTCCAGTCTCCCACAAATACCGTATCATTTTTTTATTGTTGTTTTTGTATTATTTTGTGGTGAGAAAATAAACTAAATTTTGATTTTTTTTTATAAAAGGCGTTATAAAACCCAACTAAACAGTGAAACTATTATTATTAGTGACAACCGCCTACGAGGTTTCAGATCCAAGGATTATCCTATACGGCCTTCTGTGCGCTCCAATAATTCTACAACGGCAGAAGTTTCACTAAGCTTACGTAGGGTTTGTACTTGCCGTAATATACAAGATGTAACAGAAATGGTATATCAACCTTGAAGGATGTGATTCTGCCCATGAAACTGAACAACTTTCCTTAAGGAATATAGGTCGATATACAAAAAAATTGCTTTACCTTCCATACAAAATGCGCTATAAGCTGATACAGTTTCTATGGGAGTTCAAAAGCTTTTTTCGTATTTCAAAATATGATTCTTAGGGAAAGTTGTTCAGTTTCATGGGTAGAACCACCTCTAAAAATCTCCGGGGTGATAAAAAAATCACGCTGTACCTACTCAGACCATAAAACTGAACAACTTGCCCTAAGAAACATAAATCAAAATACGATAAAAAAAATCAACTTCCCATAAAGACTGCGTCATTTGATAATGCATTTTATATGGGAGGAAAACACTCCTATTTCCTTATTTGAGAAAATTGTTTCATTTTCGTGGTAAAATTATGTTCACTATTTTATTATGACTGTTTGTATCCTTATCAATTTTAATAATTTCGTTTTTCTTATATGTTACTTTAACTAGGTCACACGCAAAAAAGGGTCGCATAGTATAGTAAGGTACATACTAATATTTGACATTGATGGATGACCAACCAGCCCAACACTTTTTTATTATTTTCCTTGACGTATTTATTGTATGAAACACTACTAAAGGTAAACAAGTTCATTTATGTTTTTGAAAGGTTAAAAAAACCGTGAAAGGAACGTAATAGAATAGGAAGACAAATGGTTGTGTAGGTTTAGATATATTATGATACGTACACTTATGAAGACTACTCTATTTTTAGGGTTCCGTACCTCAAAATAAAAAAAAACGGAACCACACAAGATCTGAAAATTTCAGTTTTTTACAACGTTCTATTTTATGTCCTCATCTCCATACATTTATGCAAAAAAGCAAAACCTACAGGGTACTTCCCGTTGACCTAAAATTATGAAATTTGGCAAGAAGCTAGGTCTCACAGTACAAAAAAGGGAAAAGTCTAAAATCATTAAATATTTAAATTTTTCTCACAACTAATAGTATAGTAACCCGTGATAGTAACCAATCAAGGTGAGCTACCGTTTCAAGAAGTTTACTATAAAAGAGGGGTCAAGTTGGATGGTCGCTGAGATTTTTAAAATCAAAGAGCAAAAGCTTTTAATATATCATATGGTAAATAGGTACGAAACTGTGAAGAGACACTGAATGGATATCGTCTCTTTGGTATCGCGTATCGCAATCTGTGGTTAGTTTCTATAGTTACCCTCTGTGTGTTTTTGTCAATATCTTTTAGTATTTGCTTTGAAAATGTACTTTTAAAATCTATAATAAAACAACGTTTTATATGCTTTAACCAAGCTGTTTATTATTCTTATCTCCTAAGAACTTTTCTACACTACAAAAGTTCATATGGTAGCAGAGCGAAATATTTCGAAGTGAAAAGTCGTAACGACATATGGCGAAAATTTTTACGTAAGTTTCTTGCTATATAAACATGCCGAAAACGACGTATCACATTGATCCACTTGATAAGGATAACTACGACACTTGGGCAATACAGGCCGAAGCTGTATTGGTAAAAAGCAAGCTATGGAAGTACGTCTTGACACAACTTGATGAAAAAGCAGATGCTACTGATATCGAAGCAGACAAACAGGCCAAGGCAGAACTAATTTTAATTATCGCTCCTTCCCAACTTAAAGAGGTCAAAAAATGTAATACTGCGAAAGACTTGTGGGACAAATTAAAACAAATACATGCGAGCAAAGGTCCTGCTCGTAAGGCCACATTACTTAAGCAACTTATACTGACCAAGCTAGAAGGCAGTGATGTTTGTACACACTTAAACAAGTTTATGGACACCGTCGATAAGCTGGCTGACATGGATGTCACCATAAATGAGGAGTTGTTGACTATTATGATGCTCTACAGCCTTTCCTCAGAGTATGAAAACTTCCGCGTTGCTATAGAGTCTCGCGACATATTGCCAAAGCCTGAAGATCTGAAAATAAAAATAATTGAAGAGAGCGACGCTCGTCATCACAATGAAAACTATGAACCTGGCCAACAACATGAAGAAGAAAACGCACTCTTCGCTTCTTGCAAAATCTGTAAGAGAACGGGAAGAAGAATCTTTCAGAAGAAGACACAAAGTTTGCTCTGACTGCTGGAAGAAAAGTAAAGACAAAAAGAAGTCCAACACTTATAAAAATGCTGATTCCCTATATGCTGAAGAATGTTTACTTACTTCAACACGAAACAACCAGGATGATTGGGTACTTGACAGTGGTTGTACTTCACATATGACCCATCACCATGAGCACTTCAAAGACATGAAGACTGTTTCAAGAAAACTAAATTTTGCTTCAGAAAATCACTCTACAGAAATTTTGGGTGAAGGAAGAATTACATTTTCTGATCAACAAAACAACAAGGACGACGGGTACATCTAGAAAACGCCCTGTACGTACCTTCTCTCTCTACAAATTTACTTTCTGTATCAAAAATTACTTCACATGGAGCCACCGTCACGTTCGACAACCTGCGTGCCTTAGTTCGCAACAAGTCAGGTGATCTTTTGCTATCTGCAGAGAAGTCGAACAATGGTCTCTACTATGTAAGAAAACCAAACGTTGAACAAAGCTTCGCAGCAACGCCTGCAACGAGTTCGACAAACACGAAACGAGGTTCTATACAAGAATGGCATAGAAAACTTGGGCACATGAATTACAAAGATCTCCAACTGGCTCTCAACAACGAGACAGTGACTGGAATGAATTTCAACAAAAATGAGACTTTGTCATTGCCAGACTGTGAAATTTGCATTCAAGCAAAAATGACTCGAGTGCCAAGTCCTCCACAACGAACAACTCCTCGAACTACTGAACGTCTAGAAATCGTCCACAGCGACGTGTGCGGCCCAATCAGAAAACCTACTCATGCTAAAAACAAATACTTCGTTACTTTTATTGACGATTACAGTAGGTACGGACGGGTCTACTTCATGAAAAATAAATCTGAAGTATTAGACAAGTTCAAAGAGTATAAACAAGAAATGGAGAAATTTACGGGCAACAAAATCAAACATTTGCAAACAGATAACGGAACAGAATACGTCAACGCCAAATTCCAAGCCTTTCTAAAAGAATACGGGATTGCACGACGATTATCTGCACCCTATACCCCACATCAAAATGGTATCGCTGAACGCAAGAATCGGACATTAGTGGAGAAGGCTAGAGCTATGCTTATTGATGCAAAAGCGCCAATGCACTTATGGGCAGAAGCAGTGAACACTGCTAAGTACTTAGCAAACAGAAGTGTTAACAGTGCTATAGAAAATAAAACACCATTTGAAAAATGGGTATTGAGAAAGCCCTGTCTTAATCACATCCACCCTTTTGGCTCAAAAGCTTTTATTCTGAAGAAAGGACCAAGAGGTCACAAATTTGCTCCAAAAGCAATACCAGGGATGTTTGTTGGATATTCCGATACTAGCAAAGCATACAGGGTTTATGTTCCAAACAAGACACTTATTTCCGCAGATGTCAAAGTAGTCAAGGCTAACTACTATAAAAGCCCAACTGAACATGTAAACAACTTTACATACAACAATAATGTATGTGATTCGGTTTCAGAAACAAAGAAAACGCAAGTAGATATCGATGATGCTGACGACACTCAGCAAGACATTCTGATTGAAACTCAACAGGATAATCTTATTGAAAAAGCGAAACAGAACAAGACGATTTTGATGAAAATGTCGCCGCAGATTCTACCCTGCATTATGAAAGTGTTGACGAAAACGTTAATGATGAACAAGATTCTTTTTACGAAACTACTGTTCGTGAAAGTCTTAATCATGAACACGCTGACACGGAACCTGAACCTGAACCGAATAGCTACAGTCTACGAGACAGATCAGCAATACAAATGCCACAACGGTATGATGATTTTGTACTGGCTGCTGTTGCTGAAGTTCAAAATTTACCTAAGGATCCTTTGACTTACAAACAAGCATTGGAATCTCCCAATAAAGAACAATGGATTAAAGCCATGCTGAGCGAGATAAACTCTCTAAAAGAAAACAACACATGGGACTTAGTTAATTTGCCTGATGGAAGAAAAGCACTGCCATGCAAATGGGTATTTAGACTGAAAACTAATCCAGACGGCTCAATTGATAAATTTAAAGCCAGACTTGTTATAAAAGGCTATTCACAACAAAAAGGAATTGACTACGACAAAACTTTTAGTCCTGTGGCTCGACTCAGTACTATACGAGCTATTATCGCAATCGCTGCTAAAGAAAATTTAAACCTACGCCAATTCGATGTAGCTACAGCTTTTCTCAATGGGACAGTTGAAGAAGAAATTTTTATGAGACAACCTGAAGGTTTCCAAGACGGGACAAAGCGGGTGTGCAAACTTAATCGCAGCCTCTATTGTCTCAAGCAAGCACCGCGATGCTGGAACTCCTGCTTTGCAGAATTCTTAAAAAAGACAGGCTTTCAACAAAGTGAAGCTGATCCTTGTCTGTACACCAGAATCAGAGATAAATCAAAAGTGTTGATTGGACTCTACGTTGATGACGGACTTGTAGCATCGTCTACACCAACTGCAGGAGACGAGTTTATCAAGGAGCTAAAAACTAGATTCAAGATAACTACCCGACCTGCTTTCTACTTCTTGGGTATGGAAATAAAAGCTGAAAAAGGCAAAATTACGTTATGCCAGCAAGCTTACATTAAGAAGGTTCTTGAAAAGTACGGTATGACAAATAGTAAATCAACACCGACGCCAATAATCAAAGAAAGTATCAACGATACGGAACCTGATATTGATGTCGTTTTTCCATATAGACAAGCCGTCGGAGCCCTTACATACTTAGCGGTGGGCACAAGGCCCGACATAGCATACGCTGTAAGCGTTGCATCCAGAAACCTGGAGAAACCTAGCACGAAAGACATCATGCTAGTCAAACGGATCTTCCGTTATTTGAAAGGAACGAACGATAAAGGCCTTGTATACAAGCAATCAAAAGAGTCACTCCAAAAGCTTATATGTTATTCCGACTCAGACCTTGCTGGAGATCAAACAACTGGCAGATCAACAACCGGAATGGTATGCCTATTGTCAGGAGCTGCAATCAGCTGGAAAAGTTAACGACAAACAGTTGTATCAATTTCATCCACTAAAGCAGAAATTATTGCAGCTAGCGAAACAGCACAAGAAATATTGTGGCTGAACAGCCTTCTGAAAGGTTTAGTGGATTTGGAAAAGCCTATTCTTTATTTGGACAATGAATCTGCTATAAAGCTTTCGCACAATCCGAAATACGAATACCACAAGCGTACAAAACATATCAAGCTAAAGCATCTTTTTGTGCGTGAATGTGTTACCAATGGTGAACTGGAAGTTAAGCAAGTACCGTCTGTGCGACAGCTGGCTGATATGCTTACCAAGCCGCTCTTTGGTCCAAGATTGGAAGTTTTAAGCGGACAGATTGGATTAAAAAAAAATTTTAAATTCTAAAAGTTCCGAGGGTGTGAAGAGACACTGAATGGATATCGTCTCTTTGGTATCGCGTATCGCAATCTGTGGTTAGTTTCTATAGTTACCCTCTGTGTGTTTTTGTCAATATCTTTTAGTATTTGCTTTGAAAATGTACTTTTAAAATCTATAATAAAACAACGTTTTATATGCTTTAACCAAGCTGTTTATTATTCTTATCTCCTAAGAACTTTTCTACACTACAGAAGTTCATAGAAACCCTTAGGGCCCGAGTCCGATTCGCACTTGGCCGGTTTTTGTTCAAATAATACTCGTGGTCTGAGGTTAGAGCCATATACTAGATTAACGTCAATACATCTTTCGTTGGTCTGTGTATACGATACTCGTACTACAACAAAATACCTGACAATTACCTGAGAGAAAGTTTAAAGAATGTGTAAAGCAAACATTATGTAAAAAGGCTTACTATAGATTAGATGACTATATCAATGACAAGGAGGTATGGTGCTCTGATATTCCAGCGAAACACAAGAAATACATTGTAAAAAGCCGACTCTTAAAGTAGGCCGTGCTGCAGTGGTTTTTTGCCGTTTCTTTTACGCTGCCATAGCACGATCCGAAACGGCGTAGACTCGCTCTATTTGCATTGTATTCTGCATGACATTCAATAAGTATTCTGTAAAGAATCTACATTGAATAAAATTATCTGAATCTGAAGAGTGCTCGATCAGCAGGTTCTGGGCTTCATTCCCGGTCAGGACACTGTCAAACAAAAAATCCCTTTTTGCGACCTCCCCGTATGGTCAGGACATTGCAGGATGAATCACCGGATTATCCGAAAATCTTGATGATTCCGTGCTTTGGAAGGCACGTTATCGTTGGTCCCGACTACTTTCTACGGTTGTAGTCATTAACGAGGAATATCAGGGGCCTTTTGGTGGCTTAACAACTCTGACACCAGGGTTTATGAGGTCGGTCATCGACCTTGCAACCCACATCCAGTCGAGAGCTGTTAACGTATAATAAATAGTCTGATAGTCGCTATAAAAAACTTAAAACTGTCATCGTTTTGTTTGATAAAGACTGAAAACATAAAGAGCGAGATTACCAGTAAGTAAACTCAGTACCGGTAAATTAAGCGAAGAGAGTAGGAAGACCAGGAGACCAATCGCCTTATTTTCAACGTCAACAATTCGTTTGCTGAACGTCTCCGTTGCAATAGCAACTTTAGTCCAGGAGAGCGATGGATGGATGAAATCGTAAAAAACGCAGGCTAAAACTGGAATACTCGTATTACAGCCCGTGACTACTGCTCAAAACAGGGAATATTGGAACAGGTTGAAGGAGGCCTTTACGTAACGAGGGGTCCTTAATTAAATAATTTATGATATTCTAATGAAATTTGACATAATATTATTATGTTACTTGTTATATTGCATTCTCAAAAATCAATTTAAATTGAATATTATTTAAAAATTTTGATTTGTATAATATACAAAAAAATTAAATATTTTATATTTCAGAACACAACCGAGTAAATGAAGTACATTATTTTCTTAGAAATACTTTAACCTATTTCCTAGTCCTATCGTAATACACATGTTTTATCTTACAAATCTCACACTACAACCTGTCACGTGAGATTTAATAATACGACCACTCTCATAAAACCTTTC
The DNA here is from genome assembly GCA_947532105.1 of Athrips mouffetella. Lineage (NCBI taxonomy): Eukaryota > Metazoa > Arthropoda > Insecta > Lepidoptera > Gelechiidae > Athrips > Athrips mouffetella. The sequence goes on along the minus strand of OX383968.1, from coordinate 2,395,205 downwards.
ATACACATTTCACCATTATTTGGAACGCACGTCTAAGCCTTTTCCTTCCATAGTTTCCATTCACTCTCGCCTATAATTTGACCAAACTTTTTCAAATATCAATAAAAAAAATATATTCTTACTAAATTCGCTAGGACACCTTATTCTTCATGTTGGTGCCCATACGCAACTTTTACAAGGGTTAGATAAGGGTACGAAAAGATAAACGACTTCAACTTACCACGATTTTATCAGCGAAGTGTAGATACGTCTGACATCACATCTGAAACAAGGGAAGGCTGAATGAATTTTTCATCCTGGATTTATGATATGACCTTTAACCAGATTTTTGTTGACTAAGTTTATATTCCAGTGCATAGATGGCGCTAGAATATATTAAGAACACGATATTTATTCTTTTTTGTTATTTTTGTTGATTTTACTTCATTATCTTTTCTTTTTTTTTTTATTTTATTGTCAATGGGCTTACTCTTGACCTCGATCTAATCTTGAGGACAGAGATGAGGTCGACGATGGGACGAGCTTGTCCAGAAGAAGCCCATTTACTCGCGACTTGAACATATTTAGGGTATATGAACTCGGGAACACAGACGCAGGCAGAGAATTCCACTCTTTGGCCTTGCGCATTATAAAAGATTTTTCAAAGCGTTTTGTGCGAATGTGTGGAATATCAACCAAGTGCGGGTGATATCTTGTGGTGCGTCTGGACTCCCGATGGTAAAAGGGGGATGGTGAAATGATCTCATGGAGCTCTTGAGCAGACTCTCCGATGTACAATCTGTCAAAGACCTTTCTACGGTAGGCCAAACTGTGAAACTTGGTTTTCACCAGCATCTCATCACCATCGAAGTTGGTAGGGCTTTTGTGGAAAGTCCGTCTGGGGAAGTACCACCCCCTTGCTTTTTTCTGCCGTGAAGCAGAAGTGTTCGCACTGAAGAGCAAGGGAACCAGTGAAATTACCGGCACATGAGAGATACCATGTTAGTTCTCAAAGTGAGCAACGCGCTTTGCTCTGTTATTAGTGTCAAGATATGCACATTAATGAGACAGTGGGTGCTATGGGCGGTGGTAACCACATACCATCAGGTGGCCCACCTGCTCGTTTGCTCACTTGTAACATAAAAAAAACCATTAAATATAAGTCAAAAGACGTTCACTGCTGGACATAGGCCTCTCCTAAAGATCTCCATGACGACCGGTACCGCGCTGCTCGCATCCAGCGGCTACCCGCGACCTTGACATCGAGTGCGAATTTGAAATTTGAAATTGGAAGGTCGCGTAGGCTCGCATATTCAATACAAAAGACCCTCAGGAGCACCACGAGAATCTCGCGGGAGGGTTCGATTGCCGGGGAGCGGAAAGTGTCCTTTCTGTACGATAGTACTATTATTTTATTCTGTGGTTACGTCTTCCGGCTCATGTCTGCCACTTTAGAACCTTTACGTCCTATTTGTTAACGATGTGCCCTACCCACTGCCTCTTTGGTTTAGATTCTCAGAGCTGTGTCGTGTGATACTCTACAGCGTTATTTTTTAAAAACACCACAAAAAAATGTACCTCCCATACAAAATGTGTTGTCAACTGATGCACATTCATATCAACACCACTTTTTTCTCTGCTCCACGTCTTGATCTATCGAAAACTTTATCTCAGCACTACTATGCGTTTCAAGTGAGAATAGGCCTGAGCCCAATTGTGGCCGCAATCATATGAAGAAGTAGGTGTCAAGCTAACTTCACTCTGTTTCGTTTTAGTTTTTCATAACCACTGGGAACCACTGTGAAAGTGTGAAGTTAGCTACAGACTAGTAGCACTCAATAGGGTGTTTTCAAGTTTTCAATCAGCTTTAGGAAGTTCAACTAGATAGCACTAAGAAAATTGAGAGAAAACATTGATACTGAACGTTTACCCAGTATGAAAATTATTATGGGCTGTCAAAGTCCTAACATATTTTCTTCCCAAAAAAATTTCATAAATTTTACAGAGATTTAAAAAAGCCATCACCAACAGTGATCAGCGTACCACCCATCGAAATCTTAAAAAGCGTATTTGTCAAACGTCAAGGAGAACTCTCTAACGCTTAGTAAGTCTTATTAATCAAACTCCTAATACCTATATACTCAGCATCAATAATAACGTACTGCCTCAAGGCAGTCATAATCTACTAGTCTGCACCATTGGGTATAATGTATCCTTAATTGATATGGATCACTTCGCATGACCTGTTATTTGCCATATTGATGAATCAAGCACAGTTTATGTTGAACATTTGATTTTCAGCATTAGGGAAAGGTTTTAATCCCATGATTGTTTTTAGAAGAGTTATTCAAAAATTGGAAAAATGGTGTGGATATTTGAAAAAAGCGTTCTGCCAATGTTTCTGCACTTGCCAACTCTGGGTACACTTCCATAGAAAGGCATACGGAACCGTGAGGGTCCAGTACAATGATTCGTTCTGAATCCTCATGGGTTCACCGCGTTACTGCAGTGCCACCAGCATGTTTGCTGAAGCTCGGGTGCCTGATTTCTTTGCTGTTATGCAAGCGAGAAGCAGGTTTTTGGGAGCGGTTATATCGCTCGCAAAACAGCATTATTAAAGCAATCTGTGCCGATATTGACAGTCCTATTGTTAGGTACTGGATAATTGTGCATTAACACTAGAACAAAAAACTTTATTGATTTAAGTCAATTTAATTTAATTTAGTTTTCAACTATATGGGTTTTTATTACCTGAAATAAAGACGTTCATTATTATTAAGTAATAAACTGAAGGTTCGCCTAAAAACGGTTTCGAGCGGTTAAGAACCAGAAGATGTGCAGCCGCGGCCCTTTGCGCATCGTACTATTTCCCATTCTGCAGTAACCAACAACCTCGTTCCATGGTGCCAGCCGTAACGCTGACAAGCATGGTGACTATGGTACTTCCCCTCTATATTGTTCCTACTAAATCTGGAATTCTAGAGGGAAATACTTGACAGGCACAGGGTTTTTGGTTTCCGAATTTAGAATGACATTGAAAGTTTGCTGTTAGATAATTTCATAGCAGTTATCAAGCAAGAATTGTATAAGAATAGTTATTATTCAACCAGAAGAGATAAATCCATGGGATTTGGCTAGGGTTCTAACAGCCTAATTCAAAATTCAAATTGACTTATGTTTATTGTATCAACCTTTTACATGTGTATTTAAAAGAGCGCGTGGGTTTTTATTGTCGCTTCTATTTTTCCCACCATATGGCGACACTTTGTTTGTGATGCGATGTAGTTTAGCTGACGTCAGTAAAGTAAGGCCAACGTAAGAAGTCTGTTTTGACGTTATCTTATCACCAACACACAGGGTTCATTTTTCTTTGCAGCTCGTAATTTTTTATACGTTTGACAGCTGTCACACAGGATTACGATGGCTTGACTTTAAGAGATTTTAATAACCAACAATGAATAAACAATTTTGAGTTTTAGTTTAATAAAAACGACAAAAAAAGGAATTGCACGTGTATTTTTTGATATTTCACATCCTCTTAAAATTAAATTCCTCACGTGCTTAACTTCAAAATAAGAGCAACATAAATATTCTAACTGGATTACTTTCACAAAGCAATCACGTCGATTGAGACTGTCTATATGCGCTACGGCTTTTTACTCTTAAACGTATTATCTAAACACAATGAGAAAAGAAGTATGGTAAGCGTGAATATAGAAACTGGAATGGGTTCCTGACAATGTTTTTTTTTTCGTAATCTAACTGTATTAAAAAAAAATCTTATTCGTATCTCAAAAGACTATCTTGGTTTTGAGACCCAGAGAGCAAACCAAATTTAATCCTATATTCAACTTCACCAGGCTGTTGCCATGTTGGCAAATAACTGGGATCAACAGCTTAACAAACTAATTAGACACCAGTTAATTTACGTCATTTAAAACAAAATTGGGCCTCATGTGTAAAAATAAGGTGCGAAAAGAAAACATTGTGAAGGAAAAACTATTACGCTTTCGAAGTGTCTGAAAACGCTCGACTCTGCTCGAAACGCTCGAAAGTTCGACTACGTCCAAAACAGCTTTATTTTCGCTATCAGAAAGTGGCGTCTTGTAGATTCAAAAATTTCACACATAAAACCGTCGCCTTACCTTAGTTCGTCACTTATAGACCAAGACAGATAGGCAATATAAATAAAATAAAATAGAAGAACACAAGCCATAGCCAAGAGCAATAATGTATTTTTTTAACCAACTTTTGAAATATCTATTGGATGGTGCTGAAAATCAGCATGAGGAAAAATCATCATAGTGCTACCATATAATCAGTATAAAAATGATAAAATCAGTTTATTTCCTTTAGTCAAATGCCTACAAAATTTCTTTTTGTAAAAAAAAATCATAAATTTTAATATGTCTAAGCAATTACCAACAGTGATAAGTATACCACTCGCTGCATACCACCCATGGACACCTTGAAGTAGGGCCAACGTTCGAAGTCTGTTCTGATGTTTCCTTAATACCAACACATAGGGTTCATTTTTCTTTGCATGTAATAATTTTTCATACGTTTGACAGCTGTCACAACGGACCTATTGCGATTGCCTTACTTTAAAAAACTGGTCAATTGCGAGTCAGACTCGCGCGCCGAGAGTTCCGATTTGCGTATAGTATTTTTGCAAGCAATAAAGTCCATTTTTAGGAACGCAAAAGTAAATTTGTTTGTAAAGGTTTTTCGAAGATTTCTAATAAACTGTAAAACTTAGAATGATTGTTGTATTTTACAGACAGACTAAGTCGCACCATAAGGGTTCCTTTTTTTACCATTTTGGTATCGGTACCCTAAAAACATAGTTGACAGACGTCAAGAAAAACTACCTAATAAAATGAGCTTTTCGATTACGGAACCCTAAATTACTAAGCTCTTCCTTATTTAATGTTATATCCTGGATAATTTTATTAACTCTCTTTAAAAGCTATTGATCGCTTTGTTTATTTTGCTCCTCCTTTCAAACGATCCAATAAAAGAACATACGATACAAAAGCAAGTGTGTTTTGTTCCGAACGCTGTATAGAAGCTTTATAAAGGCTGAAATAGAAACAAATGTGTTGTATGTTAGCTTCATTTATCTTGAAGGAGAAACGTAGGAATATTGTTGGCAGATGGATTAAGTATTCGCTTAGGTATGCTAGAACCTTCATGCGTTGTACTTTCAGTATTTGCCTTTAGTACTTATAGGTACAAAGTTTTTTTACCCGACTGCTCCAAAACAGGGGGGTTATGTTTTTCGAGTGTACGTGGGACACTCAGAAATATTTGCGACACTAAAAAAAATTGTTCTACAGGTACATATATTTTTATTAAATCTTTTCAAAGTACTCTCCACCAGCCTCTATACAAAGATTCATGCGTCTGAACCAGTTTTCAAAACACTTTTTCCAGTCCGCCGTAGACACCTCGTTTACAGCCTGCTCGAACGCAGCCAGCGCATCTTCCGGCGACGAAAATTGTATCCCCTTGAGCTGATTTTTTATTTTTGGAAATAAAAAGAAGTCACACGGTGCTAGATCAGGGCTGTAAGGAGGGTGACCCAGGAGTTTGACTGGTGTGCTGTCCAGGAAGTCCCTCGTTTTGAGCGCGGTGTGTGCAGGCGCATTGTCGTGGTGGAGCAGTAGTCCGCGGAGCCCTGTGTTTGGTCGCTTGTTGCTCACAACAGAAAAAACTTCTGGTAAACATTTGGTAGTATACCATTCGGCGTTGATGCTTCTTTGATCTCGTAAGGGAATTGAGGCCAAGTGGCCAGTCAAATTAAAAAAGCTGGCGATCAAAATCTTCCCCCCCTCTTCGAGATCGCTTCACTTTGGTAGGCGTTGGTTCATTTTGAAACACCCAAACTGTCGACTGGCGCTTGGTTTCTGGATCGTATTGATAAATCCAGGACTCATCACCTGTTACGATGTCGTAAACACGCCGAGACGAGCCTGCTTCAAATTTGTTCAGCATATCACGGCACCATTCCACCCGGGCCTGCTTCTGAGCGTCGGTGAGGTAGTGCGGCACCCAGCGCGATACTATCCTCCTCACGCGAAGATGCGCGTGTAGAATCTCGTGAACGCTTCCCGATCCAATCTTTAATATGTGCTGAATCTCCTGATATGTAATTCGCCTATTATCTTGGATTAAATTTTTCACTGCTAGCACGTTTTCTTCCGTAATAGCCGTCAAAGGGCGACCGCTTCTTTCTTCATCCCCCAAGGTTGGTCGACCGCGCCTAAATTCGTTATACCAACGATACACGGTTGCCTTGGAGGGGCCTTCATCCATAAATACCATTTGAAGTCTATCGAACGATTCATCCGGTTTCAGGCGACACTTGAAATCGTAAAAAATCATAGTTCTAAAATGTTCCCGGCGCAGATCCATTTTTCAGTAAGACACGATACTTTGAATTGGCTCGCAAAAAATGTGGAGGGAAATTTTGAAAATGGAACACACATATTTTTACTTACAAGTAATCATATTTTCGAAAAAGATTCTGACCGGCCAGTCTCCCATATATAAAAACTATTTTTCGCAATACTTTCTGAGTGGCCTGGTATGTATGTCGATTTCTTTGTCGCGCTCTGCAGCCTAAACGGCTAGATAGATTTCAACATGTGAAGTGTCGTTAGATTTGTATTAATTGTGGGAGTGTCATAGGGTATAAAACAATTATAAAAAAATTCTTACTAAAACTAAAAAGTACTTAATAAAAAAAATATTACACAAAACAAAATACCTGACTGCGTAAGAAAAATATTAACTGAAAAGACAACAAAAAACAAGTTAGAAAAATTTCATGCGGTGTTGTAGGCGGGGACAAACAAAAACTACAAAATATATTTGATATTGAAAAACCACTTCCAAACAAATAATTTTTTTCCGCCCCGGTTCGTCCCCACCTGCAATACTCATGAAATATTCTAAACTTGTTTTTTTCTCTTTTCAGTTCATATTTTTGTACGCAGTCGGGTATTTTGTTTTTTGTAAAATTACTTTTTATTTATTTTTGAATGACTTATTGACCCTATCTCTATTGATGGGCTAGCTTTCGAGGTTCCTTAGTTCCTTATGATTGGGCTCCCTGTCCTGTAGTGGACGTTTCGTAGGATGTTATGATATGATAAGGTAAGAAAATAGTTTTTTTAGTACCTATCTACTTTTAATATGTATTAGATAAGATTATCCGTGTGGTGCCGGTGAAGAACCCATCTCTACCGGTGGGTGTCGTAAGAGGCGACTGAGGGATTATGATCCGAGGGATACCTAGCAGAGTATCCTTCTGTGTATCGTAACATCTTACATACTGCGGTCAGCAACTACCGCGGTCCATGGTGCCAGCCGTAACGCTAACAAGCGTGGTGACTATGGTACTTCCCCTCCAAATTTTATTACGGGTTTTTGTTGGAATTCTGGAGGGAACTCCCGTCCTGTAGTGGATGTTTCATGGGATGTTATGATGAAAATCGTCGGTCTGGTTACCTCATCATCCCTACCCGGGTGTCGTAAAAGGGGACTGAGAGATATTGAATTAGACGATGGGTAACAGCGTAATAAATTAATAAATAAAAAAAATATAAAAAGTCTTTATTCAGTCAGAAACTAATCATTGTTGGGATCTTCTTTTAAGTAAAATATACCTTTGCCAGAAAAACCGTTCTTCCATTTCTACCAATTGCTATAAGAATAGTTTATGACCTCAAAGAAAAACCAAATTAAAATAGAATCACAATAAATAAAACCAACGTTGATATTATGTGTGTGTGTGTGTGTGTGGTATTAAAAACACATTGGAAGTTCGTATTTTGGTGTTTTTGGCAAATTAATTATCAACCCATTTACTCAAGGTTAATTAACAAAAGAAGGAACAACCTTTATATATTCTTTTTCAATCCCGAAAAAAGCCACAAAAAATGGAACCCATCCTCAAGTGGCTTTTCACCCCATTTTTAAAAGGGCAATTTTGGGGTAAACTGAAACGGGTGAGAAGGATTCTCGGTGGTTACTCAGGTAATTGTCAGCTGATTTATTTATGGCCCAGTCGGAGTTCGAACCTGTGCCTTTGAGACTGATTTATACGGGCCACCGTTCGGGGTCACGAGACTTTTTACGTAAAAGGATGAACTAGTATTTAGGGATGGGCTGGTATTGTTATTTTTATAACAGGTATACCAGGTAGTATGTAAGTCCAACATCGCGTCTCGTGGCCAAGCGGTAGTTGCTGTTTCTGTCAGATCAGGGAAGTTAAGCAGATCAGAACCCGGATGGGTGACCACTAGTGGCACAACAAACAGAGCGTATCCGTACTTTGCAAGGCACGTTAAGCCTTTGGTCCATGGCCATGTTAGAGGTCATTTGGCGGCTTGAAAACTTTGACAGCCAGGTTAGCCACTCACCTACTAAAGCCTAGGGTTGGGTCTGGTTGGCCCTCTGGGATGCGGAGGTCAGATGGCAGTCACTCTGTGTGAAAATCAGTGCACTCATCCGATCGGGTGCGCATCATTTCGTATAAATATTTTTCGTATATCAACGTTTCGATAACATTCAATTGATATAATAAACGTTTCATATAACAACTATTAGCATAATTTTGTTTGACATAACTTACCTTTACTATAATGAACGCTTTAAATACGAGCGGAGCGAGTGGAGCGAGCTCCGCTTCATTCCGCCATACCCTTCAGGTTAGGTTGACATGAATGTATGCGCATGTCTGCTTGCCTGCATGCATGCATGCTTGCTTGCTTGCATGCCTGGCCTTTGCTTGCTTTTTTTTGCATAATGCATGCTTGCTTGTGCATTTACTTAATAATTAATGTGGATATTATAACTAACCAATGTAAATAAGAACTGATATTATATGAAATGGGTATTATACGAAATGATGATTATATGAAACATTTTTATAGGAAATGTTTATTATACGTTTTGAAATTATATGAAATGAAAATATGTGAAATGTCGATTATACGAAATAATTATTATATGAAACAAAATTATATGAAACGTTGTTATATCAATTAAATGTTATATTAAAAGTTGTTATATCATCTATTACGCACCCCATCCGATCCCCTAGATTGAGAGGCCTAGTCCGTAAAAAATTTATAAGGCTAATTTAAAAATCTGGTAAGGCCGTGAGGCTTGTGTTGTAAGTCCAACTGTTATTTATTGCAAATGGGTCCCTCACGGGGAGCCATTGCACTATTCTCAAACTTCCCCAATGCACCGTGCTAAACCCTGTTATACCCTTTTTGGATTCTGTGCATTAACCATCACTGTCGGACATCAACGCCGGGTCAATAGCAAACTGAGGTTGCCAAAAATTTCCTTAATTTTGTTGAAGAAGATATCGTGCCTATATTTTTCGTGGGGACGCATAGAACTAATTAATAGCTGTCCATAAATCAGTGAAAGAGACTTAGGTTTAAAATTAAAGATTTCCAGACCACTTACTTTGATTTAAGTGCACTTACATGTAAATGACTTTTTTGTAACGGTAGTATATGCGCAGCGACGAGCTCTTATATTTTGATTGTTTAACTGTCCATTCTAACACTACTGGTGTAAATGTAAAAGACCTTTTGTATTATAAATAAACTAGATTGAAATACGCTATTTGGAATGAAAGGCTTTGCACATATCAATCTTATATATCTAAGTATATTAAGGTTTGTTTAAAACTTTCGCACTTCAACTCTTTTAATAATAAACATGTCTTTCGTATATAAAGGAAGATTGACGAAAGAGATCTACAAGGCGAGAGTGAATGGAAATGTTGGAAGGGGAAGCCCTCGGCGAACGTACCAGGACCAAATTCAGGACGTTCTGAATAAAGGCCAGGTTAAAAGTACCCTAAACCAACGAGCATTTATGAAAGGATTGATGAAAGTTCAGGAAGCAAGGGAAGTATGTCAAGATCGTAGCAGGTGGAGAACTGTGGTCTCTGCCTACCCCAACGGGAACAAGGCGTGAAATTTTGTATGTTTAATTAAAAACAAGAAATTTATTTTTCTTCTTTTCGTATAAATTTCAAAAAGGTCTAAAATAACAGTTACTACCTTAGGTATATTTTCCTAGCTTCACCCCATCACTATGCTTTCAGGTAATGGTATTGTTTTTTGCTACTCTATTGACAGAACCACCTGTGTAAACACTTCCTTGTTTGATGCATTATTTATATTAGTGCGTATTTTCAGAATATATTGTCGTGTTAATCTTGCTTTTTCCCGTGGCTTTTAATGTGGTATTTACGAGTATACACCTCAAACGATTTTACGGGAAGCCGCTGGATGCGACCAGCTTAGGACTGGACGTCACGGAGATCTTTAGGGGAGGCCTATGTCCAGCAGTGGACGTCTTTCGGCTGATATGATGGACGATTTTAGGGTGGCAAAAAGCCATAAGACTACTTTTTTCGTTTGTCCGTCCTAGTACTTTTAAAGGGCTTATTATAACTTTTGAACAAGTTATCCTACTAATATTAAATATAAACGCGAAAGAATGTAAGTATGGATGGATGGATGTTTGTTACTTTCACGTAAAAACTACTTACTGAATGGATTTTAATGAAACTTTACAATAAAAGGTATATAGCTTATAATATGTCAGAATAATCTGATGGGCTACAATTTATAAACCTGCGCAGACGAAGTCGCGGGCATCAGCTAGTGGTAAATAAATATGTAGCTACCTCCGCAACAGTGATGGATACTATGTACGCACTGTGCGGCGCCCACCTGTCCACAAATAAATGCGCAAGCACAGGCTACTACAACACAGCAACCACCCACCTACATCACTCTACACGCGTTTCGCCTCTACACGAGTGGTTTGGGTGGTTGTTGTGTTGCAGTTGCCTGTGTAAGCACATTTATTTGCGAACGGATGGGCGCTGCACAATGAGTTCAAAGCATCCGACACTGTTGCGGAGGTGGCTACATATTTTATTTACCATAACTTGTAAAACGGACTTCCGCGAAGTAACGCCAGATCCTGTTAACTACTATAACTTTTGAACCGTATGTAACACCAATAATACTGCGCGTTGTTACAGGATCGAGTGCGAGAGACGCACCTCCTACACCGACTGCGCAGACCCTGACTCTTCTGGTATGGCCGGTCTTCGAAGACCTCGGTCCTCGAAGCCCCGACACAGAGAATTCATTTTCAGGGCACTGAGCCCATACTCAAATGACCGTTGGGCTTATTAGCCCAACGAGAAGCAGCCCGGGTACGAGGTTCGCCTCTCTCCCGTTACCTGCACTGTTAGGTACGAGTATATAAGCGCAGTGCGGAAGACCCATCGTTCGTTCGTACTGTATGTAAAGTTTTTATACAATATAGTGTTCTTGTAGGAAATATCAAAAAAAGTGGAACTCGTAAATAACTAGTACAATATTCAGGACAAAATAAATCAAACAGAAAACATCGTCATCGAAGATAGCGAAAAAGGTGCTAGTATTCGAACATAATATTTGAAATTGGAATCCTTTGGGAAATCCGAAGGAGATTTACTGAACGTCATAATTCAGAGTAGTTTTAGTCAATATTTTATCAAGGTAGGATCAACTGTTTAACAAGCCGTCCGTAGCACGGAAACTCTCTAGTTCTAATGCCTCAATAGGCCTCGGCAACTGGTAAAGTGCAGCGCATGCAAGAAAAGCTCTCGAGAGGCACGTTGTTGTACGTTCCTAACCATAATAGTACAAACGGAACCCGTATGGTGCGACAACGTGTGTCTTACTACAATAAAGTTAGACATCTGTTGGATACTTGATTAAAAAATGCGCAAAAAATAACTTGCTATGTCAGTTGATGCGCAGAAGTCAAGTCATAAGAAAATAAGTCATTTTTGACTTCTGCGCATCAATGACATAGACAGAGTTATTTGGTACGATTTTTTTTTTGTGGAACAAACAGTCTCTTAAAAATAATGAATACATCAAATCATAAATGTAGACCTATAGTTCCCTTAAATAATTTTCAAATAAGTGAACAAAAGTTACCTGTACCTTAAGATGAATAATACATGTATTGTCAACTGTACTATAACGAAAACATTAAAAAGAAAAAATGCAATAATAGTAGTTTATGCAACTGTCATATAATACCATATTATATGCAGTTGTGTATACTACTTTATCTTCACTCATGCAATAGGTTTCTTTACTTATAAAAATGATAAAAATTAAACAAAAGTAAGTAAACAACAATGGTAACTTATATTATGTTTATTACAGTTCTGATATGAGTCTGAAGAAGCCGCCTTAATATATCCGCTAGGTCTTCTTTGAAATATACAAGCAGAACATTTTCTTAACAAGACATGGTTTTCTTTTCGATTTTCATTCTTTCCCAATTCATTGTAGGTTATGTCTTAAAATGTCCTAGACTAATAAGGGAGAAGATCATAAGTTATTGAGTATCTTCTGGTGTAACTGCAGTATCCTGACTGCACCACTTTATCTTCTTTTTCAATAAACTTTCACATTACTTTCACGGGCACAAAAAACTTGAAAAAGGTAAATAATTGAAAATGGCGGCATATCTAATATCTATTTCCTTCTAATTTCAGGCTGCGCGCGCATATTTTCCACTACAGATAAAATAATTGTAACTATAGTAACTGCTACTGTAACTGCTCCAAAATAATAGGTTGTTTATAAGGCACACTTTGTAAATATGCTACTAATATTTGACAGCTACTAAGAAAAACTGTTACATTTATAACCGTCTCTCTAAAAGACCTTATATTCAGTCGTCTTTAAAAAGGTTTAGGTTCAAGAAGAATTTTATCCAAGTGTTATGTTATGATTAAAAAGTTAAATTACGTAACACCTTTGCAAAATTTTCATACAAAAATCGTTACGTAATGGTAACTTTTTAATTTTTTATGCATACTCTGCGTAATATTCAGCCTTATGTACCAACTTTTTGAATCATAATTCAAAGATTACGACATGAGTGTAGATAAAGGTAATAATATGACCTATGACGTATTGATATTATCTATACATTTTTTCTTAAATATTGCCAAAGAAACATTCAAAAAAATGTCTATGAGCTTATCATTATAGAGCCCTCATTGCCCTCCTAATATAACTGTTGTGTGCATAACATGTTCTACCACTACCAACAGCAAACAAAGGTTTATTTTTTAATTAAGTGTTCAACAGATATCTAACGTTTTTGTAGTGAGACGTCGTCTGTCTGTCTGTAACACTTGCTTACTTCAGCAACTACTTATGCTATCGTCCGTCCGTGGACGTGCATAGGCTTACGAAAAGTAGTAAGAAATAGACACGATTGTTATATTTATTTATACGCCTATTTTAACTGTTCAATATAAATAGATAGTTGCAAAACCAGCGCGAGTCTTTAAGTAAAATTCCGAACGTAACCGCTTCCATATATCATGTGGGAATAAAGTTGTAATCATGGCTGTGAATTTATGAGGTAGGCCGCACGCAAACGAAGTCCGTTTTTCATGTGGTCGGGTTTATGAAGGGAGTTCGTTTGGACCTATTTTATTGCTTGAATGTACTTACAGTTATTAAATCTGGAATTTTTAGAGCAAGAAGTTTGATTTGATAAGTAGTTACTTATGCAACGATACAACGATAATGTTCATTGGTTTTAAACCCAAAGGAACTTTCCGGAAAGATATATTTTTTAAGAGTATAAGAAAATACTTATTTTTATTATTATTGTACATGGGCCCAAATATGGGAGCTAAATTTAAATTGCCGTGACTAGGTTAAGTGGGATATTATAATAACGGGCTGTACTTGTAAATCAAAAAATATATATTTTTTTAACGTTTCAGAGCTATGGTGAAAAATTACAAAAAACATATATTCCTCTGGAAAAATCAAAATTATAGTCAATCGAATATGTAAATAAGAACAAAACTTCTATTGACTATAATTAATTCAAATTTTTCGTAATAGAAAAACTATAGCACATTTTTTTAGAAATCTACAAAATTTTCAGTCCTAAAATGAACTTTACTGCATCTAAAAACACAAAACTTGAACGTTTTTGTTTTTCTCTCTCAAAAACTAAAATGTTACTTAACGGTCAGTTGCACAAAGCTACTTTAAAATTAAAGCTCTTTTTAATATATCGCTAACACTTTCTTTCTCACGAAAATAAAAAGTGACAGTAGTTACTAAAGGCTCCTTGTGATACTAGCTGTTAAACCCATAAAAGTTAACTAAAATCTCGACTCCAGAATCAACTGAGATTATTATCTGGGCGGTTATAATAATCTTTAGAACTTGGAAGCCTCAAGTGACAGTTCAACCCTTACTAAGCGTTTATAATCTCAGTTTAATCTGAAAGGGACTGAATAGTCACTTGAGTTACTTAGGATATTTACGAGAAGAATGGATAAACGGTATTACTGACTATCCGTGTAATATCAGCTTATAATAGTACTACTCTATCTCTAGCCGTGGGTGTCGTAAAAGGCGACTAATGGATTCAGAAGCGGAGGATGGGTGGGTGGAAATATTGTAAGTTGTTCCTAAAAGGATTTTTTTTTCTTACAACCACCACTGCTCGTTTGCTTACTTGAGATGACTCATGAGCTCACTGACAATGGCTGTACTAAATGTATGGAAGCTGGAAACATTGAATTTTCGAATAGATTCAGCTTATATTGATACCACTTGATAGAGCATGTGAAGCACTTTCAGGATCAGTAACCAGTTTTTCAATAGCTTGTGTAGTTTATCACTTATCACTGGTCGTTTACACTCTGTATAGCTACAGGAAGATAATTTATTGCCCCATCTTTTCTCTACTCGCACGTCAAACAAAAACTTTAATAACAACGACGTATAAGGAAATTCTGTGTAATATGATAAACATCAAAGCAAAGAAACTAGACGCAATATCTGTGATACATTATAAGACATCAAAAGACAGATATTGTAATATTTCCTTTCCACTGTATTTGGGTATCAGATCAAACGGGTGACGTTATCTTCTTTTAAGCGACTTTATGTAAATATGCAAAGGATTTCATATAATATTTTCATATTAGATTCCTGTAGAATCTTCTCTCATCTCTCATGAGAAAAAACAAACATGAACTCCTTCAACTGATCATCCAAGGTAAAGTTCAAATGGAAAAAAGGACGTAGGAGGATCATCATGACATCCCATGAAACGTCCACTACAGGACAGGGAACTCCCTCCAAAGTTGCAGCTTTTGCTAAAACAGTGTGGAGGGGAAGTACCATAGTCACCACGCTTGTTAGCGTTACGGCTGGCACCATGGGGCGCGGTTGTTGGTAACCGCAGAATGTGAGATGATACGATACACGGAAGGATGCTGCTGCCCATCCTCTGGTTCATTAACCCTTAGTCGCCTCTTAAGACACCCACGGATGGAAATGGGTTGGTTCTATTCTTTGCTGGCACCACACGAGTGCGTTTTCGCCGGCGTTATCGCCGTAGGAGGATATCCTGGCTTAAAATATACGCCGATGGTTCAGCTTGAGCAGAAAATCGCTTTTCCAAGCAGCAGTCTCCAAAGTTCAGATACCTTTAATGATTACCAACCTTCGTAAGATAAGGCACTTGAAGAAGAAGAAGAATCTTCTCTATAAATAAAAGGAACCGATTTAAAGGAGTATGATTGGTATTAAATTGAGTGACAGGATTAGAGATAGTGTGATAAGAGAACGGTGTGGCGTAAAAGAAGACGTAGTGACCAAAATCGAGAAAGGGATGCTGAGATGGTTTGGTCATGTAGAGAGAATGAATGAACGAAGATTGACGAAAGAGATCTACCAGGCGAGAGTGAATGGAAACGTTGGAAGGGGAAGGCCTAGGCGAACGTACCAGGACCAAATTCAGGACGTTCTGAATAAAGGCCAGGTTAAAAGTACCCTAAACCGACGAGCATGTATGAAAGGATTGATGAAAGTACAGGAAGCAAGGGAAGTATGTCAAGATCGTAGCAGGTGGTGGACTGTGGTCTCTGTCTACCCCAACGGGAAAGAGATTAAAAAAAATAAAAAATAAAAATTAAAAATATTTATTTAGGTAAATCTGAAAACATACATATACCGGGGCTTCCCTGTAAGTAATCAGAGATACTTGTAGTGGGAATGCCTCGCTCCTCCAAGTTACATAACACAAGATTTACAGCTAGCTTAAGTCTGCTACTGGAGTCGATTCTGGCAGACACAGGCCAACACTAAACCAAACCCGACAGGTCCAGATCTGTCGCTGTCCTTGTCAAAGAAAAAGACAGTAACAGGTCCAGAGCCGCCGAAAGAGAGAGATAGAGAGAGATGTATGTATGTATGTATGTAAATAAAAGGAAACTGAGGCTGACTGATTAATCTATTACTGAATTTGTAGGTGATAGGGCTTTTGTGCAAAGTCCGTCTGGATGAGTACCACCCCTAGCTTTTTCTGCCTTAAAACAGCAGTGTTTGCACTACTGTGCTTCTGTTTGAAGGGTAAGAGAGCCAGTGAAATTACTGGCACATGAGACATACCATATTAGTTCTCAGAGTGGGACGCGCTTTGCTGTTTTATTAGTGTCAAATCATTTCACTAATAAGACAGTGGGTTGCGTGGGCGATGGTGACCACTTGCCACCAGGAGACCCACCTGCTCGTTTGGCCACTTGCGACATAAAAAAGAAACATGTACGGAACCCTCAGTTAGGAGTGCAACTTGCACTTCGCCGATTTCATTTATCAACACTCGTGTTCAACACTGATAAAAACCAAAATGTGAGTAGTTCTTGAACAAAAAAAAGCTGTGAGTTAAATAGCGTAGGTTAAAAATTTACAATAGAATATTGCTTCAAAAGCTTTGTACTGAAAGGAACAAAGAGAGAATTGCGTGGCCCGCTGACAAAATTGTGTAACTCAAAAGCGTTGCTTTTTGATGTCAGGGGGTAGAAAATTGTGGGCCAATTCACAAAAAGTCATTTGAATATTCTGAAAAGCCGAGATAATCATTTACGGCCAAAGAATAAATAAAAATCATTAAAGTAGATTGAACCTTGTGATTTCAGTTGTTATTTAATTTAGTTACGTAATGACTATGGCTAAACAAAAAAAAATGAACTCAAATTAATAAATAAAAAGGAAAAGACGTAAAGAAAGAGAAAAATAAAAAGGAAAACGGAACCAACCATCATATCTATCTTCCGTGAAAGAGATGGTCTAGCGAAAACTGAGAGCGTAAGTTTAGTGTATATGTGTCTGTCTGGGGAGATAATATTTTTTTTAAATGAAAATGGTACCTGATGTAAATAAATAAAAAAAAATTGTATGTGAAAATAAAAATAATTTACAAAAAAATTCTAAAACTTTTTCGAAGATTTGAATAGGTTAGGAATTTTATGATTAGTGACAGATTACTGATTATTACTTAAGTATTAGATTTAAAAGAAGTTTTAATTGAATACTTTATTTAAAAGAAAATGTAATAAAATAAATCAATATGCCCACGTTTCTACAAAAAGAAATGAAATCCCACCAAAAACATTCTGTAAAAAACTAGCCAAAACTCGATAGAGCTGCTTGTTTATCTCTAAAAAACCGGCCAAGGGCGAGTCGGACTCGCGCACAGAGGGTTCCGTACCACCACATAATCATAATTGTATTAGTTGAAATTTCAGTAAGTTAATGTGCTAGATTTTTTGAGTCCGCCACGCGCTTGACCAATTTTTATTATTTGTTGTTATTTTATAGCTTATGCACTATAATAATACCAATGTTCAAGTTTGTAAGTGTTTCCATTTTTAAAATAGAACAAACAAAAATCGCCTCCGCGACCATCCAACTTGACCCCTCTCATATATGAATGTTCTTGAAACGCGAGCTCACCACAATTGGTTACCATTAGTTGTAAGAAAAGTTGTTATATTAAATGATTTCAGACTTTTCCCTTTATTTGTGCTGTAAGACCTAGCTTCTTGCCGAATTTCATAATTTTAGGTCAACGGGAAGTACCCTGTAGGTTTTGTTTTTTTGCATAAATGTATGGAGATGAGGACATAAAATGCCATATCTTTTGATTGCGTCTTTGTAAAAAATTTTAATTTTCAGATCTTGTGTGGTCCAAGGACCTTAACATTCATTATCAATTTCATTTTGATACCTCTACCCGTTCGTGAGATAAAGGGTCTTGACAGAGACAGACACACAGACAGACAGACGGACAACAAAGTGATCCTATAAGGGTTCCGTTTTTTTCTTTTGAGGTACGGAACCCTAAAAACGGAACCCTTATAGAATCACTTAGTTGTCCGTCTGTCTGTCTGTCTGTCAAGACCCTTTTTCTCACGAACGAGAAGAGGTATCAGGTTGAAATTGATAACGAATGTTAAGGTCTATAAACCACACAAGATCTGAAAATTTAAATTTTTTACAACGACGCAATCAAAAAATATGGCTCCATACGTTTACGTAAAAAAGCAAAACCTACAGGGTACTTCCCGTTGACCTAAAATTATGAAATTTGGCAAGAAGCTAGGTCTTACAGTACAAATAAAGGAAAAAGTCAAAAATCATTAATATTTCAATTTTTCTCACAACTAATAGTAACCAGTTAAGGTGAGCTCCCGTTTCAAGAACTTTTCTATAAAAGAGGGGTCAAGTTGGATGGTCGCGGAGTTTTTAAAATCAAAGAGCAAAAGCTTTTAGTATATCATATGGTAGATAGGTACGGAACCCTAAGGGCGCGAGTCCGACTCACACTTGGCCGGTTTTTTTTTAGAGATAAACAAGCAGCTCCATCGAGACTTGGCTAGTTTTTTACAGAATGGTTTTGGTGGGATACTGTGTTACCTCCTGGAAGCACCATAGTGTTGACCCTGACATCCAAAAGTCACATAACAACAGATACACCTTTTAATTCAGCGATTTTATAGTGTATACAATTTTACTAGAAGAGACTGATCATAAAATCCCATAAAGCGTCCACTGCTGGACAGGGAGCTCTATCCAGAATTTCAGCTTTACCATAGTAGGGACGAGGGGGTAGGGAGGGGAAGTACCATAGTCACCCTGCTTGTTCGCGTTGCGGTTGGCAACATGGACCACGGCTGTTGGTGATTGCATTGTAAGATGCACAGAAGAACGCTGCTGTCCATCCTCAGTTCCATAAACCCTTAGCGGCCTCTTACGACACCTCCAGGCAGATGCGTTGGTACTATTTTTTGCCGAAAACACACGTGGAAGAACGACACGAGGACGAAGCAGTTATAAATTATTTGACTATTCTATTGATATTCAAAACGTGAAAACAACTTAGAAATTGAAATATCATTGGTTATTTTCAGTTGTTTTATACTTTTAGATAATTTAAGTAAATTCATGGAAAAGCTTTTACGAACTTCTTGAATTTGATGTTCAATTGCAAAAACTTCGTTGCTTACTCGTACAATTTCTTCAACGTATTTTTAAAATTTGTGTAATTAATCTGTGAGGGAAGTAAGTCGAGATGGAATCTGGGATAGTAAGAGATGTACTGTAGTCACTATGACAGTGATCATCAGCTTCATCATATCGTGTGGGTTGCAAGGTCGATGACTGAACTCACAAACCATAGTGTCAGAGTTTTTGAGCCACCAGAGGCCTCTGACATGGCTCATTAACGACTACATACGTAGATAGTAGTCGGGACCAACAGCTTAACGTGCTTTCAATGCCCTTTTGGGATGGAGAAAATGCCTCCGCATGCCACACCGTTCGGGGAAACGGTACGGTTATGTGGGGCTTGCACCCACTAAAAACTCCACCTTGTGCCGATCTCGCATTACGGATGGGTCACGAGCATTGTACGTTCGAACTACTTTGGCAACCCACCCTGTGCTTTCAATGCCCTAACCAAACTGGGGAGGTCGCACATATGGATTTTTTTTGACAGTGTCCCCACCGGGAATCGAACCCAGAACCTCCGATCGAGAGCCGAGCGCTCTAACCACTACACCACGGAGGCTGTTATTGGGTATTGTGTTCGGTGACGTGACGACGGTAGTACCGGGAAAGAATAGTACTATCCCATACATACTCGTACCCGTGGGTGTCGTAGTAAGAGGGAACTAAGGGTTACAAACTGGAGGATGGGCAGCAGCATCCTGCGGTCACCTACAACCGCGGTCCATGGTGCCAGCCGTAACGCTGACAAGCGAGGTGACTACGGCACTTCCCCTCCACATGTTTCCAGCAAAAGCTAGAACTCTGGAGGGAGCTCCCTGTCCTGTAGTGGACATTTCATAGGATGTTATGATGATGATGACGACGGTATGGTGGTACGAAACACAAAAGACTGCTGAACATCTCCAAATTCTTTGGTCTTCTTTAGACATCGACATAGACACACATTTATTAAATGGAAACAAGCACAGTACACACACGAAAAACAGGATCGAAATTATATTAAATTATTAGGTAACACATAAGCACTTGAACAAAATATAAACTAAGCTAAACCACATACTTAACCTAATCTAGCCCCAGTGAGAAAATCCCATAGATATGCTTTTTATTATTTTTTAATCGTATGTGCCACTAAAGCTTTTACAACACCTTCTCCTATTTCTATTTGGATCGATAGTTGACTTTATAACAGAGATCCATCCAGCAATCTTATATCTTGTATGAACCGCAGGCCTGTTTCATCTCGTGTCGGTCGTAATTCCAGCACTACTGTCCCCAACTTTCCCTTTGACGGACATAAAACTAAAATCAGCCTGCATTTTGAGCTGTTTGTTGTACTATAAAGTAGCACCTTGTGTTGTAAAACACGTTTATTATTACTTTTAAGGCCAAAAGGAACATATAATCTAATTAGAGGAGAACTATTTATCGAATCAATCGTCAATATTATGGATTCCATTGCTGGGCATCCTCTCTCCATAAATTAAATTTATATTTAGAACAAAACGAAACACGAAGGGTCAGATCGGAATAAAAAATAAATCAAGTAATTCGAATCCCACAATGGATCCGTTAATGGGGATCAGACCAGAATAAAAATAAAATAATTATTGGGGGACAATTCACACAAAATCATCTGATCTCAAACTAGGTAAAGTCTGCGGGCTGGGTATCTAACTTTAATACATACATCATAACATCATCATGAAAATGTCCACTACAGGACAGGGAGCACCCTCCAAAGTTCTAGCTTTTACTGGAAAATGTGAAGGGGAAGTAACATAATAACATAGTCGCCTCTTACGACACCCACGGGTATGTATGGGATGGTACTATTCTTTGCCGGCACTACACGAATTAAAAGTATTCTCTTTGTTTTGGGCGGGTATGGAACCAGCAGCGGCCCACGGCAGAAGGCATGCTCACTACCAACCACACCAATGGGGCAGTTAAACTCAGAATAACCTTTTTATGAGGTCTTGCTTTTTGCAACTTGAGGTATAACTAAATAACCATTTAAAACACCAAAACCAGCCAAGTGCGTGTCGGGCCACGCGCAGTATAGGGTTCCGTAGTTTTTTTTACCATTTTTATTGCAAAGCGAGTTTTGAGGAAGTATTTCATAACTTTTATAACCTTAACTTTTTACCTCCTAATGCTCAGCGAGGTCCTTGTACCTGATTGCTGTTGCTATTTTTATAATTTTTTTGTTTTTCGGCTATAGCTCAATAATCTGCGAAGCCTACTTAACTGTGATAGTTTCACTTTTAATTTCATCATATATGCTACTACTATGAATTTTTTCACATTTTCAAAAATAACCTTTTAGCTGGAAGGGGGGGGTCACTCGACTTCAACAAAAAAATGCGCTTTCAATCTTAATAGATAAGTAAAAAAATTAATAAATAGTTGATATTTCGCAAACGGATCCCTAAATCGAAAAATTATCTTAGCAGATTTACATTATTTTAAAAGACCTACCTAACGAAAACCCACACTATGGGGTAGGCAAGAAAAAATTATTTCATCCCCACTTTACTTTAGGTACCCTTTATTTTTTTTTTATTCTACGACTTTGTCGGCGTGGGTGAAATGTATATCCGTACAAAATTTCAGCTTTGTAGTACTAAGGTTCTCTGAGCTAAGACGTGGACAGACAAACAGGCAGACGGACTTGACGAAACTATAAGGGTTCCTTTTTTACTACGGAACCATAAAAAAAAAAAAAAATAGCGTTGTTACCAAGTAAAGATAAAGGGGTCAAAGTGTCTACTGTTATTTCTACCTGAGACCTCGGCAATCGAACTTCTGACCCCAGACTCGACAAGGTAAGTAATAGCCGTATTACGTTACAGAAAAATGAGGGTATTACCACCGTCCTACCTGCACCTGGAGATATATTTTTTGCGTCTACTAAAACGCGATGAAAAACTTGTTGTCTTAATTTTGTTATTTGAATGGTTTTAACGAAACCTTGTCTAATACAATTCAAATTAGTTTTGTCTTGTCTTTGGAGGCAACTGAACTTATAGAGTCATTGTACAATATGTAACACTGATGTACGGCAGTGAAAGCTGGGTATGGCAGAAAAAGAATGAAATTAGAATTAATGCAGTAGAAATGAGAGCGTTGAGGAGTATGATTGGTGTGAAATTGGAGTGACAGGATTAGAAATAGTGTGAGGCGTAAAAGAAGACGTAGTGACTAAAATTGAGAAAGGGATGCTGAGATGTAGAAAGATAGATGTAGATGGTTTGGTCATGTAGAGAGGATGAATGAAGGAAGATTGACGAACGAGATCTACAAGGCGAGAGTGAATGGAAAAGTTGGAAGGGGAAGGCCTCGGCGAACGTACCAGGACCAAATTTAGGACGTTCTGAATAAAGGCCAGGTTAAAAGTACCCTAAACCAACGAGCATGTATGAAATGATTGATGAAAGTACAGGAAGCAAGGGAAGTATGTCAAGATCGTAGCAGGTGGAGAACTATGGTCTCTGCCTACCCCGACGGGAACAAGGCGTGATATTATGTATGTATGTACAATATGTAGGGGAAGTACCATAGTCACCATGCTTGTTAGCGTTGCGGCTGGCACCATGGACCGCAGTTGTTGGTGACCGCAGTATGTAAGATGATACGATACACAGAAGGACGCTGCTACCCATCCCCTTGTTCATAATCTCTTAGTCGTCTATTAAGACACCCATGGGTAGAGATGAGTTGGTGCTACACTTTGCCGGCACCAACTTGACGTGCTTTCCAAAGCACGGTCATCGTCTTATTTTTCGGGCAATCAAGTCCGGCATATTCCTAACCAAACCGGGGAGGTTTCGCTAGGTGATTTCTGTTTGACAGTGTCCTCAGTCCTCAGTGAGCCTCAAGATCGAGAGCCGAATGCTATATCCACTACGGAAGATTATTGGAATGAATTGAAAATATCATCTGCCTGTCAGCAGGCTGTGTCTCATGTACCGTAATAGGGTACTACGTAACTTTTCTACCTTACTCGTACTGAACTCTCGGTGCGCGAGTCCGACTCGCACTTTGCCGGGTTTTTTACCACCACGATGTAATAAAAGGCAGCGTTATTTTTGTTACGGAAATATTTATCTATTTGCGAAAAAAATAATATACTTAATGTCTGTTTGTTAAAGATTATAAAGAGGTACTTCAATTTGTTTCGGCAGCAGGAAATTGATTCCACGCCTAATGAGATTCCGATATTGAATAAAAATATCATATTTATTACTTACCAAGCAGATAAAGTTATTAAAAGAATGATGTTTTTTAGGGTTCCGTACCTCAAAAAAAAAACGGAACCCTTATAGGATCACTTTGTTGTCCGTCTGTCTGTTTGTCTGTCTGTCTGTCTGTCAAGACCCTTTATCTCACGAACGGGTAAAGGTATCAGGTTGAAATTAATACCATATATGGATCTATGAACCACACAAGATCTGAAAATTTCAATTTTTTACAATGACGCAATCAAAAGATATGGCATTTTATGTCCTCATCTCCATACATTAATTCAAAAATGCAAAACCTACAGGGTACTTCCCGTTGACCTAAAATTATGAAATTTGGCAAGAAGCTAGGTCTCACAGTACAAATAATGGGAAAAGTCTGAAATCATTAAATATTACAAATTTACTCACAACTAATAGAACCAATTGTGGTGAGCTCCCGTTTCAAGAACATTCATACAAGAGAGGGGTCAAAATGGATGGTCGCTGAGGTGATTTTTGTTTTAGTTCTATTTAAAAACGAGAACACTTACAAACTTGAAAATTGGTATGTTTATAGTGCATAAGCTATAAAATAACAACAAATAATAAAATTTGGTCAAGCGCGTGTCGGACTCAAAAAATCTAGCACATTAACTTACTGACATTTCAACTAATACAATTATGTTTATGTGGTGGTACGGAACCCTCAGTGCGCGAGTCCGACTCGCACTTGGCCGGTTTTTTTATATAGAAGAGGGAGGCAGACGAGCAGGGGGCCAATTCTTGAAAGTCACCGGGTGATTTCGAGATTTTTATATATAAAAAAAGCCACGATTAACTCATAAAACTCAAATTGTTATGATGGTAATTCTAAAACTGAACATTATTTTACGATTAACAAATATTGAACCTTACTTTTGAGGAGTTTAACAGGGCTTTTAATTTTAAAAATCTCTAAAATCGCACGGTGACTTTCAAGAATTGGCCCCCAGACAGGTCACCTGATGGTAAGTGATCACCGACGGCCATAGACACCTGCAACACCAGGGTCACAGGTGCGCTGCCAGCCTTTTAAGATATTTGTAGGCTCGTTTCTTAAAGGCTGCCTTGTAGATAGGATGAACTTATTCCCTCCCAATAATGGGTTCAACGATGGTACCAGTGGTGGAAGCCCTGAAGTAGTAAAAAAAGATATCTTAACAATGTTCTCAGAAAATAAATCTAAACAACTCCCGAAAAAAACATGGGTCGAGAAATTATTTTTTTTGCTTTCTCATACAAACTTTGCGCCGGAATCAGTGGAATTTGTACGAAAAAATGATTTTTTTCGCGTTTTTCGACCTATATTTGACGTTCAGTTTGACGTTCCGAGTAAGATAGTAAAGTTTGGCCTGGGATCCAAAAATTATCCAGAATATCAGAAAAAATCAACTTTCCATTGAATCTGTTGATATAAGCGTTTTTTTATTTTAACGCACATTTACATATAAAATGTGAATCTGGGTCGTTATATTTCAAAATACAAAAATCACATTACAGGCAATTATTATACGTAACTAAGAAATGAGCCTAATGTCTTAAAGGCCGGCAGCGTACCTGTGACCCCCCTGGTGTTGCGGGTGTCTATGGGCGTCGGTGATCACTTACCATCAGGTGACCCGTCTGCTCGTCTGCCTCCCCCTTCTATAAAAAAAAACTAGCCCTGGCACAGGCTTCAGTCTTTTAACTGCCTGTTTATAATTTATTATTATTTTTTGTGGTTAATGAAGGCAAATTTGTTGAAATAATATATTTAAATTAAAAAAAGAATAAAAATAAATATAATATAAAATTATTAGTTACAGGTATTATTTTAAGCATGTGGTTGCAAATAATTAATGATAAACATACATACTTGAAGAAAAAAAATCTTTATCCATTAGCGATGTCATAAACGAGCGAGCAGCAGGACCGGGCGTCATGGAGATCTTCAGGGAAGGCCTATGTCCAGCAGTGGACGTCTTTCGGCTGATATGATGATGAAACGAAAAAGTCATTTTCTGAATTGAAACCGGATTTTAAGCAAATTAAAAGTTTATACAAAAATATACAGGGTCTGAAAAAATCTTTGAAAACAATTAAGAAAATTAAAGTCAATGTTTATAAACTTTTTTTATTATTTCCTATCAAAGTCCTAATGATAAGAAATGTGACAAATGTTATAGCATAATAAACAACACTTTATTTTGTTTCTTATTTTATTTTGGCAACAAGCATTTGTGTACATAAATATTTATAAAATTTCTTATGATTTAAAGAAAAACCTTGAGTGCCCAAAAATGCATTTATTTGCATGTGTGCATTATTTGTTATATTATATGAAATTGACAGAATATTAAATGTATACCAGATATTATTAAATGAATTTCAAAACTAGTTAATTCTGCATTCTGTCGCCATCAACTTTTTACAATGTGTTTAAATGGTTAGGTACTCTGGTGCTCTGAAAATTCTTTCAAGCGTGGTGACTATGATAAAGTCCCCTCTAAAGTATTACGCGTTTTTACTGCAGTTCTGGACGGAGCTCCCTGTCCTGCAGTGGACGTTTTATCTTATTTTTTTTTTCTATTTTCATAATTTTACCCGGTATTTTCCCAAAGGCTTTATTTACTTCCAAAATAATTTGTTTAATTTGCGCGGGATCGAAATTGCATCAGGTCGGTTCGTATCCGTCACGAAAATAAATCCATGTCAGATGGAATGATAGAATTTAATTAAGGTGAGCCTTGTTCGTAGTTTTTGGTATGGAAAATGTTTGTGACAACTATACTGGGTGTAAGGGACAGTGTACCAAAAACTGAACGACCGCGCTCAGTCAACGAAACTGAACAACTTTCTCTAAGAAATTTTTTTGGGAAAATAAAAAACAATGACCTCTCCATATAAATTTCTCACTGTGATCGAACAGTTTTGGAGAAGTAATTTTTTTTTTTCATTTTCCAAATTGTTTGTTAGGAAAAGTTGTTTAGTTACTGATACTGAACCCGCCCCTGAGCTATGGCACGCAAATAAATTAAAACTAAGAAATATGATTAACACCATCAATGTAATAACGTTCGCAAGAAAGCTCAACTTGGTGTTTGGGTACAGGACGGTTTAATACTTAATACTCTACACGTGTTTCGTCTTTACACGAGTAACGGAAATATTATAGCACCTATACTATTTCCGATGGTCTTATATAAAAGCCAAACACGTGTAGAATGGAAAAAATTGTATGGTCATGGTAATTTTGTGCAATACTGTCAATTATTGTGTATATACATTATGCATAATTTTTTATTTTGGTAACTATTATATGGTATATCTTTCGATTCATTTATACTTTTTTTGAAGTTGTCAAATTCATATTAACTTTAGTTAAAGTACGTAATTGAATTAGGCGATTCTTTTTACTTCTATTGAAAAACCAACAGTCGTATAAATTAAGTTAAATTAAGATTATAATATGACCATTTTTTCATTTTGGCAGAGGTGTATTCTTTTTGCGCTTTTACGCCAAGCGCAGCAAGGTTCAAATTTCTTTGGCTGCATCCATTCAAAAATGTTTAAATAATTTTGCTGCCTACTCATGAATTTTCATATAATTTCATATTACCTGTAGAAAAAGAACGGAAGAGTCTTTTCTAATAATCAAGACTTTTACAAATTTCCTTCGCATCTTTTTCTTTATGTCACAAGTGAGCAAGCGAGCAGGTGGGTCACCTGGTCACCTGAAGTCAACGCCCATAGCACCCACCATAGAGTAACTTATATATTGGGGGATACACTGTCTTATAAGTGACAGAATGTGACACTAATAAGACAGCGAAATGCGTTGCCCACCCTGAGAACTAAGATGGTAAGTCTCATGTGCCGGTAATTTCACTGGCTCCCTTACTCTTCGAACCAAAACACAGTATAGTGCAAATACTGCTGCTTTAACATACTGTTTGAAATTTTTGCGGTCACTAAGACTATGATGAAAACAGTCATCATAACATCCCATGAAATGCCCACTACAGGACAAGGAGCTCCCTCCAGAGTTCTAGCTTTTGCTGGAAAAATGTGGAGGGGAAGTACCATAGTCACCTTGCTTGTCAGCGTTACGGCTGGCACCATGGACCGCGTTTGTACGTGACCGCAGTACGTAAGATGGTGTGATACACATGAGGATGCTGCTGCCCATCCTCCAGTTTATAGCCCTTAGTCGCCTCTTACGACACCCACGGGTTTGTGTTTTTGATGAGCTCCCGATATTTCGGCGCTGTTGCATGCAACATGATCACTGATATACCTACTACTCTGAACTGGAGTCTGCGGGTAGTTAAACTTATTGGCAGACATATCTTATATATTTTATATATTTTATTTAGCACTAACGCAACGTTGAAATGTGTATAGAGGTCGCAGATTTCACAACATCAGGCAGGACCACAGTAGCCTAGTTTGTAAAAGCGTCTCCGGTACTGACGGAGAAGATACAGGTTCGAATCCTGCCTGTGGTTATGAAATTTTGCGATTTTCTACTTTTACTCCAGTAAAATTACGAGAGATTGTATGGCGAAACGGAAATAATTGATAATAGCCGTGATTCTTTTTCAGATCGATAGATTATATTTCTGTGTAAAGCTTTTTAATGGAATCCACCTAAATTTACTTCATTTATTTATTTATTTTGCCGTCCAAACATTAAAAATATATGGAATTTCAGAAAAAAATGTTAATAGATTATTTTTTTTATTTAAGGCTTGCTATATATTCAGAATTTCATATTATACATGAATCCACCTAAAAATATTATCTTTTTTGTATTGTTTAACTTTTATAGCACGAAATTTAAATACAGCTTATCTTCGCAACCAAAAATAGTAATAGATCCGTTTTGCTTTCTAATAATTTAAATAGTGCTATATAATCACATTTTTGGCAAATCCAGCATAAATGTTTATAAAATCATTGTAAACCAGCGATTACACAAAACTTTTTTTTTATTTAGTATGGCATTTTTGTGAATATATATAAGAATCACTTACATTTAAAAAGGTTGAGTTTAGCTCAGTTTATTGCTATTATTTTACCTCGACTTTGTTGGCCCTTATATGTAAAAATAAGTGGAGATTTTATATTTTGAAATAAATTGATATTTTTAAATATATTTATGGTGGATTTTGATGTCTATATGTAAAGTATACGTTTATCTATGATATAAAGTATATAATTGTCTATTACTATTTTTGCCTTAGCTGTTATTCGAAAAAAATATTCCGCTTTAAATTTTAGGTGGATTCGTAAATATTGCGTCTTAACATCATATTTAAATACGATATACACAAAAAAGTAGCTATTAGCATTTAATGTTTTGCAAAACCGTATTTTTACTGGACTATTTGTAGATTTATCCGAACACAGGAAATGTTAAAATAAAATCATTTTCGATTTGATTTATCCTTTTTGGTGGAGTTAAAAGTTAAACGCTTATATAAGCAACGTTGGCCACGATCAGAACTCTGTTTTGAGCTTCAGAACGTACGTAGGCCGTGCTGCAGTGGTTTCTTGGCGTTTCTTTTACGCTGCCATAGCACGATCCGAAACGGTGTAGACTCGCTCTATTTGCATTGTATTCTGTAAAGAATCTACATTAAATAACATTATTTGAACCTGAATCAATTTACTAAGTCCCGGCTTTTGTCACTGATAGTTGTCTTAAAGTAAATTCAGAGGCAATTTGGCCGCTTGAAAACTCTTACAGATTGACCGCTAAACTGACAAAGTCTAATCTAGGATTGGGCTTAGTTTACCCTCTGGGCGACGGAGGTCAGGTGGCAGTCTGTCTGTGTAAAAACCAGTGTTTACGTCAAATCCCCTTGTTTAAGTGGCCGACTTCTTAAAAACCTTGATAGAAACGAAATGAGACCAGCCTCATTACCCCAGGGAAATGATGAGTTTTTCGGGAGATGTATATCTACTCCAAGAACTTTTGTTTTGAATACAATAAAGTGTTTTCAATTGACCTGACTAAAGATTATGCGAATGGGTATAATGTGGACCATTTTATTTTAGGATAAGCCTGCTATGTACTATCCATCTGCACGTCCAGCATAGGGGGATACACGTACAGCTAAAGGAAAGAAAAAAATTGTTTTATTCATTCTCTTTGGCTCAGTGAACCAAAGTGGTTCTTGGCCTCCGACATCAAAGTACGCCACGCTTCCCTGTTCTGTGCCAATTCCGTCCAGTCGGGCACTCCTATCTCTATAAGATCCTTGGCGACTTCATCCTTCCATCGGTATCTTGACCTGCCAATAGGCCGCCGTCAGAAAGAAGTCGTATAGTATTCTCTTTCTTACACACTCGTGCTTCTCTTTTTGCTAGATGTGCAGATGGCTAGGTTTGGTAGCTAATTCCCTAAAAACCTTGGAAACCTTAAAAACGGAATCAGGCTAGGACAATAATGAACAGCAAAACCAAAGAAGCCTGTAACTATTCTATTCATCGTAGCTTTGTTAGTCTAGTTAGTTAAAAAGCTTTCAAGCTATATCTTGATATAATGCAACTATAAGCAAAATCTAGCTCCAATACAGCTTTAACCTAAATAACTAGTTTCAACACAATTTTCTCAGTGTTTAAACAATACAGCCAAGTTCTAAGTAGTGTTATTTTGCAGCCAAAGTAAAACCGAGTTCACTCTAACGAGCCAACTTTGTAACTTTGGCGCTTGTGATTCATTACTACATCAATGAGTGCACAGAAAGAGCGACTTTTCCAGGAATAGGAACTATGTTTCTAGAGTAGAATTGTTTCTAGTTGGTTAAGTTAGAATAGTACCAACCCATCTCTACCCGGGGGTGTCGTAAGAGGCAACTAAGGGTTATAAACTGGAGGACAGGCAGCAGCATCCTCCTGTGTATCATACCATCTTACTTACTGCGGTCACCTACATGGTGCCAGCCGTAACCCTGACAAACGAGGTGACTATGGTACTTCCCCTCCACATTGTTTCAGCAAAAGCTGGAATTTTGGAGGTAGCTCCCTGTCCTGTAGTGGACATTTCATGGGATGTTATGATGATAATGAAGTAGCACAATTTGAAAGATCAGCGTTCGCCACGAACGAAAACGGTTGATGACATCATCATCATATTGTATGGTCTATAAGATTGATGACTGACCTCACAAACCCTGGTGTCAATTTTAAAGCCACTAAAGCTCTCTGACATAGTTAGTTAAGGACTACTCCTGTTGATAGTAGTCAAGACCTAAGTGCCATTCGAAGCAAGGTGACTACGGCATAGAGTGATTTTTGTTTGACAGTAGTGACTACAAGGAATCCAACCCAGAACCTAACCACTAGGTTACGGAGTATAATAATTATAGTGAATTGAAGTCGCCTAGTCGCCACGAAGGAAAACATGATGATGAATAAAATAATAAAAATGGTGTCAGAGATGATCAATAATAGAACAAGCAAATATTCGATCAAACCGCGAGACCAGGGTCTCAAATTTTTTACAATTCGAAACATGCAAATTCAAAACTTCGTCCCTTAAGGTGATCTGTGATGGCCAGCTTAGCCCCGAACGCAACTAGATGGAGCCACTGCTGCAAATATAAGGTTTTATTTTTTAATGCAATAAGTACCAACTATATATATGCAAAAAGTTGATTCGCGTAAATTTCATCGTGCAACTTCA
The DNA here is from genome assembly GCA_947532105.1 of Athrips mouffetella. NCBI lineage: Eukaryota > Metazoa > Arthropoda > Insecta > Lepidoptera > Gelechiidae > Athrips > Athrips mouffetella. The sequence goes on along the minus strand of OX383968.1, from coordinate 2,363,835 downwards.
ACGCCTAACAACAATTTCGATAAGAAAAATATCTCCTATGTCCACTAAAGTCAATTACTCTCGTCAGTCCGTGTTTACATGAGTACGATCACTCACACATGCACACAAAGCACAACCGTACAGTTTTGACCGCACGCCCACAATCGTAATATTGAACCAAAAATTGCTGACATAAATAGTACTTTCAGTACAGTAACTGTATTTTTGTATTAATTAGCGAAAAATTTTACTAAAAATAGCAGTATTCGTTCGTTTATCAACAGAATTTTATGTCCCGCGTAAGAATGCAAGTCATTTGAATTTTTGTATGGAAAACGGATCACCTTAACCAAAGAGAAGATATTAGTCGGATTTTAATCACTGCCAATTTACAATTCATGAAACCAATATTCTACTCTATTGTCAGTGAACAAACATTATGACAGTGCCATGCCAGTATATCTATGAAAATATAATGTATGCTAGAAAGAACATTCATCAATTACCTAAAATTTGTGACAGGCATAATTTTAATACTAGAAATAAGCATAAAATTGATCAACCATATACTAGATTAACTAAAGTCAATACATCTTTCGTTGGTCTGTGTATACGATACTACAACAAAATACCTGACAATATAGTGCAATTACCTGAGAGAAAGTTTAAAGAATGTGTAAAGCAAACGTTATGTAAAAAAGCTTACTATAGATTGGATGACTATATGAATGACAAAGAGGTATGGTGCTCTGATATTCCAGCGAAACACAAGAAACACATTGTAAAAAGCCGACTCTTAAAGTAGGCCGTGCTGCAGTGGTTTCTTGCCGTTTCTTTTACGCTGCCATAGCACGATCCGAAACGGCGTAGACTCGCTCTATTTGCATTGTATTCTGCATGACATTCAATAAGTAGTCTGTAAAGAATCTACATTGAATAAAATTATCTGAATCTGAATCAAAGTTATAAATTGAGAGTAGTCACCCAAGTAGTTAGAGTTACCTCGTAGGGGTTACCATATCCAAACAAGGAGTCTGATCATTTTAATCTAACATTTGAATGCGAGCAATTCCAGTACACGTTATCAAGAAACAAAGCTGCAAACTTCGCGAGCTACCTCGTTTCAGTTTCCCAGATTGACTTCACACAAAAGCCCTACCAACTACCAGAATACATCAGACCTACAAAATTTAAAATTCCTTTATAGCGCCTTCCTCAAGGCGCGCGTGGATACGTTTAATGCTATTCAGAAGCGGCGCATCGCATAATTCATGTCCAGAGTTGACAGTTGTAGAAAAAGTATAATCATGGAGTTTACGAGTAGACTTCCAACCACTACCATGTATTAAGCGCTGGCTGGATATTTCCGCCTAGTCTAGTACAGTTATTTGTAAACTTATTATTTTTTAAGCCTATGGACGAAAAATCTGCAATAAAGATTTATTATTATATTATTCTTAACCAAATGTTAAACGCTCACCTGTCTAAAAAGCAACACAGCCTTGTATTTCATCATAAAGGATTTTCACCTGAAAGTTTAAGACAGCCTTAAGATGGAAATCTAGACAATGAAGCTTTCAACAATGGACTAAGAAATAGCTGTATATCGAGGGTAATAAATCCAGGTTATAAATACCCTTAACCAATCAGCATGTATGAAAGGATTGATGAAAGTACAGGAAGCAAGGTGAGTATGTCAGGATCGTAACAACGCTGCCACTGGTACAGGTAAGTTTGTGGGACTTATATAGATTTATGACTTGACGACAGTTGTTTTTGAATGCAATAAACGTTATTTTACATATTTAAATAACATATCAAATTGCATAGCAGGTGGAGGACTGTGGTCTCTTTCTATGTTGTGTAATAAAAATAGTAGGCATCGGAGTAAGAAGTATACCCTGGACAATCAATCTAAGGATTTTTGGGCGTGAACCTACTGTAGGGTGATGTCAATGATAAAGAGGTATGGTGCTCTGATGTTCCAGCGAAACACAAGAAACAAATTTTAAAATGCCGACTCTTAAAGTAGTCCGTGCTGCAGTGGTTTCTTACCGTTTCTTTTACGCATCCATAGCACGATCCGAAACGGTGTACACTCGCTCTATTCGCATTGTACTCCGCATGATATGACTCTCAATAAGTATTCTGCAAAAAATTTACCATTGGTTGAAACAATCTGAATAGATAGATAATACATAGATGTTAGCGGGAATGAGGTAATTGAGGGTATCAATAAAGACGAGAAGTGTAGTTCTGCGAAAATAAGCCAATTCAGAAAACAGATTGTAAAACCAGATGTTTGTGTAAAGAAGCTAAACGAAGTTTAGTTGTTTTGCATAATGCAATCTCTTTTTTCTAATCTTAGATGTTCGGCTTGGCTAGAATTTCAGGATAGTGGTCTGTTTCCTGTAAGTCCATTAGGTATAAGGTTCTCTTGCAACGAAAAAGCCAGAAGCTATTTCGTAACAAAATACTCTTAGTCATTCAGCATAGGTCTTACTTTTAGGTAGCAGTTTTGTTAAACATAGTGCAATGACGATCGCGAGTGAATAGGCTTTTTCTGGGCAAGCTCGTTCCATCGTTAACCTCAATCTTCAGGGCTAGATCGAGGTCAAGCAGAAGCCCATTAATTATAAAATAAAACTTTTTGTGCAACTGGGAGTGAGTATGTCATCGTGATGTCATCCATCAGATGCTCTCATCACCACTGAGCAAGGAACCACGTAATTCTAGTATTATATAGTCTAAGACGTAATTATACAAGATGTAACAGAATGGGTATATTAACCCTGAAGGATTTGAATCTGCCCATAAAACTGAACAACTTTCCCTAAGCAACATAGGTCTAAATACGAAAAAAAAATTTTGATCTTCCATAGAAACTGAATCAGCTGATTGCACATTTTGTATGGGAGGTAAAAATATTAAATATTATTATTACTAAAAGTATTTCGACCTATGTTCCTAAGGGAAAGTTGTTCAGTTTCATGGGCAGTATCACATCCTTCAGGGTTGATATACCCTTTCTTTTACATCTTGTAATTTTGTATACATTCTCCCTTTGAACAGGTTCTTGAATTCGTACACACAACAGCACGTCAGTAAAAACACTTTGGATTTTATGGCATGGTAATAGAGTTTTAAATGTTTCTTTTCTACTGACGTGTGGTTGACCGTACAACGGCGGCGCACCAAGTACGAGTATTACCATGTACCTATGAGATGATACCTGATAGAATTTATTGAACTATCACTGGCATTTGTGACAGTTTACAAAAATTACGCAGTTTAATAAGCTGCTCCTATGTAACAGAGGTATTTTTTTTTCGGGAACCTCTTATACAATCTACATGATCACAACGTTATCGCGTTTCACTAAACTTACAGCGCCATCTGTTATCGAATGGCTACTATACAAACAACGTGGTAACTGAACCAATTCTTTTACATACACTCAGTTGCAAAAATAAAAGCTATGATACGAATCAGAAATATTTTTTTTATGTAACAAATTGATTGAATTGAGAATTGTGTAAGTGAGATAAGTATGGATGAGATTATGAAAGCGATGAAAAGTATGAAATCAGGTAAAGCAGCTGGGTATGATAGAGTGTCGGTCGAGATGTTGAAGGCTGGGCGAGGCATTGTGGCTAGTCAGTTGTACCGCCTTTTCAACTTGTGTTGGACGAACGGCCAAGTACCAGGTGACTGGTGCAAGGCTGTGATTGTGCCGCTGTACAAGGGTAAAGGGTCACAACAGGACTGCAAAAATTATCGCGGGATAAGCCTTCTCAGTGTCGTCGGCAAACTGTATGCAAAGGTTTTGATTGAAAGAGTGATGAAAGATACTGACGATAAAATATGGGATGTACAAGCGGGATTTAGAAAGGGAATGGGATGTACAGATCAGGTCTTTTCCTTGCGGTGCATAGCTGAAAAGTTTTTGGCTAAAAACCAAAAAGTCTACTGCGCGTTCGTGGATTTGGAAAAAGCCTATGACAGAGTGGTGAGGAATGAATTGTGGTCAGCATTGTCTATGTATGGGGTAAACGGTCATCTGATTCAAGCACTGAAATCTCTCTATGAGGATTCCAGTGCTTGTGTCAGAATAAACGGGGCGTACACTGAATGGTTTAGCATCGAAAAAGGTGTTAGGCAGGGATGTGTAGCGTCACCTTGGCTGTTTAACCTGTTCATGGATAATTGTTTGATTGATCTGAAAGAGAGTATGTGTGGACTGAGAATAAATGAGTTACTCATCAAATGTCTTCTCTACGCTGATGACCAAGTTGTACTTGCGTCATCTGCTGACGAGTTGCAGGAGATGGTAACAATGATGAATGTGGCTTTGGACAGGAAAGGAACGAAAGTAAATGTAAGCAAGACTAAAGTAATGGTACTTGAAAGAGAAGAATGTATGACAGAGTGTACTATATTAATAGATGGTGAACAAGTCGAACAAGTGAAGGAGTTTGTGTATCTGGGCTCAAAGTTTACGAGAGATGGAAAGTGTGAAAGTGATATTGAAAGAAGAGTGAATGCTGGAAACATGGTGAATGGTGCCCTGCACGCCTTTATGAGGAGTCAGAAGGTGTCTCACAAGGCTCGTTTGGCTGTTCATGGGGGAGTTTTGGTACCAACACTGATGTATGGCAGTGAAAGCTGGGTATGGCAGAAGAAGCATGAAAGTAGAATTAATGCAGTGGAAATGAGAGCGCTAAGGAGTATGATTGGTGTTAAATTGAGTGACAGGATTAGAAATAGTGTGATAAGAGAACGGTGTGGCGTAAAAGAAGACGTAGTGACCAAAATCGAGAAAGGGATGCTGAGATGGTTTGGTCATGTAGAGAGGATGAATGAACGAAGATTGACGAAAGAGATCTACCAGGCGAGAGTGAATGGAAACGTTGGAAGGGGAAGGCCTAGGCGAACGTACCAGGACCAAATTCAGGACGTTCTGAATAAAGGCCAGGTTAAAAGTACCCTAAACCGACGAGCATGTATGAAAGGATTGATGAAAGTACAGGAAGCAAGGGAAGTATGTCAAGATCGTAGCAGGTGGAGGACTGTGGTCTCTGCCTACCCCAACGGGAAAGAGGCGTGATGTTACGTATGTATGTATGTATGTAACAAATTGAATTCCATTGTGCACAAAGCTTGTTACGAGTAGTGTACATAAATTATGCTAATGATAGGTTTAGTATGGTGCATAAAAAGAAGAATAAAAAGATTATGATTTTTAGGGGAAGTCAAAGAAGTGAAAAATTATACTGAAAATATTTCCCTTTGTAAAATAATTCTGACTTAAGAATTATAATGATAGAAAATCAATAAATTGTAATATTAACAAGTCTCATTTTCCTTACAAATACAACTACGGTGGGAAATTGTGAAATCTGACTCTCTCGATGGTTGCAATGAACCTTAATGAAAGGCAGAGAAGATTGAGGTTGGTAACACTACATACCTACCTACTTTCATTTCACTCAGTATCTTATACTAGCTGTTACCCGCGACTTCGTCTGCGTGGTGTAACAGTCTGAGTGTCTAAGCCTGGGCACGGCTAACCGGATTGTAACACTCTAGGCCTGCCGCTCGAAGCCAGATCATCACTGGTCAACGGCATCACCCGATTGTAACGGCCTGCCTAACCCTAATGGCTTACTTAAAATTTACTTACTAGTTCCCTATCCTGGGCACGAACCCAAGCATCAGATTGTAACGGGCAGGAGCCTGGTTCTAAAATAATAACTGTAGTAACATAAATTCTAAGACATACTGGGCACGGCTCGCAGCACCACATTGTAACGTCTCCTAACCCCTAGAGTTATCCTAATAAGATGTAGGTGTGTATGTAGTTTAACTGTTTATTGATGTAAGTATATCTAAACGTGGTAATGTCTAAATTTCTAACTATCCTAGCTGAACCTAAGGGAAATCTAAGGAAAGTCCTGTAGTTCTTGAAGCCTATGTATTGGGATTGTCCTAGTTATAAAATGCCCGATGAGATGTTTAGACTGCTTTTTGGACCCGACGAGGTGATCAACGAGTAACCCTAATTCGTTTGAGTGCGGACCATGAATAAGTTGAATTCCTATACAATTAATTTCCTAGAATAAATGTATTGATTAGTATGAGCCTATAGGTACTGTAAATAATTTGTGTGAAAGGAAGCAGGTAGATCCGAAGGCTGTAAATGGTACATGAGAACATCAAAATAGTACATCTAAACTTCTCCAAGATTGATATTTGACTTCTTTCAAGGAAATTTAGTTTATTTTTAACAATGTAAAGGCCTGAAATATATCGAGTCCTTTCAGCTCAATCTTTCATATAGATAAAGGAGTTTTATTACTTTCTATGAGCGAGATGACTTACAAACTGACTCCTGTTGTATTTGCAACCCCGGTATGGATGTATTGCAATATACTGAGTTTTGTCTTTCCCAAAGTCGAATTTATATATCATCAGCTTTGTATCTTAGCTTGTGGCATAGAAAAGAATGAGTTTATTAGATGAATCATATGCATTTTTCATTTGCAGCATTTGAGCCAAAAAGACCTTCTTTATAACAGACTTATAATTGAATTTTATATTGAAGTGGGTAGTAGCTTTCAGTTGTAGCTATACCTTTTAAAGTTAGTAAAATTGATTGTATAGAATCCCAGAGAAGGATAGATATGCTCAAATAATTGACTGGCATAAATCGTTCAAAGTAGATTGGCCGATTTGAGGAGTGAATATTAAATCTTCTTACCCGTCTGCGATTGGCATACTGTAATGATGACTGGGTCGTCTGGACTGCTGCTGGCTTGGAATTGGACGCTCAGCTCCCCTGCGCTCAAATGGTTTGTAGCTTTTGGTTCCTATTCCACATGGTCCATAGACCTCCTGTAAGTTTAAAAAAAAATGAGACTAAGCCCCTAGAACATCTAACCACCCTTTATAAGGACTACCCTTTTAAAATATTGGTTTATTTTCTTACTCAACACGCGTTTTGACGTTCAGAGTACTCGGAAGTCGCTATAACACAAAACATTTAGTAAAATAATAATTTTCTTGACAAAGATCACCATCGGCGGGCGATCTCGATGTACTATTTAATGTCGAATCGAACTAAAATTACTAATTGGGGTAATGAAATGTCCTAGGAAACTTAGCTTTTGTCAATTGCAGCGACGAAACTCGACGTTCGGTCACCTTTTTATGAAGAATTTTCTCACATTTTTTTGGAGTCCATCTTGTACTCGTGCGGTCGCAGCAAGAAAGGGCGATGTAGCTTCCATGTTCCACACGTTTCGAATTTAGACATAAGACCGCCCAAACCAGCCAATCAGAGAGCTACAAACCAACAGCTACGGCTAACGTCACCAATCCTACCCACTTCCCTCACACATTTCTATTTCCTGTTTGACAAGTAGATTTTAACCAAAGAGGTTTTAATATGCGCCGATTCGCGGCGCTAGACGAGTATTTTTCAAGCAATTATTTTAAGTAATAATGCATAATCAGACCTTTATTTTCATTACGAGTCGAACAAAATCTATGATAATTTATATTAAGATTCCTATTGTATTATTAGTCATTTTAAGACTCCTAAAATAGAATATACTCTATTATATTCTTCGTGTAATTCCGTGTCGGACCATCGGCCCGTTACATCCACCCCCCAAAATTTTGCGCAGAGCATACGCGTCCCCGGATCAAATTTTTCACCATTTGAATTTCACGAAGATAATCTAACATTTATTAACCTTCAACCCATAAGGTGAACACACGTAGATCCTGTTGTAGTGTAAGTTTTAAACCAAAAGAAAAATGTCTTCGATAAGAGTTCAAGAGTTAAACCACGAACATATTGGTTATACCCCAGAAATGTCGAGAATTTCGAACAAACAATATCCACACAGGAACACTGAGGTCTCAAACTCAGCCCGTCAGAAGGACAGCTCATGAACACATCCAATCTAAGGCAGGTTGTTTTGTCTTTCAACGTTACCCCGGGAAAGACACATAAACCCCCCGTAATGAACAAAGTCAGTCCTGTCCCCTAATAAACTGTTATATAACCAACAGTCGAAGTCCAATACTTGACTCAATATCGCTTTCATTTCTGTTTTGGAGCATGTGCAGTGTAGGTTTTGCATAAGCTGTCAGCTTCTTGTAGAGTAGAAGTCATTTACAGGGAGTACATCAACACTTATATCAGACATCAGAGTAATTTTCGTACCCGAAGTCTCTTAAAATTAACCTAGCACCTATGATCCCATAAATACTTCGTTGTAAGTGTAATGTACATGGTCAACAGTTAATAAATTTTTCCATCGGTTGAAAATCCATTGGTTCATTGCAACCCTCCTATAACCTCTGTTATACCCATTCAATCATCAACATTTATTGTTAGTCTATTTCCTATTACTAACATTCCCTCTCAACAAGATCAATCGACCCTTTTATTTCTTCCTTATGGTTCATAAAACCTTACGTTTCATACTCTCTTCCCTCTTTTACGCTGTTACTACGAACCACTGGTGTCCCCAATGAAACGTTCGATAAACAATAGGTTATGCTACTAGGTGGAACCTGCTCAGGCAAACGCACCGGCGCTGCGCAAAATTAGATTAATAATATAATTCCCCAAAACCTTTAGTTAACTCCATCAGCCTAATCACTTTCAATGCCTAACTTACTAACTCCTAAGCGCAACTGATGCAATAATTCACAAGAGAAATATAACACCAATTGTAAATTTACCCCATCAACCCTCGATTTACACCATTCAAATTTATTTGAAATGGAAGGAGTATTTTGCCAGGAAGGTTGGGAATGCGGCTATAAGTCCGTCCACAAATCAAAATGATTCCTAAGAATACATCTTTCTTTCCAAGGACTTACGAGTCGGTCCCCCAAAGATCCTTTCAAATAAAACTCCTCGACAGCTTGTCGCAACGGATTACTCACGTGTAAACAAGTCGTCTAGCACAATACTTTAAAGGTGAATCATCGAACTCTCTCTCTCAAAATCTTCCTATTGAGCTCTATTTTCGCGATCAAAATTGTTTTACGACACTTCAAAAGTGATGGATCTTCTCATTTTTCACATTGGGCAACTGAATCTCCAACACAATCTAGGTGTCTACATTGTTACATTATATAACTGACCGGAAATTTTACCGTGAATTACGAAACTTTTTACTATTCAATTGAAATTCACTGTTTACACGAGCCATCATTACCTGCCCACAGCCGAGCTTACCCGTACCTAAACAGCAAAATTCAAATAAATTTCAAATGTTTCTACACAAACAAAGAATTTATCACAAAAATATTTAAAATACATAATAAGAATTTTACCTGCGAATAATCGTATCACTTAACCCCGAAGAAGTATCTATCTTAAGGAGGTATATCTCTATATTGTAATTTAACTACCCAATTTAAGTAAATTTTCAGCTAAAACCTCAACCTCGAATTTAACTTAAAATACCCTACAGTAAAGAAAATTAAAATACACGGCAGATGTTTCCCGAATCTCGAAAGGTATACAAAATCCCTCGCCCCATTTAAGAAAAGGTACGCCTAAGATTACCTAAGAACGTCCGGTGACATTAAAACTTCAGCTACGGTACTAATCAAATTTATAATTACGCATACATGCCAATGTGTCTTACGTATTGCAGCTTACACATCTATGATAGTCTTACACAAACGTTAACGTTATTTCTTACGCATTATGTATTTAATAATATGAAATTTCTCGCTGTACGCATACATGCCTTACGCCTTAAACACTCTACGCTTTTCGCCTTATGTACATAATAATATAAAAACTCTTGCTGTACGCATACGTGCCTTACGCCCAATAAGCATATGAAGGTCTTACGCAAAACTGAATCAGTGCCTAAGAAATTTAAATGTAAATATTTTTATTCTATTCTTCCAAAAGACTACGCTTAAGCTTACCTACGACAAGTGAATTTACTAATATTATAACGTTTGTTAAATGGTATTCTTCATAAATAAGGACCCCCTTTTTATTTGATTTGGTTTAGTTTAGTTTGGTTTGATTTGATTTGATTACATTTTATTATATTACATTTTATTTAATTTTATTAACCTTGCTAGGTTTCCAATCAAACCTTCCCAACAAAATTTTTACTTTAGCTGGAACCGAATTGACAAACACCCATATACAGGAATAGGATATGAAATACAACTTAACATTCTCGACCCCACTCCATATATCAATCTCAACCTTACTTGAACTAAATTTATTAAATTAAGTTAAAACGAAGACCCCTTAAAATAATATTTTCATATCTACACGCCTACTACCCTAATTGCCCCAATTCTTTTCTTATCTACACATAGATCCAATTTACACAATATACATTTCTTAACTATTTCCTAAAGGTTACTTAAGAAAACCCCCCTGTATGTCCTCACTTTAAGAGTATCAAAGTATATAATTATGAATTCAAAATAACTAAAGGTAAGTTTTTTTTTTATCATTACTTTATTTTTTAGCATATTATTATAATCTCTATATAGGTATGCAATTATTTAATCCTGTAACTTATTTTGTATAAATAAATTATTCTACGTTGACTCACCCAAACCTTCTAAAACAAATCCTGACCCTATGCGTATCACAACTGAATAGATATGCTTTATTATTTAACAGCAAGTCATCATTATCATAACATTCCATACAACGTCCCATGCTACCAGAGAGCCTCTTCCTAAACGCTAACAAATATAACTGCTGTTTTTGGTGAATACAGTGTGTAAATTTAAAGGAAAGTGCTACTGCCCAACCTCCAGTTCACGAGCCATTAGTCGCCTCTTATAACACCCATCTAGTTGGTACTGTTCCTTGCCGGTACCGCACAACAGCTGTAGTAAGTATTCAACCCTAACACATGATTTACCGTCGACCTGTCTCACCCCCCATCCTGTTATGTATCTCTGTCAAGTAATCGTCCGAACGAATAATTTCTAGAAAAACCTTGAAAACTCCTACCCCAGGTTTAATAGGTTGGTTCATGACCCAAGAGTCTGTTATATAAATATTTCCATAATGATTATGCTATGACATTCCGCAAAGCCCCCAGTCGACCACGCTCGCCCCATAACAGCCTCCCTAACAAATAAAGTATTACTATCAGTTTAGCAAGCTATGCTACCCATCAACAGATGGCGCTGTTGGTTTATGACTAAAACGCGATATCTACCTATCCTGACCTAACTTAAGACCTAGTCTAAACTTCGCACTGAAAACCCCGCAAGACAAAACTTCATTTAAACCGCTATAGCCGTCTCCTAGAATCAAATTGCAAGCATATTTATAAAGATTACTCGCTCAATAGTATAGAATCTAGTCATGACTTACTTGTGTAAATAATCTAAAATAAGTATTTAGTATAATTTAATCTTATAAATGAATTAGCTAAAGGTTTTCATTTTTTTTTTCGAATAAGCAGGTATCAATTATTGTTCTGATATTATTCTACTGTAAATATTCCAAACTGCAACAAATTCCAACCTGAAATTTATATTAGCATAACTGGTGCCCGCGACCTCAGCTATCTCATTGTAAAGTTTCACTAAAATCCATTCAGTAGTTCTTACGTGAAGGAGTAACAAGCATCCATTCATACTTACGAACTTTCGCGTTTATAATATTAGTAGGATAGGATAAGGATTTAAAAAGCTTTGAATTTTACAGACTAAATCTTCTAGCATTTTGTATCCTAATGTTCTGAACAAATTACTACTAAACAACTAAGTATTCAATAAGATTTAAAACTACTAACCAGTTTCATACTTTGCCTAACTCATCTGATTCGAGCCTTCAACTATTTTTCTTTGAATTTCACTGTTAAACTTAAAATTTTACACCAAATACACATTTTCTAACCAATGTAGTACGGTTGAGTTCCTTTTATCACTATTTAGTACAGTTTTTCAGGTAATTTAACTATCATAACTTAAAATAAGCGATAAACAAAAAGTATGTTCTGACAGTCAGCTGTCCATCGCGTTCAGAAATTAGTCACATGGTTGTTCCGTTTCGAATAATAACTACCTTTTGACAGCAGTCCGTCTCGACCACACGTATGAACGTCATATTAAGCTACCCCTCTATCAGCACAATCTTCGCCCGATCTGGAACGTGCCCCCACAGTCGGATGTATATTCCTTTACTTCAAATTTTTTTAACGCTAGGGCTGTCAATTCAGCTGTCGACTAAAATATTAGGTGTCGATTTTAAATTTTAAGCTCTCACCCCCCCCTACAAAACGATCCGACTACAACCCGCAGATAAGATATAGATTAGGTAAAGCAACGAAAATTTATTATATCTTAAAATTCTAGTCAAGCTAATATTAAAATTTCATTATAGGTATTTATGTTTTATCTAGTAAGATTTTATTTGAAACGTAACTTGAAAGTATCCACGCATTTAAATTTCAATTATTTTTTCTACGAGTATAACTACTACAACCCTTTATTTTTTTTTCTTATCTTAATGCGAATTATATATATAATTTTTTTTCTCACCCCCCCAAGTCTCAACCTATTGAAATTTCGTCAAACTTAGACTACAGTAATGTATTTTTTTTTTTTAAGTTTTAAACTATCCCTATAACATATTCTAAGATTTTAAGCTACGTGATTAACTTTTGTTCATTTCTATTCCTCATATAACTATTCCTATTCAATCACTAACCCTAATAACATAACTTATCATGGTCCGCACTTTCCATTCCACAGCAACAGATTGTGGCCACGATAGTAGCCACTCTTACAGACCAAGACAATCCCATAAGTCAAAATAAACCCTACATTAAACTACAACATAATTTATCGATAAAATGCTACACTATTTATTCGCAACTATTCCTACACTACAATAGACAATTTTTTTCCTATTTTTTTTCTTATGATAGTGTCATGTGTGTATCCGAAATTAGCAAAAATCAGAACGTGTACGGCAGATAGCCTTAATTCCAATGCCGTAATAAATTAAAAAAAAAAAAACTGAACGTGTATTCGAATTCATTAATCACAATCGGAATTGCCAGGCATATTAAAATTCTGCATACTGTTATCATTTTTCTAACTATGCTTGAAGCACTTTTATTAAATTCCTACAGTAATAAATTTCCTGAGATTAGCTGAAAGAGATTTATGTAAAATATTAAGTATGACATTTTAATTTTCCTATCGCTTGCTACTTCAAATCGCTAATGAATCATCGATAATTAAGGATTATATTTTCAAAAGTGCACAAAATTTTAAATTGAAATAAGTAAGAAAATGTGTGAGTTATTCTACCAAATATGTAATTATAATCATGACACGATTTGTTATTTATTACCGTAATACAGCAAGACGCATTGCTCCCCTAAGATAGAAAATAAAATTAGTTCCTATTCGCGGCGCAAGTTCTATGTCATAAAATTAATATCAAGTACATCAATTGGAATTTTCACACAATTCTATTTGCTAATATTACTTTCTAAAATTTGTTCTACCGTTTTTAAAATACACTATTTGGCAACACTAATTATCATGACAACCCGTGACATGCGAAAAAAATATTACAATTTAGATTGTTTTGGTAAGAAAATCACTTTTAAATGCTAAAATGTGTTGAATTTACTTCCTCAATCATTGCAAAACCTAATTATATTGTTCGTTTTTTTTCAGATTTCCCATCGCAATAACCCTAAGGGAGGAATTTATCCCTTATGAACTAAATTATAAAATGGCGCTCAATATCAAGGTAAGATTTGTTTAGTAAATGCCGATTTTAATTCTACTTGTTTACTTTTAACTAAAATTTACTTTCTCGTTTTGATTTTTTCAGATCAAATAAGAAAACTGAAAATTTCACGGCCCGCCGCCTCTCAGAATTACAATGGTCCACATTTTCAATTTAGAAACAAAGATTGTTTACTCATGCGTAGGTAAGTCTAGAAGTATTATGACAAATAGATTTTTCCCTGCCTAAATCCCTCTCAAGCAAATAATTTCCATTATTTATTCTTTACATATTGTTTACTGTAAAAGAACATAAAATTCTACTTTTACAACTAATGTATCCTAATAGTAAAGTAACCTATTAATTTCTATTTTTCAGTGAAGTGTAAACTCAAGAAATTCGACAAGATGCAGCCCCGGACCTTATCAACAGCAAGATATAACGACAGCATCATGGACCCATCAGATATATCTCAACCCCCAATTTCTGAAGCCCTGAAGCTAAAATATTTAGTGCAAAAGTGATAAGAATTGTTTGTGAAACTAAATATTTCAAGTGTCTTTCTGTGCAAGAAAATAAAAGTGAATTGTGTTCTGAGGTGTTATTTTTAATCATTCACTTAAGTAAGTACTTATCTGATAAGTAGCAAGTCTCCCATTTAGTTAACTGGGATAACAAATCAATTGCAAAACATTAAATAATTATTTCAGCTTTTAGAATACCTATCTGTTATCATTCTTTGGCACAGATATTGACTGAACTTTAATAAACTTTATGATAACACAACGGCAGTAAAATAAAAATTCTAAAATCTAGTCTAAACTCTTACATTTAGTGATATAATCTAACCTAGGCAATTTGCATATATCCTTAGTAACATATTTAGTTGTACCCTAAAGTCTAAATCCAATTTTTGCTAATAGAATATATAGAATTCTCCCTAATAAGTTCATAATTAAATTCTTACCTAGCAACCATATTAAAACAGCCTAAATATTCCCTACTAAATAATATAATATAACTAACAGGCCGTAGTAACATAAGGTTTTTATACTGGTCACGGTATCTTCAGATTGTAATGGGTAGAACTGGGTCTAGTTCTAAAATAATAACTGTAGTAACATAAATTCTAAGACATACTGGGCACGGCTCGCAGCACCACATTGTAACGTCTCCTAACCCCTAGAGTTATCCTAATAAGATGTAGGTGTGTATGTAGTTTAACTGTTTATTGATGTAAGTATATCTAAACGTGGTAATGTCTAAATTTCTAACTATCCTAGCTGAACCTAAGGGAAATCTAAGGAAAGTCCTGTAGTTCTTGAAGCCTATGTATTGGGATTGTCCTAGTTATAAAATGCCCGATGAGATGTTTAGACTGCTTTTTGGACCCGACGAGGTGATCAACGAGTAACCCTAATTCGTTTGAGTGCGGACCATGAATAAGTTGAATTCCTATACAATTAATTTCCTAGAATAAATGTATTGATTAGTATGAGCCTATAGGTACTGTAAATAATTTGTGTGAAAGGAAGCAGGTAGATCCGAAGGCTGTAAATGGTACATGAGAACATCAAAATAGTACATCTAAACTTCTCCAAGATTGATATTTGACTTCCTTCAAGGAAATTTAGTTTATTTTTAACAATGTAAAGGCCTGAAATATATCGAGTCCTTTCAGCTCAATCTTTCATATAGATAAAGGAGTTTTATTACTTTCTATGAGCGAGATGACTTACAAACTGACTCCTGTTGTATTTGCAACCCCGGTATGGATGTATTGCAATATACTGGGTTTTGTCTTTCCCAAAGTCGAATTTATATATCATCAGCTTTGTATCTTAGCTTGTGGCATAGAAAAGAATGAGTTTATTAGATGAATCATATGCATTTTTCATTTGCAGCATTTGAGCCAAAAAGACCTTCTTTATAACAGACTTAGAATTGAATTTTATATTGAAGTGGGTAGTAGCTTTCAGTTGTAGCTATACCTTTTAAAGTTAGTAAAATTGATTGTATAGAATCCCAGAGAAGGATAGATATGCTCAAATAATTGACTGGCATAAATCGTTCAAAGTAGATTGGCCGATTTGAGGAGTGAATATTAAATCTTCTTACCCGTCTGCGATTGGCATACTGTAATGATGACTGGGTCGTCTGGACTGCTGCTGGCTTGGAATTGGACGCTCAGCTCCCCTGCGCTCAAATGGTTTGTAGCTTTTGGTTCCTATTCCACATGGTCCATAGACCTCCTGTAACTTTGAAAAAAAATGAGACTAAGCCCCTAGAACATCTAACCACCCTTTATAAGGACTACCCTTTTAAAATATTGGTTTATTTTCTTACTCAACACGCGTTTTGACGTTCAGAGTACTCGGAAGTCGCTATAACACAAAACATTTAGTAAAATAATAATTTTCTTGACAAAGATCACCATCGGCGGGCGATCTCGATGTACTATTTAATGTCGAATCGAACTAAAATTACTAATTGGGGTAATGAAATGTCCTAGGAAACTTAGCTTTTGTCAATTGCAGCGACGAAACTCGACGTTCGGTCACGTTTTTATGAAGAATTTTCTCACATTTTTTTGGAGTCCATCTTGTGCTCGTGCGGTCGCAAGCAAGAAAGGGCGATGTAGCTTCCATGTTCCACACGTTTCGAATTTAGAGATAAGACCGCCCAAACCAGCCAATCAGAGAGCTACAAACCAACAGCTACGGCTAACGTCACCAATCCTACCCACTTCCCTCACACATTTCTATTTCCTGTTTGACAAGTAGATTTTAACCAAAGAGGTTTTAATATGCGCCGATTCGCGGCGCTAGACGAGTATTTTTCAAGCAATTATTTTAAGTAATAATGCATAATCAGACCTTTATTTTCATTACGAGTCGAACAAAATCTATGATAATTTATATTAAGATTCCTATTGTATTATTAGTCATTTTAAGACTCCTAAAATAGAATATACTCTATTATATTCTTCGTGTAATTCCGTGTCGGACCATCGGCCCGTTACAGTGGATATTATAAAAAAACAGAACTCGAACTTAACTGAAACATATTTTGCGGAACGCTTATCCTTCTTGATCCCTACGTAAAAGTTGAATGCTATCTTACTACAAATATTATTATCTTTTGATTTTATTCAACTGGTAGGTAGTGAGGAATTTTCATTGTCAATCGTTGCAGGCGAACTTAAAAAATAACTCAATAAAGGGAGTGAATGGGTATATAGCGAGGAGGTATTCATAAAAATCAAAAAAGTCCCTATTGAATGAATGAATGAATGAATAAATTCTTTATTGCACACATAAACATAAGAACACACAAAGAATAACACTTAAGGTTATAGTAGGCAAAGGCGGAGGAGGAGGATTCCTCCCTATCTATCCTTTTTATCCCCCTCTCCACATCCCCCCCTTCCCCCTCCCCGACCATCTTCCCCTCCCCAACCTTCTTCCCCTCCCCTTCCCTCTTCCCCGCCCTTTCCCTCTCTCTTTCTCTCCCTTTTCCTCGCCCCTTCCTCTTCCCCCCTCCCCCTCTACTACCTGTCCCCACTCCATTTCCCTCTCCACCTCCCTTTCCCCCAATCCCCCACCCCCCTCTACCTCCCTCCGCCCCTCTATCACCACCCCCTTCCCCCCTCTCTCCCCCCTCACTCTCCCTCGCCCCCTCTCTCCCATCCCCCCTCCCTTTCCTCCCTTTCCCTCCCCCATCCACCCTCCCTTTCCCTCCCCCCCTTCCCCTCACCCTCCCTTTCACCCCCTCGTCTCTCCCTCTTCCCCTCCCCCTAACCCTTCCCCTATTCCTCCCTCGCCCCCACCCTCTCCCCCACCTCTCCCTCTCCCTATCCCAGCCCCTGACCCTGCCCCTAACCCTGCCCCCACCCCGATTCCTATACCTATCCCTTCCCCTATCCCGCCAGAGGGCGTTTTGAGTACAAACACTGTCTCCTTAAAATTATTCTATAAAAATATAAATAGTCCGGTTTAAGTACATATTATAGTTTGAATTTGTTGTAAACGATATAACTTCCATCTACAAATGTTTGTGACTACTAGCTTCAAGTATTTGTGAGTGTAAATACGACATAAAATACGGCGGCATTATTCGGCTTAAAACTGGTGATAAACATTAGAGTGTGTCTGGATTTTTTGTGACTGTGCAATTAAGACATAAAATAATGTAATAGTGATGATTGTGACTGTGTTTTTGTGTTATTTGCGAAATTACATTAACGGTCATCTCTAGTGACGCTATTGAAGTGCCCCGCCCATATCAGTAGCTACGGTATAGCAAATTTTACATCACGTTGGGACGACTGTCGTGGTCTAGCGGCCAACATACCGGACTTCAAAACTTCATGTTGTTGAGTCTCAAGTTCAAATCTACGTGCTTCCAAAAAAAATATTTTTGTGTTATTATGGAGATAATTTAAAAGTATACCAAGAACCTGAGATCGATTTTTAACAGAGCTCTCACGGCTCTAAGAACTTATTTGGGAACTTATTTGATGACATCTAGCGTTAAGTACCAGATAAGAATTTGTTATGGCACCACCACGACTAGCAAGGAAAACCTATTCGTGTACGCAATGTTTAAGGAACTTGAAACAAAATGATTTTTTGACATGCTCGGAATGTAAGAAATTACTTTGCCTTGAGGAATATTCGAATTGCTCTCAGGTCTCGAGAGCTCGCTATAATCTGATAAATCGTGACTTAAGACCTCAGTGGAAATGCATGAACTGCAAAAAGGTTGTCGTAAAGACAAGTACACCAAAAACTGCAGCACCTCAATCAGCTGGATCCTCAAAAATTTCATCAAAATCAGATATAACCACAATCAGAAACCCCATTTTAAAAAATGGTACGGCACAAATTAGTACACAACTACCGTCAACTTCCGTTTTGATTCCGGTTTCTAAAGATGATGATAACAGCACAAAAGATCTGGTAGAAGCAATACCCTCAGATCAATCACACAGCTTAGCTCCATCTTTAGCTAGTGTTGCTGCTGATCCACTGAATTTGAGTTCAAAAGTACTGACACCAATAAAACCACCATCTAAGACTGTGAGTGCACCACCTATTCGCAATTTACCAAATACAACCTCAACTGAAGCACTAGTTGACAATAATGTTGTCACACAAAAAAGAAAGAAAGCTCAGTCTCTTTCAGAAGACAATAATTAGGTAAATATATCAGCCTTATCAGAATCAGATACAACAATATTCAGCGTTCCAGATCTATCAATGAGAGTAGCTGATTTAAAAATTGAAGAACTTGAAGAGATAATAGATAACTTAAGGGCCGAGTTAGCTGGCGCAGATCTTGAAATAAAGAGACTTCTCACCGAAAACTTAGAGCAACAAAGGGAAGTCGAGAAACTTAAAACCTCTGCAGATCGTTACAAGAAACTTTTTATACAATCATTAACGTCCAATAAGAAGGAGTTACAACAACTCAGCATGGTATCAACATCGATAAAGAGAAACAATAACAAAAATGCTACTTTATGTGGTGCGAACAACGTTGGGCACAAGTCTGACTTCACTCCTAATTCTGACTTCATCAATCATAAACATCCTGACCAACCCGAAGTTCATCTGCCCCGTATGAACACTGGCAACGTCTACACGAAGCAAACCAATGGTAAACCGGAGGCCTCTAGACCTGAAATAACCTTCGTTCCGAAACCACTGACCAATGTTAAACCTAAACTGTGTCTTCTTAGTTGCAATAATAAAAATAAATTGCTACCAGCCATCGAGAAGAACGAAATTGATAGATATTATAACTTCTGTCATTATATTGCTCCAGGAGGTAGTATCCATGAGTTGCTCAGCGGAATCGAAAACAAATTAAAAGACTTTAAAAGAAGTGATTATTGCATAATTTTCATTGGAGAGAATGATTTCCACACCACTCAGAACTATGCTGCACTGGTGCAATATATACGACAAATAATTTCAAGATTGACCCACACAAACATTATACTATGTTTGCCTACATACATTTGTGGAGCCGTATTGTACAACTGCAGAGTTGAGGCTTTTAACAACTTGCTTGCCCTTGATATTTCTTCCTTACATATTTCCTACGAAGGAGCTATATAGTTTATGTGGGGTCCTTACAGTCCGTCAACTTTTCATCCTAAGTACTGTACTTAAACAACATTCACAGACTATTCCTACATCTACCACTTCCATTGCTCCCCTTAGACGCAACAATCCTGCATCCCGGCTAAATTCTACTACCCTGTCTACTTGTTTTTCAGGCCGATTTTTCATATTTTTGGGTAGTTATTTATATAATAAAATCAATAAACAAATATCTTTCTATACTCTTCCTAAAAAGTCTTGCAAATATAAATTAACCCAGTGGCTCTTAGGTCTTGATTATGACAGCACAGAGAAATTGCTTATTACTCTTAAATAAATTTTCAACAAACTTTCTATTATTATCACCTACTAACAATACTAACAAATACTAACAACCATTAGTTTAAACAATTTTTTTTTTATCAAAAGATAAGAATTCTTACCAATTACTGTTATTATCTCTACGTGTTGCTTCACTTGTAATATTAGCTGCTAAGAGTTGGAGACCTGATGTCCTGACATACAGGCCCTGTGTCTAGTTTAGGCATCAGTCTCCCACAATTTTGTAATGCTATACAATAATAGTCTAAGCATAAAAATTCTGTCAAATTGTGGTGAGAAAATAAAAAACTTACTTACTTACTTACTTACTACTAAACTGGAATCCTGCATGAATGACTGTAGTGATTTCACGAAAAACGATTACGTCATTTTTCTTCCTAGCAAAAGAGATCAAGACTTCGTAAAATGTTATTCAGTGCTTTTGCATGTAATAAACAAATTTGACAGTACGAACGTTTTGATCGGTGAAGACTCGTTTAGCATTAAAATAGACAGAAAAAATGAAAAGAACTATTTTCAGTTTGAAGTATTTACTCATGATTTTAATAGATTTTGGGTTAATAGAATGGATACTTGCAGATCAATTTGGAGAGCAGTTATGTATGTAAAAGGGACATCGGAGCCTATAAAGTTTTTTCGTAAATAAAGATAGGGACGATTGTAATTCTATCTTTAGGAGTAAAGGAATAAAAAACTGTGATAGAGATGAGTGTATTGCTTATCGGGAAACATTGAATGTATTGTCACACCAGGATGTATTGTCAGTTATAGATTGTAGGCGAAATTGTATAGAGTTAGATCAAAATTGTACAGAGTTAGAGCAAAAGTGTATAGAGTTAAAGCATGATTTAAACAGATTTACTATTTACCACCAAAATGTATGCGGCGTTTCTACTAAAAAAGATGAACTGAATTTGTACTTCGATAGCGTTATTTTAAAGCCTACTTATATTTGCATTACTGAACATTTCCTGAATGATTCTAACATATTCACATTAAATTTAGATAATTTTCACTTAGTAAGCAATAATACAAGAATAAACATGAGGAGAGGTGGGTCTTTAATTATGGGGTTAAACGATAGAGTATCTGAAGAATTATCTATTTGTAAAGATTTGTATAAGCAAGAATCATTTGAAATTTGTGGGGTTAAGGATATAGAAACTGGTGTTGGTATCTGTTGTGTGTATCGAAATCCCAAAAAAAACAATTTTAAAACCTTTATTAAGCAACTCGAACAACTCTTATCTCATTTTTTCAGTAAGAAGTGCGTCATTTGTGGAGATTTTAATGTGGATTTATTGAAGGACACGAAAGAAAGAGCAGAGTTTTTGTCTCTACTACAATGTTACAATTTCAGATATTTGTTCTCTTCAGCAACATATGTAAGGGATAGCGGATCCTCTTGCCTAGACAATGTGTTACACAATTTACCTGAGCATCAACTGTTACAGTCAGATATAGATTACAATGGTCTTTCTGATGGACATGCAGCTCTATGGTGCAATTTTGAGGTGGAAAGCGTGAACAGAAATAAAAATAATGAACAGTTCAAAATTGTAGAGAAAAGGCTATATAATACTCGTAACAATAACTTATTTCGTGATTTATTACAAAAAGAGAAATGGGAGAATCTTGGTATTAACGGATTTTTGAGTAAATTTAATTATGTGTTTAAACGAAGCTTTAGAAAGGTAAAGAAAAAAATTAATTTAATAAAGAATAACAAGTTACCATGGATTTCAAAAGGTTTACGGACTTCTAGTTTAATGAAGCGATTTTTGTTACACAAAAATGAAAATGAGGACATAAGTGTAACTACTTATAGAGCTACATATTTAAAAATATTTAGAGTAGTGTTGCGAAAAGCTAAGAAACTGGCCGTACAGGCACAAATTAGGAAGGCTGAAAACTCTTCTAAAGCAATCTGGAAAGTAATCAATAAACACCGGAATAAACATTCCCAAAATTGTAGAAATAAATTAAGACTAAAAGTAGAAAGAAAATTGACGGAAGACACTGAGCAGATAGTAGAGATATTCAAAAATAAATTTGATAAAAACTCATCTACGGTAACTGGAGATTTAGATCAAGCTATGTTTATGATGAGGCAATGTGTGAGCATATCGGTGAATGAAATCATAATCATAATCATAATCATTTATTTGCTTTGAATGGGGTACAATAACGATGTTAAATAATAAATGAGAACATTTCCACATTCAGCTACTAATACTAGCATGCAAATACTTATTAAATACAAACTACTAAACAAGAAACTAAATGCAACAAAGCTCAGTACTTTTTACACAAAAATTCTTTGACAGAATAAAAGGTTTGCTCAAGAAGCCAGTTATGCAGAATCCTGTTAAAATTAGTAAGAGTCAGTTCTCTAATAGACTGTGGTAGATTATTATAAATAGCAACACACATGTAACCGCTATTGTTTTTGAAGTTCGTAGTTCGCGGGGTACATTTTAATACCAATCTCTCAGGGTTACGCAAAATTCGATCACGATTTTCATGGGCTGTTTTAAATAAGTTTTGGTTTTGTTTAACAAATTTGGCAACTTCAAAAATATACAGGGACGGAAGTGTAAGTATATTTAATTTTTTGAAAAGTGGTCGACATGAATCACGCGGTGCTACTCCACAAATGGCACGAACACATTTTTTTTGTGCAATAAATACTTTACTGATGTCTGTGCTGTTTCCCCACAATATAAGCCCATATCTCAATATCGATTGTACATATCCGTAATACGCAGTCATCGCTGTTCCTATCGACGCAGTTTTTGTAAGCCTAAATAGCGCATATACAAAACTATTTACTTTTTTACGGACATTTTCAACATGGGTTTTCCACTTTAATTGGTTGTCAACACTTAATCCTAAAAATTTTGTAACATCCGAACTTACTGAAACGTCACTGAAATGTCATGGGGAGTGGTTACACCAGAAGAAGTTACAAGAGTGGTGAATCAAATGGAATCCAAGACGTCATTTGGTTATGATGAAGTGCCATGTACAGTCATTAAAAGGAATATCGATCTTCTTGCACAACCTCTTGCTTATTTTTTCAATATGTGTTACAACCAAAGTACATTTCCTGATCAGCTTAAACTCGCTAAAATTTTACCAATATATAAAAAAGGTTCGAAATATGATGCTGGTAATTATAGACCCATTTCTCTGCTGCCTAGTCTGTCAAAGCTATTTGAGAAGTTAATAAAGATACGATTAATGAGTTTTATTAATGGTCAGAATATTTTGAGCAGAAGCCAATATGGTTATCAACGTGGAGTTGGAACGGCAGAGGCTATTGACACTTTAGTCGACGAGGTTGTTTTAAAGCTTTATAATAAAGAAAAAGTTGCAGGAATCTTTTTAGATTTAAGCTCTGCTTTCGATTTAGTGGATCATAATATACTTTTGAAAAAACTTGAGCACTATGGTATCAGAAACGGCATGTTGGATTTTTTTAGGTCATATCTTGTTAATAGGTACCAATATGTAGAGCTCAAATCGACTGAGGACATGAGTGAAAAAGTTGTAAAATCAGGGCTGACTAAAATAAACAGAGGAGTACCCCAAGGATCCGTCTTAGGGCCAATTCTGTTTATTCTATTTACTAACGATATTGTACATTATATAAAATCAATGGTTTCGGACATAAGCTTGATCATGTTTGCAGATGACACTAATGCTGTGATCTCTGCAAACAATATCCAATATCTACAAAATAGAGTCAATCTAGCATTAAAGTTATTTCAGTTTTGGTTTTGCACGAACAATTTATCACTAAACTCTACTAAAACAAACGTTATTTTGTTTAAATCGACGAGCCGAAATAAAGAGAAACTATTGATTATGCTGAACGGCGAAGTAGTTCCTCTAGTAGATGTTGTTAGATTTTTAGGAGTTAATATTGACGTTTACTTGAACTGGAAGGCGGAATTAACTGCTCTTGACAGTTCCTTAAGCTCTGGTTGTTACGCTCTTAGAAGCCTAAGAGATGAAATTTGTCTAAACCCATTAAAAATTGTTTACTACGCCCTTATCGAATCCAAGTTAAGATACAGCGTAAAATTGTGGGGTAACAGTTATGATTATAACATACACAGAGCATTTGTGTTACAAAAACGAGCAATACGAACTATGGTGCGTATCCCGCAATGGGAATCCTGCAAATCCTACTTTAAAGAGCTCGGAATTTTAACATTGCCGTGTCTGTATATATTAGTTTTATTGTGTGATCTAGTAAAGAACTCAGTAAAGCTTGAAACCGAAGAACAGAGAGCAGCACGCCTTAACACTAGAAGGAAAGATCTGACGTATACAGTAACGCCCAGTTTAAACGTAGTCAAACATAGTGCGCGATATCAAGCCGTTAGGTTGTTTAATGCATTGCCTGGGGAGATCAAAATTCTTGATAAATCCAAAGCTTTTAAGCCGACATTGAAAGCCTTCTTACTGGAAAAAAATTTTTACTCTGTAGAAGAATATTTAAAGGTTAGGGCTTGATATGTAAGATTTTAACAGAAACTTAAATTTTATTGATTTATTTAAATTGACCTTTGTGATCGTTTTATTTCCTTATTAATTTAATGAATATATTTTTTTTTATTATTATTATTAATATTTGTTGACAGTTTTAATTGTAATTAGGTATTTAATTGATTGATTATGATTATTGTAAGATATTTTCGACACAATTTTATTGTTAAGAAATAAATAAACTTGAAACTTGAAACTATTCCGGAAAGCTTACGAACAAGGGAATTGATGCCATTATCAAATGTCTACTAAATAGCTTTGACATACTGAAACCAAAACGCTCGTCACAATCGAATGTAGAAAATGATAGACATACAGCTACGCCCGCGGCTAGATCTGATTTTTTTCGTGTATAATAAGATGCATGTCTTACATCAGAACATAGCAGGTCTAAATACAAAATCAGATTTACTAACATTGCGTTTGGAGGAACTTGCTAAAGACAATAAACCAATAGATATCATATGCATAACCGAGCATAACATGAAATCACAAGATGAGCAATATATCACAATTCCTAATTATAAGATAGCTGCAAGTTACACAAGAGAGAATCGGAAAGGGGGTTCGTGCATTTTAATTCGGACTGATCACGAATATAGGGAACTACCGAATATATCATCGTTATCTGTCTCAAATCTTGTTGAATGCTGTGCAATTGAACTTTTGGCTCACAATATAATTGTTGTCAGCCTGTATAGGATTCCAGTTAACAATAAATATCGATTCGAAATATTTTTTGATAAGCTGGAAGAGATTTTAACGAAATTAGTCCTCAATACACAAAAAAAGATTATATTGTGCGGAGATTTTAATATAGACACTCTAAAAGCTGATCCCATAACAATAAAATTCAAAAATGTCATAACAGCATTCAACCTAACAATTTCTATAAACCAGCCGACGAGAATCGTAAGTGGCTCTTGTATTGATAATATATTTCACAATATTAGGGGTAGCAAAGGAGAAGTGGTAGACTCAGCTCTCTCTGATCATACGGCACAAGTTCTAACCTTCCCAGTCAGAAAAACCTGCACTCTAAAGCACTGGTACAAAAAAGTTCGTGACTACGACACGGAAAATGTTGTTAAATTCGTAAATTGCGTTTCTAGTCTCAGTTTTTCGGATGTTTACAATACCACAGATCCCAATATGGCATTTGATAATTTCATTGATATTTTCTTATTGTTCTATGACCTCTGTTTCCCCGAAAAAATTATTCGTGTACAAGTTCGTAAACGTCCAAAATGGATCTCTCGCGGTGTTCTGCTTTGCAGCAAAAAGAAAAGATGTCTTCTTTGGAAATATCGACGTAATCCATAAAAAAAAAACAAGATTACTCTCAACTCATATTCCCAACGATTGAAACAGGTCATTAAATTAACACAATTTTCTCAAAATAATCATTATATAGCTACTGCAGAAAACAAAAGTAAAGCGACTTGGCAAGTCATAGATAGCACTAAAACATATGTGCCTAAGGAAACAGTTTCACAAATTAAGTATGACGGCCGATACATTTGTGAACCCATAGAAATGGCAAACGCTTTTAATGACCATTTCGTTGACCAAATTCAGCCTTCAAGTCTAAAATCTTCAATGACATGCACTGGCTCCCTTAAATCATCAATGTTTATGTACCCCATGACAGAATTTGACTTATTTAAAATTATTAAAAATTTAAAAAATAAGAAAAGTACAGGCTATGATGGGGTGAGCACCACAATTGTAAAAAAAGCGGCAATCGTTATCGTCAAACCTCTTTCCTACATTTTCAATCTTTGCCTTGAACAAGGCATCTTCCCAGATAGGTTAAAAATCACTGTTATTAAACCTTTATTTAAAAAGAAAGATAGAGAAGACATGGGTTGCTACCGTCCTATAGCCTTAACGTCGATATTTTCAAAACTGTTTGAAAAATATATCTATGCGAGATTAATTTCATTTATTGAAACCAATAATCTATTGGTCGGTGAGCAGTTCGGGTTTCGGCAAGGAAGAACTACGAATCTGGCCGTGTACAAACTTCTTCAGCGAGTTCTTTTAAGCATGGATCGTAAATCTCCTACTTGTGCCATATTCATGGACATGAGTAAGGCATTTGATTATGTTAGCCATGACATACTTTTAAAAAAACTGGAGAACTATGGTATTCGCGGTAATGTTCTATCTTTGCTAAAGTCCTATCTAATTTGTAGATTACAACGCACGGAGATTACAAAAATTGACACATTGACAAAATGTGAAACTCGGTATCAATCTTTGAGTAGAGAGGTTAAGTGTGGTGTCCCTCAAGGCAGCGTGTTGGGACCTTTGCTTTTCCTACTCTATATTAATGATTTGCCCCGCCACATCAAACATCCAATGGTCCTTTTTGCAGACGACAGTACTGTTGTTATAGAACATATAAATGGCACTAACTTTGAAACCGAAATCAACGAAACGCTTGAACAAATTATAGCTTGGCTCGCTGGCAATAATTTAAATGTAAATATTCAAAAGACCAATGTTATGTTTTTTAGACAAAGGGTAAGTATAATTTCTAATGATCCCGAAGTACAATATAATGGCGAGAAAATTGTATCTGTGAATTCTACAAAATTTCTGGGTATAACAATTGAAAGCAAGGGTACCTGGGAATTGCATGCCCAAAACGTATGTGGTAAGCTTTCACAATTTTCATACGCTTTGTACAAGCTGTCCAAGGTCGCTAATAAAAAAACCTTATTAATAGCTTACCATGGGTTTGCTGCATCCACCATGCGCTATGGCATAATATTCTGGGGGAACTGCTCACAAATGTATCATGTTTTTGTGGCGCAAAAGAGATGTATCAGAGCTATCTGCAAACTTCATCCGCGTGACAGTTGCCGGCCACATTTTAAAGAGTTAGGCATTCTTACTGTTTTCTGCCTGTATATTTATGAGTCACTAGTTTTTATAAAGAATCATCCACAGTTGTTCACGCTTGTCTCGGAAACAACTACTCTCAATTTGCGCCACAGGAATAGGTATTGTTTGCAACCTTCGAAATCCACTTTGTTGCACAAAAGCTTCATTTGTATGGCGCCAAAGCTTTATAACAGTTTGCCTAAGTCGCTACAGGATGCGCCACTTAATAATTTCAAAGGCAAGCTAAAAAAGATTTTAATTGACAAGAGCTACTACAGCCTTTCTGAATTCTTTAATGATAAGAATTTTTTGTAATTATACTTCGACTAATTTAAATTTATTGACATTACTTACCTTCTCAATTAACATTTTAATTACTTGAATCTGTGTAATTAATTATTGCTTTTTATTGTTATTATTTTATTGTTTTTAACGATGAATATGAATTGTATGCTTAAATTTTTAATTTTGTTAAATTTCCTATTTGCCAAATAATATATTTAATTAATACCTACCTATATTTACACGCCTAAACTGGCAGAATAAAGTTAAGTGCATGCTAAATTTTAAGACCCTATTGTAAAAACCTTTATTCGTGAATAAATTATCTGAATCTAAATCTGAATCCCTACCCCTAACGCCATCTTAACCGCTATCCCTATCCTTATATTAACATACAACCGACACTCATATTGATTTTCAGACATTTTAAACCTATCGCACCTCAACCCCATCCCCAGGGGATGATGGTATTTCACGTCCACCACGTTGGATCTCAAAACTGTTGTAGTTTTTGTAATCAGCGACCCGATAAACCATACAAACGACACCCATAATGATTTTTAGACATTTCAACCCTATCGCACCTCAATCCCATCCCCAGGGGATGATGGTATTTCACTTCCACCACGTTGGATTTCAAAATTGTTGTGGTTTTCGTAATCAGCGACCCGATAAACCATACAAACGACACCCATATTGATTTTTAGACATTTCAACCCTATCGCACCTCAATCCCATCCTCAGGGGATGATGGTATTTCACTTCCACCACGTTGGATTTCAAAATTGTTGTGGTTTTCATAATCAGCGACCCAATAAACCATACAAACGACACCCATATTGATTTTTAGACATTTCAACCCTATCGCACCTCAATCCCATCCCCAGGGGATGATGGTATTTCACGTCCACCACGTTGGATTTCAAAATTGTTGTGGTTTTCGTAATCAGCGATCCGATAAACCATACAAACGACACCCATATTGATTTTTAGACATTTCAACCCTATCGCACCTCAATCCCATCCTCAGGGGATGATGGTATTTCACGTCCACTACGTTGGATTTTAAAATTGTTGTGGTTTTCGTAATCAGCGACCCGATAAACCATACAAACGATACCCATATTGGTTTTTGAACTTTTTCACCCCATTTCCCTCTTTTAGGGGTTGAATTCGGGTTGGAATTTAAATAACAGTGGTGTACGTTCCACAGAATTACAATCCTAATGCCTAAACAATAAATTTTGTGGATTTTGCTTTCAAAATGAAGGATTTTCAACTTCATCCCCCTTTTCACCCCTTAGGGTGTTGAATTTTAAAAACCCTGAGACATGTAAAACTTAATTTTAAGTCGTCAGCCTAAATACAAAATTTGAAGATCCTAACTTCAAAACTCATACTCAAACTTCATACAAACTTTCATCCCCTATTTTACCCCCTTAGTGGTGGAATTTCGCAAAATCCTTCCTTAGTGGATGCCTACACTGTATAAGGTATCCCACCAAAAACATAAATGTAAAAATGTAGGCCAAGTTCTTGTACATAAAAAGAGAGTTGAAATCAAATCTAAACTACAGCCAAGTTAATAATAATCAGAACCAATATTAATCATTCCAACTAGGCGGGTTTTCATCACACCAATACTTCTGAAAAGAGCAAATTTTGCGGAGGTAAGTTTTAGAGTTGGACTTTTTTCCTTCATTAAAATTTCAAAACCCGCCAATTTCGAATGATTAATATCGGTTCTGATTATTATTAACTTGGCTGTAGTTTAGATTTGATTTCAACTCTTTTTTATGTACAAGAACTTGGCCTACATTTTTACATTTATGTTTTTGGTGGGATTTAATTTCTTTTTGCTCAGTTTGCTTTATAGTACCTTTCGCAACGTTGTTCATATTATATTATTATTATTTAAATGAAGTGTTTCTGGTCCACCAGATGTAATAATATCGAAAATGTACGAGAAATTTGATAGCGGCCCCACCTGCGTTACCGGGGTAGCCTAGCTAAATAACACGTAAACGTAAACGACACACACAACATAAGCCCGAAGGCAAATAAATACTCGTAGTAATTGAAATTGGTGTTTTAGCCAGTATCAAAGCGCTAAACTGTTACCGCCTTCACCGCGTGGAGGTACTCCCAGCTTATGTTGATTACCAAACCAATATTTAAAGATAGATATGTTTTATAAAATCTGAACGTTCGTTCATAGTTTCTTTAAAACATAGTTAGGTACTTGTTTTCATGCATGACTAATTTTGACCTTCTAGAAGTACTACTTTTTTAAATATTTAGTAAATTATTTTTAGTCTGACTCGCACTTGACCATTTTCTATTTTCTAAAGTTTTCCTTTACTTTTATGCTAACGACTACCCCAATGCCAAATTTTTGATTTCTAGGTCTAGAGAAGTATGAACAACATTTTTATACATAAAAATGACTATAACCTGACTCGCACTTGACCAATTTCCAATTTTTGATGTTTTCTTTACTTTTTCAAATGTTAACGACTATGCCAAATCTCAGATTTTTAAGTCTTAGAGAAGTATTACCAACATTCTTATACATAATTTTGACTAAAACCTGACTCGCACTTGACCAATTTCCAATATTCGAATTTTCCCATTACTCTTACCCTGACGACTAGCTAAATGCCAAATTTCAGCTTTGCAGGTCTTCTAGAAGTGGTCAAACATATTGATGAGCTGTCAGTCAGTAAAACCAAATTTACAATTTTCTCGAGTCTATAACTTTTTTTCTGTAATAGCGACAATATTGAAACTTTTTATTCAAAGTGTATTAAATAGTGTTATTATGTCCATAAAGTTTCATCCAAATCTATTAATCAGGTAAGAAGATACGGGGGTTCAAAAGTGGCTCGAAGCGGTTCGGGTAAATAGTGCACGGTGTGAGCGCGGCCTGTGCTTAGAACTTGGCCGGCGCACTGTCGTGCGCTTTGATCTACGTGCAAAATTTCAAGTCTCTTGGTCCAGCCGTTTGGGCTGTGCGTTGATATATCAGTCAGTCAGTCAGTCATTCAGTTTATCCTTTTATATAAGTGATGTAGTGTAGCTGACGTCATTAAGATATTTTAATAACCAACAATGAATTAACGATTTTGACTTTGACTTTATCTCGTAACGTGACAACCCGTCCCGGTCTTGAGAGGTTCGAAAAAGTGTTCTAAGCGGTACATTGCATAGATTTTATGCTCTATGCTTAAGGTTGAAATTTGTCTGCACCCCGCCTGGGAAAGACGGATCTGTAATCGTTTGTTCACTATTATCTAAACGGTGGTGCGAGTAGAGATAAATTACCATAATATTAGGACTGATCCTCCACATTGCTTTTAATACAAAACTAGTATATATACACTTGCAAAAGCATGTAGAGGGGTGGGCCAAGTCATTGTAGTTTATCCATACGTTCGTTTTACTAAGGTTCTTTTAGATGATGATTATAATCTGAAGACACTTCCACTCAAAGCCCAGACCTTTATCAAAGAATATATAGTACCTTTATCGTCCGAAACACGGAACTATGGTTCCTTTACTCCAGTCTGTCTGACCGGATGTAAATAAATTATGTTCTCGGCAAGAACTATTTAATGATGGAGGCGCTACTGGGCTCAAATCCACTGGACATTGTCAAAGTAAGAGCGAAAATAATAGCTACAAACTATGATTTAAAAGGTGTATGAATGTGTTGACGTAAGTGTTCCAAAAGTGACACTTCAAAAGTGGACAAATTAGTCCAGCCAAGTCCAACTAAGTCCTACGTCATCCGTCATAATTTACATACATAACATGTCCCGTTTGATGCCGGCAAAGAATAGTACCAATACCAAC
Organism: Athrips mouffetella; assembly: GCA_947532105.1. Classification (NCBI taxonomy): domain Eukaryota; kingdom Metazoa; phylum Arthropoda; class Insecta; order Lepidoptera; family Gelechiidae; genus Athrips; species Athrips mouffetella. The sequence goes on along the minus strand of OX383968.1, from coordinate 2,332,044 downwards.
CCATCTCTACCCATGGGTGTCGTAAGAGGCGACTAAGGGCATAAGAACCGGAGGATGTGCAGCAGTATGTTTTTGTGTATCTCACCATCTTGCATACTGCGGTCACCAGCCGCAAACAAGCGTGGTTCGAGTTCCCTGTCCTGCAGTGGACGTGTTATGGGATGATATGATGATGATAACATCACGCCTATTTCCCTGCGGGGTAGGCAGAGACCACAGTCCTCCACCTGCTACGATCTTGACATACTTCCCTCGCTTCCTCTACTGTCATCAACCCTAACATACACGCTCGTCGGTTTAGGGTACTTACTTTTAAACAGGCATTTATTTGGTCATCCTAAATTTACCTGTGTACCCAAATAATAAAATGTACCTAATTTATACCTGTTGCCCTTAAAAACATTGCATGCCACAGATTTAAGAAATTTCTAAGAATCTGGTTGCTCAAACGTGTATTTTACCACTCAGTTAAGGAATATCTGGAACATAATTTTGATAACTGTTTGATTTGCTCTGCATAAATTTATATTTTTTTTTATTAATTGACATTTATTAATTGACTTAGTTTGACATTATTGTAATTGAAATATTTTTGTGTATTGTTCGTATATAGTATACCTATGACTGGAGCTAATAGTCCGTTTCAAAATATTTGCATGCTATTTAAGTAGGCTAGATATGTAGAACTTATACTGCTGTTTACTACCATCATGTTGTAACCATATCTATAGCAAATAAAAAAGATTTGATTTGTTTTGGTCACGGAACGTTCGCCGTGTCGTTCTTTTATATATTGTACTTTGGAGAGTGTGCTCAAAGGCTCTACGAGCTTATTCCACCATCACCCTTCTACCATCGTGAGTCTAGACGCACCGCAAGATATCACCCACACTCGGTTGATATTCCACACATTCGCCCAAAGCGCTATGAAACATCTTTTGTAATGCGCACGGTCAAAGAGTGGAATTCTCTGCCTGCATCTGTGTTTCCGAGTTCATATAACCCGAATCTATTCAAGTCACGAGTGAATAGGCTTCTTCTTGGCAACCTCGTCACATAGTTAACCTCATCTCTGTTCTTAAGTCTAGATCGAGGTCAAGAGTAAGCCCATTTAGAATTAAAAAAAAGGCCTACCCCGTAAATGACACTCACTTAGTGTTACTGTTTGAGGAGAGGTTAAAACTCTTGTGCCAACAAAGCGAAGAAGATCTTTAACATAGAAATACAAACTCAGCTCATCTCGTAATTAGGTTCCGTTTATCTTTTATTAAGTTATTAAAGACTTAAAGTTAGTTAGTTACTTTCAAGTTAGAAACAATGTTCTTACTATGGAATCAAGGAAGATGGTAAATACAAAGTATAACACAAAGGGTTTAAGAACCGTAAGAACTTAAATAAAACACTCGAAGTCTTCTTATGTTTTGGAACAAAATTGGCACAGTGATAGATTTTTGCTACAGCAATACAATGCAATAAAAGACATACCGCACATTTGGATAAAGAACATTTCAGAATGAGAAACAAAATGTGAGGTTGGCTCGACCGTTGAAAATGAAAATGTTGACCGTTTGAAGAAATAGACCGATCGGGAAAGAGGACTGTTTGGACAAAAGACCAATCGGGAAAGAAGACCGAACGGGAAAGTTGTTGTGGTTGGTATTGAGTCGGGGGTTCCATCCCCGCCCAGTATGATGAACACAAGTGCTTGTTCTGTGTCTGGGTATTATTTATCTATTTATTTTTGTACGTATATCAGTCTCTGATACTATAATATAGGCTTTGCCTAGTGTGAAATGTCTCCCAAATGGACCGACCGGGAAAGTGGGCTGATCGGGAAACTTGACCGATCGCACCGGAGGGAAAAAACCGCACTACACAACTTAAAATCTCCTTTTTTAGGGTTCCGTAGCCAAATGGCAAAAATCGGAACCCTTATAGATTCGTCATGTCTGTCTGTCTGTCCGTCCGTATGTCATAGCTACTTTTTTCCGAAACTATAAGAGCTATTGAAACTACTATTGAAACTTGGTGAGTAGACGTATTCTGTGAACCCCATTAAGATTTTCACATAAAATAGAAAAAAAAAACAAAAACATTTAGGGTTCCCCATACATAGAACTGAAAAGCAAATATTTTTTTTCATCTAACCCATACGTGTGGGGTATCTATGGATAGGTCTTCAAAAATGATATCGAGGTTTCTAATATAATTTTTTTCTAAACTGAATATTTTGCGCGAGAGACACTTCTAAAGTGATAAAATGTGTGCCCCCCCCCCTCCCCCCGTAATTTCTAAAATAAGAAAATGATAAAAATAAAAAAAATATATGATGTACATTACCATGCAACCTTCCACCGAAAATTGGTTTGAACGAGATCGAGTAAGTAGTTTTTTAGGGTTCCGTACCTCAAAAGAAAAAAACGGAACCCTTATAGGATCACTTTGTTGTCCGTCTGTCTGTCTGTCTGTCTGTCTGTCAAGACCCTTTATCTCACGAACGGGTAAAGGTATCAGGTTGAAATTAATACCATATATTAGGATCTATGAACCACACAAGATCTGAAAATTTAGATTTTTTACAACGACGCAATCAAAAGATGGCATTTTATGTCCTCATCTCCATACATTTATTCAAAAATGCAAAACCTACAGGGTACTTCCCGTTGACCTAAAATTATGAAATTTGGCAAGAAGCTAGGTCTCACAGTACAAATAATGGGAAAAGTCTGAAATCATTAAATATTACAACTTTTCTCACAACTAATGGTAACCAATTGTGGTGAGCTCCCGTTTCAAGAACATTCATATAAGAGAGGGGTCAAGTTGGATGGTCGCTGAGGCGATTTTTGTTTTAGTTCTATTTAAAAACGGGAACACTTACAAACTTGAAAATTGGTATGTTTATAGTGCATAAGCTATAAAATAACAACAAATAATAAAATTTGGTCAAGCGCGTGTCGGACTAAAAAAATCTAGCACATTAACTTACTGAAATTTCAACTAATACAATTATGTTTATGTGGTGGTACGGAACCCTCAGTGCGCGAGTCCGACTCGCACTTGGCCGGTTTTTTTTAATACGTCATAAACCGTAACCGATTAAGGTGAGCTCCCGTTTCAAGAACTTTTCTATAAAGGAGGGGTCAAGTTGGATGGTCGCGGAGTTTTTAAAGTCAAAGAGCAAAAGATTTTAGTTTATCATATGGTAAATAGGTACGCAACCCTCGGTGCGCGAGTCCGACTCGCCCTTGGCCGGTTTTTTTAAATCATGTGATTGGTCAGTCATCATCACCATCAGAATTACGTCCCATCAAACGTACACTACAGGACAGGGAACTCCCTCTAAAATTCAAGCTTTTCCTGAAACAATGTGGAGGGGAAGTACCATAGTCACCACGCATTTTAGCGTTGCGGCTGGCACCATGGAACGCGGTTTTTGGTGACCGCAGAATGTAAGATGATACGATACACAGAAGGATGCTACTGACCATCTTCTGAGGCGCCTAAATTTTGCCCAGTGTAAATCGGCCATTAAAGCGTTCGGCTCTTGATGAAGAGGTTTTGGGTTAGATTCCTGGTGCGAAGCTTTTCAACATAAATCACTTCGTGAAACTTCAGCAGTCAAATTAATCACCTGATTGTCAAAAAATTAAGATAGGCAATGCCGTTCTTCGGAAGGCACGTTAAGTCGTGGTCCCAGCTACTATCTACGGATGTAGTCGTTAATGATCCATGTTAGAGGCCTATGGCAGCTCAGCAACTCTGATACTAATAATCTTTGACGAGGGTTTGTGTCCTGTGTGGTGCCGGCAAAGAACAGTACAATCCTATACATACCTGTGGGTGTCGTAAGAGGCGTCTAAGGGTTATAAACTAGAGGATGGGCAGTAGCATCGTCCTGGTTTATGGCCTACCTAGTTTATATCCTGTGTATCATATCATCTTACTTACTACGGTCACCTACAACCGCGGTACATGGTGACAAGCGAGGTGACTATGGTACTTCCGCTCTGAATTTTTCCAGCAAAAGCTAGGATTCTGGAGGGAGCTCTCTGTAGAGGACATTTTCATGGGATGTTATGATGAGGGTTCGTAAGGTTGTTATCGATCTTAGAAGATAGGTGGCGTGTGACTTTCTGAGGGACATATCGACCTTACGTCCACAAAGAAACCAGTTAATCCGCTTTGAAATAATATGAGTAGTTTTTAATTTAATATTATCTTAGTTTCACTATGACTGACTTAAGGCTCTCGTGGAATAAGTTTTCAAAGCCTTAGATCAAAGCAAACTCTTGCCAATTTAAGTTACTCGTAGTCACTTTGATTTGCAATAAATTGAGTAATATTTCTTAGTATTCTAACTTGAGGCATTGGAATTTTAAGTCTTAGGCTTTAGATTAAAACAAAGTTATATTATTTTAGTCTAAGTGCTTTAATTGAAGAATATGAAATATTTTGATTATTATAAAACCAAAAGTTATATTGTTACTATTTTAAAGTCAAAGCAGTCAATGACACTAGAAGAAAAAGTAATGTACATAAAAGATAGAAAAAGAACCTACGATAATAATGGAACAGAAAAGAATTTTTTATATATTTTTTGATGTGATAAAAACAAGTAAGTGAAGTATATGTATAAAAGCAGATAGATGAACACTTTATTGCACACAATTTACAAAAACAAAAACAATACCACAAAAAAAACTAAACTAAAAGTTGGTAAAGGCAGCCTTGTCGCTGGGAGCAAACTCTGCCAGACAACCTTTGGGAGAGGAATCCGCAATAATATTACGAGTAGTGCATTGTATGAAAAATAATAATACTTAAATAAAAGTATTCTTGCGGGTAGATCTTGCAGGGTTACCCAGTGGCGATGTTCATTTATTGCCATGGGATCAGTCATCCCCATTCTTATGCCCTAACCTAAGTACATTTGAGCACTTATCAATAGGCGGTTTAACAGTTTGGTAGAAAACATAACATCGCGCCTCTTTCCTGTCAGGGTAGACAGAGACCACAGTCCTCCACCTGCTACGATCTTGACATACTTCCCTTGCTTCCTGTACTTTCATCAATCCTTTCATACATGCTCGTCGGTTTAGGGTACTTTAACCTGGCCTTTATTCAGAACGCCCTGAATTTAGGCAGCAGCTATACTATGCAAACGCAGAAGCTTTCACGTTACGGTAGTTACAGTGCTGCTAAGTTGCGAAGCGACTACGCGTCAGATGATCGCAATAGCGCAAGGCTGTTTTTCCACCAGATCTGCGTATAGCTAAGCTAAGCTGGGAAGATTCCAACCAATAGTATTGCGTAATTTTCTTAGCTTGTCACATGGAACAATCTTATTGGCTGGAGTTTTTCAGCTCATAGCTTCGCTCCCTCGCATAGCATTGGTGGAAGTTCACCCTAATTCCGCGCTGCTATTGCGCATTGGATCTCAATTATGCTGTGGGATCTCAGCTTATTTTTGGGGTTCGAAACCAAAATGGTAAAAACGGAACCCTTATGGTGCGACATCGTCTGTCTGTCTGTCATACCTGGGGGGTGATCGTGGTAATTTCAACGACATTTCCAAAACAAAAACGTTTGCCTCAAAAGTCATGTTAAGTCTTAACTAAGTGTTTTAGGCAAACGTTTTTGTTTTGGTAATATCGTTGAAATTACCACGATCACCCCCCTGTTTATCTCAGCAAGTAATAACGCTATCGACTTGTAATTTGGAATTATTTTTAGAAAACTTGCCTAACTATATTGGCAATATTTAAAATTTATTGAATGAAATTATTAAAATTGAAAAAAAAATATTCATGGAAATAAGGCCTAAATACTCCTATTTACGGTTTAAGATTCATTTATTTCTCAAAAGAATACAATGTGATTCGCTTACTGAGAAAATACATATTTTAAAATAAAGTATAATCTATTTCTACAGCAATCATAGAAAAAAAAATTCAAATTACCGAAAACTAATTTTATGTTGATTTCAAATAATTAAAAATGTGGGCCTTTAGTTTCATTTTAAATGTAGTCAATGTTTTTGCATCTTTGATATCTGTGGGTAGATGGTTATAAAGTTGCACACCCTCGTAAACAACGCACCTTTTACCGTAATTAGTTCTTGGTGGCCTGACAAATAAATTAAAATTGTTCATCATATTAAAGGGATTCAAATTCAAATTGATTTATTATCAGACAACATACAGTCCATTGTTAGTAAAAAACTTACATACATACATAACATCACGCCTTGTTCCCGTCGGGGTAGGCAGAGACCACAGTTCTCCACCTGCTACGATCTTGACATACTTCCCTTGCTTCCTGAACTTTCATCAATCCTTTCATCCATGCTTAATTAAAAAACTCAATTAACTATGTTAGTAACTAAAGTCATCAAATCTGTCATATTATATCATTATTATCATAATTCATTTAAGCATTCCAAAATAGATTTTTGTATTTTTTTACGACTCTAAACTTTCAACCTTATCTCCGGAGTTTGCAAAGTGAAGTAAGTAGAACAGTTTTTCAGAAATCAGCAAAAAATTTTTACAAACAAACTTACGATTTGAGATCCTAAAAATAGACTTTATCGCTTTTAAAAATACTAAAGGTATATAGGAACCCTCGGTTCGCGAGTCTGACTTGCACGTGACCAATATTTTTTCATTTTGGTATTACGTTATGATCACGAGCCACAAGCAAGTAATCAACTTCAGACTCGGATTACATTTACACCAATTTCCGGTTTAACGTGCCTTCTGAGTAACAAAATTATACAACACGTATCAAAAAGAAAAGTACCCTGAAGAATGTGTATCTCAACATGAAGCTGAAAACAACAACTCAAAAAATAAAATCTACTGCCACAAAAACTGCATCAGTTGATTGATTGAGTAGCGCATTATGCATTGGAAGCCTATTTTTTTTTCATATATTAACATATGTTGTTAATTTTCATGGGTAGATTCACATAATTTAAGTGTAGCGACATAACTGCGGAAATAGGGAATATGCATAATTTTTTTTAGTCGCTTTCATTAACAAAATATGAAAATACCGTAGTAGAGATAAGAAAAAGTAAAATTTAAATTTAAAACTATTTATTACGCGCCATTAGAGAGAGAGATCCGACGTGGAAAGTGACGTCACATGCCACTACGGCCATATAAATTCTTTGTTAAATTTCGTTTTGCTAGAAAGAGACAGAAACAAATCTTCGATAGCTTATTTTTTTTTTCATTTCATAGTTATTCGAAAAATTGTTTTACTAAACTTTGTTTCACTAAACTGTTTATAGCATTAATGAGGATAATTTCTTTAATAAAAAAAAAATCATGCAAATTCCCTATTCCGTGTTGGAAGTCCGTTTTGACGTTCCTTATCACCAATACACAGGGTTCATTTTTGTTTGCAGGACGTAAATTTTCATGCCTTTGACAGCTGTAATAACGGATGTGATAACGGACCTATTACGACCGTTTTTCTTTAAGTAACATTTGGATTGAGGTTGCGTATCTAACCGACGCGTTGACGGATCGTTCTGGTGCGGAATTTCCGTAGGTATGTCATAACACTAAGGCTTGTTATTGTATAGCTTATCATACAATCTGGTAATGAAACTTGAATTAACTTTAAGTTTCAAGATTCTGCCACCAAACTACCAAAACTAAAGTTAAATTAAATTACTCGGAACGGAATTTTAACGCGCGCTCAGCAATAACACTTTTCATAAAGTTTGAATATCTCTGCTTTAAGCAAACGAGTAAATTCAAGTGAAATACGGAACGCGTGTGAAAGTTTTGGTAACTCTGGCTTTCGAAATTCTCAGTGTTCACACCTCATTTGTTATTCATAAGTTATTTTGAGACATGCTGCCCAGTTTGTTAGGCGCTCATGGAGGCTATTTCCGATACCTAAGTAAAGTTGGGAAACAGGATGGGTGTACGTTAGTGATTGGTATAGACCAAGGACATTGGACCTACTCTTCGCTCGATGACATCTGCCAAATTGCAACGCCACCACATCATTATATCGAGCATTATGAAATATTCAAAATAACCCTACCAAATTAAGAGAACGACGTCTTAACTTTGTGACGAATTATTTCTTTATTAGTGCGGCCGATTAGCTGTTTCACGTAGACACGCCTTACAATTTCACCAAATTTCTTCCAGGTACATAGCTCTCAAATTTTGACAGAGCATTTAAGGCGTGTCCACGTAAAGGCGATATGAGACGTTAAGGGGCTGATAAGAGCTAAATACGCTTCACTTCAGCAGGTTTTTAACGAAAAGTGATGAATATATGGCCGTGAAAAAAAATAATGTGATAAGTAAGCATCTTTACGATAATATGGCCGATTCAGAAACACGATTAAATATATTTTGTACGCCATTAAAAAAATTCAAAGTTAACTCTGCTTTTTGCTTTTAAACCGTCTTTCTTAAGTACCTATTAATCTATGATGCCAAAACTTTTACACATTATTCAATATATTATGCATAATAATATAGCTAGTTGATAATTAATATTATGGGTACAGATTATGAGAAAAATGCAAAAATGAGCGAAAAACGTAAAACAGCGCGAATCCGCTCCGTTCTAGCACGCGCATTTTGCCCTTTGTTAGAAAGGGAGGTAATTCAGCTCTTATCAGCCCTTTAAGCGACTGGACTATATGTGATACCTATAGAGTTAGTACCAGAAGATACGCAAAGCCGATCGGCCTGGCTACGGGACCACGTGACCGGAGCGGCCCGACCAGCGAATTTTCAATACAGCGCCTACACACCGCTGCGTGCGTGGGGAATAGTTCGTTAGGGTGATATTTATAAATCCTTCTCAAATGTGCTCTCAAGATGTACCTTACACTTACATCTTGAGTGCAATCTCACACTTGCTTGAGAGCGATTTATCATTTCGACCCTTAGTGGGGCGAGCTTCCAAGGCCGCATAAATCCTACTCCTACTAATATTATAAACGCGATAGTTTGTATGTATGGATGTTTGTTCCTCTTTCACGTAAAAACTACTGAATGGATTTTAATGAAACTTGGCACACATATAGGTTAGGTCCTGAAATAACACATAGGCTACTTTTTACCGCGGGAAAACACTTCATTCCTACGGGAAAACGCATTTAATGTTAATGAAGAAGGTGACTGACTCACTGACTGACATATCAACGCACAGCCCAAACCGCTGGGTCTAGAAATTCCAAATTTGGCATGTAGGTTTTCTATGAGGTCTTAGGGTGCACTAAGAAAGGGTTTTACAAAGTTCCACCCCTAAGGAGGTAAAATAGGGGATGAAATTTTGTATGAAAGTCCGTCAGTTTTGTAGTTAGGATCTTTAAATTTTGTATTTAGGCTAACGACTAAAAATTAATATTTATGTGTCTCAGAGTTTATGAAAATTCGACAACCTAAAGGGTGAAAAGGGGGATGAAGTTGAAAATCCTTTATTTTTGAAGTAAAATCCACATAATTTATTATTTAGGCATAAGGGTTGTAATTCTATGCAACGTGGTTGTTATTGAAATTCCACCCCAAATTCAACCCCTAAAAAAGGGAAAAGGGTGAAAAAGTCTAAAAACCAATATGGGTATCGTTTTTATGGTTTATTGGGTTGCTGATTACGATAAATACAACAATTTTGAAATCCAACGTGGTGAACGTGAAATAACATCATCCCCTGGGGATGGAGTTGGGTAGGGTCTAAAAATCAATATGGGTGTAGTTTCTATGATTATATGAGGATAGGGATAGCGGTTAAGATGGCGTTAGGGGTAGAGATAGGGAGAGGGACACGGAGAGGGAAGGGGAGGAGGGAGGAGAGGGAGGGGGAAATGGGGATGGAGAGGGAGGGTGTGGGGGAGGAGGGGGAGAGGGGCAGGGACAGGGATGGTGTGACGGACGGTTGGACAGATGGTTGGACGGACGGACGGACGACAGATAGACGGAAGGGTGGATGGATGGATGGTCAGATAGATAGAATCCCACGCGGACGAAGACGCGGGCAACAGCTAGTCGTAATATAATATACACGAAAAGTAACAGTACAAGTTCGGGACCATTTGCGGATTCTAGTTGCGATAACCAATGCTCTGGCATCTGTAAACTCGCGAAGAGTTCATATAGCCCGAATCTGTTCAAGTCTAGAGTGAATAGGCTTTGCTGCGCGGGCTTGTTCTATCGTCGACCTCATCTCTGTTCTCAGAGCTAGATCGAGGTCAAGAGCAAAACTACTTATAATAAAAAATACTCCCTTTAAATCGTAGCACCAGAAGAGAAGCAATCATTAAAAAAAGATAATGTTGTTTATTTTCATAAATATCTGTATACCCGTGTAAAAATATCTGTAAACGTGTAGGTTGGAAATAATATACGCATGGCATATTTTACTAAAGACTTCCTCCCACTGACTGACTAGCCCCGACAGACTGTTCTATTTCCGCGTTTGTTATAAATAGATAACGATCTGATTACACCACTTACAGCTTTCGACTATGCCGAAGAATATTGTATTACGCTTAAGGGTTGGACCAGACGCAGCGTATCTTGCACCGCGTAATAGTGTAAGGTACGCGACGCAACACGCTGGATGTGGCCGTAGCGCTGGAGTTTTGCATATTCGCGTGCCATGACGCGTATCGCAGCGCTCTAGCGTATCTTGCGCGTGGAATGAATGGTGTGTTGAAATTGTATGAAACGCAATGTCTGCGCGTAGCGAGAAGCACGTGCGTCGCGTAAGATTGCGCGCATATGGTCCGACCCTAACGGCTATGCTATTTCTAGCAGCAATATCAGTTAGAAAAGTAAATACCTAAATAATATGCTCTGAAAGATTAACTTTGTGTTGTCATTAAGAAACTGGTAATTGAATAAAAAACTTTAAGTTTTTTTGTAAAACTAAGTAAGTTGCTTATTTTAAGGTAAGTGTGTAGCTTCTTTTAAGGCTACTGTCTGAGAGTTGTACTAAAGTTCGTGTTAGACCTTTTGATCTACCCACTGTTTTTGAAACATTCTGTACAAAAAGACGAAACGCAAATACGTACAACATATCATAACAAGCGGTGCCCTCCGGTGTCTTGTTTCGCAAGACAGGAAGCCTTGTGGTTGACCACGGACTTGGCCTTAACGTATCTGTTTACAAGCAAGTTACTAGAACAATCTATACAAGGTGTTAGGAAAAGTAGCGATTTCCTTTGATTCTGCCCATGAAACTAAACAACTTTTCCCAAGGAACATAAGTCGAAATACGAAAAACCAAATATGACCTCCCATACAAAATCCGCTGTCAGCTGATGCGGTTTCTATGTGAGGTCAAAATTGATTTTCGTATTTCGACCTATGTTCCTTGGGAAAAGTTGTTCAGTTTTATGGGCAGATTCACTCCTTAATTTTTTTTTTTTTTAAATCACGCTGTATAATTGTAATATCATTGAGTATAATAATAAAAAAAAAAACGAAATCATCTACCTAACCTAGGGGGTTTGACGAGGGCACTGGTTTTTACACAGATCGACTGCCATCTGACCTCCTCAACCCAGAGGGGAACCAGTACCAAACCTAGATTAGACTTTGCAAGGTTAGTGGCCAACCTGGCTGTCGGAGTTTTCAAGTTCCCAAACGGCCTCTGACTTGGCTTAACGACTACTATCATTGACAGCCGGGACCAGAAGCTTAACGTGCCTTCCGAAACACGGAAACGCTCTAGTTGTTGTGATACTAGCGGTCACCCATCCGGGTTGTGACCACGTCCAACGTTGCTTAACTTTCGACATCGTAAACAAACAGCCACTACCACTCGGCCACGAGTGCTTTAAATGAAATATTGTCACCAAATGCAAAGGTACATAGACAGACATAAGATTGAAAACAATGGTGTCCATTCTGGCAGACCCAAACTAAAACTAAACTAAATTTGATTGTTCTAAAAATGATGCTGTCTTTTATTAGTCTGTAGAGAGTAACAAAGGCAGCAAAACTTTTAGACCTATCAAATTAACTTTAGTTTTAGTTTGGCTCTGCCAGAATCGACACCAACAAATGTTTGGCTTTCCCATATAAATCTTGCGCCATCAAATGAAAATTTTGTAAGGGTAACCTAAATTTATTTCAATTTCATCAATTTATGCTTCATTAAGCGACTAAGGTCACCTACAACCGCGGTCCATGGTGCCAGCCGTAACGCTAACAAGCGAGGTGACTATGGTACTCCCCCTCTTCATTTTTCCAGCAAAAATTAGAATTCTAGAGGGAGCTCCCTGTCCTGTAGTAGACGTTTCATGGGATGTTATGATGATGTTTCATTACAAAAAATGTTCAATTTTCTGGTCTGTGGTACATATACCCTGTATTCTGACTCTTTAGCTATAAAACTTGATTTTGTTTCGTTTACCAATAAGTTTTGTGTAAGTTTATCTATATATACTGAAGTAATATTTTTTTTAATTTTTGTTAATTAAGAAAACCATAATGGGACTACCATTATGGTTTTCTTAGCGCACGACGGTGCATTCGCCAAGTTCTTTAGCTCGGTAAAAAAAATCGTTAATTCAAAGTAGTTTGTAAGTAGTTTGTAAACTTTATATTAGATTACATACATACATACATACATAACATCACGCCTCTTTCCCGTTGGGGTAGGCAGAGACCACAGTCCTCCACCTGCTACGATCTTGACATACTTCCCTTGCTTCCTGTACTTTCATCAATCCTTTCATACATGCTCGTCGGTTTAGGGTACTTTTAACCTGGCCTTTATTCAGAACGTCCTGAATTTGGTCCTGGTACGTTCGCCTAGGCCTTCCCCTTCCAACGTTTCCATTCACTCTCGCCTGGTAGATCTCTTTCGTCAATCTTCGTTCATTCATCCTCTCTACATGACCAAACCATCTCAGCATCCCTTTCTCGATTTTGGTCACTACGTCTTCTTTCACGCCGCACCGTTCTCTTATCACACTATTTCTAATCCTGTCACTCAATTTAACACCAATCATACTCCTTAGCGCTCTCATTTCCACTGCATTAATTCTACTTTCATGCTTCTTCTGCCATACCCAGCTTTCACTGCCATACATCAGTGTTGGTACCAAAACTCCCCCATGAACAGCCAAACGAGCCGTGTGAGACACCTTCTGACTCCTCATAAAGGCGTGCAGGGCACCATTCACCATGTTTCCAGCATTCACTCTTCTTTCAATATCACTTTCACACTTTCCATCTCTCGTAAACTTTGAGCCCAGATACACAATTATTACAAATATTAGATTACTTAAATGATAAAATGTTATTATATTTCGCATACAGTTGTACTGTTATAGTGAATAAATGATTGATTCAGTTTGATTTTTTTCATTTTATCATCTAGGTAATTTAATAAAAAAACCGGTCAAGCAATAAAGTCCATTTTCAGGACCGCAAAACTAAATTTGTTTGTAAAGGTTTTTTGCAGATTTCTGAAAAACTGTGCAACTTAGAAAGATCGTTTTATTTTTGCTGTAAAGTTTACATAAACCTCTGTCAACTGTAATTAATTCAGATTTTCCCTTACTCAAACTTCGGAGATAAGGGGGGGGGGAATGGTATTTTTTTTGACATTTTTCATCATAACTTGAAAACTAAGAAACTTAAAAAAATACAAAAATATATTTTAAAATGTACAAGTAAAGCCCTTTCATATGATACCCCGCTCGACCTAGTAGCGACAATTTGAAATTTGGCCCCCCCTATTTTGGCCCCCTTTACATTAATAATCATACTTTTTTCAAAAAATTTTCATGTGCAATTAAGTTGGGCAACTATATTCTAAAACTATTCCAAATTTCAGCTCGATAGCGTAAGTGGTTGCTGAGATATAGAGGTGTGACAGACAGACGAACAGACAGACAGACAGACAGACAGAGCGGCACCATAAGGGTTCCTTTTTTTTACCATTTTGGTATCGGAACCCTAAAAAGGACGCATGTTTAATAAGCTGAATTATGGACCTTAACACAGTGCAAATATGTTAAGCTGCTGTTTTATGAGCAAATGTGTTGAAAAATATTTATTTTGAATGTCTAATACAAAATTATAATGATTTCATTTTAACCTAACCCCACGGGGCTGGCTCTCATACAGGAGTTATAAGCTCAGGAACCTAATTACCCACCTTTGGGCGTGAGAGTAATTGCTTTGTAGGTCAAATTAATAAATAATATAACAATACAACTCACAGCTCAAGGGCTAGGAAAACCCACGGGAAAAATATTATGATTAGTTGTACTGTTTGAATTAATTTAAATGTGTAAAAGGACAAACTTTTGTTATTCAGAATTTCATAAAGGGTGAGCGACGTAAAGTGATCAGTCAAAGAATGTAAATAACTTTCTCAAAGAACAATAGGGAGTACGCATATTTTTTTTGTCGCATTTATTAACATAATATGAAAATACCGTAGTAGAGATGACAAAAGTGAAATTAAAATTTTAATCGGCTAAAAATACGGTTGATATAAGCATTGAAAACTATTAATTACGCGCCGATTAGACAGAGAGATCCGACATGGAATGTGACGTCACATGCCACTACGGCCATATTTAAACTCCATATTAAATTTCGTTTTGCTAGAAGAAGACAGAAACAAATCTTTGATGGCTTATATCTTTTTGGATTGCATAGTTATTCGAAAAATATTATTAATAAACTGTTTATTACATGCATGAGGATATTTTTTTTAAATAGTAAAAATCATTTATTCCCTATTTAACCCTTAATTGGGCAGACGCTTATGCAAACTTATTGTCCGGAATGGACAGAAGGAACATATTTCCTACATAAACTAAGGCGATGTGGGGGAGCTCTATTCCTTTTCCCCATACCATATAAAAAATTTGAGGACATGTTATATTTTTCACTCAGGCCCGCAAAATGTAAAATGCTGGGTGGAAAATTATATTCCTTTTACCCAATTATGGTTTAATGGGAATTTTTAAATAACATCATTTAAGATTTGAACAAATTAATAAGTTTTTTTGATACCCTGAAATAAAAGATTATTTGTCGATCTACGTATTATGAAAAAAAATTTTTGTTCAAAATTTTAAAAAGTTTTATACTAGGTTATTTTTTGGACCTGATTTCCTTTTGCCCACTTATATGTGAGGTCAAAAGCAACAACTTTGGTTCTACGACTTTGCTAACAACGCACAAAAAATTTTCGACTCCCCATACTAAAGTGGTCACGTGACCGACCCATTTTGTATGGGAAGTTGAAAAATTTTCGTGCGTTGTTAGCAAAGTCGTAGAACAAAAGTTGTTGCTTTTGACCTCACTAATAAGTGGGAAAAAGGAAATCAGGTCCAAAAAAATAACCTTGTATTATCCTTTTAATGTTTCAATTCAGAACTGTATCCGCTAAATAATAGTATATTTTTGATTATGTTATAAACTAGAAGATAAAAAAACCCACAAGACAGGTTTATTCTAGTATATTTTTTTTTGTAAATAAATTTCATTGTTACTGTGTCTAGTTATAATTATGGTACGATTGTAATTCTGTCGACTGCTTTGTAATTCGCATAGGAAACGTATGTGTAAGGTACCTCGAAACTTGGCTCATAGACAGGGATAAGGTCAATAAGTAAAAATAAAAAATACGAATTTTTTTTGGTTGCAAATAATAACGTTAAAAAATAATTTTGTTTTTGTCTTATATCGATTAGCCGTACAGCAAAATGAATCGTAGCCATGGCCAGTCTTAAAAAAACTGACAACTTGTTCTAAGTAGTCTGTGGTCGGTTTATATAGCTGTTGTTTTTTTTATGATAGGCAATGACTACTCATCACATTCTGCCTATCGATATTTGACGAAAACGATTTTTTTCTAAAACCTCGTCATTTATGGCCGAAAAAAATAGTTTTTTTATTTATCTTTAATGATCCTATTCCTGTTTATGAGCCAAATTTCAAGGTACCTTACATATTATAAGTTTTCTTTGCGAAATTTTTGTCTTATTTTTAACTCCACTACGTAATTCATAAGCAAATTTTGACATCCCTTAGCTAAACCCGTTGGTATTAATGAAATAAATCAACCTCCCGCTAGTAAATCATCCATGACTTATTTACCTTTGAATTATCTTCTTAATTTTAATTATAGCGAACCATTAGATATTCTCATTTATTTGATGGAACGTCTTTGTTTCATAATAATGGAAGCTCCAAAATGTATTGTTTGGATTTCAAATAGAATTTAATAAGATAAAAAATATAAAGAACTTATTTAAATTCTTTAATTCCACTACAAGAAAGTTATTATTAGGAATCCTTTTAAGTAAAGAGGGCTCCGTTCTTCCTAAATTAGGCAGTGTGCCTACGTAAATTAATTTTGGTAATAATTTTTGACACATGTCAAATAAAAATAGGGAAAAATATACTGTAATTAAGTATTTACCTACGTCTTTTGGTTAATTTTATTACCTATTATTTTATACTCAAAGGCAATTTTGTATTGGATATTAACATGAGCTTAGATAATTATACGAGTTTTATTTATTGTTTTGATACCAAGGTTGTGAAATGCATGGAATTAGACTGCGTTTCTAATTGGCTAAATCTTAAAAAAATATTCGGAACATTTTAAAAAGTATTTATAATCAAATCTCGAACCTTCTGATAGAAAGCACAAAAACATTATTGCCGACATGAAAGAAAACAAAACTGAGGGTAGATAAACGAGTAGGTCGATAATACTCATTTGACAAACAAGTAACGTTCGGATGAATTCATCTGCTAGGGTTGGCAATTTGCAATCTTTTTTAGACGGGTAACAACTATCATTTATTTTCATAGAAACATACACAGTCGCATTCAAAATTCAAAATTTTGTAAGTAAAAGTATCCTGAGCCTGAGCATCTTTTTTATGATAACATTTTTTTGAGCAGTTACCGTGCACCTACCAATATACTATTATATATTCTGTGGTATGATCGAAGACTGGTAATGTTGGAATTCAGAACGGTCTGAAAAAATTCAGAATTAAAAGTACCTATCCTAAACCGATGAGCGTGTATCATTAACAAATTCTTGTATCAGATTTTGAATCTTTGTCATCGAAACTCCTGATCTAATTTTGTGTAACGATCATTTTCAGAAGTAAGTTTCTGGTTTAAAAATAAGCGATTAACATACATTCCTAAGCTTATAATCGTCCTTCTTTAAAACAATCTGGAGATAAGGTTACTTAAGGTGATCTGTGACGGCCATCTTAGACCCGAACGCAACTAGATGGAGCCACTGCTGCAAATATAAAGTTTTATATTTTAATGCAATAAGTACAAACTATATATATGCAAAAAGTTGATTCGCGTAAATTTCATCGTGCAACTTCAATGCCTAACAACAATTTCGATAAGAAAAATATCTCCATATGTCCACGTAAGTCAATTACTCTCGTCAGTCCGTGTTTACATGAGTACGATCACTCACACATGCACACAAAGCACAACCGTACAGTTTTGACCGCACGCCCACAATCGTAATATTGAACCAAAAATTGCTAACTATAATAGTACTTTCAGTACATTAACTGTATTTTTGTATTAATTAGCGAAAAATTTAACAAAAAAAGTTAGAATTCGTTCGTTTTTCAACAGAATTTTATGTCTCGCGTAAGAATGCAAGTCATTTGAATTTTTGTATGGAAAGCGGATCACCTTAAAGGAGAAAAATCCATGGAATTAGACTGCGGTTCTAAGGAGCTCATTCAAATTAAATTATGTATATTGCAACAAACGCTTCTTTTTTTTGTTATGGCGCCTTGTGAGTCATGTAATTTGACCGAAGTCATGAGAGATTTTTATCCTACAATAAAGAAAACATATTTGATTTTGGTTTAGGTATCCTAAATTGTCCTATATTTTGTAAACGATTTGGTTTTGATTACTTTACATTTTTTTTACTTCGATAATCATATATGTAATTTTATTTCACTATCTCCGGACAAGCTTAACACTTCCATCACTATATGAAGATAAACGAATAAAGATAAAACTTAAAGCAAAAAACAATATCTTCCTTCTGTGGCAGTCGGGTATAAAGATCATTGTAAGAAAATGTGAAGGAAAATATGTCGGTTTAAATTTTTAAATATGAATACCGGAAACCTGCCTCAGAATATTATAGAAAAATTCTCGGCCGCAGCCCTATCGCCGACTCTATTATGTAACTTAATAAAGGCTTCTCCCGATATTCCCACTTGCGATACCGTGGCTTCGGCATTTTTATGGTAAATTCGAAGTGTAGGCACCAGGCGAGCCGAGGGTTCGTATTTTCTCCTTGGATATCTTATGAAACAAGCATTGTGTGGTTTTTTATAGCTTTTTTGCTTTGATAGTGTAGATAGATGGTTATATAGTGAAGTTTAAATTATAATAGTATATTTTCAGTCATATCATTATTCTCTTGTTCTTTTCCAAAGAGAGTCATAGGGTTACGTGTATATGCTTAAGGTATTTATCTACTCTCATATCGTAAAGCTTCAATGCGCAAAAAAATTGTAGGTTACTATCTAGATAATGTCAATCTATGCCTAGAAATACTCTCAGTGACAATTTTTTGTCTGTGGGAGAGTATTTTGAAGTATTGAATTTCCCTATGCAACTTATCTTCCATTAAGCACTCATATCTTCTATTATGGAACTTGGCTCGCTACGCTCGCCTGCGTCCCATAAACCGACACTCGAGGTTTATACCCCTCATTATGTACCATTATATACTACTATTATAAGTTCTGTGTCAAGTCTGATACACCACAAAATAACCTGAAATCGTTATGGGATCATCGTACTTACGTGCCTTCTAAAGCACAAAAAAACGCTCTATCATGTTATAGCGCTAGCGACAACCCATCCATTTCCTGGCGTTGACCAAAGTTGCTTAACTTTCGTGATCGAAAAATTCTTTACTTCCCAACTATGACATGCAATGAAAGCAAAGCGAATATATCTTATACTATTAAACGAGCAATATTTGTATATAAATATATATATATGTAATCGGTTTCTCAAAAACGGCTTTAACGATTTCGATGAAAATTACTATACTGGGGATTTCGGGGGCTAAAAATCGATCTAACTAGGTCTCATGTCTGGAAAAAATCGTTTCCACCGTTTTATTAATAATTACTTTGCGCAGTTTAGTACGTTTAAGAAACTTACAGCGCCATCTGTTGTTGAGTAGCATAGCTGGCTCACCCGTCGCCCAGGTACTTTTTTTAAATTACTTAATAATTGAACCATTATTCTCAATTTGCTACATTAAAAGATAAGTAATAGGGATTTGGACCTTATTTACGCTTATACCGTAAGGATATTTGCAAGCCACTCTGAGATTCCCTAAAAAACACATAATACTCATAAATATAAAAGGATACCGCCTGTAACGGGTCGCCAGCTCCCTCTCAGGGCGAGTAGGGGAACTGTCCCTGCTCGGTTTAGAACCTAACACTCCAAGCGTACAATAGCAGAAACCTCATTTACTTTTACTACGCTTGTCGATACGAGATGGCGTTGTTCATCCTTGTCTATGAAACTCATTGTCTCTCTCTTTCCCACGCCGGGACGCGTGGTTTTGTCTATGCGGTAGTTCGCTTGGAGTCGTTCGACCAAACGGTTAATATTTTGTAATTATTTTCCTTTTGCTAACCATCTGTGTTCAAATCCTTTGTAATTCATCGTGCAGTTAATTTACCAATATAGTGCAGTGTTACGAACCTATTGTATTTCAATTCCAACAAGAACCCTGAGATAACTACCTAACCTTATATGTGGACGCCCAACGTTACTGGGCTTGTGTTGTGTGTGCGCGGTTCTATAAACTTAGTATGCGAGAAGGACTCCGAAGCCAAGCACAGGCCAGCGGCAACGGCGATCAAGATCAAGAAGATTTTGACAACATGGCAGACGCTAGAGGCCCAGATGCCGCCGAGGAAGATTCACAACGCTCAAGGAGGCAAACTGTGGTTTCTTTATCTTCAGAGGATTTTTCTATGTTGTTGGCATCAATCGAAAATCACCAAGCGACTCTAACAGCACAACTATTCGACGAGCTTCGACATCGGCGTGAGTCGACGCCGTTAGATTCATCGCGTTCATCCGCCATTACATCGTTGGCTGGCGCGAATTTTGCCCTGTGTCAGGCAAAATTTAGTGGCGCGCCTGGTGAATCCGTTGAGAATTTTATCGACGCCGTCGAAATTTATAAAACAGCGACTGGAATTAGCGACGAAAACGCCATAAAAGGCTTGGCCTTGCTTTTTTTCGGTGCCGCGGGCACTTGGTGGCAAGGGGTTAAACAGACTGTCAAATCTTGGCACAAAGCACTAGAAATATTGAAAAGTGCATTCGGTGAGCGGAGGCCACCTTTCCAAATCTACAAAGATTTATTTGCAATGGATCAAGGCACCCAGAACTCTGATTTGTTTGTGGCAAAGGCGCGGGCACTTCTTGCAAAGTTACCTAAAGGTGACGTAAGTGAAAAAGTACAAATAGATATGGTGTATGGACTCTTAGATATGCGAATACGAAAGAGAATTGATAGAGAGAGTGTCATTTGCTTCGAGGAGTTACTACAGCGTGCTAGGAGTGTGGAAGATGCGCTCAAGGAGAGCCGCCCTTCGAAGTCTGCGCAGGAGCGTGGGCCGCCGCCGACCGGCGCCCACCCTTATCGAGGCTGGCAGTCTTCTGCGCCTGGCGCAACACTTCCCCGCGGTGCGCAGGCGCCGCAGAATCTTGCTCCACTGCAGTCAAGTTCCAGTGAGGCACAAGCACCGCCTCGCATGCAGCAGCCGTACTCAGGGGCCTCGGGTAACCAGGCCTCTCTGCAGTCAGGTGACATTCCTCGTCATACAGGTACAGTGAAACGTGTTTTTTGCTTTTACTGTAAAAGTCTCAATCATTATAAAAGTGAGTGCCCTAAAATTAAAGCTAAAAGTGGACAGTCACAATCGCAAGTGTCTTGTTATGGATGCGGTGAGCCCGGAGTGTTGAGGGCCAAGTGTCAGAAGTGTAACAATAATAACGCTTTTTATTCTATTGATACAAATAATGCTTACCAATGTCAAGGCAAAAATATTATTTCCTTTGGATGTAAAAATAATTTTGATTTTGAAAATAACTTTGATGATTCTTTTGACTTTGAGTCTTTGTTTAACAATGATTTGTGTGATAATTTTGAAAATGTTTCAAATCGTTTTAATATGTGTAATGAAGCTAGTAGCGAGGGGGAGCCTTTGCACACAGAGAAGAAAGTGTCTTCAGCTGCATACTTTCCATTGATGGGCTGTGACCAGGGGGAGTCAGACATGCTTTCTTCTTTGCCTTACCGCCGACCTATTTTGGAAATTGAAATTTTGGGGTCAAAGGGTACTGCTATGGTGGATACCGGCGCTAAGGGTTGTGTTGCTGGGCATGCGTTGCATACTTTCCTTCAGTCAAAGGGGCACCCTCTGCAATCGTCAACACGGTACATAAAGCTTGCTGATGGTTGTTCGCGACTTATGGATGTTTATCTAGCCAACGTTGAGGTTAAACTTTTAAATAAAGTTGTCTTAATAGAATTCATAATTTTTCCTGATTCGCTTAATAATGAAACTTTATTGGGAATGGATTTCCTTGCAAAATCGGGTCTTATTTTTGATTTTGCTAACTCTTTATGGTGGTTCAATGGTGATGATCAGAAACAAGGTCTACGCTATGAGGGAGGTGTCAACTCTACTAACAAGCATGATAATGTGCAACAAAATACTAATCAAAGTGTGATGCTTTCCCAACTTCTTGGCGATTTTAAAGATATTTTTAGGGAGACTGGACCACCAACTATGTTTGCGGAGCATCGGATTAATACAGGGGATCATCAACCGATCGCAGTGCCGCCTTACCGCCTCACTCCTGCGAGGAAGGAAGTGATGGAGAAGGAGTTGGAGCGCATGCTGGCCGAAGATGTCATCGAAGAATGTGAGTCGGCCTGGGCTGCCCCAGCACTGCTCGTCCCAAAGAAAGAAAAGGACCAGTTTCGTTTTTGTGTAGACTACCGTAAGTTAAATTTAGTAACTGAGTCTGACTCTTACCCGATGCCACTGATTGATGAGTTGTTGCAAGCGACTACAGAAGGCTGTGTTATGAGCACGCTGGATTTGCGTTCAGGATATTGGCAAGTTCCTGTTAAAGAGGAAGACAGGGATAAAACTGCTTTTACCACACCGTGTGGTACATATCGCTTCAAACGCATGCCGTTCGGACTCAAAAATGCTCCGGCGACCTTCCAGCGCCTTATTGATCGTTTTCGCTCTTGTGCATCTCTGAAGAATATAACCATTAGGGCTTATTTGGATGACATCCTTATAATCTCACCTAATATGACTCAACATATGGAAGATTTGCGTGCAGTCTTCGAGAGACTTCGCTTATTCAAGCTTCGCGCTAACAAGGAAAAATGTGTGTTTGCCCGTGACTCTGTCAAGTACTTGGGTCACATCATTTCTACGCATGGTATTGCACCAGATGAAGAAAAAGTTCAGGCGGTCGCGGAGATGAAGAAACCCACAACTCTCAAGCACCTTCGGACCTTCCTACAAACCTGCTCATGGTTTCGGAAATTTATTCCTGAATTTTCTCGAATTGCAGAGCCTTTGACGAGACTTACAAAAAAGGATCAACCATGGCAGTGGGGACCAGAGCAGAACTCTGCGTTTGAAGAGCTAAAGAAGAGACTCATTTCCGCGCCGATCCTCGTGCAAGCCGACTACTCGAAGCCGTTCATCCTAAGAACAGATGCGAGCAATTATGCGTTAGGAAGTGTACTTTTGCAAGGGGAGGGGAAGAATGAGAGACCTGTCGAGTACGCAAGTAGGTTGTTGACGTCCGCCGAGCGTAATTATTCAACAACAGAGAGAGAGGCCTTAGCCGTCGTCTGGGCTGTTGAACGTTTCCGCGGCTACATAGAAGGACATCCCGTCATCGTGGGCACCGACCACCAGCCTCTCAAATGGTTGATGACGGTGAAGTCACCATCAGGCCGACTCGTAAGGTGGGCTTTAAAGCTACAAGCATACAATCTACACTACGAATATACTCCTGGGAAATCGAATCTAGTCGCCGATACTCTCAGCCGTCCCAACTGCGATGAGGAGAATGTAAATTCCTGCGGCATTTGTTCCGTAATAATAGACCTACCTACAAGGAGTCCCACAGACCTACGCCAGGGTCAGGTGGGGGATCCAGATCTGAAAAAAATTATTGAAGACCTAGAAGGAGAGGTGGATATCAATGCCCATCGCTGGACCGGACGTGGATACATCATGGAAAAAGGAGTCCTTTACCGTTATAACCCAGACGCGGAAAGTGAAGAACCTCAGCTTGTCGTCCCTGTTGAACTTAGAAAGGAGATTTTAAAGGAATGTCACGACGCTCCCGTCGCAGGGCATCCTGGCATTGAGCGGACATACCAAAAGATGGCCCAACACTTTTATTTTCCTGGGATGCGACGTGCCATTACAGATTATGTAAAATCATGTATTACTTGTCAACGTTATAAACCGTCTAATGAGAAACCACCTGGGTTGTTGCAGACACCAGTTCTTAATCAGAGAAATGAGGTCTTATCTATTGATTTATTTGGTCCACTTCCCCCAGGTGAAAATGGAGAGCGTTGGATATTATTGGTGGAAGATACAGCCACCAGATGGGTTGAGCTATACGCGTTGCGAGACGCAACAGCGGAGGCTTGTGCGAAAGCATTGATTGAAGAATACTTCTTAAGATTTGGCCTGCCGCGACGTATCGTGTCTGACAACGGTGTTCAATTTATTTCCGCAGTCATGCAGCAGGTAATGTTCATATTGGACATAAAGCAGGAGCTTTTGCCGCTGTTCCACCCTGAAGGAAACCCTGCGGAGAGGAAGAACAGAGATTTGAAGGTGCAGTTGTCTCTGTTAGTTGGCACTGAACACAACTCATGGCCCCAACATCTGCCTACAATAAGATTTGCTATGAATACAGCAAGATGTCAATCAACAGGTGTCACACCGGCGTTCCTCACTTTTGCAAGAGAACTCAGATCACCACTGGAAGTGATGAATGATCCAAGATCTATATTGGACAAAGAGAATTTTGTACCACAAATTACTCCATATTTGAAAAGATTCTTAAGTTCTTTGGCATCGATCCGCGAGAAGGTTGAGAAGCAACAAGATAAAAGTAAAGAATATGCGGATCAGGCTCGTCGAGTTGGGGAGCAAATTGAAGTTGGAGATCAAGTCCTGCTCAAAACTCACCTGCTTAGCAGTGCTCCTAAGTCCTTCACCAATAAATTTGCCCCTAGGAGAGATGGTCCTTATCTAGTTACCAAAAAGGTGAGCCCTACAACTTACCTGATTGCTCCACTTGATGATGCTGGCAGGAATTTGGGAAAGTATCATATGAAAGAGTTGACACTTTATCATGGTCGTGTTGATGATCATTTACAGGTTCCCGTAGTACCTAAACGTAATCGCGGTCGCCCTCAAGCTCGTGTAAATCGAGAAAACTGTGTTGAGGTTGGAGAGGATGCATCAGTACCTCAAGACGTGCCAGTCCATGAACGAGGACGTTCTCATGAACTGGAGGGGGAGTATGTAACGGGTCGCCAGCTCCCTCTCAGGGCGAGTAGGGGAACTGTCCCTGCTCGGTTTAGAACCTAACACTCCAAGCGTACAATAGCAGAAACCTCATTTACTTTTACTACGCTTGTCGATACGAGATGGCGTTGTTCATCCTTGTCTATGAAACTCATTGTCTCTCTCTTTCCCACGCCGGGACGCGTGGTTTTGTCTATGCGGTAGTTCGCTTGGAGTCGTTCGACCAAACGGTTAATATTTTGTAATTATTTTCCTTTTGCTAACCATCTGTGTTCAAATCCTTTGTAATTCATCGTGCAGTTAATTTACCAATATAGTGCAGTGTTACGAACCTATTGTATTTCAATTCCAACAAGAACCCTGAGATAACTACCTAACCTTATACGCCTTATTTCCATAAAGATCTTGCGAATCCCTATTTTACAGCCTGCAAAGACCAAGTCCGAAGTAAATTTCAATCTATTTACAAGAAAAACAAATTCCCTGCAGACATTTGCGAGTTATTTAAAGCTCACAAAGCTTCCTAGTCCTAGGTAATAAGTTTATTACGACGGAGAAAAAGAAAGCCAAGTTGCTCAACCCAGGCTGTTTATGTTTGAGCTCCTAATTTAATATTAGGACCCAAGTATAAAAGAGAACACCTGAAATTGCTAAAATATTATGCACACCTATTTAATATTGGCTGCCTGTCCTACGGTTTCGTCCGCACAGTATCTCTTTTTAGTTTATAATATAACACTCCCAAACCGTTACACACCTCAATTTTCATTGGTATCAATCACGAAGTTTAATGATTCTCCTATAATAACGAGCGATATTCGCTGTGAAATAATATGAACCCAAAAAAAACTGCTATAACAATGTTTCAACTTTTTTTAAGAAAATATTTCTTAAAGAAAATTGCTTGTGTTC
This sequence comes from Athrips mouffetella, assembly GCA_947532105.1. Classification (NCBI taxonomy): domain Eukaryota; kingdom Metazoa; phylum Arthropoda; class Insecta; order Lepidoptera; family Gelechiidae; genus Athrips; species Athrips mouffetella. Next base: position 2,306,468 of record OX383968.1, on the reverse strand, counting down.
GTTAGACGAATCACTGGATTTCAGGATTGAAACAATAAAAACTTTTTTTTGTTTTAGTGAAAAAAAAATTCCTATGGCTTTGATAAAAAAAAATACGTAGATCCGATGCTGCATGGGAGAAAAACAAACCAACTAACACAACTTCTCAACAGTAGTCAATTTAGCGTGTGAATTTAAGCCAAACAAAGTTATCTTTTTATGTAATACCTACCCTTTCATTCTCATTAGCAGATAATATATCGTTGTTAAGCTTTCAACCATATAATTTTGCAAGCCATGCGAACATATCGTAATTCATTTTAACGATACTAGTTCATGACACTTTTAAATAGGATAGTAGGAATATTAAACATAACAATCAAATGGTTAATCGAATAAATAATAATAATTTTGTTCGTGATTAGCGTACGTATCATATGACAAATTAAATTATTGCGACTATAACGTAATCAATATCCGTGTCGTGCTGGCAAAGAATAAGAGAATTTGAGGTAGATTTATTTATTTATTTTTGCAATCATGTACATTAAAATATCTTAGTTATATGGTAACTGCAGTTGGTATATGAAACCTGCAAAGGTGTCGCAAAAAACTTAAATTGAATTTCCAATTAACTTAAATAATAATTCTCAATTAAACCAAGTTTTACATGCAAATTCAAAAATACAGTCAGTAATACGTTACACAAAATCTAAAATATAAATGTGCATCACATTTAAAATCAGTTATGTTAATACATGGGATTTTCATATTAATATTTCAAATGTTAAATTATAAAAAGATATTAAATTTCTTATCATTATTACATTAATACTAATATCGATAATGAGCAGCAGCGTCCTTCTGCATATCATACCACCTTACATAATGCGGTCACCAACAACCGCGGTCCATAGTGCCAACCGCAACGTTAATAAATGTAATGACTATGGTACTTCAGCTTCAAAATTTGTACCAGGCATTGAAATTCTCGAGGGACATCCGACGTCCTGCAGTTGACGTTTCATGTGATGTTATGCTAATGATGATGAATATAATATGTAAAAGAAATAGAAAATTTACGCCTACGTGACTTTCCCACAAAATGAATAAAACACTTATAATACTCGGCGACTGCACATCAGTGCGCTTAAAGATAAGGAGACTATTTCAAGACGGCGTCAAAAATTGGTTTAAATGTCGACGCTGCTCAGTGAATATAAAAAGAATCTGAAAAGAATAAAGCTTCTTGTTCTCGTTGCTTACTTAAATAAGAAATCGCTAAAAATTTCTCAATTTTTCGTGATGTAAATAGGTATTTCACAATTATTTGGTACTACTATATTTTATGAGCTCAGTACAGTTTTTGTTAAATTTATTCAAGATCAGAGCCGTTTTGCGAGAACGAATGTGTATTGTTTCGTTAAATAGTGTAAGATCGTACAGGGAAATCACTAATAGCATAAGATACGCAATATGTAAGTAAATCCTCACTGAAGTGTGAAGCATAGGTACTCAATCTACGAGGTACAAAATTAGCCAAGTCCAATCGCCGACTACGTAGATTGAGTGACCTATATTTGAAATAGCAAATAGACAGCCGTTCAGGTAAATTGAACTCAATCGGAACGGACTGTTTATGAATAGTCATTATCGTAGTTGTCTGTGGAAGTCTGTTTTCAGGTGTTAGGGCTTTTGTGTAAAGCCCGTCTGTAGAAGAACCATATCTATACATTACTGGCACTTCTTCGTGTCAATGTACAAATACCGGATCAAATACTTTCCTCTTGCAAACTTGCCAGTTCTACGGCTTTATCCGACGCCTCGTGCAGATGCTCGCCAGTGCAGGTGGAGGGGCACAGTGGACAAGAGAGCAAGTGCGCCATTTTCTGAGATGGAGCTCCACAGTCATAGTGCTTTAGCAACTGGTCTGCGAAGCTCCACCTCGCCAAGTTATCTCTGCAGCGGCCAACCTGAGTTCGCACTGATATGTCAAAAAGCGTTAACATATTGATAGGGAGCTAAATGAGATAATCAAACTTATGTCTCAAATATAACAACAACGTGTTTTTTCTGTCGTACCAGCTGTTTCCCGTGACTTCATGGAGTTTCGTAGGGAAAAGGGTTATGAATTTCGCAAAATCCTTTCTTAGTGGTTTTTTTTTTCGCAAGCCTCTGTCCCACTGCTGGGCAAAGGCCTCCCCTTCGGTCCTCCAACTGTCGCGGTCCATAGCAAATTCTGGCCAATCGCGACGGTGGTTACTTACGTGAATAACTATCAGCCCAATCCATTCTGGAGTTTGAGCTAGGGATTGATAGAGCAGTCAGTGTCGGTTGCTTTTTAATTTGTTTATTTATTTGTCCACAGTGGTGTGACCACATACCAACAGCTGACTCATCAGTGTATGCAAGTTTTTTTTTTTCACTGTCTATGGGTTTACTCTTGACCTCGATCTAGCCATGAGGTCGACGATGGAACGAGCTTGCCCAGAAGAAGCCTATTTACTCGCGACTAAAATAGATTCGGGTGATCAGAGCTCGGGAACACAGAGAATTTCACTCCTTAGCCTATTACTACTTTTAGTTTATTCAATAAAATTGTGAAATAAAAGCAAATATTTCATAGTAGAGTTATTTTTTTAAGATACTTAATGCTTTCATTTTTACAGCCTGTTTATCGATACAGTCAAGAACTCTCTGAGCTTGGTTTATACCGCTCTTATTTCAATAGCCACAGAAGCTAAAATCGCGCTTCTAGTGTCTAGCTTTACCTGCTTTTGACTGTAATAAGGCTCCGGAAATTGGTTTATTTACCTCTTATCATCCACCCGTATTTTCATACCAGATGATTTCAATTTCACGTTCACTGCTCAACTACGACTGCGCCTGTCACCCTGGAATTGACAAGTGGATCCCTACGGATCACAATAGGCCCGTTTACTCTACTAGCTTAACTTTGAGGATTGTAATGGCTTTTATATCCATTGCTTTCTTTGTTTATTCATTGTTTTCGAAGCTTGTTTATGTGAAAATATCTTTCTATGATTTTACAATAAATGTTTATGCAAACTTATTGTGCGGAATGGACAGAAGGAACATATTTCCCACATAAACTAAGGCGATGTGGGATCTCTATTCCTATATATTATTATATAGCGTGATTTTGTAATGTCTGACTATACATGAGTATGGTACTTAGGACATGAAACTGAACAATTTTCCCCAAGAAACATAGGTTGAAAAATGAGATTCTCTTTTGGTCATCATCCCATACAAATTTCAGTATTGACGGCGCAAGGTTTGTATGGGGAAGCCAAATTTTTTTTTCATATTTCAACCTATGTTTCTTGGGGAAAGTTGTTCAGTTTCATGTCCTAAGTACCATCATAGAGTAATATAATACTGGGCGTAACTCAAGTATAGTCAGACATTACAAACTTTACTGTATATTCCTATACCATTCCTATATGACTTATTATAAAAATTTAGGGACATGTTATATTTTTCACCACAGCCCGCAAAATGTAAAGAATATATTCCTTTTACTCAATTAAGGGGTAAACTGTAGAACTTCTCATAGTTTATTTTAGATTGATGATAATTAAGGCATGTAACACGTCTACCTTTGCCATCCAAACCGTTCGATAGATGGCGTTGTTAGAAAGGTGCTGTATCTCTAAAACGCGCTATAGAGATTATTTGTGAAAACATGACTACCCCGGCCTGTTACTGTCGCGGAATTGGTCTCAATGAGTCTCACTGCTACTCTATGAGCGTCCAACGTCGCGTCCTGCTTGGAACGGCAATTTGGAACCCATGGCGTTGCGATACTATAATTCTTCGTATCCGTCCGCCGCTTCGCCCTGCTTGGGAAAGTGCGTGGAAGCTACGAAGCTGAGTTAATCCCACCAACTGTGACCTTACGTTAAGATTACGATCAAAATAAACGTTTGTACTTAACAACGGCGTTTACATTTCCTACATTGGCGACCAACAGTGGGCCCGAACTACCACGAGTACCACGCGCTCTGAAACACAATTTAGCCGAGGATGACGACGGTAAATCTCACGGACGCCCAATTTAAACAACTCCTGTCTACAATCTCAACATCAACACGACAACGAGTAATGAAGACAATACTTCCTATTAAACTGGAGAACAGGACATTTATGACGTCATTCATTGTAATGCCAGAGGCCCGTCGCAACCGTACGCTTCTAGGAGTACCATTTATTCAAGATTCTTCGATGGTTTTGCATCTCGCACAATTTACGTGGACGTACATGGACAAACCAAACGAAGTCTTTGAGTTGTATGACGAAGAGTTTGTAAACTTCACCACACCAAAGGCAACAATCCCTTTGTCTGTACTGGACTACATTTCATTAAAGCGTACCGCAGAATCGGAGACAGCAAAAGTCCCACAAGAAGTATCGACAGCCGCGTATAAACTAATACCCTTCCCGTCTCCAAAGAAGCCAAAACCGATTTTTGACGGCTACTCTCCCAGCTTTGCAGATTACATGATGCAAGACGCTATAAGCAACGTGAAACAAGCCGAGGTTGAGCTCTCTCCACATTCATCGAATCTGTTTCCGGAGAATGATCAAATCTGCATATACTCCTTCGACATAGAGGACACAAACATGGCAGAACAAGACAAGGCCTTCGAACAGTTAAAGAAGGTTCGTACTTCCGCATCGGTAATACGGCAAGCTGATGAGAAACTGCCATATATAGTTAAAACCCACGTTAGCTACTATGCTCTGGGAGCAACTCTAGTCCAGGGGGAGAGAGAAAATGAGTATCCACCAGCAACACCAGATCAACCGATTGGTGTACAGACAGACAGATTCCAGGCTCTCTCGTCGGGACGACTTCGAAGCCTGAGGGGGAGACTGTAACACGTCTACCTTTGCCATCCAAACCGTTCGATAGATGGCGTTGTTAGAAAGGTGCTGTATCTCTAAAACGCGCTATAGAGATTATTTGTGAAAACATGACTACCCCGGCCTGTTACTGTCAATGAGTCTCACTGCTACTCTATGAGCGTCCAACGTCGCGTCCTGCTTGGAACGGCAATTTGGAACCCATTGACCTTACGTTAAGATTACGATCAAAATAAACGTTTGTACTTAACAACGGCGTTTACATTTCCTACAGGCATAGTTAGCCCGATAGTATTGATTGCGAAAGCTATTTAGCTTTTAAATTGCCTGTGAAAGCTTTTTAGCCTCTGAATTGCCTCCGAATATAAAAGACCTAACGACAACAACCTAAAATAGAAGTCGAAACCATATAAAAGTAGGCTACATATTTATTTATTTTATTTTTATTTTATTTTATTTGGAAAATTTACAGCCAATAATGTTTTATATAATAATTTTGAAAAGAACTACGCTAATTACAAATTTTCACCAGTATATATAGAAGATAGTTTTCATATTTCGACTTCAAACAGCGTGATTATGAAATGTCTGACTATACTTGAGTATGGTACTTAGGACATGAAACTGAACAACTTTTCCCAAGAAACGTAGGTTGAAAAATAGAAAAAAAAATCGAACCTTGTACTGCCCATACCTACTGGAATTTGTATGGGACGACCAAAAAAACGTCTCATTTTTCAACCTATGTTTCTTGGGGAAAGTTTTTAAGTTTCAAGTCCTAAGTACCATACTCAAGTATAGTCAGATATTTCAAAATTGTTCAAACTTGTTTAGTTTTATGGTCTGTAAGCACGATTTCAGTTTTTACATCCGGTATACGGGTATTATTATGAGCTTTTGTTATAAGATTGATTTACAAAGGCATTCAAGCACCAACTTTAATAAACCAGTCGCCATGGTTACTCTATAGAACAAAAGCCTCAATAAGATGGATCTCGTTTATCCACCATAATGGAAATGAAATAAACAGCCCTTAATTTATAAATTTGTCCGTGTGGTGCCGGCAAAGAATAGTACCAACCCATCTCTATCCGTGGGTGTCGTAAGAGGCAATGAAGGGTTTATAACCCGGAGGATGGGCAGCAGCATCTTTCTGTGTATCCTACTATCTTACATACTGCGGTCACCAATAACAGCGGTCACCAGCCGCAACGCTTACAAGCGTGGTGACTATAATAAATCCCCTCCAAAGTACTACGCGTATTTGGAGTTCTGGAAGGAGTTCCCTGTCCTGCAGTGGATATTTTTTATGGGATGTTATGATGATTTTTATAAATTTTGATGTTTGTGGTTTGAGTACTTCAATAAAAAGTATGTACTTCATTTATAGGAGCGCATAGCTATCGAAAGCTGGGCGGTTGTTTCCTAAAATGATTTTGCACAAGCACTTACTTATTTGAAATGTTTGCCTAATACACTAATGTGCATGCGTAGCTAAAGCCCTTGTAAGCGAGAACGATACTATAAATTGTAATGCACTTTTGACCGTGTGACTGTCTTTTCTATAAAAAATTACTATAGATGTCTATATCAATGTCAAGGAGGTATGGTGCTCTGATATTCCAGCGAAACACATTGTAAAAAGCCGACTCTTAAAGTAGGCCGTGCTGCAGTGGTTTCTTGCCGTTTCTTTTACGCTGCCATAGCACGATCCGAAATGGCGTAGACTCGCTCTATTTGCATTGTATTCTGCATGACATTCAATAAGTATTCTGTAAAGAATCTAAATTGAATAAAATTATCTGAATCTGAATCTATACGATCACTGAAGTTAAGCTTCGTTGGCCGTTAGAGTGGCATAAAAAGTGAAGCGTTTTTGTGCTTCGAAAGGTTTTCGTTTTTATCTCAAGAAGTGCTTGTTTACCGTTACCGTTGTCAATTGAATCATTCAGTGTTAGAGTCGCACTTTAAGTATCAAGCTTGATTTGCTCTTCACTGTAATATCCTTTAAAATAAACGACAACAATTGATTAATTTGAAAGTTTGAATTGGATTAATAAAGGGTAGTTCGTATTTTATATTGAGTTAAATAGTTAAAGAACTTCTTAGGGTGTTCAGATGGGAACAATGTTTTAACTCCGGTTATTTCATCAGACTATGTGATAATTGCATTATTTCTTGCTAACTCCTGAATTCAGTGGAGTGTGTTTTTTTAACAAGCGTTCATTTTTATTACTGAATATTCTAGGTAAGAAAGAAAGATAACATTTATTTTGCTGGTACATTCAACGAACTTGAATTAAATGAACTTATAAATAAACAAAGCCAAATAATTTAGCCCTCAGGTTTTCTTTGTGATAAATTCCAATAAAACTAAATTTAAACTAAATCTTTTAGGGCCCGTCCGCACAGCGAATTTTATCCGCGCGATATTTACTCGCGCGAATTATATCCCGTGCTTGAAATAGCAAAAAATCGCGCGGCAACAATTCGTTGTGTGGACAGATCCTAAGATTCCATTTGTCACAGAATTGCGAGAAAAAAATCGCTGTGCGGACAGGCCCTTAGATCGGCACTGGTAGTAAAAAAAATAACAAACGAAATATATAGTATATAATAAGTAATATAATAAATAACAAATAAAATACGAACTTGGCTAGTACACTGCCGTGCATCAATTTAATTTACTTATTCTGGAGAGTAATATAAGTTTATGTAAAATTAATTAAGAACATACAAAAAAAAAAATTCAAAATGGCTAGAAACCTTCTTATTTTCCAATTAAAATAGAAATTGAGTTCCTACTCAACTTGATCAAAAATCATTACGAAAGGTCCATTGTCTTTACCACAAGCAAACTTATATAGAAACTGTACAGTTGGCCGCACGTTAGCAGACAATTTTTGACCTTAAAACAGATAACTAGATTAGTGGCTTTATTGCAAAGTTTTTTGTAGGTGGCATTTATGCAAAGTACTCGTATACGCACGGGCAAGCACGTAGAAATAAAACCAGTATAAGCTGAACCAGCTATACGCTATAAACACCCGAAACCAGAGACCCGCTCAAGGTTAAAGTGTTTCCAACAACGTGCGGCCGTGTGTACGTCTGGGTAAGTACTTATGCCCATTTCTGTCGTTAAGCAGCAGTGTATGTACTGCTGTCTTTCAGTTCGTGTCAAGTTATACCGCTAATAAGACAGTGGGTGTTATGGGAGATGAGGACTACTGACCATCAGGTGGCCCACCTGCTTGGTTGCTTCTAGCAAATCGTACACACGGCCGCACATCGGTAGAAACACTTTTGGACCTTATGGCGTGGTAATAGAGTTGAAAAAGTTTTTACCGACAAGCGGTTGACCGTACAATCCACAAATCTGTCCTCTTAATCAGCTTGTAATGGAAAGGTGTGATAATACATAAGGGAGTGAATCTGCCAAGCCAAAAACTTTTGCCAAGAAACAAAGGTCATAGACCAAAATCAATGTTTGACTTCCCATAGTAACTGCACCAGCTGATAGCGCATTTTGTATGGGAGGACAAATTTGGTTTTTCGTATTTCGACCTATGTTTCTGGGGAAAAGTTGTTCAATTTCATAGACAGATTCAAACCCTTCAGTATTAACATACATTTCCGTTACGCGTTGTATACCTTCCCTTTGGGTAAGTATAAGATAAAAATTATGCAAAAAAGTAACCTACCTATAATTTGTAGAGGTATAAACTTTATAATATTTTTGAGCAAACAGTCTGAAATGTTAAATTTCACGACACTTGAGTTACGAAATTCACGGCACTAAAGTTACGAAGTTAAATTTAAGCTAAGGCAGAACTAAGAGATTAACATTTTATTTATTAACTGTACTTAACTACACTTTTCAGCTAAAAGATTTAAAGTAAGTACGGTTTCATATTCACTTAGAATTTTTTTTATTTCATGATTGTCATCGTTTATACCGTTTTTACGATTGTGAGGCCGGCCAAGTGCGAGTCGGACTCGCGCACCGAAGGTTGCGTAACACTGAAGTCAAAATACCGTCTTAGTTACACGCGTCACTCAGAAACTTAACCGGTTTTTGTTACTTTATTCAATAACTTAAGCACTATAAACTTACTTACGTTTGGCTGTTCATAGGGGTGTTTAGTACCAACACTGATGTATGGTAGTGAAAGCTGGGTATGGCAGAAGAAGCATGAAAGTAGAATTAATGCAGTGGAAATGAGAGCGCTAAGGAGTATGATTGGTGTTAAATAGTGTGATAAGAGAACGGTGTGGCGTAAAAGAAGACGTAGTGACCAAAATCGAGAAAGGGATGCTGAGATGGTTTGGTCATGTTGAGAGGATGAATGAACGAAGACTGACGAAAGAGATCTACCAGGCGAGAGTGAATGGAAACGTTGGAAGGGGAAGGCCTAGGCGAACGTACCAGGACCAAATTCAGGACGTTCTGAATAAAGGCCAGGTTAAAAGTACCCTAAACCGACGAGCATGTATGAAAGGATTGATGAAAGTACAGGAAGCAAGGGAAGTATGTCAAGATCGTAGCAGGTGGAGGACTGTGGTCTCTGCCTACCCCGACGGGTAAGAGGCGTGATGTTATGTATGTATGTATGTTTAAACTTAGTAATTTTTCACTTGTAAGTGTTTCCGTTTTTATGATAGAGCTAAAAAAAAACCGGTCAAGTGCGAGTCGGACTCGCGCGCTGAGGGTTCCGATATACCTATAGTATTTTTGGAAGCAATAAAGTCCATTTTCAGGACCGCAAAACTAAATTTGTTTGTAAAGGTTTTTTGCAGATTTCTGAAAAACTGTGCAACTTAGAAAGATCGTTTTATTTTTGCTGTAAAGTTTATATAAATTTCTGTCAACTGTAATTAATTCAGATTTTTCCTTACTCAAACTTCGGAGATAAGGGGGGGGGAATGGTATTTTTCTTGACATTTTTCATCATAACTTTAAAACTAAGAAATTTAAAAAAATACAAAAATATATTTTAAAATGTACAAGTAAAGCCCTTTCATATGATACCCCACTCGACCTAGTAGCGACAATTTGAAATTTGGCCCCCCCTATTTTGGCCCCCTTTATATTAATAATCATACTTTTTTCAAAATTTTTTCTTGTGCAATTAAGTTGGGCAACTATATTCTAAAACTACTCCAAATTTCAGGTTGATAGCATAAGTGGTTGCTGAGATATAGAGGTGTGACAGACAGACGGACAGACAGAGCGGCACCATAAGGGTTCCTTTTTTTACCATTTTGGTATCGGAACCCTAAAAACAGCAAAAATCGCCTAAAAAGACATGTTTTTAGTAGAGAAGCCCCTCTTATTTTTTTAAATATTATTTGTTGTTATAGCGGCAACAGAAATACATAATGTGTGAAAATATCAACTACCTACCTATTACGGTTTATGAGATACTCGTACAGCCCAATGACAGACGGACAGACATCGAAGGCATATTAATAGGGTTCCCCTTTTCACCCTTTGGATACTAAACCCTAAAACACGGAATATTTTTTTCTATACGTAAATTTTCGAATGTTTTTATTATTTGTCAAAAAATCTGATGAAAATGCAATCTATACACTCAGCCAATTCTTAAATAACTGGCTTTGTAACAATTAGTTTAATGCTGCCACCGGCATCCTTTCTGGGCTACGCATTTGACCGCAAAATTACCTGGTTGTAAAAGGAAAATAAGGGAATTTAAAAGAAAAAAATCAAATTTTCAATAGATTCAATTACGTTTATTTTTAGATTCTTTGTTTTCCAATATTTTTAAAACAGAAAGTACTGTATTTATCTGCTCAACGAGCACTAAACAACGATTTTTCACTTGATGGGGAAGGTAAATTTTTTTTCGTGTCCCTCTAGCTATATGGGAGCCCCTCCATGAAACGTAATTTTTATTTTTGTATTTTTGGTTTTGGGTTAACAAGATGCTAAAACTGTAAAAAATTTAAGACTGTAGCTTTAACCGTTTTATTTAGCTGTAAAACCTGTCTGACAGACGATTGACGGACACGTGACTGACAGCCGTACGGTTCAGTTTCTACCCTTCAGTTACGGTACCCTAAAAACACATAAAACTCCAATTTCCATAATTACCGACTCGGCAACTTTCCATAATTACATTTCCTTTAAAAATTTTAAGCAACTTTGACGTTTAAATTTGTAAAAAACTAATTTAACGACGTGCAACAAAATTGTGAAAATTATGAGCAGTTTTAAAACTACGAGCGTCGACACAGCGATGACATTGTTACAGTTAAACCGCGAAGTTGGGCAAAAGTATTAAAATCTAGCTAATTACCGCCATAAATTGCCTAGAGCAGCACATTTCGCTTTATTGTGTGTCCCAAGTAATAAGCTGTGGCGGAGTTATGTATTTATTGGTCCAAACAAATACAAAACCCTAAAGGATGTGATTCTGCCCATGAAACTGAACATTTTTTCCCATGAAACATAGGTTGAAATACGAAAATTTGTTTTTATTTCCCATTCAAAATGCGCTATCAGCTGATTCAGTTTCTATGGGAGGTAATTTTTTTTTTGTAAAGAAATAATTAGTTCCGAGCTTAGGTTGAGTCCGAAGGTGAGGATAGGGAGGGTGGGGGGAAGAAGGGTTGAGTGGATGTTTGTAGGAGCTTGACGTGCTATTGACTGTACCTACCTACAAAGACGTATCCACGTAAAACTTACGGCAGTATAAAAAATACAACAAACTTGGATTTTTGAAGTGAAAACTTCTTTAGCGGCGCTTGGCACTTTTTTAGATGGGTAAAAAATGTTAAACTCACGTCAGATGTCGCGTCAGATCTCGCATCAGATGTTAAAGTTTTGAAGTGAAAACTTCTTTAGCGGCGCGTCAGATCTGACGAGGATTGTCTATATGTAATACTAGCTGTTGCCCGCGGCTTCGCTCGCGTGGATTTCGTGTTTATGTTGTTACCGGTTTTCCGAAGTAATGAGATATTTTCCCGTCATTTCGGGGTAATTTTAAACTAAGGAAAAACGGGACTAACCCTGCGCAAATCAATGAGTACAATTCAAGATCCAGCAAAATTTTATATAATATACAGACGTTACTCATAAATTCCTCAGAACAGAGGAACTTAGCAGCAGTATTATGTCTTAAAGTTGCCACTTAACCTAACAAATTTAGTGAGAGAAATGAGAGACTCCTTTACGTTATATTTTAAAACAGAGCCAACTCGCAGAAGTAATTGAGAAAAACTAAAACCCTCTCCCCGTTCCTCTCTCTCCCTCTATCTCCCTCTCCCTCCCTCTCCCCCTCACTCTGTATCCCCCTCCCTCTCCTTCTACCTCTCCCCCTCCCCCTTCCCTCCTTCTCCCCCTCCTTCTCCCGCTCGTTTCCCCTCCATCTCCCCATTTCCCTCCCTCTCCCCTCCCTCTCCCCCTTTTCTTTTCCCCTCCTTCTCCCCCTCTATCTACCTCTACTCTACCTCTTCCTCTACCTTTACCTCTACCGCTTCTTCTGCCTCTACCCCTACCTCTCTCTCCCCCTCCCTCTCTCTCTTCCTCTCCCTCGCCCCTCCCTCTTCCCCCCTCACCCTCCCTCTCCCCCCTACCTTTCCCCCTCCCTCTCGCCCCATCCCTCACCCCCCCTCTACCTCCCTCCCCCTTCGCCCTCCCTCTAACTCTCCCTCTCGCACTCTCTCAGATTGATTTTAGACATTTCAAACCTATCGCACCCCAACCCCATCCCTAGGGGATTATGGTATTTCACTTCCACCACGTTGGATTTCAAAATTATTGTAGTTTTCGTAATCAGCGACCCGATAAACTACACAAACGACACCCATATTGTTTTTTAGACATTTCAACTCTATCGCACACCAACCCAATCCCCAAGGGATAATGGTATGCCACGTCCACCACGATGGATTTCAAAATTGATGTAGTTTTTGTAATCAGCGACCCGATAAACCATACAAACGACACCCATATTGATTTTTAAACATTTCAACCCTTTCGCTCTTCAACCCCATCTCTAGGAGATGATGGTATTTCACGTCCACCACGTTGGATTTCAAAATTGTTGTAGTTTTCGTAATCAGCGACCCGATAAACCATACAAACGATACCCATATTGGTTTTTAGACTTTTACACCCCATTTCCCTCTTTTAGGGGTTGAATTTGGGATGAAATTTCAACAACAGTGATGTAAATTCCACAGAATTACAACCCTAATGCCTAAACAATAAATTTTGTGGATTTTACTTTGAAAATGAAGGATTTTCAACTTCATCCCCCTTTTCACCCCTTAATGTAGGATTTTCAAAAACCCTTAAACACGTCAAACTTAGTATTTAGTCGTCAGCCTAAATACAAATTTTAAAGATCCTAACTTCAAAATTGACGGACTTTCATACAAACTTTCATCCCCTATTTCACCCCCTTAGGGGATGAATTTTGGAAAATTCTAAAACACGTACTTTTTTATTTTTTACCAAAAGCTTAAATACAAATTTCTATAATTCTACCTTTAAAACTGAAAGACTTATAGACCAACATACGGAAAAAAATCATCCCCTTTTTCACCCCCTTGTAGGATGAATTTTAAGAAATGCTTAAACACGTGTTTCTTTATTTTTTATCAGAAGCTTAAATTCAAATTTGTGTGAATCTAGCTCAAGAAACAAAGGACTTTCATACAAACTATCATCCCTTATTTCACCCCCTTGGGAGATGAATTTTCCTAAATTCTTTCTTAGTGGGTGGTTTTGACGCACATAGAACCTGTGTACAAAATTTCAGATCTGTATCTATAGCGGTTAAGGCTCGGCGTTGATGAATCAGTCAGTCAGTCAGGACATGCTCTTTTATATATTTAGATAAATTGTCATGTTTGTCTACGCAATAAATGAATATTGTATGTACTTTTATACTGATAAATAAAACAATTGGTTCGAAATTATTTCCTAACCATTCCAAAATATTCAAAAATGCACAACGTTGATGTTTTAGTCTTCACTTCTGAATCACTTACTTTTAGTCAGTTTCTCATGACTTGTCCTATACAAAGCCCACATAACTATGCGCTCTCGGTCGATTGTCCCACAAGTAGGTCAAGCCGTGTCGACTCGATTTTTGCCATTTAATTAGAGCAGGCGTGGATGGGATCTCGACGAATACACAGAGAAAAATTGCACGAATATTTTTCCACGTTTAGATTGGGTTTTCGGTGCTGTTTTAAGGCTTCTAGCTCTTTTACTAACTGCCTAGTATTTGCTTAGGGCTGTAGGCAATTATTAGTTCAATTTTTTATTTATAGTTTTTAGGAAACTCGTCATTTGCAAGGTTAATTGATTTTGATTGGTTCTGAAAAATTCAGTCTATCAACTTCGAAATTTCATGTTTGTATATGTTACCGGAAATTAATGAGACAAATTCTATTAAAAACTTGTTTTTAGGCGATTTCTGCCCAATTTTAGTTTTAGCTCTATCGCAATAACAGGAAAACTTACAAGCGTGGAAATTGGTATTTTTATAGTGTAACAACAAATAATAAAAACTAGTCAAGTACGTGTCGGACTCGCGAATTTTTACACTTCTGCGTGACTGCGCGTCCATAATTAACAGGCATTTTTACCTTAGTGGTACGGAACCCTCGGAGCGTGAGTTGGACTCTCAATTGGCCGTTTTTTTTTATTTCTATAAAAGTATTCCAAAATTAAACTAGGTACCTCTTATCGCTGTTTATTTTTGCGTCATTCTTTCCGCATTTACCTGATGAATTCCAAAACTTTAAAATCCCCTACAAAGCGAGCGGGTGTAAAACAAAATACCAAAATAATAATCCGCAAAGTTTTCGCGTAACTCATTCCCCATTGTTGGCAACACTGAAAGAACAGGAAGGCTTTGGTCTCTTTTTGGTTTCAATAGAAAATACAAAGAATTGTTTTGCCGCGTTTTAATCTGCGCGAGAATTTTCGCATTTCCGTTTTCAGTGACCGGTATTGTTTGAAATTTAAAATTTGGAACGGCAAAGTTGACGAAAGTTAGTGGGCGGGAAAACGCTAGATCTCTTAAAGTCGAAATCATGTACTAGGCAAAGATTTCGGACCTCCTTGCTTCGCTTGGAATAGACACCTTGCTATTGTAGTAGGGGATGACATCTGCCAACATGTCACAACCCCATCATCGATGATCCATAGAAAATATTCAAAATAACCTGTCAAATCTATAGAAAAACGCCTACACCACCTGGTAACGAATTATTTCTTTAATCCTCCTTATAAGTACTTTTATTTTTCTGTGTACGCAAGTTACAGTGGTTTGTAGCTAACTTTACTGTGGTTCCCAATGGTTGTGCAAAATTAAATCAACACAGATAGTCCGGTCCCTTATAGTCTTATATCGCCAAATTCAGCAAATTGCACCAAATTTTTTCCAGGTACTAGTTAGGTACATAGCTCTCAATTTTTGGTAGGAGCCAATTCTTGAATTTTCTATGGAAATTTTTTGAAAATACAAGAATTGGCTCCTATCAAAAATTGAGAGCTAGTACCTGGAAAAAATTTGGTGAAATTGTAATTCGTGTCTACGTGAAACAGCTAACTGACCGCACTAAGAGTGTAGTTAGTTTGACAGCTTTTCAGCAAAATCTTTTCTAATGTAATTTTTTCTTTTGATGAAGCTTTTATGTTTTCATTCCTTGTTAGCTTTCTGGTGTGAAAAATCTGTAAAAACTACAGACAAACAGAACTAGAAATAAAAGATTAGACGTAAAAGCGATAGAGCTTTGGGATTTGAGTTCGTACGGACAAAATTGAAGTCGGATGAAAAGAGGAATTTTTCAGAAGAAATATCAGGGATTCCAAATTTCAATACAGGCATGGTCCAATAAAAACTTAACGTACACTTTGAGGCAACAGATCAAACTAAAAACAATATTCCCTAAAAAACTTGTCTGACAGTAAACTACTCCGTATGAAAAATTCTGGAAAACTCACACAGAATTATGTTTCCAAATTGATTGTAACCCGGAAAATTACATCTTAAATCCTAAACAGCCTCAGTGGCATAGTGGTTAGAGTGCTCGCCTCTCGATCCGGAAGTTCTGGGTTCGGGGAGAGTTCTCTTTGTGTGACTTCCCCAGTTGCGTTAGGACATTGCAGGATGAATTAATCACCTGGTTTTCGGAAAAGTTAGATCGAAAATGACCTGAACTGCTTCGAGAAAAGGATGGTACGGCCGCGCCGCTTCTTTTTTTGCTTGACTTGCGATGATTCCGTGCTTCGGATGGCACGTAAAGCCGTTGGTCCCAAACAACGACCACACAGCCGAATAGACACCTCACGTAAGGCGAACCCTTTCTGGCAACTCGTTAGACGTATACGTCTTACTTCAGTACCGAATACTTCAGTACCGACCACGTCCTGGACCCGTGAACATCTCGTGCATTTGTGAACAAATAAATATCAGTGTTATTTATAACAGACAGGAAAAAATTGCTCCTTGTACTAACAGGTGGTGTGGAAATTTTGCCGTTCCCCTGACCCGACTACCACAATGCGTTGACAGAATTATTTGTTTATAGAAACTAAGACATTAGGCGTCTATCGGGCTGTGTGGTCGTTGGTCCCAACTATCTACGAATGTTGTCGTTGATGAGCCAAGTCAGAGATCTTTGGTGGCTTAACAACTCTG
The DNA here is from genome assembly GCA_947532105.1 of Athrips mouffetella. Classification (NCBI taxonomy): domain Eukaryota; kingdom Metazoa; phylum Arthropoda; class Insecta; order Lepidoptera; family Gelechiidae; genus Athrips; species Athrips mouffetella. The sequence goes on along the minus strand of OX383968.1, from coordinate 2,289,915 downwards.
ACACCAGGGTTGTGAGGTCAGTCATCGACCTTGCAACCCACACGATATGATGATGATGAACTTCCCATTTTGGAGCTCGGCAGACCAACTAACAATTTTATTAAAATCTTTAATCTGGTTTTAAATACCAGTGTAAATTGATTGAAATAAACCTATTAGATTTAAATCAAATAATGACCAAACACCACAATCCAATTATTTTGTTTTTCTTTCCATTTCATTAAACTTAACTGGAAATTAGTGAACAAAATGGCGTAACTCTAAAATGCCGGAAATAGCGGACGGAATTGAAAATGTTGTGCTAATGGGATAGTCAACAAATTACTCTTGATTGTGGATTGTTGTTTTCTAGGCTTTGTAAGTAAAATAAAGTAAAGTTAAATAAATTAAAATCATCATCATGACATCCCATGAAACGTCAACTACAGGACAGGAAGCTCCCTCCGAAATTATAATTTTGCTGGAAAAGTGTAGAGGGGAAGTACCATAGTCACCTCGCTTGTCAGCGTTACGGCTGGCATCACGGACCGCGGTTGTAGGTGACCGCAGTAAGTAAGACGGTATGATACACAGGAGGATGCTGTTGCCCATCCTCCAGTTTATAACCCTTAGTCGCCTCTTACGACACCCTCAGGTATGTATGGGATGGTATTACTCTTTTTCGGCACCACACGGGCAGTTAATTAATAAAATTGAAACTTACAAAAAAACTAAAAATAAAACAAATATAAAACACTAGTGCGGTAATAAGGGAAAAAGCACGCATGTTTGATAGGCTGGATTATGGACCTTTTTTATAACTTTTTCTGTGTGTGTAATGAGGAACTGAAAAATATTTGTTAACAAAACACCTGACTAGTTAGTAGAAACAGAAATAGTTAATTAGAATAGTTAAGACGATATGTAATTTTTTTTGGGTATTTTAAAGACAAATATAATTTTAATTTACTCAGTATCTAGCCGTGGTTTTCAGGCATGTGTTTCTTGACCATTCAAGTGATAATATCGCTAAGACCAAAACACGATTAGACGATTACACGGTAATGTTTTTATATAAAATTTCTATTTCTTGTATTATTTTCCTCAGGAACCCTACTTGTCGAGCAAGTGGCAGACAATTGTCAAACAATTTCTAACTTTACTCCTAGAATACTGAATCAGGCGAAGCGGAAAATAGGATAGCAATGAAAACTCTACGGACAGTGTACAGGCGCTGTTAGGTAGTAGATTCTTGCTATTATTTGTGATTCTACCTCTCAGAGTAAAAATCTATAGAGTCAGTCATATACATATTCTGTATGAACTAGTGTAAAGCGTCTCATTTGCGCCTATACTAGTCGGTCAAATAACTCCGTTAAGTTTTACAAAAATCAAGAAATCTTTAAAAATCTAATGTTCTAGTATAAACTTTGTTTGCGAAAGTGAAAATAAATCTTTTTTTTTACTTGTGAATTGATCATTAATACTAAGAACGGAAGCGTTAATAATCCGTAATAGTCATTTTATGCGTGATTTTTAACACCGTTTTTTTCTTAAATGGTAATAGACCGTAAGGGCACTGCATGTTATCCTACGTCATCTAGTACACGAAATTTGCAACTTTGTAGCGATAGTAGTGGGCTACACAGTTGGCAGGTTTTAAACAGTTGGAGAGAAAAGTGGTTAAATGACAGATTACACGAATGAAATCTATTCGTAGAAATAGAAGGTACCTAAATAAGTAAAAAACCACAGGTCTGCCTTGCATCCTCTTGGCAGTTTCACCAGACCGACCAAATTTGTGGTCCAATCACATCCGACCACATTTGTGGTCCGACTAGCGAAACTGCCAAGAAGATGCAAGGCAAACCTGTTGTTTTTTACTCGTATAGGTACCTTCTATTTCTACGAATAGATTTCATTCGTGTAATCTGTCATTTAACCACTTTTCTCTCCAACTGTACAAAACCTGCCAGGTTTCGGATTGGCAGACCAACGTTTTGTAGACCTATTAGCCCACTACTATCGCTACAAAGTTGCAAATTTCGTGTACTAGATGACGTAGGATAACATGCGGTGCCCTTACGGTCTATAAGTGTTTTCACCAGAAAAACTGTGGTAGTAGCATTTATTAGTCCCATGTCACATACATCTCAGAGCCACATTTGATAAAACTCCATATATTTTAGTATGGAGGGCCCTCGCAAGAAAGTGATACGCTTATGGCTCCCTCCTTAGCAGAAAGATCTGCTACTTAAACCTCCTTGTTCTACATATTAAACTGATCTGCTACGGTATCTGGAACTTGTAGTTAGAGTGCTGGCTGCCATTTGGATATATGATTTGCTCATGATTTATATTAATAGGGATGATAGATCAGCTCAATACGAATCGATTTGGTCTTTACAAGTTTTTCTATGCGTCGCTGCGTTTTTGAGTTTTAAGCAGACAATAATTTGTCTCTCTACGATAAGTTGACTTGATAATCTTAAGGAAAAAATTTAAGCTTGTAAGCAATATCGCTAAATTTTGCCAAGCATTGGCTCGGCATAATCTGCAAATATGAAAATTCCTATCGACGACGTAAGATAAAATTAGACCACGTTTTTATCTAGATTAAATCTGGAAACGATGAAACTGTTTGAAACTTACATTTCCTTCAAAATTTCAGCTTTTGTTGGAAGACTGTGGAGGGGCAGTAATCATAACATCTCATAAAACGTCCACTATAGAACAGGGAGCTCACTCCAAGATTCAGGCCTTTGCTGGAACAATATGGAGGAGAAGTACCATAGCCACCACGCTTATTAGCGTTACGGCTGGCACCATGGACCGCAGTTGTTTTTGACCGCAGATTGTACGATAATACGATACACAGAAGGATACTGCTGCCCATCCTCTGGTTCGTTAACCCTTAGTCGCCTTTTACGACACCCACGAGCAGAGATGAATTGGTACTATTTTTTGCCGGCACCACAGAGCAAGTACCATATTTGGAAAGCAATTCACACAAATTCATCTGATCCTAAACCCAACAAAGCCTGTACTATGAATGAGTATCAGAGACTGATATAAACTAAATAACACCCAGACACAGAACAAATACTCGTGTTCATTACACAAATGTTTGCCCTGGGCGGGGATCAAACCCGCGACCCGAGCGTAGAAGGCAGCCACACTACCAATCACGCAAACGGGAACCACGCTTGTTAGCGTTCCGGCTGGCACAATGAATCGCGGTTGCCAAAGTATGTAAGATGGTAAGATTTACAGAAGTAAGCTGCTCCCCATTTTCCAGTTCATAATCTCTTAGTCGCCTCTCACGAAACCCACGTTAGGAAATGGGTTGGTACCGGCACCACACGGGTAGGTGTTAATTGCGTCATCAGTAACTGAAAAACTTTTTGAACATAGGTCGAAAAACAAAAATAATTTTATATTTCTATGAAAACTGCATCAGCTTTACTGTAGCGCATTTTGTATGGAAAGTGTTTTTTTAGTTTATCGATCTATGTTCCTTGGCAAAAGTCTTTCTAAAAAATAAAGGTAGTAGAATAAGGATTAAAGATATGTCGTGATTAGACATTTAATTGGCGATAATCCTAGATAGCTGTAAAGGCTTACTCTTCGATAGCAAACACTCATTATCGCACATCGCGTCTCACTATAGTCAGACTTGCGTATTTCTCCTGATGGCTCAAATCAGACCCCTGCTGTATGATCTAATATCCAGCACAAGCACAGGTCAGGACCCAAGTAACTTGCTCGGCTGCCGCACGTAGACTGATCCAAAATTGGAAGCAGGGGAGGGGCGCGCACTCACAGTCACAACACTCTGAAGTTAGTTGCCATTCAAATAATTGCTCGTCGATACAAGAACCGTACTCATGACCCGGAATTATACACGACAGATATATTCGTCACAAGCTAGGGATGTGTGATGTAAAGTCACAACAAATAACATAATCCTATTATCTTTGTAAATGCAATGAAGGCGTCGTTCTAATTCTAATTCTTTGCCGGCACTACCCGGGCAAGGCAAGGCAAGGTTAGGTTAAATTTAGTTAATTCTATAAAGAAGCAAATAAGTTAATTCTGTAAACAGCGCCGTGTTGAACTGGATTATAAGATTTACTTACCATCATGTAGATTTCACTAAAAATATTAGTGAAGTGTTTTGAAAGAGCGGCATCTGAAACAAAACAAAAATGTAGGTTACTATTATATATTCTGTGATGTAGGTCAGTGATATTATTCATAAAGATTGCAAACAAATTCAAGAGCGTTTGCGTAGTGCAGGTTAACACATTTTTTCTATGGTGTTGTTAATGGCGACTAAAGAGTTGTGAGCTGGAGGACGGGCAGTATATCGCCTACTGCGTATCGAGTCACCATACTGCGTCACGAAGCCGCAGCGCTGAGAAGCGTAGTGAGTATGAAATATCCACCGCCAAAATTGCCAATATTGTTGTGAAATTCCGGGGTGAGGTGGACAGGAGTCCAGCAGTGGACTTTTTACTGGCTGATGATGACGTTAAGTATGTCGTCAAGACGATGATGTGATGTATGCACTTTTGAAGCTTGAAAGTTACTACTAAACTACTGAATTAATTTCAATGCAGGTAATAAAAATCAAACTAATTTAGATAAACTTCCCCAAAAAGGTGAATTGCTTCTTAGTGGTCAAAAACCAAGTCCAGTAAGGAACCAGACTGGTATCTACAATATCTTAAGAAACTTTTCACGATCTAAACGGATCAATATCTCGACATATACAAATATGTCCGACGTCGGTACAGGACATGTCTCGACGTATAATGCACTCGACTACGTGCTACGGTCCGAGTATTTTTCCAACACATTTGCTGTGCAACTGCTAGTGTTGTATAGTGTGCCCGGGTTATCGATAGTTTGATAGTTTTGGTATCGATGATTATATCAAAATATCGATATCAAAGACTTTTCAAGTTCTTTTTATCAGATTTGTATTACACAGAAACAAGATGAGGCATTCAATGAAAATTTTGATTTTATTTTGATTGCAAATGAAGGCAAAAGAAGAAAGTTAATTTTTATATAACTTCTTCTTTAGCGTTGACAACTTGGATCCTTATTACGATAAAACAAATCATTAGTTATAAAATAAGATTTAAAGGTTGGATAAATTATCTGAATTTGATAGAAGTTAATCGTTGAAAGATTAATTTTTGTGAGGTTTTTGTTGCAAAGGTATAATCAGTTTAACACATGACGCCGACATGAAACGAAAATCAAAAGAGAAAAAGTGGTAAGACACCTCACAAGGAGCACAAATAATATGTTTAGGGTGGCGTGAAGGCGTCAAATACAAGCAGCTCATGACCAGTCGTTATAGAGGTCTTTAGTGAAACCTTATGATTTAAGCAGACATAAAACCTCTATTGAGTATGTTTCTGTTTAATTTGTTAATAATCTTTAGCCGTTTCTGTAGCAGGATACCCTGACTGGCGGCGTAGTGCCGTTAAATTAGTAGGAATCACATATTATTTTTCACGTCTAGATGATGAATTCATGTTATTCTTTCTTAATGAGTGTTTACGTCACAAAATAAACTATACTGATATCGATATTGATATTATCGATATACGATTATACTATCGAACAACATCACTAACATACGTGGACGATATGATAATAGCCAGTACTTTTCTAGATACGTGTTAACCGACGAAGCGAATTTCGGAGTTAATAGAAAAGCACTGTTGGAAATAGAAAAAAAAGTTATAAAGTTATATGCAACACAAAGTACAGTCAACGACAAGTCAAGCTTGACACTCGCAGAGCTACTCTAGTCCGTACGTGTATTAAACACAGTCCAAATAATTTAACTTGATAACAGCAGGATAGTGCTATGCGCGAGAGCAGGACGGAGCGATACGTGTCTCTGTCGCTCCAATATCTTAGGCATCGCTCCGTTCAGCTGACACACTGCTGCCATTCCAGCCCAGCTTTATTATTTTGATTTGAATGTACGTACATTTTTCTTTTCAAATATTAATAAAAGGCTCATTCAATTCTATACAAAAGCTCAGACTAAACAGAGAACCCAAGTATAATTTCTTTAAAAGCGATTTCGATGCCATACGGAAAGCAATTGCTGAAATTGATTGGTCGGAGGTGTGGCGGGGAGTTTCAAACCTAGACGAAGCTGTAGAAATGTTCTACGAAAAATTATACTCCATTATCAACAAACATACGCCTCGTCGCCGACCTCACACTGATAGATATCCGATCTGGTTTAGTAGACCGCTAATTAAATGTTTAAGAGAAAAGGCCAAATTTCACTCTAGGTTTAAAAAATATGAAAATGATTTAGATAAAATAACTTACGAATTACTAAGAGATAGAAGCGAACTTATGATAAAGGATTGCTTCAATAAACTTAAAAATAACGCATTACATAATCTTCGCACTAACCCTAAATTTATTTGGTCGTATACTAACGCACAAAAAAGTAAAAGTTGTTCGATACCATGCCAGGTCAGACTTGGAAACAAAATGGCTAACGGTGGCCAGGAAATCGCTGAACTATTTTTGGAACACTTTCAGTCTGTATACGAATACAAATCGCAATTTACGGCCAGGAATTATGCCAGTGAAGCCAAGGCGGAGAATAATAATACTATTGGATCTCTTTCTCTAAGCAGAATTGAAGTACTCAAAACGTTACGATCACTAGACCCAAGTAAAGGCGCCGGTCCAGATGGTATACCTCCAGTGTTTCTACGTGAATGCGCGGAGGTGTTAACTCAGCCTCTGCTTTATATTTTTAATGAGTCTCTAAAGACTGGCTGCTTTCCCGCAAAATGGAAAAATGCGCGCATATCTCCAATTCATAAAAAAGACGCACTGGATGAAGTATCTAATTATCGACCCGTGTCAATTTTACCAGCATTTGGAAAAGTTTTTGAGTCCTTAGTTCAAAAGAAGATTTACTGGCACGTAAAAGAATATCTACATCCGGCTCAATACGGATTCTTGCCAAAAAAGTCTACAACATCAAACTTAGTGAGCTTTGTCAACGATATCACAGAAGCAATGGACAAAGGAGATGAAATACATTGTATTTACACAGACTTCAGCAAAGCCTTTGACCTTATAAATCATGACCTTCTCGTTGACAGAATCAGGCAAAGCGGAATACACGGTTCTCTGCTCCGTTGGTGTGACTCCTATTTAAGAAACCGATCGCAGCTAGTTACGATTCGTGGCTTTCAGTCTCAATGTAAAAATATCCCATGTGGTGTGCCTCAGGGATCACACTTGGGCCCGTTGTTTTTTGTTATTTTTATAGATAGTTTGGCTAAGAGTATTTCTTGTGACTTTAAAATGTATGCCGATGATTTGAAATTGTATAAAATAATAAAAAACAACAATGATTTATCCATTTTGCAAGATCAAATAAACAAAGTGTACCAGTGGTGTACAGAAAATGAAATGAAACTAAATTGTGACAAATGCTATTTCGTGAATTTTTCCAGGAAAAAGAAACAATGGGATATCAAATATTACATTTCCAGTAAGCCTTTAAAACAAGTTGCTAGCATCCGCGATCTTGGGGTTTATTTGGATTCGGATATGAGTTTCAGGACGCACATTGATGAAGTTGTTAAAAAAGCTTTTCAACTCACGGGATTTGTAACAAGACAACTTAAAGTTTTTAAAGATCCAGGTATTATCATCCCTATTTATAATTGTGTGGTGCGTAGTGTCTTAGAGTATGCAAGTCCAGCATGGAATCCATGTTATCAAGTGCATATTAGTCGTATAGAACGGGTCCAAAAAAAGTTTCTGTATCATTTGGCGTATGCTGACAATAAATGTAAAAAACTTACTTCGTATGAATCTAGGCTAAAGTTCTATAAAATAACACCACTAAGTATCCGAAGAAAATGTGCGGACATAACATTCCTGTACAAATTAGTCAATGGGTGTATTGACTCCATGGAACTTCTACAAGCCATAAAATTTGAAATTCCACGATCAAACAGTAGGCTTCTAAATAGGAGAACATTTGTCCTTCCTCATGTTAGGACTAACATTGGCCAACACAGTCCTATCCACAGAATGTGTGCCGGTTATAACGGTATTCGTTTCAAATTTGACATATTCACTGGTTCTTTGGCCTCAGTTAAGGATAAAGTACTTAGTAATTTGGTTATTACCAAATTTTAATTAATACTTAGTTTAACGTAGTTGTAATCTAACTTCTTACTTCTAACCTAATTTAACATAACTTAAATTAAAACTACCGGATATTTTGTTTATCCCTTGTGAATGCTGTGTTCACTATTTGAGAATGTACACAAATATCATTAACTTATGTTTTTATCAGAATTCTAGTTGTAGGTGTGTAACATTCGGTTTGTGAACCTAATAAAAAAAAAAAAAAAAAAAAAAAAAAAAAAAAAGGCGAAGACATTATTTTTATTTATTTTTTTATTTTATGTATATATACAATTGCATGCCCTTACAGTCTAGCCAATACAGCAAGCAAGTAAAATAAACATTATGTGTTAGTCAATATATTTAAAACTAAATTTGCGAATTTAGTCAAACAACAATTGGATAAGTCAGTCCGTTTTGCTACCTCATTAAGAGTATTGACAGCCCTTGATAACGGGCAATACTTAACTAGGTTGGTACGAGCAGATGGTACCTCATACATCCTTTGTCTTGGCCCTATCCTAAGCCGGGAATTTGGGACTTCCAAGGCAAGCGAATCAAACCCTTCTTTATTAAATGTTTGGCCAATCGATAGCTTGAAGAAATACCTAGCCAGTGCTAAGTTCCTCCTGACTTCCAACTTATTGTATCCAACCATACCCATCACAAATAGGGTTGGATACATAAGTGGGTACAAAAAAAAACTCCATATTGCTTTAAATATAGAAAACGTAGAAATTTATTCTAAATTCACTCAAGCATCTGGGTGTACTTGATTTCATGCGGATTCCACACCATAGCAGCGTATTCCAATCTACTTCTAACCAGTGCATTGTAGATGTATTTATATTAATTATATTTGACGTAAACGTGCGTAGAATGTATGACACTGTAATAAATATTCTTGTTGATTTTGCGAAAAAAAAGATTGCCTTATAATGCAATCCTATATATTACAGAATAGAGAGAAAATTCATTGTGATTCTTACTACTTGAATAAAATCTTCGAGCTCATAGATAAAGAGAGAAATGACAAATAATGAAAAGTACCTAGGCGACCGAGCTATGCTATAAATATTTGAAATATCATTGAGTGAGGAAGATATGCTACGTCAACAACAGATAAGTTTCTTATACGCACAAAAACGCGCAAAGAAATTACTAAAAAAGAAAGGGTGAACACGAATTTTTCCAGGCATGAGACCTAGCCAGATTAATTTTTCACCCCCGAAAACCCCTGCATAGTAAATTTCATCGAAATCATTAGAGCCGATTTCGATTACCTAATTCCATTTTTGCGGAGTCGGCTACCTAACCCAGGAGATTTGACAAGTGTACAGGTTTTTACCAAAGAGCGACTGCCACCAGACCTTCGCAAGCGCAACCCAGAGGGCAAACCAGACTCAATACTAAGTTAGTGGGCAAAATTATAAACGTTTTATGAGTGTAAGACAAATATAGGGTGACCTTTAATTAGTTCTTGATAGCAAAATATATGCATGTACTCATGATACTGAACAACTTTTCCCAAGGAACATAGGTCGAAATTCGAAAAACCAAATTTGACCTCCCATACAAAATGCGCCATTAGCTGATGCAGTTTCTATGGTAGGTCAAAACTTGATTTTCGTATTTCGACCTATGTTCCATGGGGAAAGTTGTTCAGTATCATGAGTACATTCATACCTTTTTCTATCAAGAACTAATTAAAAGTCACCTTATATACATAAATGGCTAGAAAATAAATCCTATGATGAAGTAGAGGAACTGTTGAATAACTAATTACCTAAATGAACTAATACCATATACATACATACATATCATACATACATACATACATACATACATACATATATACATAAAAAAAACACAATTCTATACGAATTTACATACTTTCGGACTAGCACACACCCACATATATATGCACTCTCACACGTGCAAACACGTACATACCTACACCCGCTTGTTATGAAGAGCAGTGCCTCCAAACACAGGTGATAACCTAACTGGAGGTTAGGTTATCACCTGTGTTTGCCACAGTGTGTGCCTCCAAACACAGGTGATAACCTAACTGGAGGTTAGGTTATCACCTGTGTTTGCCTTGCTGCGCTCGTGTGCCTATAGTTCGAGGGTGCAATTGATGCTTACACCCGAGCTAACTATTCTGCTTTACATCTCGATTGTGAGGTAAGTATATATATGTATTGGTGTTTATTGTATTTAAGGAGTTAGTAGTATATTAGTTTAAGTAGTATATACGTGTACAAGAAATATATTATATTTTCTTTTTGAAATTCTCACTGCACACTTGTGTCCCGCTAAACGAACATTTTCTCTCACGACCTTAGGTTGGCTGGAAGAAATCTCTTGTAGAGATAAGCCCCCCTTTGTAAATGTACTCTTGTATGTAATTCTCTGCATGTTAATTGTGAAATAAAGAATATAATAAGTATGTCCTTATTACCCCCAAATGGGGCTTGTAGGTTACCAATTAGCGCTCTAGGGTAATAATGTAGCTAGAAAAGCCCTAGGGCAGTTAGTAATAAAAAAAAAAACACAAATAAAAAACAATTACTTACCGCCCTAGGGCTTTTCTAGCTACATTATTACCCTAGACCGCTAATTGGTCACCTACATGCCCCATTTGGGGGTAATAAGGACCTACTCACCGAATATGAGAGATGTAAAATATTTTTTTCAATTTTAAACTCCTGCCAAACTGCACAGCAGTTTGTTGGCAGTGAATACTCCCTTGGACTTCACATCTTAGTTACATTTTGCTTTGTCACCTATTGGTTTGACTCCTACTTAGCTTACCGACTACTATCATTGGAGGGCTGTGGTCTCTGCCTACCCGGCGGAGGCGAAATATGATTGAAATAAGCCAGGAGTATCTTTTTTTTTTTTGCGGGCCACCTGATGGAAAGTTGTCACCACTGCCCATAGCACCCACTGTCTTATTATTGGCATATTTTTAGACTAATAAGACAGCAAAGCGCGATAGTCACTATGAGAACTAATGTCTCATATGCCGGAAATTACACTGGCTCCCTTACCCTTCGAACAGAAATCTTGTAATTGTAATGAGTCTCTCTAGAGAGACCCAAGAGTCTCTAGTATCTAGATAGTGGGTGCTCGGTGGCTAGACGCGATACATTCTAGTCACGTTTGGGCTGAAACCTTTCGACATACGATCCATGACAATAAGTCTATAAGCGTTTTTTGTATGTCAATGTTTTCGACCTTTGAGACTGCTATTTTTGAGACGTGACTGGTAGCTCTGTAAAGGTAACAAAAAGTGCATCATCATAACATCCCATGAAACGTCCACTACAGGACAGGGAGCTCCCTCCAGAATTCTAGGTTTTGCTGGAAAAATGTAGAGGGGAAGTACCATAGTCACCTCGCTTGTTAGCGTTACGGCTGGCACCATGAACCGTGGTTGTAGGTGACCGCAGTAAGTAAGATGTTAGATACAAAGGAGGATGCTGCTGCCCAACCACCAGTTTATAACCCTTAGTCGCCTCTTACGACACCCACGGGTATGTATGGGTTGGTACTATTCTTTGCCGGCACCACACGGGACATAACAGCCCTAAAATGTGGGCTTTGACAAGCCCGTTGGTGTGGTTGGTAGTGAGCTTGCCTTTCACGCCGTGGGCCGCGGGTTCTATCCCCGTCCAGGGCAAACATTTAAATCTGGTGAACACAAGTGATTGTTCTGTGTCTGGGTATTATTTATATATTTATGTATGTATGGTTTTTATCGCTGGGTTTACAAAATAGATATGTATATATATATAAATGTGGACTGTATTTGAAGGTGTATTTGAAATGTGAAAGTGAGGTTATTGCGCAATCTCTGCTGATATATTGGTGAAAAGAAAAAACTACAATTCACTGACCTTAGTTGTCCACCACGCAAGCGCTGCAAGGATCTCCAAGTCCAACAGTGGGTGCCGCGTGGCATGTATGAGGTTAGCACTTCACCAAAAACAGCAGTTTCTCGTTAGATTACACAAATATTTATAGCAGCACGGCTGTGTTGATAGTTGACAATAGTTTTGGTGCCAGGGGAAATGTCCAACACTGGGCTTTTAAGGTTTTATCTGATATTCTTAAAGACAGTTCACGCACGGCGCGATGGTCGAATCCAGACTGTTCGCTCGGATGCGCCTAGTACGCAAAACGAGGGTGACAAAGAAAAGTTCAAATGAATTATATATATTTTCTACCCACCAAATCGAGCAGAGATTGAACAATGTATGTATATCAGTCTATGATATCCAGCTAGGCTTTACCTAGTTTGGGATCAGATGACCTTTTAGGACTGACTGAATTATTTGTAAAGGTTTTTTGCAGATTTCTAAAAAGCTGTGTGACTTAGAAAGATTGTTTTATTTTTCCTGTAATATTTACATACACCTCTATCACTATATAGGGTGACTTTGAATTAGTTCTTGATAGAAAAAGTTATGAATGTACTCATGATACTGAACAGCTTTCCCCAAGGAACATAGGTCGAGATACGAAAATCAAGTTTTGACCTCCCATAGAAACTGCATCAGCTGATAGCACATTTTGTATGGGAGGTCAAATTTGGTTTTTCGTATTTCGACCTATGTTCCTTGGGAAAAGTTGTTCAGTATCATGAGTACATGCATATTTTTTGCTATCAAGAACTAATTAAAAGTCACCCTATATATTCTTTGCCTCTATCGTCAAAAATGACTTATTTTCTTATGACTGACTTCTGCGCATCAACTGACATAGCCAGTTATTTTGTGCGCATTTTTAGGGTTCCGATACCAAAATGGTAAAAAAAAGGAACCCTTATGGTGCCGCTCTGTCTGTCTGTCTGTCTGTCTGTCCGTCTGTCTGTCACACCTCTATATCTCAGCAACCACTTACGCTATCGAGCTGAAATTTGGAATAGTTTTAGAATATAGTTGTCCAACTTAATTGCACATGAAAATTTTTTGAAAAAAGTATGATTATTAATGTAAAGGGGGCCAAAATAGGGGGGGCCAAATTTCAAATTGTCGCTACTAGGTCGAGTGGGGTATCATATGAAAGGGCTTTACTTGTACATTTTAAAATATATTTTTGTATTTTTTTAAGTTTCTTAGTTTTCAAGTTATGATGAAAAATGTCAAAAAAAATACCATTCCCCCCCCCTTATCTCCGAAGTTTCAGTTAGGGAAAATCTGAATTAATTACAGTTCACAGAGGTTTATGTAAACTTTACAGCAAAAATAAAACGATCTTTCTAAGTTGCACAGTTTTTCAGAAATCTGCAAAAAACCTTTACAAACAAATTTAGTTTTGCGGTCCTGAAAATGGACTTTATTGCTTCCAAAAATACTATAGGTATATCGGAACCCTCGGCGCGCGAGTCCGACTCGCACTTGACCGGTTTTTTAAATTAAGTGTTCAACTGATGTCTAACTTTTTTGTAGTAAGACGGTAAGCTCCTTTTAAACACTCCTTAAAACAAAGTAGCATAAAAATATAGCGTGAATTTGTAGTGGTATCGCTCCCGAAGAAAACAAGCAACTTTCCCGTAGGAATAAATTTTTTACTCGATAAAATTTTTTCGCCTCTAGTGTAGGCAACGAAGCAGTTGACCCGTTGACCCCAACATAATTTTCTCAGGCAGATTTTATTTGACAGGATGATAAAGTATCATGAATTGAAGTAAATTCAAAATATCAAAAAAGAAAATACAAAAAAATTTCTTCATACATTTTTTTGTAATTTTTGTATGGAAAAATTAAAAGTAGCGATTTTTTTATAGAAGGTTTGTCTCATATTGTGTAATACCCCAGCAAAGTTTCATCGACTGAAGATTTAATGCGGGGGTCTTCATACAACGATCCGCTTCGTTGCCTAGACTACTATCCATAGTAAAGTAGTCACGTTATCGACTCATTTTGTATAGGAAGGCGAAACAATTTTTTCGAGTAAAAAATGTTTTTCTTCGGGATAGTTGCTTGTTTTCATGAGTAGAATCAGTGGGCTTCGGGAGCGAAACCAATACAAATTCACGCTGTATACAATCGTTAGTCGAGTAGAAGTAAACATTTGAGTAACATAAAAAGGTACTCTGTAATGTTTGCAAAAGAGTAATTTATTTTGAAAATTAATGTTTACTTGTGCTCCCGTCTTGTTTACTTTTCTTTCAATTATTAAAATTTTTGTATCATCTGCTTTTTTAGGATGTTCCATACATCTTACCATCTACGAGGAAGAATACAGAGTGTAAGGGACGGTGTACCGAAAACTGCAAGGGTGTGCTTAGCCAACAAAACTGAACAACTTTCCCAAAAAAAATTTTTTTTTTGAAATAAAATACCTCTCCATAGAAACTGTTCGATCAGAAAGAGTGAGCAATTTGTATGTAGAGGATTTTTTTTCCGAAAATATTTTTAAGAAAAGTTTTTCAGTTTCATTGACTGAGCACACCCGTATAGTTTTCGGTACACCGTCTCTTATACCCTGTGTTAATATTAGCGCCCCTGATGTAACTACGGAACTCTGAAAAGGAGAAATAAATTTGGTTACCCGAACCAGGAATAGGTATTGGGAAAGCTAAAACAATCTAGTACTTATTTCAACCTATAAGTATTTTATTAATTGAGTTATTAATTCTTGAAAACTTCTCTAAAAATACTTGTAATTCTTGAAATTACAACAAAATTTAACCTCCCCGTAGAAGTTTTAGGGTATTTCAATTTATTAAGAAACAAACAGGTTCGAGTGTTAACAAACTTGAGGAAAGTTGAAACCTTTGTAAACATCAACGTTATACCCATATTAAGGTGTGTTTCCACTTCTTTTATCCGGGTTTTTTGTTTGATCCGGTTTGGTTAAAAAAATCTGAGTTAAGGGCACAGCGGCACTGCCTACCAAAATGTCATGCTCGACATACTTTATGCCTAGCTACTTACTTTACTACGCTGGGTTAGCGACCCCAAGAGGATCTTGGCCTCCGTCACAAGAGTTCTCCATTCTTCCCTGTTCTGCATAACTTTTTGCCAATTGGCTCTTGGAAAGGCAATACAAAATACTAATTGAAAGCGTAAACCTTTTGTTGACTATCTCTTGATATATGAAAGAAAACCGTAACTGACTGATCTACGAGTATAACCGTAAAGCTCAAACCACTGAAGTGATTGTTAGTATATAGTTATCATAATGTAGGTTTGCTACGAACGGATTTCTGAAAATTCAACACTTAAAGGGGTGACATAGGGGTTCCAAATTAAGGAGATATAATCTGTGCTTGTAATAAAAACCGAACCAGGCCAAAACAGTTGCGGGCAGCAGCTTCTTACTTTTTTTTATGTAAGAGCAGACAAACGAGCAGACAGCTCATCTGATGGTAAGTGTCACTGCCGCCTATAGACACTTGCAACACCTGAGGGGTGGTACTATTGAGTTAAGACCTTTGAGAAGTTTGTTAACCCGCTTTTTGAATGACCCCATTTCGTAACTTTATAAAGGTCGATGTTCAGGCCAGAGATCATTGGTATGATAGTGGGCTGGATTATATCAAACCGTAAGACAAGATTAATTTTACATAATAAAAAAATAAATAACGTTCTAGTTAAGTAAAGCCCAAAAACTGCCTTACAATTAAAGTAGCAAAAGTTGAAACGGGTAGGTAAAATACAAGCTAAAACCGGGTAAACCATGCAGGTGAGTGATGTAAGATACGGGTAAAACTTTTCGCAATTAATGCTATCTTCATTAGGAGGAAAGTTTCACTTACCCGGGTATGTTTATGAACCGTATAATGAAGAGTGGTAAAATTGCATGAGTAGTGCGGAAAGCTCTTTCGCTTGTGTAGAGATAAGGAAATATTTGCTTTTAAACATAAATGTAATTTTTCTTGTACGTAAGTTTCTACGTAAAAAGTACATCTCAATGAAAGCTTTTATTTTTTAAAGAAATTGTGATACGAGTAATAAACGAACAGTAGCGTTGTCCACTGCAGAAGCAGAATATGTTGCACTTTCTGGAGCAATAAAAGAGGCTATTCTGTTACGGAGGCTTATTTGTGAGTTAACTAGCTCTCAACTCAACTCAATCACGGTTTAATCAGATAGCCAATCTGCAACTGCAATCGCGCAGAATCCGGTACACCACCAACACACAAAACATATTGATGTGAAATATCATTTTGTGATGAGCTGTGGCAGATCGTGTACTAGTCCTTAAGTACAAATGTACAGAGGATATGATAGCCTATGTATTAACTAAACCGTTGCTAAAAGGAAAGTTTGTGAAGTGCGGGCTAGGTTTAGGTGTAGGCCAAGTGTAAGACAGCTGTAATTAAGGAAGAGTGTAAGAGGTTGCATGCTGTCATGTCGTTTGGAACCTCTTCGGCAATTAGCAGGCTGGTTTTAAAGCCTGATGTTTGTTTTGTATTGACTTGCGTGTCAGTCTTCGGGTTTTATTTTTGTCAGAGATAGTTAAAATGGGTCGTTTGTCAGCATTTGAAGATGACAGACGTGAATTTGTTTCAATTTTGATTTTATTTGTTGATTTGAGAGTTTAAGGTATAATTTTGATGGGGTATTATCCAATAAACCTCTTACAAAGTGAACATTTAATAGAAAATGGAAATATATTCTTCTACTAATGTTTTTGGATGGTGAGAAGCGGCTTTCTTCGAGACTTCAATAATATCCCCTATCAACTTATCGGAGTCATCGTGGTGCACAGGCTTTCCTCGTCGTCGATCTTCGATATGCGGATTCCTGTGTAAATCATTCTTTCACTGGACATTGGCGTGTCGCCATATTTTTGTAACAATTCCTTTACTTTGACATTGGCGAAATACGTTTTGTAATGAGATGTGATACCATTAAATAAATATACATACATAGTTAAAATGTTTGTACATTTTTCTATGATGATATGCACATAAATATCTGCATATAACAGTTGGTGTGTTTGTGCTTATACGTCCTTCTTCCACTACGTTTTATATGACTCGCTATCATGTTTTTTGTCATTTTCCATCATAACTTGAAAACTAAGAGTCGTAAAAAAAGAAAAAATCTCTTTTAGAATGTATAAGTAAAGCTCTTTCATGTGATACCCCACTCGACCTTGTAGACTATTTAAAATTTTGCCCCCCCTATTTGGGCATAAAAAAATAATAAAAATATTTTTGTAATTTTTTATTCGCAATAAAGTTGGGCAATCATATTCTAAAACTATTCCTAATTTCAAGTCGATAGCATGAGTGGTTGCTGAGATAAACCGGTGTGCCAGATAGACAGACGAAGTCGCACCATAAGGGTTCCGTTTTTAGGGTTCCGATACCAAAATGGTAAAAAAAGGAACCTTTATGGTGCGACTTTGTCTGTCTGTCTGTCACACCCTCAGAACAAAAACATCCTTGCTTTCTTTGGTCACACCTCTATATCTCAGCAACCACTCATGCTATCGACCTGAAATTTGGAATATTTTTGGACTATAGCTGCCCAACTTAATTGCACATGAAAGAATTTTGAATAAATTATGATTATGAATGTAAATGCGGCCAAAATAGGGGGGGCCAAATTTCAAATTAACGCTACTAGGTCTCGTGGGATATCATATGAAAGGGCTTTACTTGTACGTTCTAAAATATATTTTTGTATTGTTTTACGTTTCTTAGTTTTCAAGTTGTGATGAAAAATGACAAAAAAATACCATTCCCCTCCCCCCCCCCCCCCCTTATCTCTGAAGTTTGTGAAAGGAAAAATCTGAATTAATTACGGTTGACAGAAGTTTATGTAAACATTACAGCAAAAATAAAACAATCTTTCGTAGTTGCACAGTTTTTTAGAAATCTGCAAATAACCTTTACAAACAAATTTAGTTTTGCGGTCCTAAAAATGGACTTTATTGCTTCTAAAAATACAAAAAGTATATCGGAACCCTCGGCGCGTGAGTCCGACTCGCACTTGACCGGTTTTTCACCATTTTGGTTCAGAACCTTAAAAAAAATACTTTTGGTGCCGCCTTTTTAATTTTGCTCTTTTAAGTTAACAAACCACTGCAAATCAACTTAATTCAATAAAGTACTAACAAGTCAAATTCCCATCTATCTATATCTATATACATATAATAAAAGAGTAGAAACCGCGTGTCTGTACTTTTGATGAATTTACCAAAAAATGAGTGTGGGCGATAAGAAAGGACTAATAGAACACGAATATATTTTTTCAATTTTTTGTCTGCCTGTCTGTCTGTCGGTCTGTCTGTCTGTCTGTATGTTTTCGATAAACTCCGAAACTACTGAATGGATTTTCACGCAGTTTTCGCAGGTAGATTATCTTAGCTCTGAGCAACATATAGGCTATGTTTCATTCAAATCGGTTCACTCAATCAGAAGCTAGACTAATGTAAAGTATCAAACTGCCTGTGCGCTAATAACTCACAAACTATCAAGCCGATTCAAACGGGGTTTCAATTACGAGTTTGGCTTACTTCTTTGCAACAAAAAAATTAAATTTCATTGCAAACGGTTCACTCAGACAGAAGGTACGCAAAGTTTCATCCGGCGGCGCAAATAACTCACAAACTATTGAACGGATTCAAACGGGGTTTTCAATAACCTGTCCAGCTTACTTCTTTGCAACATATTTGCATACTTTCATTGAAAACGGCTCACTCAGACAGAAGCTGCGCGAAATTTCAAGCGATGGCGCCAATAACTCACAAACAACTGAACCGATTTAAACGAGGTTTTCAGTAACGTGTTTGGCTTACTCCATGCAACATGTATGCTTAGTTTCATTGCAAATGGTTCACTCAGACAGAAGATTCACTAAGTTTAAAGCGGCGGTTCCAATAACTCACAAACAACTAAACGGATTTAAACGGGGTTTTCAATAACGTGTTAAGCTTAATTCTTTGCAATATATTAGCTTAATTTCACTGAAAACCGTTCACTCAGATAGAAGGTGCACGAAGTTTAAACGGTGGCACCAATAGATCACAAACTACTGTACCGATTCCAACTGGCATTTCCATGACGTGCTTGGATTAGGTACTTCCGTGCAACATATAAGCTTAGGTTAGTTGAAAACGGTTCACTCAGATAGAAGTTCCGCAAAGTTTCAAGATAAGGCGCGAATAACTCACAAACTTTTGAGCCGATTCAAACGTGGCTTTCAACAACGCGTTTGGCTTACTCCTATGCAATATATAAGCTTAGTTTCATTGCGATAGGTTGACTTTGACAGAAGATACGCAAAGTTTTAAGCTACAGAACCAAGAACTCACCTACTGAACTAATTTAAACGAGGTTTTCAATGACGTGTCGGGCTTCTGTCTGTGCAACTTATAAGCTTTATTTCATTGCAAACGGTTCACTTAGACAGATGGTTCACGAAATTTTAAGCGGCCGCACCAATACCTCACAAATTACTTGAACGACTCAAACGGGGTTTTGAATTACATATTTGGGTTGCTTTCGTGCAATATTTAAACTTTTTTTATTGCAATTGGTTCACTCAAACAGAAAATAGGCGAGTTTAAAGTTTCAAGCGGTGTAGCCGAGCTGAAATCAAACAAAGCTTATAACTTTGAACGGAAGAAAGTCAAATACGTTGTTGAAAATACCGTTTGATCCGGTCCAGTTGTTTGTGTAAAAGTCGTGGGTAGCTGAAGATAAGATTGGTAAAATCTAGATTTAGTTTTATGATAAAAATAATAATAAAAAAATCCTATCTCAAAATCCAATATCAAAATACTTCAAAAAATAAAGAGAGATGTGAATCATTGTTTTTTAGGAATTGTCTTTTAATGGGAGAAATAAGTTAAAAAGATGGTACAGAAGTGAAGTCCAACAGTTTTGTATGTAGGTACATTTACAGTTAAAAGCATGTGAAGCTAGAAACGTTGGACTTTGTACCGCTCTTTTTTCAGTGGCCACAGAAGCTAAAGTGACTGCGGCTCAGATTTAGTTAGGCTTAGTTTTCTATAAGAAATAACGAAACCCGTATCACAGTTCATCCGCGTGGAATTATACTATAATTTTACACTTACGAGGATAGTGGGCGACCTAACAGTCCACACGTAAACAAGAGGTGTTTAATTTACAAAAATCCGTATTATCTGTACTCTGTTTACCTAATAATATAAAGGCGAGAACTGCACTGTCAGTCTGTCTGTCTGTTACGCTTTTATGGCTAATCCGATAAACCGATTGTGATAAAAACTTGGTACGAAGATAGTTTGAACCATGGGAAAAGTCATTAGCTACTTTTTCTGAACCCCACGCGGACGGAGTCGCGGGCAACAGCTAGTCTCTAATATAAATTGATCTCGAAGGCCTTAACTTGATGGGATTAATCTAATCCGGTTGGGGAACGAAGGATGACATCCGGGGACTATTCCGGGTTGTGATTAGCTAAATCTTGCATAAATATCTATAACTGTCTGTTTTATATTTAAAAAAAATACGACTCGTCTGTCACACATTAGTTTATAAAAATTAGGAGGAAACCGTGACTGACTGAAACTTAACATATTGCACAGAAATAACGTACGCGAGTACAAAGAAGAAGAAGTTAAAAATATGTAAAAAGAAGATAAAAATATTCGTTTTTAAATAAATACAAGGTATAGTAAGGTTGTAATTTTATACTTTTATGTTTGCTACGTGACGATGAGTCACCTATATATAATCCCGATAAGGGATTACAGTAGGTTAAGTTAGATTAAAAATATTATGTATGTGTTGTAAAAAAAAATAAGAAAGGATAGGAAGAATACATACGTTTATTTGAAAAACAATTCCTTTTTATCAGTCTCTATTATATTATGTACATACGAGAACTTACGCGTTTCAAATAAGAATGGGACTGAGCATGCGGCCGCAATCATATGAAGTAGTAGCTGTTAAACTAACTTCACTCTGTTTCGATTTAGTTTTGCATAACTACTGGGAACCAGCTGTGAAGTTAGCTACAAACCACTGTGACTCATTTGAAACGCATAGTCACGTTACCTCTCTCCCGTATGAAAGCTTGGAATGAGCGGAAACCGCATGTTCCCTCTTTCTTCCTCCTATAATAGTAAGGGTGCTGACGGACAAAATTTCTATATCATTTGCTCATGTCTGCCTCTTTCACTAATGATAAGAAGCATCCTCTAAAAGATACAATAAATATTGGCAGACATCCACACCCCTGCGTTGTTTTTGAGGAATTTCGTTTTAGCTATTTTGTTTGACAATAAAATGTACACCTGACAGAATATGACTGTCCGATTAAACACAATGTATAGGACCACAGAAAAATAATCTGCCACCATAATAGCCCTGCGTTGTAAAGTTACAGCGCTTCAAAGTGCAAAAAACCACTACTTCGTCCCGTGATAATGCAGAGCCCTGCATGTCTGCCTCTTCGATTTTGTATTTCTTCTCTTTCTTGAAATGGCAGCCAGCACCCTAACTATAATCAATCATTTCATACTGGATCATTTGTTGACTTAGGTCTTTACTTGAAACTGTATACTTTTCATAGGTGCTGAAACAGAGAATTAAGTACGATAGGAAAATTATTAAGATGAGGCAGGTATTTCGCCTTTTGTTAATCAAATAAATTTATTAAGGGCCGCTTATTTACGTTCTAAACCTGAAGTTTCGGTGTAGATCAATAGGATTAAATAATTTTACTAACTAATATTTGAGTAACGATTTTAAGGAGCTTTTCACGTGATCATTGACACAGAAGAAATCCGGTTTCAAAACTCCGCCTGTTTTTACCGACACGCGTAGCGAGGGCTATGACATTTCCTCCAAATAAAAAAAAACACTAAGGTAGAAATACCATTACGGAAGCGCAGTCACGTAGAAGTGTATTAAAAACTTGGAGTCCGACACGCACTTGACCAGTTTTATTATTTATTGTTATTTTATACCTTATGCACTATGAACCTACCAATTTTCACGCTCAAAACGAATTACAAATATTGTACAGAATGTTCTTAGAATTTCTTCAAAGTTTGAACTAAAATATAAACATTTTCCCGACCCGGTTAAATCCGGATAATCTGTTCCAACTCTCCAGACAGACAACATACATCGAGAGAAATTAGCGAACAACTCTTACGGAATCGGAACCAACTTGTATTCGGTCCACGTACAGTAGAGTCTTGATCTCATTCCGTTATAGGGGCCGTGGGGAAATCGGGGGCTCAGGTATAAACAACTCAATTGTTGTTTAGTGGTAAGAAACCTTTATCCGGTTCGGGAAATAATATAACCGGATCGGTAATGGGCGGTGAAGGTCGGCGGAAAGTGAGATGGATCCTCATATCGCAGGTAAATCTGTGGTTGCTTGCCTTTCAGCTAACTCTCTGTATACAAGGTGTAAAAGAAAGGGTCTATCAACCATAAAGGATGTGATTCAGCCCATGAAACTGAACAACTTTTCCTAAGGAACATAGGTCAAAAAAGAAAAAAAAATACGCTCAGCTGATTAAGTTTCTATGAGAGGTAAATTTTTTTTCGTATTTCAACTTACGTTTCTTAGAGAAAGTTGTTCAGTTTCATGGGCAGATTGAAATTCTTCAAGGTTGGGATACACTTTTTATTACAGCCTGTATAATGCGTTTGGAATTTGACTGCAAACCTTTTAGATGGTTGCTCTACCCTGATGAACATAGATCGAAATATAAAAAAAATATAAACTAGATTTATTGGTTTTTGATAAAAAAAAATCTCTTTTCATCGGAAACTACAATTGTAAATTGGTTTTGTCTGTACTTTGAAGATATTTATAAAAAAAATATTACATTATGCTATTTTAATACCCTTGAATCCAAATCACAAATGATTGGATTTTTTTGTCTGTTTGTTTGTTCAAACATCACGCAAAAACTACTGAAACAATTTTTAATAAATAATTGTTTGTTTGATAGCTAATAGTTTGACTTAAACACTATAGTATTTTTTCACATACGAACGAAATCGAGAACAAAACTAGTTTATATGTAAAAAAAAATTGTTTTACACGTAATATAGTGTTACAATCTATATTTGTTTTCTTATCTGGAAAGTTTATTGGTGTTGACGTAGTACACACTATCGATCACCCGAACTTGAGTGACAAATACAAATATTGTTCCAAGAGGCAGCTTCCTGTCTTCTTTTGACTTTTAATACAGGGTCTTACATAGGGGTCTTATCTTATACACAGAGAATAGAATAGAATAGAATAGAATATTTTTATTCGCTTGAATAGGGTACAAGTTAAGATGTTACAATATTATAAGTTTCTCCATATTCAGCTATGTACACAATAGCATGCAAATATTTGAATTTTAAATAATAATTACAAACAAAAAAAAATTATCTAATTACAAAACAAAAAATCTTATGTCAATAAAGTAATATTACTATAGAACGGATACTCTCCGCCCCCTTTGCAATCCGCCCTGCACCCCCGCGCGCATCCGTCCGCGAGAGTCTCGTGGTCCATCATCATCATCTTTATTCATAAACAGTACATAACTATGTCCTCATGCCGTAGTGCTTTTGTACTGAATATGTGGGCCTACACGCGCTTCCAATTTCAAATTTCAAATTTGCGCTCGTTGTTTGATGTCTTTATATTACACAATCTTATGTCATACAAGGTGAGAAGCACTCGTGGCCGAGTGGTAGAGAATCTTTCTTTCCAATTTAGTTATAAAAATTTTGGTTCCAATTTAGACCATCTGATCATGTTGACGAAAGAGATCTACAAGGCGAGAGTGAATGGAAACGTTGGAAGGGGAAGGCCTCGGCGAACGTACCAGGACCAAATTCAGGACGTTCTGAATAAAGGCCAGGTTAAAAGTACCCTAAACCGACGAGCATGTATGAAAGGATTGATGAAAGTTCAGGAAGCAAGGGAAGTATGTCAAGATCGTAGCAGGTGGAGAACTATGGTCTCTGCCTACCCCGACAGGAACAAGGCGTGATGTTATGTATGTATGTATGATCATGTTCCTTGCTGTATAACTTCAAACAATCATCATCATAACATCCCATGAAACATCCACTGCTGGACAGTGAGCTCCCTCCAGAACTCTAGCAAAAACGCGTGGCACTTTGAAGAGGATTTACCATAATCACCACAGCTGGCGACCGTTGTACGAGTAGTTGGCGACCGCAGTATGTAAGTACAATACACCTAAAGATGCTACTGCCCATCTTTCGATTCATAAACCCTTAGTATACGACACCCACGGGTGGATATGGATTGGTACTATTCTTTGATGGTAACACACAGATTTAAATTCAGTTTTTAAAAACAAAACAATAAGCTGATTACTTTATGAATGGCATTTATTTCCACCTTGTGGAAATGCTTTGAGCACTTAGACACTTCATCTAAAAAAAACCATTTGCTGCCCAAAAAAACCGTTTAAAGAAAATGTCGAGGAAAACATTTTCCTTTTACTATAAAAGGAAAGGGTAAAATGCTGTGGTTAAATGCCTTCAATATTGACGAATACAAAAATCTATTTAAGTTTATTTTTCCACTTCTTTCTTTTTTATTTTGCATCACTGATTAAGTGACTTTGAGTCATGCCAGATACTTTTGACGGCTCAGCAACTCTGACATTAGGGTTTGTGAGGTCTAGTTTAGGATAACTAGTTCGAATGTTGTATATTTTGAACCGATACAGGTAGCTCGTTGAAAATTTCACAGAATATTTGTTTTTAATTCTCTAAGTATTTTTTAAAATGTTATAACTTTAGTGCATAAGCTGTTGGTTTTGTCAAAAATAAAAAATAAAAATAAAATATATCACCTAATAATAAAAACTAAAAAAAAAAAAAGGGGATTGCCATACAAGAAACGTGTTTTGTTTGTTCTTGCTCTATCGTCAGAACGGTTATTAATTCGATCGTCAAACTTGGTATGAAATATAGTACACTAAAATTTCAATAAA
The DNA here is from genome assembly GCA_947532105.1 of Athrips mouffetella. Lineage (NCBI taxonomy): Eukaryota > Metazoa > Arthropoda > Insecta > Lepidoptera > Gelechiidae > Athrips > Athrips mouffetella. The sequence continues at coordinate 2,264,778 of OX383968.1, read as the reverse complement.
ATGATTCAAATCCAGGTAATTTATTCAATGTAGATTCTTTACGAATATCATGCAGAATACAATGCAAATAGAGCGAGTCTACGCCGTTTCGGATCGTGCTAAGGCAACGTAAAAGAAACGGCAAGAAACGGCAAGAAACAATGACATGTTCTGACTAACTAACTGACTGATTCACTGACTGACTGACGCCGACTCTTAACCGCTTTAGCTACACTTTTAAAATTTTGTGTGATAATTTTTCGCATACCACAAACACCATATCCGAAAGAATTTTCCAAAACTCATCCCCAGAGGGGATGAAATAAGGGAAGATTTTTTTTCCAAATGTTTTATTTTTGCTAGTGGTAAGAAAAAATAAATAGATGTCTAAACACTTTTCCAAAATCATCCTCCAAAGAAACGAAATGAGATATGAATTACTTATTTGAGATATCTTTGGTTTTCATAGGTGCACAAAAATCATCAAACTTTCATCCCTTATTTCACATCCTTGGGGGACGTCTTTTGAAAAATCCTTTCTGATATGGTGTTTGTAGTATGCATTAAATTAGCACACAAAATTTCAAACGTGTATCTATAGCGGTTACGGGTCGGCGTCAGTCAGTCAGTCAATCAGTCGGTTTTAGTCAGTCACTCAGTAAATTTCATTTTGATGACATTATAGTGAACTATATTTCATTCTCAGAAGGTGTCTCACAAGGCTCGTCTGGCTGTTAATAGAGGCGTTTTGGTACCAACACTGATGTACGGCAGTGAAAGCTGGGTATGGCAGAAAAAGCATGAAAGTAGAATTAATGCAGTAGAAATGAGAGCGTTGAGGAGTATGATTGGTGTGAAATTGAGTGGAAGGATTAGAAATAGTGTGATAAGAGAACGTTGTGGCGTAAAAGAAGACGTAGTGACTAAAATTGAGAAAGCGATGCTGAGATGGTTTGGTCATGTAGAGAGGATGAATGAAGGAAGATTGACAAGGCGAGAGTGAATGGAAACGTTGGAAGGGGAAGGCCTCGGCGAACGTACCAGGACCAAATTCAGGACGTTCTGAGTACCCTAAACCGATGGTTAAAGGTACCCTAAACCGATGAGCATGTATGAAAGGATTGATGAAAGTTCAGAAAGCAAGGGAAGTATGTCAAGATCGTAGCAGGTGGAGAACTGTGGTCTCTGCCTACCCCGACGGGAACAAGGCGTGATGTTATGTATGTATGTATGTATATTTCATACTAAGTTTGACGATCAAATTAATAACTGTTTTGACGACAGAGCAAAAACAACAAAACACGTTTCTTGTATTGCTACCCGTCTTATTTTTTATATTTTTTCAATTTTATTATAAGGTGATGTATTTGTCTTAAAACACATATTCTGTAAAATTTTCAAGGAGCTACCTGTGTCGGTGCAACTTATATACAAGGTGTAACAGAAAGGTTACATCAACCCTGAAGGATGTGATTCTGCCCATGAAATAAATACGAAAATTTTTTTTTTATCTCCCATACAAAATGCGCGATCGGTTGATTCAGTTTCTATGGGAGGTCAAAATTTTTTTTTCGTATTTCGACCTATGTTCCTTAGGGAAAGTTGTTCAGTTTCATGAGCAGAATCACATCCATCAGGGTTGATATACCCTTTTTGTTACACCTTGTATAATTTTGACATTATACCCCACTGTGCGTCACCGTCGCATCCTGCCGGGGAGCACCTCTTCCAATACGTTACCGTTAGGTAGGTATGTTCTTGTGTCGTGCCAAGTTTCATCCCAGCAAGTTTTGTGTAAGGTTCGTCTTGTTGGATCTCGTTCTATGTATACCTATATTTTTATTCACTTTTTTACGTTTGTATCTCACTGTAATAATGTCACAAGATATTGTCTACAATATACGCAGTTTGGTATCTATCTAATGTACAATTTTATCGTATTTTTGGAATTTCTCGTAATGAAGATGGAATGTATCTTTGAAAGCCTGAATATCTATTTCTACTTTTACATCATTCACTCCCACATACATGCGATCAAAAATAATGGAGGCGGACAGACATACCTGAGTAAATTGACCTTTTGCCTTTATACGTAGGACTGAAACAAGCTTAGGCTGTTTTTACATCAGTGCGGTGCGATGGAGCTAGTGGTTTCTTGCCGTTTCTTTTACGCTGCCATAGCACGATCCGAAACGGCGTAGACTCGCTCTATTTGCATTGTATTCTGCATGACATTCAATAAGTATTCTGTAAAGAATCTGCATTGAATAAAATTATCTGAATCTGAATCTAAGCTGTGACACAGAATAAAGTAATAGTGCTATCCTACAGAACGTACACTCCCCGCCCCCCCACCCCCCCCCCCCCCCCCTTGCAATCCGTGCGATTCGCGTGATTCTGCTGAAGGTCTTTTGTATTGAATATGCGGGCCTACGCGACCTTCCTCTCTCCACTCTGAATAGAAGGAATACTAATTTATTTTACTATAGGATGACACCTGCCATTGTGTCTTAAGTTGGTAGGTCAACAAATCATCAAACGTGATTTGACATCCTTGTACAAAATTTACAGAAGGACGCTTATGCATTTACAATGACTGATTGAATGTCAGAATACCTTGCGACACATATTTTCATTAATCTTTTTTCTATTACCCTTATATTTCTATTATTTCAACAGAAACGATGACGCCATTTTCCTAGCATGTCAAATGCGCTGTCAAGTGGAGTGATTCCATTGGTTGGAGTTTTCCAGATAACGGCTTAACTCCCTTGCATAGCATTGGTAAAAATTTACTCTTTAACTAGAAAACTCAGCTAAGTTCCAGTCAGACTCGTACACCGAAGCCTTTTAATAGGCGAAATTGTTAAGGATATGGGGTACCAGAGGGATAAATAAAAAGTAGTGGAAATGGTAATAATAATAATATAATTTAATTGGGCCCAGCAGCTTGTGTACAGAACGTAAAGACAGCATAAAAATATAAACAAACAACGTTCCTAAGATACCGAACTGCTCTTTAGTTTAATAAGCTAGTGGATCGTCAAACAGATCTAGAAAGTAGTTTAAAAAACTAATTCTTTGGAGAATAAAAGTGGTTAAAAGTTGCTGAGAAAGATGGGGAAGTGAATCCCCATCTTTCTCAGTACCTATAGATAACTACTGTCGACAGACAAACACAGCGGAATATCACAGTTAATGCTTATTCCTTGTTTACATTACGGAATGATACTACTCGTAAACTTTGTACGCAGTGGCACAGACCATTTAAACCTAATACATCCTATATACACCAAGAACAACCCGTTCCAACTTCGAATGTAAAGAAATAAATGGTACAGCAGCACTGCACTTACTTTCTCGCAATACTCAAGGAAAAACTATCAACCGCAAACTTAAACTTGTAATGCCATACACATAGTATGGAAATACAAACTTTTATTTACGTTTTCCCAAAAAAATGTTCAAACGAAATATACAGATTAATTCAGAATTCAAATTCTCAAACATTAAAACAAACAAACTTCAAACGATTTCGAGTAAATCACATGTTTAATTTTCACAGATCAATGGATACTACCATAGGATACTTGCATGCACATTTTTTTAATTTCCCTACACATGTTCCTTATGGATAATTGTTCAGTTTGGTCTACTGAGCAAGCCCTTTCAGTTTTTGGTACACCCTGTGTACTAAATTTTATTGAAAAAAATAATAAATAATATCCAGTCAGGTAGACAACCAATCCAGGATTAATATTATAGAGAATTTTAATAAACTCAATGGAACCAATTTTGGGTAAATCACATATTTACGTTTTGGTGGTACAGGAACACCCTTTATATGAAATTACACAGATCAATTGATACTGGTGCATGAGATATCATATCACGAAAATGAAAAATTGTAATTTTCTCTAAAACGACTCATAGAATCTTGATGAAACTTTGCATGACCAAGCATCTCCATGTAGTATCCTACTTGGTCATGCAAAGTTTCATCAAGATTCTATGAGTCGTTTTTGAGAAATATACAATTTTTCATTTTCGTAGTATGACAGCTACCCTCAAAATGAGAGCCAGAAGGAAACCACTCAGAACCCTTCGATAGATTTGCATAAAACTCCTAAATTCAAAAAATGGTGTCAATCGGACCATTCGTTTAGCCGCTAGGCCAAAGCGTGACGGACAGACCGACCGACCGACGGACAGACGGACCGACCGACCGACCGACCGACGGACGGACATTTTTGGGAGACTTGTTTTTTATGATGTATAAGTGATATAGAACACATTTTTGAGAAAATAAGAAAAAAAAAATTTTCAAGAATACAATACCTTTCTCGCTCCGCTCGAAAGTAAAAAGGAAATCGAGCACTGGTTATCTTTCGTTTCGCTCCCACTAAAACGAAAGAGACAGAGCGTTACGCTTTTTTTCGAATGCAAAAAACTGTCTCATTTTCCGTCTCTTTCGGTGACACGATCGGGTAAAGTATGTAACGTAATGTATTGCTTCATCTACTAAGGGCGTAAGTAAAATTGCCTTCATACGAGTCACTCCATATAAGCTTATGGGCAAGTGGGGTTCTCTCGTCTATTTTTTATTAATTTTTTTATGTTAGATTAGGCAAACGAGCAGTCAGCTCACCTAATGGTAAGTGTCACTGCCGCCCATTGACACTTGCAACACCTGGAGTGGTGGTACTAGTGCGTTGCCGGCCCTTGAGAAGTTTATTAACCCGCTTTTTGAATGACCCCATGTCGTAATTACCAGGGAAAACCACAGGGGGAAGATCGTTCCACATCCTGGATGTGCGCAAGAGATATGATCGCGCAAACCGCGTTGTGTTGCAACGCCAATTGTCCAAGTGATGTCGATGGAACCTCTCCCTGCGGCGTGTGGTGCGGTGGTGGAACTGTGCCACAGGCACCAGACTTAATAGTTCCTCAGAACACTCCCCATTGTACAGACGGTACAGAACACACGGGAGGCCACGATACTTAGATAGAAGTATAATTTTTAAACTATCCTAGAAACAATTAAGCCTCAAAGAAGACAGTGGGTGTTATGGGCGGAAAGACCACTTATAGATGGTTAATCAGCAAGTTTGCTCACTTCTGTTGTAAAAAATGGTTGTCATCACTATGGTCATCACTCTGAAGGTACTAGGAATAAGGCATGCCATTATTTCTTACAGCAATAAAGTTAAAAAAAATATGCAGCCACTGTCTAGAATGTCAAGCAAAAACCACTTCTTTATTTACCTCATTTTAAGTGTTCATAGTAAACCTAATCTGTGCAGTCAAACAGTTGTACTGTAAGCGCCCCACCCCGTTTTCCTCGGGAATGGCTTCCGAAGCTCCGAAATGGTGCCAAGATAAACGAGGGCGCGGGGCAAATCTTGTTGTTTCATAAATTTTCAATTTCATACAGCAATGTAGCGTTTCTGTAGGCTAGGGTTGGTGTAAGTTACAGGAATTTTTCTTTAAAGTCACAATTGTAACCACAGCCCTTATTCTAACGGACCGGTAGTCCTGAAGGATCAGATTAGATGGAATTTGAGAGAAACAGCATTTGTCTGCTAATTCACATTAAATTTATTGTTCATTCTAGCCTTGAGGAAAGAGATGAGGCTGATGACAGTACGACTCTCGACTTGAAACGTTTTGAACTCAAAAATATAGATACAGACGAAGAAAGAATTCCCATCCTTGGTTGTGTGCGATATAAAAGATGCTGCAAAACGCTATCTGCGAATGAATATGACCACTAATACTTTAATATCCGTTATATCCCCTAGGATGGGCAGGTCAACGACATAGGCATAGAGATGATAACAATAGAATATATCTATAGAAATGAAGCATGTATTTAATATTTTTGTTGTTTTTTATTATTTTTGTATTTTTATTGGAGGGGCACAAATACAAACATCGAATTTGTTTGGACATTATGTCGAATGTATGAAAGCGACAAATATCGTTTGCATTTTAGTTCTGTTTCACAAAACATTGACGTTACAATCTGTGGACTCCGGCTTATGAATAAATTTCGCGGAAAAAGTGGCATACTAAGGCAGCTTTTTTCTCCCAAAGAGTCCTGATGGGCGCAATTCAAGCAAGTGATTAATATCGGCGGATTTCGTGCGGCGTTCGTGTACAGTGACCCTTATTGTTACTACAAGAAGTCACTACCAATTTTGGCAACAAAGAATTTTGTCAATAAAAACATTAGATTCAGATAATTTTATTCAATGAAGATTATTTACAGAATACTTATTGAATGTCATGCAGAATACAATGCAAATAGAGCGAGCCTACACCGATTCTGATCGTGCTTTGGCAGCTTAAAAGAAACGACAAGAAACCACTGCAGCACCGCCTGCGACAAGCGTCGGCTTTTTACAATGTGTTTCGCTGGAATATCAGAGCACCATACCTCTTTGCAAATGATATAGTCATCTACTCTCTTGTCTACTCTTTGCACCACAAGAAATCTTCCAAAGGCTAGAGTGCTACGTCGAAGCAACAAAACCTCAGTTTCTTGGCCGCCGTGTACCGAATCACCTTGCATTAGTGCATAAATTCAACCTACGTGTTATTGCCTTCCTAGAAGTCTTGTATTTTTCAAACAAGACGTATGGGCAACACGGGACTGACTGAGCTATACAATCTCTCTCTTTCTATTGATCTATAGAAGGATAGAACTAACGGCTTATGAACAGGAGGATGGACAACAGCATCTTTTTTACTGCGGTCACCATCAACAGCGGACGTTAACCGCAACGCTAACAAGCGTGGTGACTATGGTAAATCCCCTCCAAGCACCATGCGTTTTTGCTGGAGTTCTGGAGGGAGCTCCCTGTCCTACAGCGCACGTTCATGAGATGTTATAAGAAGATGATGATGCGGTTTTTTTTCGTTTACTCTAACACCTACAATATTTGCAGTTATGTCAAAAGCAATCGGCTAAAAGTAGACAGAAAAAACATTTTTGTAATTCAATGTTATTATTTCCGTCAAATATACTCTGGTTTTAGTGTCATGGCTGCAAAATGGAATAATTGAAAAAAAAAAACTAGCCAAGTGCGAGTCGGACTCGCGCCCTAAGGGTTCCGTACCTATCTACCATATGACATAACATGACATGATGTGCTACATTTTAAGATTACTACTTTATTTGACAAAAGACAACAATCAAATTTTGACGACGTAAATACTACAATCTCTAATGTAGTTAAGAGGTTCACCGTAAATAATCTTTTACTTAATGAAAAGAAAACTAAGTGTGTTAAATTTGTTTTGAATAATGTAAAGCCAACTGCTGCCAAAAACGAAAAATTGAGTCTTGTGGAATCAGCTGTGTTCCTAGGTATTACCTTAGACAACGAATTACAATGGGGACCGCATATTTGGAACATATATGGAACATATATGGAATTATAGTTTGGTCACTATATATGGTAACGGCTGGATACGATCTTTAAGACCTCGCTGAAATGGTGAAATCTATAACAATTTCACAAAGACAAACGGTAACCTTTTTCGTAATTTAAATGTCCACGGGCTACAGTACTTATAACCCTAATTCATTCAACATACTTCAGGATGGATTCATTAGATAAGCGAAGAGAATTATTAGATGCTTTATTTTTGTACAAAATTGTGACAAGCCAAGTTGATTGTCCTCCACTATTAGGTTGCATTCATTTTCGTGCCCCCGCTCGTATGCCTCGAAATGCTATAACACCACTTTGTCCCCTCCCCAGATCTACTGTATTAGGTTGTAATTCACCCGTCTTAAGGATGGTCAAGATTATAAATAGTTGTAGTGATAAAATTGATATAAACTGTGATTCTAAATGTAAATTCTATAAGTCTGTACACAATATCATCTGCATTTAAAAACACAAATAGGTATTAAAATATAGCTACGGTTGACTGCCCGCCGGTGGTTGCGGTTTGGCCTTGAATATGCCTTATTTTCTTGCAGTAAGGTTGGTGTTCATGGTTGACTGTTTCCCCCGGCGTGCGGTTGACCGTACCTTACCTATCTTAAGAATACTTGGCCTTTTGGATTAAGAGTGTCGAATGATTTCGGTGCTGTGTATACCGTCTTCTAATGTAATTTTAAGCATGTGGTGTTTACCTGTAAATGATTGTTACACGTATAAAGATATTTAAATACTTGTGTTAGTATGTAAGAAACAGTGTAAACAATTGTTGGTAAACCTAATAAAAAAAAATAAAAAAAAAAAAAAATTCAAATTAACAGCCTCTACGGTCTGGTGGTAAGAGCGTTCGGGTCTCGATCCGGAGGTTCTTGGATCGATTCCCGGTGAGGATACTGTCAAACAAAAGTTCCTTTTGTGCGACTTTCCCAGTTTGGTAAGGACATTGCAGGATCACCTGATTGTCTGGAAAGTAAGATGATTCCTTGCTTCGGAAGGTACGTTAAGCCATTAGTCTCGGCTATGGTAGATATAGTCGTTAGTGAGCCATATCAGAGGCCTTTGGCGGCTCAACAACTCTGACACCAGGGTTTGTGACACCTAACAACCCACACGACAGGATGATTCAAATCGCGAGTGAATAGGCTTATTTAAGGCCAGCTTGTACAGTTAAAGACATGTCAAGCTTTACACTCGCAGTGCGAATCTAGCCCGTACGTCTATTGTAATAAGAACGGTACAAAGTCCAATGTGTCAAGCTTGATGTGCTCTTGACTGTACCATCGTTGATTTAATCTCAGTCCTTCATCATTATCATAAAATCCCATAAAACGTCAACTACAGGACAGGGAGCTCCCTCCAAAGTTCCAGGTTTTGTTGGACTAATATGGAGGGAAGTACCATAGTCACTACGCTTGATAGCGTTAGCGGCTGGCTCAATGGACCGTCGTTGTTAATGAACGCGGAATATAAGATGATGCGGTACACAGGAGGATGCTGCTGCCTATCCTCTGTCTCATTAACCTTTAGTCGCCTCTTACGACACCCACGGGTAGAGATGGGTTGGTACTATTCTAGGCACGGGCGAGAGATTGTAGAGAGAAAGAGAGAGATTTTGTCTCTGTCGTTACGACAAATTTAATGTGAAGGGCAAGAAAACAATGAGTTGATGAGCATGTCTGTTTATTTAAGCTGGTTCCAATTCCATCATTAATATTCTCTTGCAAAACATCTCGACTTCCATCTTATTATGATAACAAAACCACATAACTTTCCTTTCAAAAGTCTTGTGCCATCAAGTTATCATAAGTCCTTGTTTTCCGTTGACTTTTGTCAGGCATTTTATTGAGAATAAGAGATTTGTGGTAAGCCAAAGTCAAAGTTTGTTTGATTCTTAATGGAAGGTTGTTTTTGTATCGGAACTTACTGAATTAACGATTTTTTTGGTGATTACAGTACAACATTTTGTAGTGCAAGCAGTGAAAGCTGGGTATGGCAGAAAGAGCCTGAAAGTAGAATTAATACAGTAGAAATGAGAGCGTTGAGGAGTGTGATTAGTGTGAAATTGAGTGACAGGATTAGAAATACCCCGTGTGGTGCCGGAAAAGAATAGTACCAACCCTTACATGCCCGTGGGTGACGTAAGAGGCGACTAAGGGTTATAAAGTGGAGGCTGGGCATCCTCCTTTGTTCGCGATCCATGGTGCCAGCTGTAACGCTAACAAGCGAGGTGACTATGGTACTTCCCCTCTACATTATTTCAGCAAAAGCTAGAATTCCGGAGGGAGCTCCCTGTCCTGTAGTGGACGTTTCATGGGATGTTATGATGATGATTAGAAATAATGTGATAATAGAACGTTGTAACGTAAAAGAAGACGTAGTAACTGAAATTGAGAAAGAGATGCTGAGATGGTTTGGTCATGTTAGAGAGGATGAATGAACGAAGATTGACAAAAGAGATCTACAAGGCGAGAATGAATGGAAGTGTTGAAATGAGAAGGCCTTGGTGATTGTACCAAGATCAAATTCAGGACGTTCTAAATAAAGGCCAGCTTAAAAGTACCCTAAACCGACGAGCATGAATGAAAGGATTGATGAAAGTACAGGAAGCAAGGGAAGTATGTCAAGATCGTAGCAGGTGGAGAACTGCCTACCAAGAACGGAAAAAGACGTGATATTATAATGGGTGTTATGGACAGGCTTCCGAATACTGAAGGGGAATGATCAGAAAACGACACTGAACAACTTTCAGTGAACAAAACTTTCACAAAACGAAAAATAAATCGGCTTCTCCATACAAACTGCTCAATCATGTTTACAATTTTGTATGGAGACGCGGATTTTTTATTTCGTTTCCTGAAAGTTTTATTCACTTAAAGTTGTTCAGTGTCGCTGACTGATCATTCCCCTTCAGTATTCGGAAGGCTGTCCCTAACATCCTGTATATATTATTTAGTGCACAACACAGAAAGATACAAACAACAGGACATTTTCAAAGGCGGCCTTATTTCTTCCAGCCAACCCATGGTTGTGATAGAGAATGTGTGGGACACAAAAGTGTATTGAAAATGGTCTAAATAGAAGTACCTAAATAATACCTAGAACTCAATAATAAATGAAATAATACATATGTATATAAATATACTGGGTTTTAGGGACAGGTTTGTAAATACTGAAAGGGCATGATCAGTCAACGTATCTGAACAACTCTCAGTAAATAAAACTTTCCGGAAATGAAAAAAAAATCGGCCTCTCCAAACAAAATTGCAAACTTAGTTGGACAGTTTGTATGGAGAGCCCGATTTTTTTAAATGCTCTTTCACTTTTTGTTTAAAAGAGGCAATAGAGGGACTCTCTTGAATCGGTTATATAGGGTGACTTTTAATTAGTTCTTGATACAAAAAGGTATGAAAGTACTCATGATACTGCACAACTTTCCCCAAGGGACATAGGTCGAAATATGAAAATCAAGTTTAGACCTTCCATAGAAACTGCATCAGCTGATAGCGCATTTTGTATGGGAGGTCAAATTTTGTTTTTCGTATTTCGACCTATGTTCCTTGGGAAAAGTTGTTCAGTATCATGAGTACATGCATATCTTTTGCTATCAAGAACTAATTAAAAGTCATCCTATACATATAAGGTCCTAATGAAATAGTGAACATAATTTTAGTATGTTACTCAGACCATGAAACTGAACAACTTTCCCCAAGGAACATAGGTCGAAATACGAAAAACCAAATTTGACCTCCCATACAAAATGCGCTATCAGCTGTTGCAGTTTCTATGGGAGGTCAAAAATTGATTTTCGTATTTCGACCTATGTTCCTTGGGGAAAGTTGTTCAGTATCATGGTCTGAGTAACATACTAAAATTATGTTCACTATTTAATTAGGACCTTATATGTGTGTGTAAATGTAACCCACAATTTAATGAAATTTTTGTTCAAAACACTTATGGAAAGGAAAATAGCTTTACTTATTCAAGATGTGACCGATTTTCATAATAAACCGACACGTTTTTAGAAATTCCTCAACACGCTATTTCCGTTCGAAGTATACAGGACGTATCAAAAAAGGTGAACGTGAATCTGAAACTGAACAACTTTTTTTTGTCACAAGTGGGTAAACGAGCAGGTGGGCCACCTGGTGGTAAGTGGTCACCACCGCCTATGACACCCACTGTCTTATAAGTGAAATAATTTGCGCGCTACCCAACCTGAGAACTAAGATGATATGTCTCATGTGCCTGTAATTTCACTGGCTCCTTTACCTTTAAACCGAAACACAGCAGTGCAAACACTGCTGCTTCACGGCAGAAAAAGGCAAGGGGGTGGTACTTCCCCAGACGGACTTTGCTCAAAAGCCCTACCACTTACATGCAACTTTTCCTGGATAAAAGATCAAAATTGTTTTTATTTTCTTCCACACAGGTGTAAATACAAAGGGTGTGCCCAGACCATGAAACTGAACAAATCGGAGTTTTATTTTTGGCTTTCCCATACTTACCTTCAACAGGTTAGTTTAGGTTATCTTTCGACCACAATGCACGTCGTGTAGGCAACGAAGCAGTTGACCCCAAGATTATTCTCTCAGGCAGATTTTATTTGACAGGATGATAAAGTATCATGAATTAAATGTAGGTTAATTCAAAAAATCCATTAAATTTTTTTTTTTTTAAATTTTCATAATTTTTTTGTAATTTTTGTATGAAATATTTAAAGTAACGATATTTTTTGGATTTTTTTATAGAAGGTTTGTCTCATATAGTGTAATACCCCAGCAAAGTTTCATCGACTGAGGATTTAATGCGGGGGTCTTCATACAACGATCCGCTTCGTTGCCTAGACAAGCAAGCGAGCGGCCAGCGCGTGCCAGGGCTCTGAGACAAATGGCTTTCTATTATCGCAAACGCTATAGAATAAAACTCTATGGGTTTGACATTAGCTGTCACGTTACATTTCGTTAGCTAATGTCAATCCCATACATTTTCATTTTATTCTACTGGCGTTTGCGATTGTAGAAAGTCACTTGGCGCTAATCCCAGGAATAAACTAAGTGTCGTTGCAAATACCGAGGCATTATGTAAAATGACGAATTTAAAACATTTACGGTTTTGTAACCTCCAAGGCATTATGTGAAGCGGCGAATTGCACAATTTACTATTAGTCTAGGCAACGAAGCGGATCGTTGTATGAAGACCCCCGTATTAAATCCTCAGTCGATGAAACTTTGCTGGGGCATTACACTATATTTTTATGAGACAAACCTAATATAAAAAAAAAAATCTTTTATCTTTTCCATACAAAAATTACAATAAACAGTATGAAAAAAATTTTTTGTTAATTTTTTTTTGGATGTTATTAATTTACATTTAATTAATGATACTTTATCATCCTGTCAAATAAAATCTGCCTGAGAGAATTATGTTGGTATCAACTGCTTCGTTGCCTACACTATATGTACTTTCAGTTTCGTTGGTAGATTCGTTGATATACCCTTTTTGTTACACTTTGTAGGCGTATTTTAAAGTATTCATACTGAGTCAAAGAAAATGAAACTAAAAATAACGTCGTGTTATTAAAACTATTTTCTGATATTGTGTTTTATGACAGAAAAGCTAACAATTTGATAATAACTGCTATTATCAGTCCAAATTGGAAACGAATTTAGTTAAAAACGAATGAAATAAAAGAAAGCAATTTAAAAAATACTTTGAACAGAGTTTTTCAAACTTTTTAAGTTCTTTTTTTTTTTTGCGCTCGTGGCAGGGTGGTAGTTCCTCTTTCTTTTTAGTTACTCAAGTTAAACGTTGACCATGGTCAGAACCCGGATACATAGATAGATAGATAGGTAAATAGATAGATAGATATATAACTCGTTTATTTTGTCTACAGACACACATACATAATACAGACAACACTTAAAATACAGAACAGAAGTTAATGCGACAAGGACAATAACAACAGTTGGAGCAATAGAAAATACGGCCAGAGGCCATTTGAAGGCTTGAAAACTCTGACAGCCAGGTTGCCCACTAACCTGGCAAAGCCTAATCTAGGATTGGGTATCTGTGCCCTCTGTGTTGTGGAGGTCAGTCGTTCTGTGTAAAAATCAGTGCCCTCGTCAAATCCCCTAGGTTAGCTATCCGATTAATAAAAGCCATTGGTAAAAACGGAATAAGGCTAAAACAATGACAATTATTATTATTATCGAAGGTAATTCGAATTTCGACCAGAGGTCGGTGGTTTTCAACCAGGTACAGGCTCATGCCAAGTACACTGATTGGGGTGTGTTGTGTGTGTGTGTATTATGTTGTGTGTCTGTATTAACTGCATCTGTAGCTTGAAGTGTCAGGGTGGTTGGGTTTAGGAAACGGCGGACTATAGAGCAGGTATCGATAACTATTGATTTTTGTAGGGGAATATAAGTGTTTTTATAGAGTTCGAGTTGTTTCAAAGCTGTAAATAGTGTCTTCGGTACGACACCAGTAGACGAGATAATGATTGGAATGATCCTGACTGTTTGTTGATGCCACATTTGTTTTATTTCGTCTGCTAGGGGGATGTATTTTTGGATTTTTTCTGTGTGTTTTCGTTTTAGGTTGTGCGTGTTAGGCACTGCAACGTCTATGAGGAGTGTGGTTTTGGGTGCTTTCTAGGTAAGTGTGATGTCTGGTCTATTGCTAAGTATGGTTTGGTCGGTGATGATTTCTCGGTTCCAGTACAGTTGTTTTCTAGAACAGCCTTCGGTTTGTATTTATAGTAGGGGATGTGTGAGTCTAATAGCTTATATTTGAGTGCAAGTAGTTGGTGTATATAAGGTGTTTTTTAATTAGACCCAAATATTGTTAGGGTTACCTCAAGGACCTAAATGAAAACTATTGGTGTTATTTTTTTACATTTTTATTCGCTAGTTTTCGAGAAAAATTCTTAAAACAATTCCGTTAAATATCGTAAAATGAACACTCCGTATCAGCACAGGCGGCAGCGCGGAGTCGTGAGCCAATCACGCGCGAGCCAAGTGCGCGGTTCGGGCGGTTTCGGCTCGGTTTCGGGCTCTTAGTACGGTCGAAATCATTACTACAGAATGATTGCAAATAATAATATTTTTTTTGTTTGAAAATTATAAAAAAAAAACTAGCGGGAGGATTTTTCTAAAACTTTGAGAAATCTTTTTCTTTATCATAGTTACATACATACATACATACATAACATCACGCCTCTTTCCCGTTGGGGTAGGCAGAGACCACAGTCCTCCACCTGCTACGATCTTGACATACTTCCCTTGCTTCCTGTACTTTCATCAATCCTTTCATACATGCTCGTCGGTTTAGGGTACTTTTAACCTGGCCTTTATTCAGAACGTCCTGAATTTGGTCCTGGTACGTTCGCCTAGGCCTTCCCCTTCCAACGTTTCCATTCCCTAGAAATATTTGGGTCTAATTTAAAAACAACTTATATGTTTAGCAACGTTGTCGTGGCGATGGGTGTATTCTTTGTTAGCTAGTAAGCTGCATCCTCCTGTGATATGATCTATGGTTTCTGTGGTTTGGTGGCATAGTCTACATTTATCGGTTTCTGTACTTTCTTAGAGTATATATTTGGAATAATTACGGGTTTTGATGACCTGGTCCTGTATTGCTATAAAGAAGCCTTCTGTTTCACCAAATATATTCCCTGTTGTAAGCCACAAGCAGGATGCAGTTTTGTCTACATGTTCTTGATCAAGTTGGTGGGGGTATTTTCCGTGAAGTGCTTTGATTTTCCAATTCTCAATTTTTTGCTCTTCTTTGAGAATTTTGTGTTTTGAGTTGAATTGGTTATTGCTCAGTTGTATGGGTGTGCCATGGTGTGGAAGGTTTGCTATGGCTCTATGTAAAATACTATCGTTGGCTTTAGTGATGAAATATGTTCTTAGATTATCAATCTGTGTATAGTTTAAGTTTTTGATGTCTATGAAACCGCGGCCTCCTAACTTTCTCTTGAGCGTAAACCTTTGTACTGCTGAATGGATGTGGTGAATATTGTGTTTATTGCATGCTGTCCTAGTTGCGGTGTTGAGGGTTTCTAACTCTGTATCTGACCATTATTATTATTAATTCTTTTAGACAAATAACTACAATGGACTATATTCGTAAACCACAAAGCATACAAGATAAATAATAGACAAATAATGCAGAAGCTGGTGAAAGACTTTGTAGCCTACAGACCGTAGCAGCCCAAATAGACCAAATAGGCCGTTTCTTTATACGCTGCCATTACTGTATTAATTGGCCAAGCTAAATATGATATAGCGCACTAAAATACAAAAACCATTTCGTGATATTTTTATATCATACCATTTTTTTTTTCGACTAGAAATGTAAATGCGGCAGTTGTGACATTCATTTGACCACTGAGTGACGTCATTCCACAAGTAAAAAAAAAGCAACAGAAAAGAAAACTTTTATTTTCTGTGCTCTTTCTGTCAAACGATTCGATTTGACGTTTCGAGTTTGATTGACACATTTGTGTCGAAGCACGTTCGTTTCACTGTGACCACACTGTAGCACTATGTAACGTTCGTTTCATCGTCTATTGTGGAATGACGTCATCAACTTTAAAACTTAAAAATTTATATAAAATTAATAATAATAGTTTAAGCGGAAAAAAACCAATTAGTTTCCTAAAATAGACTAAATTTTCAACTAAAAATATTAAAAAAATTTATATTTATTAAGCTTAGCGAATTCTGCATGTTATGACATTTAATAACATGAAATCTTTAATTTCAAAACAAGGCATTAACAGAAAAAGACCAACTGGAACAACCATTAGTAATAAACACTGTCTAAGTATAGGAACTAAAAAATAAATATTCTTTAGCGAGACATCAGACAGATTCTAGGTAACGATTCATCACAAGGATCCAAAACTTCAAAAAGGTATAAAAGTATGACAAAGAGAATAAAAAGGCGTCCGCAGCAAAAAACTTTTCGAGATCTTTTGAAATTCAACACTCAAAGAGATGGCTTATGCGTAAGTAAACAATTCAAGAAAAGGTGGAGAAACAAAAGGTATGAAAAATAAACCGACCAAATGCGAGTCAGACTTGTGTATCGAGGGTTTTGTACGACCATACAGTACATTTTTGATAGACCATTTTTAGGGTTCCGTACCTCAAAAGAAAAAAACGGAACCCTTATAGGATCACTTTGTTGTCCGTCTGTCTGTCTGTCAAGACCCTTTATCTCACGAACGGATAAAGGTTTCAGGTTGAAATTAATACCATATGTTAGGATCCATGAACCACACAAGATCTGAAAATTTAAATTTTTTACAACGACGCAATCAAAAGATATGGCATTTTATGTCCTCATCTCCATACATTTATTCAAAAATGCAAAACCTACAGGGTACTTCCCGTTGACCTAAAATTATGAATTTTGGCAAGAAGCTAGGTCTCACAGTACAAATAATGGGAAAAGTCTGAAATCATTAAATATTACAACTTTTCTCACAACTAATTGTAACCAATTGTGGTGAGCTCCCGTTTCAAGAACTTTCATTTAAGAGAGGGGTCAAGTTGGATGGTCGCTGAGGCGATTTTTGTTTTAGTTCTATTTCAAAAACGAGAACACTTACAAACTTGAAAATTGGTATGTTTATAGTTCATAAGCTATAAAATAACAACAAATAATAAAATTTGGTCAAGCGCGTGTCAGATTCAAAAAATCTGGCACATTAACTTACTGAATTTTCAACTAATACAATTATGATTATGTGGTGGTACGGAACCCTCAGTGCGCGAGTCCGACTCGCACTTGGCCGGTTTTTTTTTTGTCCAACTCACACTTTGTTTTATACTACAGCGTATCCTATACTATTAAACGAGCAATATTTGTATATATATATATAAAGAGTGTAAGGGACAGCCTTCCGAATACTGAAAGGGCATGATCAGTCAACGTAACTGAACAACTATCCGCGAATAAAACTTTCAGGAAATGAAAAGAAAAATCGGCCTCTCCATACTAAATTGCAACCTTAACTTAACGAATTTTTTTTTAAATTTTCTGAAAGTTTTATTCGCTGAAAGTTGTTCAGTTACATTGAGTGATCATGCCCTTTCAGTATTTGGAAGGCTGTCCCCTTACAACCTGTATATTTGTAATCGGTTTCTCGAAAACGGCACTAACGATTTCGATGAAATTTTGTATACAGGGGTTTTTGGGGGCAAAAAATCGATCTAGCTAGGTTTCATGTCTGGAAAAATTCGTTTTCACCTCCAAAGCTCGGAAACATTGGTTTTATCGGTTAAATTCTGCGGCCAAAAGCGATTTTTGGCCGCTAGCGGGCAAAAGGTTTTTGAAATTCGAACGTGATGCAGTATGGCAGACCTCCACGCTGCGGTACTGGCTGCTTCCTCGCTTTAGTGAGGTGAAAAATTTTGTGTTATTTAAACAAAGTTATTTTGCGTTTCGTGCCTTGAAACCTTCGCTACGCTCAGGATTCTTCTTTTGAACCACTTTCTTCGCTCGTGGTTCAATTCTAGAATCCTTCGCTTGCTGAGGTTTAAATACAAGGCACTCACGCCAAATAACGCTTTTGCTGCCTTGCATAACAAATAACTATTTCACCGTCTTTTTTTATATTTATTTCGTGTTTTAGTGCGTTCAAGAACCTTACAGCGCCATCTGTTGTTGAGTAGTATAGTTTGTTCACCCGATAATATTTTAATCATGCATACAGAGCATAGCTCGGTCGCCCAGGTACTGTTACATAATAAGACACAAAAATACCTGTAGTCCGGTCGCCAAATTCATAAAAAAATACACCAATTTTTTTCCAGGTAGTAGTTAAGTACATAGCTCTCAATTTTTGATAGGAGCCAAATCTTGAATTTTCTATGGATTTTTTTTTAAATATAAGAATTGGCTCCTATCAAAAATTGAGAGCTATTTACCAAAATAGTACCTGGAAGAAATTTGGTGAAATTGTAAGGCGTGTCTACGTGAAACAGCTAACTGACCGGACTACTGAGACTGTTCTAATGTTTAAAAAATGGAGGTTGAAAAAACCGAGAAAATGAATTTCCCCAGACATGAGACCTAGTTTGATCGATTTTCTCTCTCTCCCTAATGTTTTCTCTACTTAGTATGCAAGATCTATTCATTTATTCTACGTATATATTTTTATCAGGTCGTTCGAGTAGTGCCGACTAAGAATTGGGCCACCCTATCTCTAACCGTGGCTGCCTTAAAAGGCGACTAAGAGATTTTAAAAGATTTTAGCAGCGCTTTTTGCAAATCAAACCATCTTAAATACTGTGGTCACCAATAAACCGCGCTCCATGGAGCCAACCGCAAAGCGTGGTGACTATCGCATACCCATCGCATTTTTGCAGTGCTGTCAAGTATTGGAGCGAGATAGGATCTTATAATAACGATGGAGCCTTAAAAATATTTTCCACGCATTAATGAAAAATGGTGCCGGTGCCCCGTGTGGTGCCAGCAAAGAATAGTATCAACCCTTACATACCCGTGGGTGTCGTAAGAGGCAACTAAGGGTTATAAACTGGAGGATGGGCAGCAGCATCTTCCTTTTTATCTAACATCTTACTTACTGCAGTCACCTACAACCGGGGTCCATGGTGCCAGCCGTAACGCTAACAAGCGAGGTGACTATGGTACTTCTCCTCTACATTTTTCCAGCAAAAGCTAGAATTCTAGAGGGAGCTCCCTGTCCTGTAGTGGACGTTTCATGGGAGGATATGATGAATGAAAAAGTCTTGTATAACAGCAACTTAGCTAGTTACATGGCTAGTAATTTAGCTTTCAAATACAGTAGGAGTTCTAACAAAGAAATGTTAGTAGAGTAAGGCGCAATGCAGTGACCGCGTGACCGGCGACCTTTGTTGCAGAGCCTTCGATTTTATTCGAGGTCATGCGGCTATGGGTCACCAACAGGCGTAAACACGTGGGGTTGAGCCGCACAGACTGGCGAAGTCCGAAGAAAGCGTCCACCTATACGGAGCAGTAGTTTATAATAAGCTCCCCAGTATTAAAGTTGATGCAGATACTTTCTCTAATTTTAGAAATCAGCTCAAAGCGTGGCTAGTAGAAATGGAATTCTACGATTTTTTCATAATTTATTATTTATTATTACTATGATTTGTAACGCATGTTATTAATACATTTTGTATATGTATTTGTAGATACTTTCAAGCTACTGTAATAGCCCTCCTGTAATTTTTTGCAAGTTAAAAACTACGCAGACTGTAGAAAAACAACGAAAGCTGGACCCATATTCAGCCAATCACAGGTGCAACCCCCGCGTATGGCCAGCCTGCATAATAAATAAGATAATTTTGCGGGTAACCGTATCACGCCTTCTGTTTTTTTTTAAGTTGTTTTCTAGCTACGGGGCGGGATTGGATGTTTTTTATTAAGGGTGTAGAAACCACTGGGTTAATTTCAAAAGCTTATACCCAATTGTTAAATGAATTTTACAATTTGTTATAGGACAAACCTATATCTGAATAGTAAATTACAAGGTGGACTAATGATACGCCGATGCTCACAGTTATCAAAAAAACATCAGTCAAAATTAACAAAAAGTCATCAGTCTAAATTAAATTCTAGATACTTAAACATTTATCAACATTTTTAAATTCTTCTCAAATACGAATGAAAGGCACAAATAAGACTTTTTTAACTAGAAAAAAAAATAATAAAAAACTTCTTCTCTTTATGTTAAACAATGAAACAAAACAAAAATTCTTCTCTTAAAGTTAAACAATAAAACAAAAAAAAACTTCTTCTCTTTGAGTTACACAATAAAAATATTTATTCATATTTTTGGTTTGCCGAAACCTGCTTTAAGAGCTCAGTTTCTTTCAAAATGTAGTTGTAAAAATCTTTACATGTCAAATGTTTTAAATTAAATTCTACAACCAACATTTTGGCAACAGTGGCAACATGCTCGTTTGCGAAATGTAAAAAGCCTAATAAAGCCGGACAAGCCAGACTCCGTTTATTTTGGCCGGACACGCAATCAAAAAGCCTACCTATGTCCGGCTTTAGCCGGACGCCTGGCAACGCTAGTCCCATGTCACATATTTCTTTCAGAGAAAGATAAAATTTTACATTCAATATGATAAAAATCCATACATTTTAGTATGAAGGTCCCTCGCAAGTAAGTGATACGCTTATGGGTCCATCCTTAGCAGGAAGTGGTGCTACTCAAACATCCTTGATTGGTGAAAAGTTTAAACATTAGCGAAGTTGTTTTAAAAGAGATATGTGAACGCCATTTTCATAAAAATTGAATAGAAGAGAATTAAGTTCTGCATCTTTAAATTACGTTTAATTTATTTTGAAAGTGAAGTATAAAACACTATGCATCACTCGAATGAAAGTACTCTCGTTGGGAATCGGTACCTTTCTCTTCTAGATGAGCAATGTACTATTACTTTACTATACCTTAGTTCTAGTTTATGGTTTGAGTAAATTGCTAAAACTATGTTCACTATTTCAGTGGGACCTTATATCGCTGGTGGAATTGGTGGCTCTAGGCCACAAAAGTAATAACTACCACTTCGTAGAAATCTGAATATCTTAGAAACTATTTAATTAAACGCGTTTATGAAGCTAAATGTAAATACCAATTAAAGCAGTAATAATTTGCTACTAAATTCTATTATCTTGCTATGATAATATTTCAGGCAGTGTTATCATGTAGAAACAAAGCAGATTTTCTAGAACTATTACTACAGTTCATTCAGATATTTCATTAGTATGAAAGCTAACAGTATAATTGGATTTAATATAATTTAGGGTGTAAGGGACAGTGTTCCGAAAACTGAAAGGGCGTGCTCAGTCAACGAAACTGAACAACTTTCCCAAAGAAAAATTTTTGGAAAATGAAAAAAATGTTTGATCTCTACATACATATTGCTGAACCTGGTCGAACAATTTGTATGGAGGTCAAAAACATTTCCTATCAGTTTTCGGTACACCGACCCTTACACCCAATAATAGATATCTATTACATTATGTAACTATGCCGTAATGTCGTCATTATCGACGTCGGGTGGGCTCAAAACTAGCCCTATGCTATGCCTACACCTTCTCCCTTCTATGTTTTTAATGATATGTGCTTTTTAATGTGTTTTTCTTTTTGGGAATAAATGCTTTTGTAACTGTATTTGTAATTTAAAAAAGCCTCAATCCTGTGATATTATAAACGTTCTGCAAAACGTCCAGAAAGTACGCACTTTCCAGCTGCAAGCTAGTAAAAGATTATATTAAAAATATCTTAAAAGTGTGCCTGGATAAGAATAGGACAACCTTGTAAAAGGGTCATTCAACGAACCTGTATTTTCTTCTGGGCGTGTTGATGGCATCGTATTTTTTTTTTGTTTTATATATATACTAGCTGTTGCCCGCGGCTTCGCTCGCGTGGATTTCGTATTTATGTTGTTACCGGTTTTCCGAAGCAATGAGATATTTTCCCGTCATTTCGGGGTAATTTTAAACTAAGGAAAAACAGGACTAACCCTGCGCAAATCAATTCGAGATCCAGCTGAATTTTATATAATATACAGACGTTACTCATAAATTACTCAGAACAGAGGAACTTAGCAGCAGTATCTTAACAAATGTAAAGAGAGAGATGAGAGACACCTTTATGTAATATTTCAAAACCAATTCGCAGAAGTAATTGAGAAAATCTAAAACCCTCTCCCTCTCTCTCCCTCTCTCCCCTTCCTCTACCCCCCTCTCCCTCACCCCCTCCCTCTCTCCCCCTTCCCCTCCTTCTCCCTCTCCCTCTACCTGTACCTGTACCTCTACCTCTCTACGTCTCTACGTCTCTACCTCTCTACCTCTCTACCTCTCTACCTCTCTACCTCTCTACCTCTCTACCTCTCTACCTCTCTACCTCTCTACCTCTCTACCTCTCTACCTCTCTACCTCTCTACCTCTACCTCTACCTCTCCCTATCCCTGCCCCTATCGCCAATTTAACCGCTATCCCTAACATAGAAACGACACCCATATTTAGTTTAAGACCATCCCCATCCCCAGGGGATGATGGTATTTCACGTCCACCACGTTGGATTTCAAAGTTGTTGTAGCTTTCGTAATCAGCGACCCGATAAACCATACAAACGACACCCATATTGATTTTTAGACATTTCAAAACTATCGCACCCCAACTCCATCCCCAGGGGGATGATAGCATTTCACGTTCACCACGTTGGATTTAAAAATTGTTGTAGTTTTCGTAATCAGCGACCCAATAAACCATACAAACGACACCCATATTCACATTTCAACCCTATCGCACCCCAACCCCATCCCAAGGGAATGATGGTATTTAACGTCCACCACGTTGGATTTCAAAATTTTTGTAGTTTTCGTAATCAGCGACCCGATAAACCATACAAACGATAGCCATATTGGTTTTTTGACTTTTTCACCCCATTTCCCTTTTTTAGGGGTTGCATTTGGGGTGGAATTTCAATAACAGTGATGAAAGTTGCATAGAATAACATCATTAATGCCTAAATAATAAATTATGTGGATTTTACTTTGAAAATAAAGAATTATCAACTTCATCCCCCTTTTCACCCTTAAGGGTGTCGAATTTTCAAAAACCCTGAGACACGTAAATATTAATTCTTAGTCTTTAGCCTAAATACTAATTTTTAAGATCCTAACTTTAAAACTGACGGACTTTCATACAAACTTTCATCAACTATTTTACCCCCTTAGGGGTAGAATTTTGTAAAACCCTTTCTTAGTGTACCCCTAGGCCTCATAAGGAATCTACATGCCAAATTTGGAATCTCTAGACCCAGCGGTTTGGGCTGTGCGTTGATATGTCAGTCAGTCAGTCAGTCAGTCAGTCACCTTCTTCTTTTATATATATAGATTTTGTTGTCTTTTTTTAGCCTGAAGGCTTCAGAATTCGGCCACATGAACTGCATTTCATGTGGCGTTCGTTGATTCTACTGCGAGGGTGGAAGGGGGACGCAGTAAATAATGTTAGAATTTTTACCTAAGAAACAAAAAGAAAAATAAACAAGTTTATAATTTTACACCTCACAAGCTCAGAGTATTTTGCTTTGTCAGCCGAAAGCTGTGTGCAAAAGTCATTTTTGGCCGCTAGCGTGGAAAAGGCTGTTGATATTAGAACGTGATGATGATGAAGTATAGTTTAAGGTACTGACCCTACTCGTAAGCATTTTCCTCGCTGTAGTGAAGTGAAAAATAATGTGTTTCGTTCGGCAGCAAAGTTATTTTGCGTCTCGTGCCTTGAAACCCTCGCTATTATTCATTAGAAACAAGAATCATTCACTTGTGTGAAAGGATTGATGAAAGTACAGGAAGCAAGGGAAGTATGTCAAGATCGTAGCAGGTGGAGGACTGTGGTCTCTGCCTACCCCGTGTAACCCTCCCGGCTGTAAGCCTGACTCGACGTCATGACTCACGACACCAGACTGTAACTCTCCTACCCACCTAACTCGATCCTACCTAACTCCTTTACTGACTATCTTAACTTATCTACTTATTCTGACTTACTTGCTATAGAGACACGGGCTAACCTGACTTGATTTTTTTTTGTTTTAACTTATTTAAATCCAACGCATAGAATAAGAAAACAAAATAGCACTACCCAAAATTGTTCCCTACTATTAAACCCTGTTATAATGAATAATTTGGCTTGTGATCGTTCTAGTGGCCTAAGACCTAACGCAGTGGCCAAAGTGCAGCTGGATCCGTAGGGAGAGCATGACTTATACTAACCTAACTCCTAAAGCCTACCTATCCTAGTATGAGCTTACGCTCCAACGTCTGAAGAGTTTGCAACAACAAGAACTTGACAAAAGGAACATGGAGTAAGTATGTAGAATAGATAAGAACATAGAATAAGATAATTAGAATGTGAGGTTATATGGTTGAGGGTGGTTTTATGAACTAGTATCTATAAACTATGACTGACTTCTAGGGAGATCTAAGAGAACCAATGTAAGGGAAGAAAAGATGTTTTAGCTAGTTGATAGGTATCATGGTCCCCCATATTTTTGGGGGAAATGACCGCCCCAATCCACCGCGGTCATTCATGAATCTCGACTCCTGACTGGATAATTCTCTGCCATACCTATCCAATTCCGCTTTATGAAGCTACTCATATATACTTGAGTAAACAAATAGCAAGGGATATTTCTTTACACCGTCAATCTTGTCTGGTAGTAAGTTTGTAGTTTCGTCATGTCACAATAGAAAGATTGAGAGGAGGATTCAAAAGAAACCTGGACTTGTCCCGCAATCCAGGTCTTATAGGAATATATACACATATAAGATACAGTTTCATCTTCTTAGCAAAATAATAGATAAGCGGAATTTTTGGAACAATTATTTACATGAATTTACATTTACTTGTCAAGGTCCAAGACCCAAGTCAGTCATAATTAAATCTGAACAATAAAAGAACACATTGA
This sequence comes from Athrips mouffetella, assembly GCA_947532105.1. Taxonomy (NCBI): domain Eukaryota; kingdom Metazoa; phylum Arthropoda; class Insecta; order Lepidoptera; family Gelechiidae; genus Athrips; species Athrips mouffetella. The sequence goes on along the minus strand of OX383968.1, from coordinate 2,239,860 downwards.
ACAATGAAAGCAACACTTTAGAAAATATGTAAGTGATTTAGTTCTTATATGTGAACCTGAGAAACATTATTTTAGAATCTCGCAAGGATCAGGGAATGTTCCTTATCTTTCCCGTCCTCTTAGCTCAAATGTATTTTATTGAGAAAGCATTATTTCAGTACGTTCATACGCACAATCGACTATGCATCTAGTACGATAGCTAGGCTTAATGATAATTCGATCTGCACAATGTGGACAGTCTGCCTTCTTTTAGTAGAGAAAAGAGACCACTTCAGGCTAGCTCTCTGCTTCACCTTAAATACAGGACTAATTATTATCAAGCTTTTGATTTCATCTTGTAAGAAAATTCCCCTTTTAAATTTAAGGAACGCATGATTTAATATGTCATGCACAGAACACAGCAATTTTAGCAAAAGGTAAGTATGTACTAGATAAGACACATTCCCATCTCAATCATTCATCAAAATTAGGCGAATTCATAAAGTTAGATGAAAGTAGGAAATAAACTCTTTCCTTGATTTATTATAATATTAAACCCGGTACGTCCACTGCATGACAAAAGACCTTTGGTGTCTCATTTTACCAATTAAAACACTAGATTTCATGTGATCCAGATTTTGAAGCTATTTTTATACTAACAGAACAAAATAATAACGTTCATCTCCCGACAGGCTGTTTAGTCAGAGAAAAATAAGTTTATCCAAAATATAGGCAAACTTTAGCATAGAAATATCACTCTTTCGATAAGCAAGCAAGTTTTGCGCTGATAGACTAGATCACAGAAATTAGATCTTTAAACACTTTGTACAGTCTACCCACATTACTATGAACCCTTCAGCTTTATTGCTGTGCCATAAGGCCTTGAACAACCCCGTAAAATATACCAGAATATACATTTTAATATAGTCACCGAATTTAGGACGATTTCTACAGTCTTTTATAAGCATTTTTGACACATCTCGCGATTTGAATAGCACAAAAATAGATAAGACATGGTGTGAACGACAAGGTAGTTTTAAAATTACTCACGGTTTTTCTTCGATCAAACCTTGATATGACCTCGCCGGTGGACGCCCACTGCTGGTTATAAGCCTCTTCCTAGGCCTTTACAATGACCGGACCTACGCTGCTCGCTTTCTGCGGCTTCTTCCAACCTCGTTAGATGATTAGCTTCTCCCTCTAGGCGAGACGGAGAATGTCCACCGCTGGTCAGGAGCCTCTCCCTAGGCCTCCACGGCGACCGGCTCCACGCTGCTCGCTTCCTGTGGCCTCTTTTGTCCTCTGTAGGTCGTTTCCTTCCCTCAATATAACCCCAAAACTTAGGCAAAAGACACCCGGCGCACTGTCTTATTTACGTTAAATTATTTTACGGACACTGAGTTGACATTAAGCAAACGATTGCTTCGAAGATCTACGCGACGCGAAGCAGTCTCAAAAGCATGCGGGCTTCCAGACTTGCTGATAACCGAATTGAAATATACTGAATCGAAAACCCTACCCACCTATCGATAGCGCGATCAAATATGATTTACCACACTATTCAGGGTGATGGATCCTCGCATCTTTCTCTTGGGCGACTGAATCTCCAACACCGTCGTAGTGTCTACACTGACAAAGTTTAGGATTTATCGAATCGATAGCCTATTCTAGTATTCGTAGCGCGATCAAGTATGATTTACAACACTGTTCATAGTGATGGATCCTCGCATCTTTCTCTTGGGCGACTGAATCTCCAACACCGTCGCAGTGTCTACACTGACAAAGTTTACGATTTATCGAACCGAAAGCCTATTCCTGTATTTGTAGCATTATCAAATATGATTTACAACACTATTCAGAGTGATGGATCCTCGCATCTTTCTCTTGGGCGACTGAATCTCCAACACCGTCGTAGTGTCTACACTGACAAAGTTTAGGATTTATCGAATCGATAGCCTATTCTAGTATTCGTAGCGCGATCAAGTATGATTTACAACACTGTTCATAGTGATGGATTCTCGCATCTTTCTCTTGGGCGACTGAATCTCCAAGACCGTCGTAGTGTCTACACTGACAAAGTTTAGGATTTATCGAATCGATAGCCTATTCTAGTATTCGTAGCGCGATCAAGTATGATTTACAACACTGTTCATAGTGATGGATCCTCGCATCTTTCTCTTGGGCGACTGAATCTCCAACACCGTCGCAGTCTCTACACTGACAAAGTTTACGATTTATCGAACCGAAAGCCTATTCCTATGAGAACACACTGATTAAAATAAAATTAAGAAAATACCTTGAAGAGCCGTTCCGATCTGCTCGGGCGCACGAAGAAGAATGGGTCCTCCTATCTCCCTTCGCCTTTTTATATTTTCTATTTCGTTCCAGCCTTGCTCAAGCCGGATTTAACCGAGTCAGGATTGTGTTCAGGCGACTAACACGGTTCTTTACGGCTCAAGCCGTGTTTGAACTGCAGATAGCCGCTTGCGCAGCTTAAGCCGCGTGCGGACCGCTCAAGCCGCTTGCGACCATGATGACGCAATGTTTGTTTACCTCAATTCCACCGCCTTAAACCCATTGTTCAACCAAAACACCACTTGTACATTCTAACTACTTCAGGTGTTTTAAAGATTGTTTACTGCAACATTCATAAGACATTTCATGTTTTAAATCTAAGAAAACGCCTGCATGAAAAATGGGGCAACGTTCCCATGTAACCGAGATGCACATGGCGATGTCTAAGTACAAGATATTTGTAATATTTGTTGAAACAGACACGGGTCAACGTGTGAACCGTTTCACCCGACGGGAAAGAGGCGTAATGTTATGTATGTATGTATGTATCATTCACTTGCTCGAATTTCAGAACAAGGCACTCTCGCCAAAACACAATTTTGCTGCCTTGCAAAACAATTAACTATTGTTCAGTCAACGACAGGTCAAGCTTGACACTTGCAGTGCAACTCTAGCCCGTACGCTATTGAAATAAGAACGGAATAAAGTCGAAAGTGTCTTGTTTGATGTGCTTTTGACTGTACCAGTTACATTTTCATTTCTATTCTTGACATTTATTTCTTGGAAAAAGTTGACCAGATTTTTTGAGTGATCATGGAATTTCAGGTTTTGTATATGACAGCCTGTATAATAACTTTCATCGGAGGAAAGACAACGTTTTTTTTGCATACAGCGTGAATTTTTATCTCCATAATAAAGTGGTTACGTGATCGTCTCATTTTGTATGGAAAGGCGATAATTTTTTTTCAAATAATTTTTTTTTTGTTCGGGAATGCTGCTTGTTTTCATGAGTAGAATCACTGGGCTTCGGGAGCAATACCAATAAATATCACGCTGTATATCTGTGTTAGTACACTCAACGACACGTCACTAAAAACACTTTGGACTTTATGGCATGGTAATAGAGTTCAAAAGGTTTCAACTGACTTGCGGTTGACCGTACCATATTTGTAGAGTAAAACGTTCCTATCTTTGTGTTATTAATTTTTTTTTTAAATGAGTTAGCGAATTTATTTATAAATTTTCCTTGAATATTGTAAATATTTTAATCTAGATAATAAATTCAGCTTGCGTGTGAATAGCAGATAAAACTCAGTGAATTTCGCATAATTAAACATTAAGAGTTTCGTTTACCAAGCGCTGGCCATACAAAAATTACTTGGTGGCTTTACATTTATTGCCACAAAATTTTATAAGAAGAAGTGCTTGTGTTAGTTGTTTGTCAAAAGGGCGAGCTCAGTAAACGAAATTGAACAACTTTCCCAAAGAAATATTTTTGGGCAATGAAAAAAATATTTACTTCTCCATAAAAACTGTTCGACCAGAATGAGCAACTTGTATGGAGAGGTTAAACATTTTTTTCATTTCCCAGAAATGTTTCTTTGGGAAAGTTGTCCAGTTTTAATGACTGAGCACGACCTTTCAGTTTTCGGTACGGTTTTGTGAGCGAAAGATAAAGTATCGATCCGTCCTGCCTTCATAGCCGACTTCGTAACACAGAATAAAGCTAGGACGACGTTCGTGAAACGTGAAACGTGAAACGTATGAACGACGTTCGTGAAACGTCCTTAAACCAACTGAGATCCACATGAAAAGTTAGCTCCGTGTTTCGCAAAACTACTCTAGACCAACATTAAAACTTCTAGTAATGAATTTACCTAGCACTACGATAAGTCAGACCGCGCAAACTAATTATTTACTTAGTTTGTAGAAATAATTATAATACGAAAAAGAACTAAAAACTACGAAAAATTTCAATTACAAATATGAATTTACGAAGAAAGAGTGATTCGGTCTGAACAATTTATAAATTGGCCATTATCGATTTAATTACAAATTGTAAAAAATGCTATATTTAACCCAAAAATGGTCAAGCAGGAAACACTGCGACTTTGCGCCCGCGTGGCTGTTCTTTCGTGCTCTAGCATGCTGGAGCTGTTTTTATGCCTGACAGGCAATTTTGAATTTTATTTCTATTTCCATAAAGTCCATTTTGCAATGTTATTAAAACTGTTCTGCTCTGCTCTACGTTTGGTATGCGCGGACCCATATTATCGTAAACGCTATAGAATAGAATAAAAATATATGGGATTGACATTAGCTGTCACGCAACATTTTGTTAGCTAATGTCAGTCCCATAAACTTCATTTCTATTCTATTAGCGTTTGCGATTGTAGAAAGCCGCCTGTCTCTAGACCCAGCTACACTTCAATTTTAAAGAATGATTAATCAAATCAAATCAAATTCATTCATTTCAGGCCAGTGACCCATACTTAATTATACAAACAAAACAAATGTCAAAATTGAAATACAAAATTAAATTAAAATTAAACACAAAATTAAGTTATAATTGAGTTTAAAATAAAATTGTAAATTATCATGCAAAATTAAATGTCAAATATTACCTATATTAAAATAAAAAAAAATACAAATTATTTAATGAAAGGGGATGCAGTGGCATGCAGCTGCAACCACCTTCGCATCATCGGTGAATCCCACCGTCCGGACAGTGATCTCAGGATTCTGTTGGGGATTCTGTTAAATACAAGCCAAAATAAAATAATAAATAAAGTATTCTGTAAACGTATCGTGCTTAAGCAAACTCAAAGTTTACATTATCAACATATACGGAAACTTACACGGATATACGAAGGCGTCATTCCGCAAACTCACTGCTCAAACCACTTCCAGCTGAATTTGGAGAAAATACATACAAACACTAAATACAAAGTTCGTTCAGTTATGGTAAAGTTTAATTAAATATACATGCAACAAGCAACAATACAAGTTGTACAACTTTACATTCAGTTGTACATACAAAGTTAAAGTGGATACTGCAGTCTTCCATTTCGGAGGTTATTTTGTGCATAGTGGAAATGTCGTGGCCAGATCGTGGTATTGGCTATTTCATGATGTATGTTGGTTACTTCATGAATTCATGTTGGTTACTTCATGAAATGCAACCTAACATAACCGAACCTTTCATGAAGTGGTCAGCCACATCATGAAGTGATCATTTCTAACGATCTGGCCACGACAGATACACCAATGATTCGTACACCTACTATGACCAATCCAATTTCAGCGAGGATTGAGACAGGGAGATTTCATACCTTCTAAACTATTCACCGCTGCATTGGAAAACGTCTTCAAACTCCTGGACTTTTTTTTTTATTGAAAATGGGCTTACTCTTGACCTCGATCTAGTCTTGAAGACAGAGATGAGGTCGACGATGGAACGAGCTTACCCAGAAGAAGCCTATTCACTCGCGACTTGAATAGATTCGGGTTATATGAACTCGGGAACACAGACGCAGGCAGAGAATTCCACTCTTTAGCCGTGCGCATTATAAAAGATGTTTCAAAGCGCTTTGTGCGAATGTGCGGAATATCAACCAAGTATGGGTGATATCCTGCGGTGCGTCTGGACTCCCGATGGTAGAAGGGAGATGGTGGAATAAGCTCGTGGAGCTCTAGAGCACACTCTCCGAAGTACAATCTGTAGAAGACCGACAGACATGCAACTTTGCGACGGTGGGCCAGACTGTGAAACTTGGTTTTCACCAGCATCTCATCGCCAACGAGCTTCTTGGCTCTGCGGTCTATCGAGTCAAGTGCGGCTAGCTGGTATTTGGCTGAGCCATCCCAAAGGTGACAGCAATTCTCCATGCACGATCGGACTTGGGCTTTATATAAAACTAGAAGCTGACCAGGAGTGAAGTAACGCTTAACCTTATTGAGGATGCCCAGCTTTTTTGCCGCAGTTTGGGCTTTTGACTCAATGTTAGCGCCGAAGTTCAGATTTGCACACAACTTCATGCCAAGTAGCTCGAGGCTGTCGGTAACTGGTACAGTCGTACCTCGAAAAGTAGGAGCCAGATTGAACGGACTCCTTTTGGCGGTGAACAGACACGCCTGCGTTTTGGTGGCGTTGAAACTTACCAGATTTTTGTCACCAAAGAACGTATTTCGTCACTGCTGGCTTTTGCGCTTGACATATATCTCTCGACGACAGTACTGTCATCTGCGTACCCAACAATACTAGGACCAAGTAGGTCGTTGATGTGCAGCAGGAAAAGAGTCGCAGAGAGAACCGACCCCTGAGGAACCCCGGCATCAATAGCCACGAGGTCAGAGGAGCAGCCATCAAGGACAACTCGGATCGACCGTTCGCTCAGGAAGTCAGAAATCCAAGAGCAAAAGTCAGCGGGAATGCCGTATGCAGGAAGTTTGCTCAGCAGACTTGCGTGCCACACCCTGTCGAAGGCCTTCGAGATGTCTAGCGACACGGCAAGGGCTTCACCGTATTTCTCGATGGCCTCCCCCCAGCAATGCGTGACATACACTAGAAGATCCCCAGTTGATCGTCCCCGGCGAAAGCCATACTGACTGTCACTGAGTAGGTCGTTAGCTTCTAGGTATGTCAGCAGTTTTCCATTGAGGACCCTTTCCATAACTTTGCAGAGTATGGAGGTGATGGCGATTGGCCGATAGTTGCTGGGGTCGGCACGACTACCCTTCTTGGGCACTGGCAAGGACTGGAAAGGACTTGGCATCAACATCAATGGCGAGTATATAACACACCTTCTATTTGCCGACGATATTGTCGTAATGGCTGAGACCCTGGAAGATCTTGGCACGATGCTCAATAACCTCAGTAGAGTTTCACAACAAGTGGGTTTCCAAAATGAACATGGAGACGAAAATTATGTCTAACGCCCTGGTTGTACCCACTCCACTCAAAGATAGATAGAAACTATTGCACACAAATTTGGAGACTCTACTCACTCCACTCAAAGAATGTCTGGTCTGGATATTCGGTACAACTGACCCGCAGAAGCACAACGCGATTCGCGAGGGTAGATAGAAGGGGTGCGGGGTGGTGCGCAAGGAGCAAGAGTGTCCGTTCCACAGAGCAGAAACAATCTTTGTTTCTGCTCTGTGGTCCGTTCTATATGATAGTACTATTACTTAATCTGTCTGTAAAAGCAAGTGAGAGTTTATCTCTACAGTCAAGACCACATTAATCTTGACACATTGAACTTTAATCTTATTTAAGTAGCGGTAGAAGCTAAAGTCGTACTGCGAGTGTCAAGCTTGACCTGTTGTTGACTTCACGTCAAGAGTTACCTGACATTATCGCAAAGTTAAGTAATCTGATATTGACAGGATTTCAGCCAAGTTTTGGCAAATGGATATGAGTGTCTGAAGTCTATCTTACATTGTACTACGGACACAGATAAAATAATAGTAAACTAACGTTTACAGATCCGTCACTCCCAGGCGGGGTGCCGACAAATTTCAACCTTACGGTCTAACATAAAGTCGATAGGTACTTGCAGTGTACCGCTTAGGACCCGTTTTTAAATCGCATGTGATCGCGGACAGGTGGGCTAAGGTGATGATTTAGTCACTTTATGAGATACTGTGCGAGATGCAAGTAGGTATGTAATATTATTCAATCAAACATGCAAATGCTTACTTACCTATTTTGCCGCCATAAGCTTAAGATGACATAAAGAAAAGTTAAATCGATTGCCTTATGTACTGTAAGAATTGATTTTTTTAGGGTTCCGATACCAAAATGGTAAAAAAATAAAAAAAAAGGAACCCTTATAGTGCCGCTCTGTCTGTCTGTCTGTCTGTCTGTCCGTCTGTCTGTCACACCTCTATATCTCAGCAACCACTTATGCTATCAACCTGAAATTTGGAATAGTTTTAGAATATAGTTGCCCAACTTAATTGCACAAGAAAAAATTTTGAAAAAAGTATGATTATTAATATAAAGGGGGCCAAAATAGGGGGGGCCAAATTTCAAATTGTCGCTACTAGGTCGAGTGGGGTATCATATGAAAGGGCTTTACTTGTACATTTTAAAATATATTTTTGTATTTTTTTTTTTTTTTAAATTTCTTAGTTTTAAAGTTATGATGAAAAATGTCAAGAAAAATACCATTCCCCCCCCCTTATCTCCGAAGTTTGAGTAAGGAAAAATCTGAATTAATTACAGTTGACAGAAGTTTATATAAACTTTACAGCAAAAATAAAACGATCTTTCTAAGTTGCACAGTTTTTCAGAAATCTGCAAAAAACCTTTACAAACAAATTTAGTTTTGCGGTCCTGAAAATGGACTTTATTGCTTCCAAAAATACTATAGGTATATCGGAACCCTCGGCGCGCGAGTCCGACTCGCACTTGACCGGTTTTTTTTTTATGCAGACGCATTCCCGGGCCGCGTTGTATACCTACTATGAGGAGTGTCACAGGCCTGCTACGGGGTTCAATAAGTAGCGAAAATGACCCAGAAATTAAAAGACTTTGAATCTTAAAATCTCCGAAGTTTTCCGAAGCTTCAATCCGTTTGAAAAATATAACTTTCATTTAGGTCTTATAAATAGAAAATACTTTCAAACTGGGACCAATGACTTCGATTTTGCTTACGTATCTGTTTCTAGTTCAAAAACTGGCTTTTTGTACGGCATCTATCGAATTTTTCGTTGTTCTCAATTATCAAGTTGCTTGGTGGATTGGATGACTGGCTATTGAACTTTACCTCAATATTTATACCTTTTTAAATTTAATGGCCTAAGATTTTGATACGTTAATTTAAGTGAAATAAATTATCAATACTTTTAAAAATAAAAACATGTGACAGCCGAAAAGCTATTCATTCTCAAATGTCATGTTGAACTGGCTTAAAACCTGTGTTTTCTACCGGTTAAGAATTGAAAAGGAAAAAACATTTGATTGACTTCCCATGGGATATTTTATTTTCAGTTATTTTTGTACATTTGTAAAAGTTAAGAGGAACAGTAGAAAATGATTTTAAATCTACAAAGTAGAAAATCGCAAAATTTCACAACCACAGGCAGGATTCGAACTTGCGTCTTCTGCGTAAGTACCGCAGACGTTTTACCAACTAGGCTACTGTGGTCCTGCCTGATGTTGTGAAATTTAGCGACCTCTATACGCATTTCAACGTTGCGTTTGTGCTGCCACCTACTCGTAGTAAGCTAGTAAAAGAAAGCTGGAAAATAAAAGCAAATGCTTCATTATTTTCAATTATACGTAGTGTTACCATTTTTCAACCCGAAATCTGTCTGCAATGATGGACTAGTTGAGCTAGTACAGCAAATGCTTACTAGGTAGCAGCACAAACGAAACTTTGAAATGCGTATAGAGGTCGCTAGAGTTCACAACATCGGGCAGGACCACAGTAGCCTAGTTAGTAAAGCGTCTGCGGTTCTTACGCAGAAGAAAGGTTCGAATCCTGCCTGTGGTTGTGAAATTTTGCGATTTTCTACTTTGTAGGAACAGTAGATCCAAGAATTATCCCCTTTTATAAAGAAAACTACGAGTATTTACAGAAAGACTTTCCCTTCTTAACCAAAAAAACCTTTTCAATCCTCAAACTTATTGACGTTAGTGTACTATTTGATCTTTTCGACAATATCGACTACAAAATAGCTAACTTTAGAATATCCCAAGATGAAATCCTTTTATCTGAAAAGGTCAAATGTACCTTTTCAAATAGCGGCATTCACTTCGCAAAAGTGCTTTCTATTTTTTATTACTAAGCGACTCAGGATTTGTCTGTCTGGTGGCGACTAAGAATAGGGACCCTGTAAATGGCTTCAAAGGGATCTTGAACTGAAGATTATCAGCAGCGGTTTCTGCGTGTCGTACCATCATACATACTGCGGTTACCAACCACTGCGGTCCATGGTACCAGCGCAATGCTATCAAGCGTGGTGACTACTGTTTCTAGAGGCTATGTCCCTGTCCATTATTGGACATTGGTCCTTTAAGGCGGTTGCTGGGTGGCAGCACCTTACTTTTAGAAATAAATTTATTGCGTCGCAAATACAAAACTTTTCAGTAGTATTGTTCGTTTGGCGGCAATATAGGGTTGTTATATATGTAATAACCTATGACATCATAGCTTAGCTTATCATTTATAGCTTTGTATTGGTAAAGTGCTAAAAGTGGCCGTTTTTGGCAGTTTTACAATACAAAACTATTCACGATAAGCTAAGATGTGATGTGATGGATAATAAAATATAGACCTACCCCAAATTGCCGCCAATCAAACAATCCTTATTAAATGTTTTGTATTTATGACGCAATAAATTTATTTCTCAAAGTGGCAGCACTTCTGCTCAGCAACCACCTTAATAGTAAACGAGCAGTATTTGTATGGTAATCGGTTTCTCGAAATCGGCTCTAACGATTTCGATGAAATTTACCATACGGGGGTTTTTGGGGGCCAAAAATCGATCTAGCTAGGTCTCATGAGTAGGAAAATTGGTTTTCTTTTGCGTGTGTTTTTGAGCATTTAAAAAGATACTGCGTTTTAGACAAAAACCTACAGCGCCGTCTGTATTGGCGGATAGCAAAGTTGGCCCGATGATATTTTAATGTTGAGGCAGCTGTTGTGGTCGAGCCAAGGTCGGTCGCCAAGGAATGTTGTTTCGTGAGTCTTACCGCATACAATTTAAAGCAAAGTTTAGAAAGTCATCGACGAAAGTTGTTGCTTTTGAATTTCTTTTAATGTAAAAAGCAGGTCACCAACGCCCGTAACTCACAAACTTATTAGTAGCACACTTACCAAGACAAGCAAAGCGCGTTGCCTACCCTGAGAACTAAGATGGCATGTCTCATGTGCCGATAATTAGCATCAAAAGTAGGTAAGCGTTGCAGGTATCCTAGAAAAGTGACCATAATAATTTACATCTTTTGTTATTGACTGAGTTAAAAACTAGCCTATCCCAAACAATCTGCTTCAACACCAAATTAGCAACCCCCAAATTCTTGAACAGCGATGCGAAACTGCGAGCAAATGTTGACCCAACGAGGACAGTCGCCCACTAAAGTACGTCAGCAGTTGCAACCGGTGCAGTGGAGGGTAAACATTTACTGTGCTCTGGACGGTACGCCCGACGTGAGTTACTATGTGTTGCATGCACACGGTGGGATTTGCAAGGGAAAAATATGCTTCGGTTTAGGTCAGAGACTTACAGTTGCTGGAAGTGCTTTTGAGACTTAAAGTTGATTTTTAAATATTTTTGGGGCATTAAGAAGCGGCCATTTTGAAGTTATGATTTTCGTTTTTGTACATTTAGAAAGTTATAAAGACAGAATAATTGCGTCTAGCTAGAAAAATTACTGTAAACATATTAGCAGTGGAAAGATATGGTGGAATTCATGAATTCAAAGCTTCTTTATACATTTTAAAATCATTATGGATCTCTTTGTGGAGTCAGTTCAATTACATCGCTTAAAAAAAGGTCGCTATGTATGAAAAATAAAAAAAAATCTAATTATAACTCTACTTTTTAATTTGAACGCTGGTTTAACTTAACCTGTTCACTTTGGGCAAAGAATAGATTTCATTACCAATGCTAGATTGAGCATGTTTACCTTATATATAAAAAAAAAAGTTTTTAAATCTCTTCCAGTAAACCCACACTCTTGGCTTAAAACCACGTAATATCCGAATGGCCAGTGTTTTATTGAGGCTGGCAACATTCGTTTTTACCACCGCCTTTTGACTGCAGTTGTTAATGGATGCACGCGGTGGATAGTTTTTTGAAAATTTAATATTCTGTACATCGGATTTCGTTTGCTTTTTGCTGACTGCGGCGAAGCTAACAGGGAAGTGGTGTAGTGAAAGCGGGTTTTTCATTTTGATTTACACAGTTTGTTTGGAATATGTCAGAAAACATCACGAGTGTTAATATACTCATGAGACAAGTTGAAAAAAATAATTAAATGTACTAAATTTTCAGTAACAAAATTACTCCTTAATGGTTACACTCATTTCCAGTTCCCATAACAACATTGAAATTAAATATATAGTACCAGTGTTTAAGTCAAGCTATCAGATATCGAGTAAAAACATAATTAATAAAATCGGTTCAGTAATTTCTGCGTGATGCTCGAACAAATAAACAAACAAACAAATAAAAATAACCTGGCAACGCTTAGAAGCAGCTATAATAATATATATCATGACTTAGCGTGTATTATATAGAGGGTGTTCAATAAAACATATATGTTTCGTCAAAAATATGGCACCAAAAAAATCTACCCCAGTAAAAAAATAATGATATATAAAATGTCAGGAAATATGTTATTCAATAAGATTATTATACATACATACTTATTTGACATAATAAGTCATGATTTCAATGCCTGTGCCTAAAAAGTACAAAATATGATATTATAATATATTCACAAAACGTATATAATAGCGTGTTAAATCACGTGGACGTGCGGCACGGATATTTTCAACTGCGTATGGATGTAAGTTCTGAAGATTCGTAGTCAGTGTATATTACCGGTTAGGTAGTATATATGTTCCTTGCTTAGAAGGGTTCGGTGGTTTGCACCGTCTAAAGCAGCAATCACAAGTTTCTAAATTCAAAGACTAATTCAGCATAAGTTGCTGATAGATTTGGTTTTGTTAATTGCAATATCCTTACTTCAACGAGCAATGTATGCCGAATTAGTTTCTGAATTAAGGAAGGTGTGATAGCGCGTTATTTAGCCATAACCAAATAACCGCTTTTTACTTTCTATAAGGTGGAGACGCGTTGGTGCAACCCACCGACAACCCACCTTTAATCTTAAAGATTGGATCTGGTTGGCTCTCTGGATTTCCAAGGTCAGGTGGCAGTCGTTCTATGTAAAAACCAGCACCCTCAAGACAAAGCGAAAATTAAAAATGTGCTAAAAAGCAAAAATTGGGAGAAAGTGAATTATTTTATAAATTTCGACTATCTACACTGTATAGATAGGTAGATAGATTTCTGTCTTGTCTTGTCCCGTGTGGTGCCGGCAAAGAATAGTAACAATCCATCTCCACCCGTTGGTGTTGTAAGAGGTGACTAAGGGATTATGAACCAAAGAATGGGCAGCAGCATCGTTGTGTGTATCGTAACAAGTCACCAACAACCGCGGTCCATGGTGCCAGCCGTAACGCTAACAAGCGTGGTGACTTTGGTACTTCCCCACATTGTTCTAGCAATAGCCGGAATTCTGGAGGGAGCTGTTTCATGAGATGTCATGATGTTAGATTGCAACTTTTGAAATTCCGAGAACCATAAAACCGACAAGTCAAGAACTTTATTACAAAGTCAAAAACTCGTATTACAGCCATCACTTTGCTGTCTAGTTTCCAACAGTTTGAAATTCAAATAAGACGGTTTCAGTGGTTTCCAAAATATCCGACGAAAATCAAAATTTTGATTCCGCTGTCTTGTTAAGTTGTTGCTTACGAATTCGAATAGATTAAAATTGATCTTTAATTTGGGATAGTATTTTCTTTACAAAATCAAGTTTGGAGCCCTAATGTTACAATGTTGAGTATAAGTAAAAAAAACTTGTTGACGTGGCTAAATTTATTCTCATTTAACATTTCTAGGGTGCCGAACCAAAATGGAAAATCCGAAACCCTAATTTGCGACTTAGTTTGTCTATCTATCTTTCACACCTCGAAGCCTGCAAAATCCGTGTTAGCTTACCCCACTGCATCAATTATCCCAGTATCTGAGCAATTGCCCCCTGGACACCATCTGCCCTGGCCGACTTGGAAGTCATTAAACAGACTCCGGAACCAAGTCGGTCGGAGTAACGAAAACATGTGCAAGTTGGGCTTTGGTGCGGATCCTGCTTGTCTGTGTGGCTTCACTCCGCAAACGATGGCACACGTTTTGACCTGCCCTGCGTGCCCCTTTACCTGCTCGCGTGAAGACCTTTACAATGCGACCGATAATGCAGTCTGTGTGGTGAAGTATTGGTCTGATACAATATAAATCACGCCAGAATCGACTCGAAGAAGAAGAATCTCAGCAACTACTCATGCTATCGACTTGAAATTTGGAATAATTTTAGAATATACTTGCTCAATTTTAGTGCAATTGAAAAAAAAAACATTTTTATTATTTTTATATTGAAGCGGCAAAATTTTAAATTGCCGATACTAGGTGAAATGGGATATTGTATGAAAGGCGTTTTCTTGTTTATTTCAAAATGTTTTTGTAATTTTTACAACTTTTTTTTATAAGTAAGGTTGAACCCCCCTTATTTCCACAGTTTTTTGAACAACAAATCTTAATTAGTCGATACAATTTAATATTACAGCAAAAATAAAACGAAATCTCTTGTTAGTACAGTTTCTTAGATATCTGCAAAAGGCATTTACAAACAAACTTAGTTTTGCGGTCCTAAATATGGACTTTATTTTTCTTAGCAATTTACCTTCAGAACGCGAGTCTGACTCGCACTTGACCATTTTTTTTCTTGAGGCGTTTTCGCGTTTATAATATTAGTAGGATGTGATTTAGTTAAAGATAAAGGTAGGAGATAAAGATAGGTTATTTAGTTCTGAATACTAATGCGGCAGTTTAGAAGAGGCCCACCCTCCTTAATCGTTCGCCAGTAAAAGCCGGACTTAAGTGAGAATCCGACCTAATACTAATTAAGCTCTTACGGGTCTTTCGTTTACATCTGTGCCCGTACGAAACTAACAGTGCTATGAAATAAAAAAATATATCCCGTGTGGTGCCGGCAAAGAATAGTACCATCTCATACATACCCGTGGGTGTCGTAAGAGGCGACTATGGGTTATAAACTAGAGGATGGGCAGCAGAATTCTTTTGTGTATCATTCCGTCTTACTTACTCCGGTCATCTACAACCGCGGTCCATGGTGCAAGCCATAACGCTGACAAACGAGGTGAGATTTTTCCAGCAACAGCTAGAATTCTGGAGAGAGCTCCCTGTCCTGTAGTGGACATGGGATGTTATGATAATTTAAAACCAACAAGTCCGACTACGTAACAGAAAAGAGGGTAACAGGCTAGGATTGCGAGGATTGCTGCTTATATACATACAGGTCAAACACATAGCTCTACTTTTGCATGGTCTTCACCGCATTCGGATAAAAATACATATTATAACGAAATTGGAAACTGTGGATTTATAAACCTTCAAATTGCATAACTTTTCTTTATTTGATAATAGGCATTTCATCATAACATCCCATTAAACGTCCACTACAGGACAGGGAGCTCCCTCTAGAATTCTAGCTTTTTCTGGAAAAATGTAGAGGGGAAGTACCATAGTCACCTCGCTTTGCAACAGGTTTTGTATGTGTCATTGCTATCATATACGTATGTACGTAGTTATTTTGAAGACAATGTTCTGTACTCCTCATAATAGTGTATTTCTTCTAGGTACAGTACAGTACAGTCACAGAACAAAGTCATAGTACTATTATACAGAACGGACACTCTCCGCCCCCCTTGCAATCCACCCCGCACCCCCCGCGCGCAAACGCCCGCGCGTTTGTCGTGGTCCTACTGAGGGTCTTTTGGTACTGACCTTCCTATTTAAAATTACAAATTTGCGCTCGATGTATATAGTGTCCGGCGACGTCAACTAAATCCAATCCAAATTCATATAAAATATTCGAAACTAACTTTGTCTGTCAGTTACGTTTTAACGCCATAAACACTGAACCAATTTCGATGAATTTTAGTTAGATGTAGGTCACTTTAAATATCAATTATGACAATATACTTACAACCAGGTGGCCCACCTGCTCGTTTGCCTCTACTTGAGAAATAAAAAAAAAATTCTGAATACAGAGATCTGTCAATTACAACTCAAAACTAAAATACTTAGTTTTTGGTGCAAAAATAAACTTGATTGGATGAAAAGTTTCTATGGAAAACCCATAATTTCTAATGTTAAATAAATATTTTATAATCCTATACTAATTAACGAGCAATATTTGTATATATTTTTGTACTTAATCGGTTTCTGGAAAGCGGCTTTAACGATTTCGATGAAATTTACCTTACATGGGTTTTCGGGGGCGACAAATCGATCTAGCTAGGTCTTATGTCTGGGAAAATTTGTTTTCCCCTTATTATTAAGCATTTTTTTTAATACCGCGTTTAAGACAGAAACCGACAGCGCCATCTGTTGGCGTGTAGCAAAGCTTGCACACAAGATGATATTTTAATGTTGAGGCGGCTATTTTAGAGCAAAGCTTGTTCGCCCAGATACTAAAGTTACTTATGTGAACCACATACCAGGCATAACACTACTAGTTCAGAATGTTACATGTATAACGTGTTACTAATACCACACAAATATTAACTTTAATTTTATGCACCTATTTCCGCGTACAGTGAAGGTAGCAGTTAGCGTTCATTACGTACGGTACAGCAAGTGTGTGGTATTCAAAGCTGTTGTACTTACTGTACGCTAGTTTAGTCAACTGCAAAAAATATTTACTGTTAAAAAATAGAGTTTAATAATTAGAATTTAAGTTAGAAGGTCTCCTCCGGGGGTGTAAGGGACGGTGTACTGAAAACTGAAAGGGCGTGCTCAGTCAATGAAACTAAACAACTTTCCCAAAGAAAAAATTTTGGGATATAGAAAAAAAATTACCTCTCTGTACAAATTGCTCACTATGATGGAACAGTTTGTACCGAAATAATTTCAGCTCTTGTTTGTTTTTATAGCCACAAAGCTTCCACAAAGCTTGGTCTGCTGAATTCGGTCTCAAATCCCACCCCAACGCATTATTTGAGCAGAACACCAAGCAGAGGCCAAAAGGTTTTGAAGAACACCGGCGGGTGTGGTGCCTTCTGAACCGTATCAGAACGGGAGTTGGCAATTGTGGTGCTCAGCGGTATAAATGGGGCTGGTGCGAGTTGGCTGCGTGTCAGGGCGGGTGTCCTGAACAGACCCTGCACCACATTGTGTTTGACTGCCCGCTTACTAAGTTTGACGGGAATGAGGAGAACCTTTTGTCACTTACAATGTACGCAGTTACATATTATCTAATATTTTAATAATTTTTTAAGTAGAGAACACGCCATACGATAAATAAATAAAATAGCTTGCTCTGTTTAGATTTTGTTTGTTTTAGTTCAGTGGACTTTTATTACTGTTGACTGTTTTCACTGGCAGTGTGTCTCAAAGTTAAATAATTCTGCGTTTCTACGCAAACCCTGGAGGAAGTTGGACTACTAACAAGTTTGTTTGCCGACAGTACCTGCTTGCAGGTTGTGTTAGTTGTAGGGATGATTATAATAATAATAAGTTCCTCACATCCGAAACGAAACAAACATACTTACAGGCCTAATGTGTTCTACTTCAATAACCCTTGGTTTTCGAACCCACGTTATTGAACAACACCCCTAGAAAAAAAGCGAAAAAAGAACCCCAAAAGAAATTATAATATACATACATACATACATAATATCACGCTTTGTTCCCATCGGGGTAGCCAGAGACTACAGTTCTCCACCTGCTACGATCTTGACATACTTCCCTTGCTTCCTGTACTTTCATCAATCCTTTCATACATGCTCGTCGGTTTAGGGTACTTTTAACCTGGCCTTTATTCAGAACGTCCTGAATTTGGTCCTGGTACGGTCGCCGAGGCCTTCCTCTTTCAACGTTCCCATTCACTCTCGCCTTGTAGATCTCTTTCGTCAATCTTCTTTCATTCATCCTCTCTACATGACCAAACGATCTCAGCATCCCTGTTTCAATTTTAGTCACTACGTCTTCTTTTACGCCTCAACGTTCTCTTATCACACTATTTCTAATCCTGTCACTCAGTTTCACACCAATCATACTCCTCAGCGCTCTCATTTAATATAATAGTAAACAAGGGAGAGAAGAAAAGAAACAACAAATAATATCAATAATAAATTCTTTATTTGCAACTTAACAGTTTTTTTAATGTAGAAACTCAGAAGCTTGTGCTAGTTAACACTGTGTTACAAGCTTCTTATATTTGGGGAGATAGTGATATGCGGGAAGTTTTAAATTTTACTTCGCTAATGAGCCCAATTTTAGTCTTAGTATAATAGCGCTAAAACGAATAGAAAAAACGGAGTCAGAAACACCATACTGCGTTCCAAAACTGATATTGGTGAAGTCGCAGTGCCCAAGCACCAGTCTTAGTTGGGTATATTAAAATAAGTATCATGCAGCATGCAATAATAAATGAAATATGAAATATGTAGTTCACTTCTGGACAGGACTTTTCCTCCAGAATTCCATAATAAAAAAAAACTTAATTCGACCAATGTTCCAATGTTCGTAGGTCAAAAATGTTCAGTTAAATGACCAAAACCGCCTCTTAAAATTCCAGGAGTGATAAAAAATAAGGGTGATTTTATTTTTGTGCAATCAAAAGCTTTTCATTCGTAGAAGTAGCTACGACGTAGTTTCGTAGCACACGTAGCATTTATGTAGCTTCTTCGTAGCGTTACCGTAGTCACTTCGTAGCTAATACGGTATCATTGTTATAATGTGTTTCTAATTTACCTCTTTCTGACTTTGAGAGGTTTTATACAGGGTGTTAAAGGACAGGTTAGCAAAAATAAAAAGAACGTAATCAGTCGATAAAACTAAACTACTTTTTACCAAGAAGCACATCATTGGCAACGTAAAAAAAAAATCTTCATACAAACGGTCACTATACAAAATTTGTGATATTGTATGGAGCATCAGATTTTTTTTTTCTTTTCCTGACATGTTTCTTGGATAAAATTATTGGGTTTCGGTCAACTGACCATTCACTTCTTGCCATCCTATCCCTAACACCAGTATAATTCATAAAACAGTAGAGACACTACAGTTTTTCGTTGCTGCTGATTTATTCAAACAGTTGTCTGGAAGACATCATTTTTAGGGTTCCGTACCTCAAAAGAAAAAAAACGGAACCCTTATAGGATCACTTTGTTGTCCGTCTGTCTGTCTATCTCTCTGTCAAGACCCTTTATCTCACGAAAGGGTAGAGGTATCAGGTTGAAATTAATACCATATATTATGGTCCATGAACCACACAAGATCTGAAAATTTCAATTTTTTACAAGGACGCAATCAATAGATATGGCATTTTATGTCCTCATCTCCATACATTTATGCACTAAAGCAAAACCTATAGGGTACTTCCCGTTGACCTAAAATGATGAAATTTGACAAGAAGCTAGGTCTCACAGTAAAAATAAAAGTCTGAAATCATTAAATATTACAACTTTTCTCACAACTAATGGTAACCAATTGTGGTGAGCTCACGTTTCAAGAACATTCATATAAGAGAAGGGTCAAGTTGGATGGTCGCGGAGGCAATATTTGTTTTAGTTCTATTTTAAAAACGGGAACATTTATAAACTTGAAAATTGGTATGTTTATAGTGCATAAGCTATAAAACAACATCAAATAATAAAATTGGTCAAGCGCGTGTCGGCCTCAAATAATCTAGCACACTAACTTACTGAAATTTCAACTAATACAATTATGATTATGAGGTGGTACGGAACCCTCGGTGCGCGAGTCCGACTCGCACTTGGCCGGTTTTTAGTGATAAGACCGCCTTTCGCCCACTTAATAAAAACTTGTAGTTTTTAATTTTATTTCGTACTGCGTTTGTCCCGTGTGGTGCCGGCAAAGAATATTACCAACCCATACATACCCGTGGGTGTCGTAAGATGCGACTAAGGGTTATAAACTGTACGACGAACACCAGCATCCTCCTGTGAATCATACCATCTTACTTACTGCGGTCACCTACAACCGCGGTCAATGGTGCCAGCCGTAACGCTGACAAGCGAGGTGACTATGGTACTTACCCTCCACATTTTTCTAGCAAAAGCTAGGATTCTGGAGGGAGCTCCCTGTCCTGTAGTGGACATCATGGGATGTTATGATGATGACTGTGTTTAATGAAGAGTTATTCATTCATGAACATATAAGATAAAATTTATTTGAATAAAACTATGTCTAATTAATTTAACAGTAGGTCTTATAGGTCGAAAGAGATCCTGATCGGCATCTACCCTACGTTATTGCATGCCAAAAAGGGAGAATTTTAGAGAATTCAATATAAATTTATATCGTAAAAGCTTTTGTTATATGACATTTCAATATTAATTGTTGGCAACAAACCTATTTTATGAAACTATTTCCATTAGGTAACTGTATCTGACGTAACCAAGGAGTTTCTAACCCACGCTAAGCGAAGCATAGTAAAACCTCCTTGGACGTAACTATTTAAATAAATATGTAAATCAAATGCCAAATCGTTCGAAGTTACCACAATATAATTAAATTCAGATGATCCACACTATACACAAAGCTGAAATCTGCACATACACAATATGTTTATATGTCTTGGGGTGAAGCGAAAGCGATTGGCTTCAAGTTTGGAAGAATAAGTTGTAAGGATTCAGATTCATCATCATACCGTGCAGGTACGATGATGATAAGGCACATCGCAAGACAAATCGATGGCCTATGGGGCGTAAAGGTTCTAGAGTGGCGACCACGTACCGGAAGACAAAGCATTGGCAGGCCCCCCACAAGGTGGACCGACGATGTGGTCAAGCAGTGGAGCAGCGCAGGACCGCGAGCCAGGGAGATCTTTAGGGGAAGCCTATGTCTAGCTGTGGACGTCTTTCGGCTGCTATGATGATGATGATGATACCGTGTGGGTTTCAAGGTTTATGACCGACCTTAAACCCTGGTGTCAGGGTTGTTGAGCCGGCAAAGGCCTCGGACATAGCTCATTAACGACTACATCCACACATAGTACCAACGGCTTAGCGTGCCTTCCGAAGCACGGAATCATCTTACTTTTCAGTTAATCAGGTTATTCATCCTGCAATATCCTTGTTTGCAATTTTGTATGTAGGCAGATTTTTTTTTATTTCCTGAAAATTCTTTTTATTCACTGAAATATGTTCCCTTACAATGACTGATCATCAAGCCCTATTAGTTTTCGAAACGCTGTCCCTTGAAGTTCTTATATACCTGTGTCTAAGTCAATATATTAATTATCTACGAGTAACATAAGAAGTTTTACAAAAATCAGTTCAGTAGTTTTTGTGTGATGCTCTAACAAATAAACAAACAAAGAATAAGTCCAAAAATCTGGGATTTGGATTCAGGGGTAACAAAATAGGATAACGTGATATTTTTTATTAATATCTTCATTGAACGGACAAAATCAATTAATAATTTTACAATTGATCAACGCGAAGAATCTGAAAAAAAAAATTGTTTCACTGTTGTTGAATTTTATTTCGATAAGTAGGTTTCTCAATGAGAGTGTTGACAAGAACTACTATATTTTTAAATGCTTTAAAATCATGATATTATGAGGTCACCGTATTCGAGTATCTATGTGTAAGTGAACCATCTGAATCTTATTATTCTGTGGGAATTGGGTGCTATGTTCCAAAATGGAAATTAACTAAAATCTAGACTAGACTGTAACAACAGATGTTCATGTTTTGATTCTAGGTCTGAGTTTGAATTGAACTTGATTAATATTAGGTCTTTACCTATGAAATTGCCGTTTTGTATGGCGAATTTTAGGTAAACTCAATTTTCAGTACTAACATTTTTGCATTTTTCTTAGGAATTATGAATCCAATTTTTTAAATTTTATTAAGCTTTATTGGGAAGACATTAAGCTAACAGAAGCTTAAATTTAATTTTCGAAAAAAATTATCTGTAAAAAAATATAACAAATCTTATGATGAAATCGGACGACATTTAAGACGAACAATTTTCGAACCTTTAATTTTATATATCAAACAAAAAATAAAAATTGTATTTTATGCGTAAATTCATGACCTTGAAGTCAACTTTCAAATATAAGACAAATGAAAAAAATTGCATTAGAATTATAGGAATTATGATCTCATTAATATGTAAGAAAATTTCGGCAATTTCATAGGTAAAGACCTATTATTTGTCCGTGTGATACCAACCCATCTGTACCCGTGGGTATCGTAAGAGGCGACTAAGGGATTATGAACCGGAGGATGGGCAGTAACATCATTCTGATTGTACCATTTTACATACTGCGGTCACCAACAACAACGGTCACCAGCCGCAACGCTTACAAACGTGGTGACTTTGGTAAATCCCTTCTAAAATACCACGCGTTTTTGCTAGAGCTCATGAAGGAGCTTCATGTCCTACAGTGGACGTTTCATGGGATGTTATTGTGATGATAGATATTTAAAAAATATCGTATAGTTTAAACGAGCAATATTATTGAAATTTGTAAGTAAATTTTATTTTCATCAATCAATTATGAAATTTACAGAAAGGTAACAAACAGTATACATATTACGAAACATTTATAGACTACACTGGTAGTATACATACATCTTTGTAATTGTATTCTAGAAAATAGCTCTGATTCATAATATAGGGTAGGCCTGTCAGGGTTATGAGATTGAGAAAATCAGTTTCAAATTTTCTTCGAAAAATGAAAATAAGGCGTTTAAGGAAACCCTACAGTGCAATCTGTTCGTTCTATTTCGCGTAAGATTAATTCAAGACAAATATTATCGCTTTTCCCGTGTGGTGCCGGCAAAGAATAGTACCAACCCATACATACCCGTGGGTGTCGTAAGAGGCGACTAAGGGTTATAAACTGGAGGATGGGCAGCAGCATCCTCCTTTATATCTTACATCTTACTTACTGCGGTCACCTACAACCGCGGTCCATGGTGCCAGCCGTAACGCTGACAAGCGAGGTGACTATGGTACTTCCCCTCCACATTTTTCCAGCAAAAGCTAGAATTCTGGAGGGAGCTCCCTGTCCTGTAGTGGACGTTTCAATGATGTTATGATAAATTATGTAAAAAATCCACGACATTGAAACAAATCTAAATCAAGAACGTAAAATATAAATAAAAAGCATAGGATATGTATTCTTGAGCTAAAAATAAAAAAAGAAAACAAACACTGTATAAAAGCCTTCCAGTGTTAACTAATAATAAATGAACATGTGAAAAATAAAGATTTTCTGGTACCTTAGAAACAAGGGTGTGACACTCGAAAATAGGCTGAGTACATATCAGTGCCAGACGTGGCGACAGAAATAAACTATTATCTGAACGGAAGTTGTTTCTATCGCTTAAGGAAGTAAGCCAACAACGGCCTTATACTGGGTGTAATGGACAGCCTTCCGAGTACTGAAAGGGCATGATCAGTCAACGTAACTGAACAACTTACTGGGAATAAAAGTTTTAGGAAATGAAAAAAAATCGGCCCTCCATACAAAATTGCACACTTGATTGGACAGTTAGTATGGAGGGGCTGATGTTTTTTCATTTCCTGAAACTTTTAGTCGCTGTAAGATGTTCAGATACGTTGACTGATCATGCCCTTTTAGTATTCGGAAGACTGTCCCTTGCACCCAAAGAGATTTGAACCTCGCTACGCGCAGCGAGGTTCAAATCTCTTTGCTTGCACCCTGTAGATGGGTTATTGTAAACCTTACGCCTGCGAGACCACCTGGAACGTAGGGGAAAAAAAGTCGCAACTTGAAGCTTTTTTTTAATAAAAATCCTAGCGCCATCTCTTAGTTTTCCGCTATAACGGTCCGGCTTGTAGCTAAATTAATCGTCCACCAGTTATTTTCGAGGGAGCCGAGCGGTGAGCTGGGAACAATTCAGCCAATAGGAAGGCGCCATTTTCCTAACTTGTGAAATGCGCTGTCAAATGGAGCAATCCTGTTGGCTGAAATTATCCAGCTCACAGGTTAGCTCCCGCGCACATCACTGGTGGAAGTTCACCCTTATTCGTGTTTCAGAAAGCACGTTACGCCCTTAGTCCCAACTACTGTCACTAAAGTGCGGTAGTTAAAACAATTCAGAGGCTATTCGGCAAAAAACTCTGACAGGTTGTATAGTTGGACTTTGAATACTAACCATTATGTGTAGTTTGCCCTCTGAGGAGGTCAAATGACAGTCGCTTTGTGTAAAAACAAGAGCCCGCGTTAAAATCCTTGGTTGATTCCTTATAATGAATAAAGCTAGAGTCATGACGATGACACTATAGTTGTTTTATTACTAGCGGTCACCTATCCAGGATCTGACCACACTGGTGCATCCTCTCTAAACCTACTGTCAGAAATTTCAAGCCGCAATAATACGGCCATCACTGCTCAATTTCTGTGATCAAAAAGAAAGAACAACACTATCGGACATGAGCGCTTCTAATAAAAAGATTGTATGACTCAAATACTGTACGAATTTTCAACCATGGGATTATCCTACGGTTCTAACAGGCTATTAATGTATCAACCCTGTATGTCCATTCAAACATATTTCAAAGAGCGCGTGGGTTTTTACTGTCGCTTCTTTTTTTCCCAACATGGCACCGCTTTCATTGTGAAGCGATGTAGTTGAGCCAACGTTTAATATCCAAAACATTGAATAAATGTATTTTTTTTGGTCTATTTTCCTTCCGTACTATAAGAAAAAAAAGGACGGGTTGCACTCCGGCAGTGCCGGCACAAGTGAAAACTTGCATTTTTGAATATTACGCTTTTTGTAAGGGTCAATCGCGCCATTGCTCGCGTACTTCTTTAATGTCACTGAATAAAAACCCGTATTGTAATAACAATACGGTTGACAGATGACGCGTTTTCGATCAGGCTACAGATCTGACGCGAGATCTGACGTGAGTTTACCATTTTTTACCCATCTAAAAAAGTGCCAAGCGCCGCTAAAGAAGTTTTCACTTCAAAAAAATCTGTTTTCTTTCTAGTGAAACTAAGCCTTATTTCTAATACCGCCCTTATTTCACAAGTAACATGGGTCTGGGTAATAATTTCCTACAAGCAGCTGTGAGCCAAATGTGACATGTTTAAGTAGAAAAGGGCCCATATAGGAGGTTGTGAAAAAATACTGAACTGAATTTCACGAAATCCTGTAACTGGAAATAGACACATATAGGCAGACTTACGGCAGACATAAAAGGTCCTAATGAAATAGTGAACATAATTTTAGTGTGTTATTCAGACCATGAAACTGAACAACTTTCCCCAAGGAACATAGCTCGAAATACGAAAATAAATTTTTGACCTCCCATAGAAACTGCATCAGCTGATAGCGCATTTTGTATGGGAGGTCAAATTTGGTTTTTCGTATTTCGACCTATGGCCCTTGAGGAAAGTTGTTCAGTTTCATGGTCTGAGTAACATACTAAAATTATGTCCAATTAGGACCTTATATAGGGTGACTTTTAATTAGTTCTTGATAGCAAAAGATATGCATGTACTCATGATACTGAACAACTTTTCCCAAGGAACATAGGTCGAAATACGAAAAACCAAATTTGACCTCCCATACAAAATGCGCTATCAGCTGATGCAGTTTCTATGGGAGGTCAAAACTTGATTTTCGTATTTCGACCTATGTTCCTTGGGGAAAGTTGTTCAGCTTCATGGTCTGAGTAACATACTAAAATTATGTTCACTATTTCATTAGGACCTTATATACGTTACACATACGACGGAAAGAGAGAGACTGATGACAGACAGAACGATCCTTTGAAGGTCAAGGGAAACCACACGATGAAGAAACAGCTGAAGGTTTTTGAAGTCTTCGATGAGGTATTTGTCCAGCTTCATCATTGCTCTAGTCCCTTCCGTTTAATACGGAATCACTACCTAACCAAATGGATTTGACGAGAGACGCTTGTTAGCGTTGAGGTTGGCTTCATAGACCGCGGTTGTTGGAGACAGCAGTTTGTAAAATAATGGTTTTACATGCAGAAGAATGCTGCTGCCCATACTTTAGTCCCTAAGTCACCTCTTACGACCCTCACAGTTAGAGATTAATAATAAAAAAATAATAATAAAATCGTTTATTTTCCATCCACAAACAATTAGTCACAAACAAAAATGAGGAAATAGAATAAAATTAGTACAATTACTAATTATTTGTGGGAGAACTGGCGCCTTAGCTAAGCCGTGGCCTGTGTTTTAGGTCACCAGGACCCCCATCTCGGATAACCTGGGAACATGTATGTATACAGGTAGTTATGATAAATAATCGGACATAAATTACTAATTTTGACATTAGAAGATAGAAAAGTATTTATATTTAAGATAGGTACGAATATATTTATCGGCGCAGGAGGCCATAATATCATAATCCCAAGTCTCACAAGGATATAGTGGGTTCAGGTATAATTAACCAGGATCGAATTATTGTCACATCACGTTTCGTGCTCCGGGCTTATGATGAGGCACCCGGACCCTTCTGTTCCAGTCTGACCCTGGGTAGCTATTACAGCTGACTCCATGTTTGCACATCCTGTGCTGTGATACCACTAGTCATTAGTTCAGGAGTTGTTATTATGATTCGTTTTGGGTTCAGGACGATCGCAACCTTAGACTATATAATACTAACGTATAAATCGCAACCCTCCACTAAGATGGTTTGTTGTGACGTCCCTTCACCTTGACGCTTCATAAGATCGACAGCTAACTAAATACTCAGCTGCCAGTCTATTCCTGAAGCAAGGAGATCTCACTCGGTGTCGCTAAGAAGGTGCTGCTAGTATGTGCCTACATATTTAATTAATTAACAATAACAAATTTGAGTGTGTAAGGGTATTTTATGTGTGTGTGTGTAGCGTGTAAGTGTGTGAGAGTGTGTGTGTATATGCATTACTTTGGTAATTTATTGGGGAGAGACTCGTCTTAACCATCAACAAATAAGAGAGTTAGCAAGTATTTTAGAATTAAACTATGATTGAAACTGCAGAAGCTTTTCAGTTCTAGAATAGTCAAGCCCAAGTAGCCATTTTGTAGTTTTATGTTTACATTCATATCTGCTGAGTCTGAAAATACTTGCTTCTTTATTGATAATGTTGTACAGTCTAGCACCAATGAAAAATAAAAATCGCTGAGCAAAACTTTAAGATAGGTTGATACTATTCTTTGCCGGCACCACACGGATATACAGGGTGTAATAAAAAGGGTATACCTACCATGGGAAGAGCCCATGAAACTGAACAACTTTCCCTAAGGAACATAGGTCGAAATACGAAAAAAAAAATTTTGACCTCCCATAGAAACTGAATCAGCTGATCGCGCATTTTGTATAGGAGGTCAAAAAAATTTTTTCGTATTTCGACCTATGTTCCTCAGGGAAAGTTGTTCAGTTTCATGGGCAGAATCACATCCTTAAGGGTTGATATACCCTTTCTGTTATACCTTGTATAGGTATACAAATATTGCTCGTTAATAAGTATTAAAGGATACATTCTACTATTCCACGATACCTATTCCAAAATGATCTATGGCGTGATTCTACAATCTACAATCCGAGTCAGACCACTACGAAATTAGTCCACCAAGCCATATTAATCTAACTCCGCTCAACTAATACAAATCTTAGTGCAAAATGCAATTAATATCTCGGTGGCAGAGTGCGAGCCATTTGTAATTGAGCTTTCGGCGAGGGAGCTTTGAAAATGGTCTTTTTGGTTGGGGTATAGAGTGTATTTTGGTTTAAATGGATGTTTTAGACTTCAAAACAGGTTATTAACGTCCAAAAGTAGGAAAAAGACCTTTCAAATGATCTTGGAGATGATCAATACTTTTGATACCGTTCAATAAGTTTCAAATTATTCTGACTCTTAATCTGTTGATTTATTGAAAAATTTACATTAATTAATTGTTGACTAAATTCTAAAAGTTCTATATAAAGGCCACGTTAAAAGTACCCTAAACCGACGAGCGTGTTTAAAAGGGTTGATGAAACTAGAGGAAGCGAGGGAAGTATGTAAAGATCGTAGCAGGTGGAGAGCTGTGGTCTCTGCCTACCCCACAGGGAAAGAGGCGTGATCCAGTAACAAAGAATTAAGTATATTCCAGTCGCTTAACGGTTTATATCGCCTTTTCGTGGACAAGCCTTATAAATGCACCAATTTTTAGGGTTCCGTACCTCAAAAGAAAAAAACGGAACCCTTATAGGATCACTTTGTTGTCCGTCTGTCTGTCTGTCTGTCTGTCTGTCTGTCTGTCTGTCTGTCAAGACCCTTTATCTCACGAACGGGTAAAGGTAACAGGTTGAAATTAATACCATTTGTTAGGATCCATGAACCACACAAGATCTGAAAATTTCAATTTTTTACAACGACGCAATCAAAAGATATGGCATTTTATGTCCTCATCTCCATACATTTATTCAAAAATGAAAAACCTACAGGGTACTTCCCGTTGACCTAAAATTATGAAATTTGGCAAGAAGCTAGGTCTCACAGTACAAATAATGGGAAAAGTCTGAAATCATTAAATATTACAACTTTTCTCACAACTAATGGTAACCAATTGTGGTGAGCTCCCGTTTCAAGAACATTCATATAAGAGAGGGGTCAAGTTGGATGGTTGGTGAGGCGATTTTTGTTTTAGTTCTATTTAAAAACGGGAACACTTACAAACTTGAAAATTGGTACGTTTATAGGGCATAGGCTAACAAATAACAACAAATAATAAAATTTGGTCAAGCGCGTGTCGGACTCAAAAAAATCTAGCACATTAACTTACTGAAATTTCAACTAATACAATTATGTTTATGTGGTGGTACGGAACCCTCAGTGCGCGAGTCCGACTTGCACTTGGCCGGTTTTTTTTTCCAGGTACTAGTTCGGTACATCTCTCTCAATTTTTGATAGGAGCCAATTCCATTGAAATTCCAAGAATTGGCTCCTATCAAGAGCTATGTACCTAACTTGTACCTGGTGCATTTATAATTGGTGCATTTATAAGGCGTGTCCACGTAGAAATACAAAGCGGCCGCAATAGTAATGATCAATTATCAATGAACTTGCTAACTTATTTGTATTTATTTTCCATTAATTCTTGTGTTCGTTGTGTGATCTTTCTTTCACACTTAATAGGTTGGCTGAAAGAGATCTTCTTTTTATTGTCTATCTATGGGCATGCTATTGACTTTGATCTAGTCTTGAAGACATAGATGAGGTCGAAGATGGAACCGGCTTGTCCAAAAGAAACCTATTCCCTCATAACATGAATAGATTCTGCTTTCTGAACTCGGGAACACAAACGCAGGCAGTGATTCGACACCTTAGCTGTGCGTGCGCATTCTTATAAAAGATGTTGCGAAGCGCTTTGTTCAAATCTCAGGGTAGAGAAAGTAACTCACTGTTTAGTTGTAAACTTCTTATCCTACACTATTAATTCAGCAATATTTGTTTCTATATAAATTTTTTTTTTGGGAGCAAAAATCTAGCTACGTCTTATATCTGGCAAAATTTGTTTCTTTTTCACCGTCTTTTTTAATATATCTTAGCGCGTTTTGGTGTGTTCAAGAAACTAACAGTGCCATCTGTTGTTGAGTAGCATAGCTTGCTCACCCGATGATATTTTAATCATACAGAGCTTAGCTCGGTTGCCCAGGTACTTACAATAATTCAACTTTACCTCATTTTCTTTTTATTGACCTCTACTTACAACGTATGTGAACCAAACTTTCATATCTTATAAATAAAATAAAAAAAGCAATAATAATATGCAACAAACACAAAATAATAAGCAACAGATCCCTTGGTCAGCAAAACCTAGGATGAGCATTAAAATATTCAAACACTAAGCTTCACAAAACCAAGCTTGTTGTAGAAACAGCATTTATAAGCAAGCAATTTATTTTAAATTCGTTGGTGTAGTTCAAACAAAACTGTTTAAGGCTTTAGTGATCAAAAAGAAAGTTTTGTTTAGCTGTTAAAACAGAAAAGGGTGTATTTTAAAAAGTAATTAGTAAAGATAATTAAAATTGATTGATTAAAATTGTTGATTTATTGTTTCGATCTAGTGAATTATAGTCATCACCATCATCATCATATCAGTCAAAAGAAGTCCACTGCTGGTCATAGGCCTCCCCTAAAGATCTCCATGACAACCGGTCCTACGCTGCTCCCATCCAGCGGCTTCCCGCAACCTTGACCAGATCGTCGGTCCACCTTGAGGGGGGTGGTCCACCTGCCAACGCTTCTTCCGGTACGTGGTCGCCACTCTAGAACCCTTACGCCCCGTGAATTATAGTGTGTGAGCATAATTAGATCAATGTACGAGTATACCTACTTTAATATCAAATTAAGTATCCTAGATCAAATACAGGGTGAATACCGAAAACTGAAAGGGCGTGCTTAATCAACGATACTGAGCAACTTTCCCAAGAAATATTTTTGGGCTATGAAAAAACAATTGACTTCTCCATACAAATTGCTCACTCTGATCGAACAGTTTGTATGCAGAGGTAAAAAAAAAAATCCAGAAATGTTTCTTTCGTTTAAAAAATGTGTAAAGCAAACGTTATGTAAAAAAACATACTATAGATTAGATATCAATGACAAAGAGGTATGGTGCTCTGATATTTCAGAGAATTAAAAGAAACACATTGTAATAAGCCGACTGCAGAGGTTTCTCGCCGTTTCTTGCGCGTTGTATTATTCTTTAAAGAATCTACATTGAACAAAATTATCTGAATCTGAATCTATAAGTTACCCGTTGTATTAAGGCTGTTTTTCTGAAACAATAAATAAAGTATTGTTTGAACATACTTTGTTTTTGATCGTCGAATGCACCTACAAAACTGGACGTAAATTTTGAGCAAAACAATATATCATGGACACAGTCTGAGCACGGCAACTATGCTGAGACTGAATTTTCTGCTTCGTTAGCTCACAACAATGAATTAATTTTAGACAAATGGGAGAATAGTTTGGAATAATGTGAATGAAGGGCTTCCAACATTAGAATTATAACTAACAAAATATATTGAATATAGCGAATCGTTTTTAACGAATTGTTTTTGTTGTTTGTTAGGTAATCGGCGTTAATAACAATTTATATTCTGTGAAAATTAAAACCTATTATTATTATTATAAAACCCATAGCTATTACAAATTCAAGGGTCTATGGATTTTAATAGATATTAATTTCAATTTGATATCTTCACCCGTTCGGGAAAAAGATTCAGACAGTCGGACAACAAAGTGATCCTATAAAAGTTCCGTTTATTTTCTTTTGAGGTATGAAACCCGAAAATAAATGTTATAGAGAAGATATTCGATGAAAAGTCATTAAATCGCGTTGTTTACTTGATTTCAGAACGCCTTCTATCATTTTTAATATTATTATAGTTAAAGACGTTGGATCCTAGTTAGCGAGTAAACCAATTTAGCCCGCAAGTCCAGTGGCGCAGAAACAAATCTATTGCGCCGCAGTGGCCAGGGACAATTTATCGTCTTGACGACTATTAGCTGAGGGGTCGACAGACGGGCGATTATGCAGCTGCAGTTTTAGACTAAGTGCTTGCGGTTGGCAACCCTATCTCAACGGTTACCACAAAGTAACCTATCTAGGCTGGTGCACAATGAAAAGGTGAATCTAAAAAAACAGGGATGTCTGTGCGCAAACTGGGTTGTACAGTCAACAAAAAACGGTTTATTCTTTTTACCAAATATTATACCAAGTAAGTACATAGTGCATACAAAAATGCTCGAGAGAAGATTGACTCGCCCAAACCTGGTACTTAGTGAATTGACATAACCTAAAAATGACATTGCAACTCCCTGAAGTACCGGATTTAGGCAAGGCAATCTAAGTAATTTTGGTACATATTAATTGATACTTCTGTATGTACTTGCTTGGTAAAAAATAAACAGTTTTTTGTTGACTGTACAAAAGGTGCCAGTTTGAGCCCAGGCAACCCTGTTTCGTTAGTCTCACCTTTTCAATGAGCACCAGCCTAGATAGGTTGCTTTTTGATAACCGATGAGGTAGGGTTACCAACTGTACGTTTTCCGCCTATTTCTGTGAAGTTTAAGCTACACTTTGTCAATCGAAGCTACAAGGGAGGCATGAACAGTTCATCTTTGTATCAAAAATTTTAATTAAGTGTCGGCTTCTTTTATTAAAATTCTTATCGTATGTTTTTGTGTATGTCATCGGACCATGTCAGGAGAGTTGTTTGTGTTAATAGTAAAGAAATAATTGAAGAACTTACCAAAGAAGGGTCAAAGTAAGAAGTCCGTTTTTAAGTTGCCTTAACACCAAGATCTAAGGTTCATTTTTCTTTGCTGCTCATAATTTTTCATACGTTTGATAGCTGACACAACGGGACTATAACGATTGCCTTAGATATTAGACTCCTTGAAGTGCAAAAATATAGATAGTATTCTAGTCAGATATTACTCTACCACTCTACAATGTTTTATATGCGGTCTAAAGTTTAAAAGTGCTTCGAACGACAGGCTGGGCAACAGATTGTTTGTTGTAAATTCAAGATTCGCTTATAAAATGCATTTTCATGGAAACATGTTATTACAACATTTTAACACCGTTAAGTATTTACTATCGCTTTGCTTCACTGCAGTTGTGATGCAGTTCGTCTGCACGAACTCAAAGGCCTCTATACTGGCTCAATGGATTGACTTACTCGTACACATTAACTATTGAGTCGGAACAAGAGTCGTTTGGAGGATCACTAGAGTGGGTACTTGCCAAGAAGTAAAATTTAACTCTTGGAGTAAGAAGGAGAGAGATGTATGTTAGAATAGGATGAAATATTCACACGTTCAATGACGCCTGTTTCCCAAATGGGCAGACCACTTCTTTTTTGCTATAAAAAAAAATATTTCATATCTTTTAGTGTAGCGACACACCTAAAAATTTTCCGACATATCTGTCAATTAGGAAACTAGCGGAAATTCCGCCAGATGTATCAATGTAACGTAAAAAGCGTTTCGAGCATAATGAGCGAAACTTTCCGCTTAGGCATCCGGGCGCGAACCGCGAGTGTGGATGGTTTCGCGGCTTCACGGTCGCGCTTCGCGGCGTTCCCCGTCCGGTGGCGGTTTTTTGGCCCGCGACAAAGGGTTTGCGAAGCGCGAACGCGAACGCATCCACATTCGCGGTGTGTTCGCAGTTGTGTGCGAGACGCAGGGATAAGCGGACGTCATGAGCATCGAGTGGAGTAACGATCGGGAACTAATGTTCCTCGAGTGTTATCAAGGAGAACCTGTGCTTTGGCAAGCCCAACATGCAGATCACAAGAATAAAAATAAGATACATGATGCCTGGATGAGGATTAGCGAAATCATGGGAATTCCTGTGCCTGATCTTAAGAAGAAAAAAGACCATCCACCACCTCCTTCTCCTCCATTTTTTTTTTATCTGTTTTTTGGACTTTATATATGCATAATTATAACACGCCAAAGCGCACAGGGTCAAAGCAGCAGCAATTTCGACGTCCATTGCCGTGAAATGCGCGAACATAAATGCGAAAAGTTGCGAATGTGGAGGGCTATATTTTTCGCGGCATGTTTACGCGCGAATCACGGCCGTGAATCGCGGCCGCGATTCGCGGGCGAGTGTAGAGCCGGCTATACATTGAGCGCGAATTTGATATTTGTATTTGAAAGGTGGCGTAGGCTCGCATATTCAGTACAAAACACCCTCAGAAGGAGCACGAGAATCTCGTGGCGGGAGCGCGCGGGGTTGCGGGGTAGTATGCAAGGGGGGCGGAGAGTGTCCGTTCTGTACTATTAGTACTGCCAAGGTCAAACTGGTTTGGCCTAGGAAAAACTAGTTTGGCCTAAAATCGGGTTTAGCCGGTAACATTAGGTTTGGCCTAACCGAAACTAGTTTGGCCTAAAATCGGGTTGGGCCGGTAATATATTATATAACACTAGCGGTCACCGACCTGTGTAATAGTCAGACATTGCTTAACTGTCGTTATCTGAAAGAAACGCAATCAGGCCAAGATTGCATCAGTTTGTTAATAATGTGCAAAAGCCGCACTACAGCTCCATTTATTCTATGCTATAAAGTGGGCCGCTGTTAAAGGCAGTTTGTAAACCGCTTCTATGAAACTATCACCGAAGCAATCTCGTTTATACAAACTTTGTCTATAAACTATCGAACACAAGCCTTGTTTGTTAATGATAAAATCTAGAATATAATAAAATCTGGGCTCTGTTTTAATGTTACCCTACTACACACTTTTTTACAAATATTTTTATCTCTCCGTGTCTTTGATATAAACATCAACACTACTGCATTGTTTTACAAACTTGTTTTTTCTGACAGCTTTAGCCGATTGCTTTTGACTAAGCAGCAAAATGTGTTGGCAAACGTTGGAATAAACGAAAAATTAGAAAGAAAGAATAAAGTCTTTATGAGGAACGCAAAACAAAATTTGTTTGTAAAGTTTCTTCGCGGATTTCTAAAAATATTTGCTACTTAGAGAGAACGTTTTATGTTACTGACCATAATTTTATTCAGATTTTTTTCTTTAGCAAAATTCAGAGATAACGCGCGGAGGATGATTTTTCTATCTCATTATCATCATAACATAAAATATATTTTGGAATGTACAAGTGAAGCCCTTTCATTTATGGTCGACCATCGACCTCGACCTAGTAACGACAATTATTTAAAAAAATTACGCCCCATTCGGGCCCCCTTTACTATAACGATTTTTCAATTCTTTCACTTGCAATAACGTTAGCAATCATATTCTAAAACTATTCCAAATTTTATGTCGATAGCATAAGTGGTTGCTGAGATAAACAGCTGTTACCGACAGACAGACAAAGT
The DNA here is from genome assembly GCA_947532105.1 of Athrips mouffetella. Taxonomy (NCBI): domain Eukaryota; kingdom Metazoa; phylum Arthropoda; class Insecta; order Lepidoptera; family Gelechiidae; genus Athrips; species Athrips mouffetella. Next base: position 2,204,891 of record OX383968.1, on the reverse strand, counting down.
CGCACCATAAAGGTAATTTAGAATTTTGGTTCACAACCCTAAAAAAACCGGTTAAGTGCGAGTGGGATTTGCGCGCCGAGGGTCCCGATATACCTTAAGTATTTTTAGAAGCAAATCAGTCTGTGCAACTGAGAAAAATCGTTATATTTTTCCTATAATATTTACATAAACTTCTATCAACTGTAATTAATTCAGATTTTTCCTTTCACCAACTTTGGAGATAAGGGGGTGGTATTTTTTTTGACATTTTTCATCATAACTTGAAAACTAAGAGTCATAAAAAAAATATAAAAATATATTTAAGAATTCACAAGTAAAGCCCTTTCATACGATACCATTTTACAATCATAAGTTTTTTAATTCTTTTATATGCAATTAAGTTAGGAAACCATATTCTAAAACTATTCCAAATTTCAAATCGATAGCATGAGTGGTTGCTGAGATCTACAAGGGTTGACAGACAGACGGACAGACAAAGTCGCACCATAAGGGTTCCTTTTTTTTACCATTTTGGTATCGGAACCCTAAAAATGGATCATCCGTAAATATTTTTTTGTCAATAGTACAAAATATTCACGACCTTTGTATCAAAGAAGTTAGATTAACGAAAAACCAGATGAAAATATTTTTAGAAGAAGTTTTAAACAAGTTAAAAATAAACATCTTTCAGCCTTTTTACGGAGTTCGCCGATGCTTATCAGGCGACTAAAAGTTGGTATTATCCATAAAGTTTAGCAATAAACTAGTCGCGTACGACGGTAAAGTCATATACTATGTACTTCATAACTTCAGTGAAGTGCTACGGTGCGGATAAGATTTATAGTGATGTCCCAACTTTTATATCGATATTACATCCAAGATTTTATGCGGGTAGTGACTGGAAAAAAAAGTGACAGATATCACGACTGAAAGAAAAATACAGAGTATAATTAAAGACCATTCGAGAACTCCAACCACTGATGGTTGACGTCGTTAACCGCCAATTTTTGATAGATAGATAGATAAGAATCTTTATTTTTAGAACTTTTTACATTAGTTTACATAGGGTCTCACAAAACCACTTACGTGGTTTATCTGCGAGGACAGAGTACCGCTCGTACGGCTACAAGTTCATACTTAAAAACTAGTTATTAATAAGGAACAGCAACTATGGGAAAAACAAAATAAGCATAGTTTAAAAGAAAATTCGACCATTACCTTTGAGTCTATAAAAGAAAGATATTATAATGTTTTGAATAAATGTTTCTTAAGCATTATTGAAAATTGTTTAATGAAATTGTTTAATTGCAATGAGCGTCTTTAAAGTTGAAGCTACTTTAAACCTATTCCGGAAATCTTCTGTTTTAGTTACATGGAAAGAGAAAGGTAATAGATTTTTTCATATGAAGGTGAGCATTTAAAGAAGTTTTAACTTTGGAAAAGCTTCCTGCAAAGCTTTAAAAAAATCTCATACTTAAATCAAAAATAAGTTAATGTTTGTCGGCAAATTATTTTTTCTGGACGTTTACTGATACAGAAATTCAAAACTGTTATCAAACAAAAATTGTATAAGAAAGGTTATTATAAAATATTAGATTACCTAGAAGAAAAAAATGCATGGGATTAGACTACGGTTCTAACAGACTTATTCAAAATTCAAACTAACATTATGTTTATCGTATCAACCCTGTACGTACATTCAAACATTTGTAAAAGAGGGCGTGGGTTTTATTGTCCCTCCTTTTCTCCCACCATGGCGACACTTTGTTTGAGAAGTGATGTAGTTTAGCCTTATGAAATTTTAATATCCAACAATATTTAAATGATTTTGAGTTTGAGGTTACAACACCACCAATAACATTAATTGTGTGGAGGAGTATTGGTTCAAAGAAATGAAACGCTATGAAAAAGAAACACTTAGTCTTTCCAAAATTTTCATTCACCAATCAACTAACATAATTGTGGTTTCAGTCAATATTATACATACCTTTGTAGGCCAACAATCAGAGCAGACACCAGTGGTCGCATAGCCTTCGCCAATTGATTATTCGAACTGACTGCCTCTCAATAGGCACGCCGATAATACCTCGTAATGTGCAATGGCAGGGAAACGACTGTATATTGATAGGGTAGTTACTGGGGGATTCAATTAGGATGACGAAGTTATTGTTATGATTTTGATGTTTTCAGTAAACAATTATCAATAAAACCCCGCATCTTTGGAATACATAAAAGTTGTTCATTTTCGAAAGTTGGCCCGTTACAAGGTTTAGAAATGTTGAAGTTACCTGTCTTTTACAAAAATCATCATCATCAGGATATCATTCCAGAAAGTTACACTGAACATCTTTTCCAGAGACAACAAATAACCGGCCTTTTTATTAAAAACTTTCTTTAAAAATACCAACTAGTTTGCTTGTTTTGAGCCGTAATGCTTAAAAAAAGTTATTCCGTTCCATTTTCTAAGTCAACCCATTAAATTATAAAAAAAAAAAATATGCTATATACACTAAAGTTTAGGGAAAGTATGACTTTTGTAAACAATAAGTTTGTAATTAAGAAAGATTTACACGAGATACACGTTTGTAACCTCAACAAACACACCATTTTTGTAGTGGTAGGGCTTTTGTGCAAAGTCCATCTAGGGAAGTACCATCCTATTGCCTATTTCTACCGTGAAGCAGCAGTGTTTACACTGCTGTGTTTCGCTTCGAAGGGTAAGGGAGCCAGTGAAATTGCCGGCACATGAGACAAACCAACTTAGTTCTCAAAGTGAGCAATGCGGTTTGCTGTCTTATTAGTGTCAAAATATGCCATTAATAAGACAGTGGCTGACCACTTACCATCAGGTGGCCCATCTGATCGTTTGCTCACTTGTAACATAAAAAAATAACGCTTAGACTATCGTTTTACATACAGCTAGTCAGAAATATACACAATGTTCATCACTTTTTACATTAATTTGATGTTTTTATTTTGATTAAAAAACGTGAAGCTTTTTCAGTAACTCTTTTATAAGTACTATTCAAAACTACTTAAAATCCATTTAAGAAAAAAAAACAATAAAAGGCTAATTAATATCGACATATGCACTACACTAGAAGCCCCTAATCTTCCCCTATAATTATAGCATATCGTCATGCGCTATTGCACAGGCTTCTTCACACTTCTTTCAACGATAATTAGTATCAAAGAGCACGCAATTGTGCACCCAAATACCAAGACATAAAGTCCTATATCCAACAAAGAATCAGCCTGTTTTTCAATGGCACTTTGAGCCTGGAGGGCTATTCACATGACGCCAGATTTTCGCTGATATACCGCGCTGTGCCTTTTCGAAAAGCTAGCGAAGTTTATTTGTGTTTTGCGGATTTGTAAACGGTTTATTTCTTCACTTTTCAATAACTTGGTATCAGAAGCAGTAATTTTGAAATTTCAGTATAAACAGGTCAAGGATGTGGATAGATTTGTTTTTTAGGGTTCCGTACCTCAAAAGAAAAAAACGGAACCCTTATAGGATCACTTTGTTGTCCGTCTGTCTGTCTGTCTGTCTGTCAAGACCCTTTATCTCACGAACGGGTAAAGGTATCAGGTTGAAATTAATACCACATATTAGGATCCATGAACCACACAAGATCTGAAAATTTCAATTTTTTACAACGACGCAATCAAAAGATATGGCATTTTATGTCCTCATCTCCATACATTTATTCAAAAATGCAAAACCTACAGGGTACTTCCCGTTGACCTAAAATTATAAAATTTGGCAAGAAGCTAGGTCTCACAGTACAAATAATGGGAAAAGTCTGAAATCATTAAATATTACAACTTTTCTCACAACTAATGGTAACCAATTGTGGTGAGCTCCCGTTTCAAGAACATTCATATAAGAGAGGGGTCAAGTTGGATGGTCGTTGAGGCGATTTTTGTTTTAGTTCTATTTAAAAACGGGAACACTTACAAACTTGAAAATTGGTATGTTTATAGTGCATAAGCTACAAAATAACAACAAATAATAAAATTTGGTCAAGCGCGTGTCGGACTCAAAAAATCTAGCACATTAACTTACTGAAATTTCAACGAATACAATTATGTTTATGTGGTGGTACGGAACCCTCAGTGCGCGAGTCCGACTCGCACTTGGCCGGTTTTTTTCCATGGAGTGAATTATCTGACTGTGTCTGTGTTCCCGAGTTCATATAACCCGAATCTATTCAAGTCGCGAGTGAATAGGCGTCATCTGGGCAAGCTCTTTCCATCGTCGACCTCATCTCTGTGAGTAGTTTGTTGTTTCACCAGTCAGACGTTCTCGAGGAGTAAGCCCATGGACAACAAAAAAGAAAAAAAAAATGGAACATACATCAAAATACGAAAAAAAATGGCTTCCCAGGGCTTAGAATTTTGTATGGGATATAGATAAGTTAATCTTTTTATTCATATTTTGACTTATGTTCGTCAGGGAGTTCAGTTTCATGTTCTGTGCATACTAACATCCTTCATGGCTGATAGATAGATAAATTCTTAGTAATTAATTTAATTAATTAATTATTCTTATTAATTCTTGGCTGATATAATCTTTCTGTTACACTTACTTTGTACATATAAGGAATTTTAAAAATACCTGATTTTTGCTATGTAGAAAGTTGGGCTTCAGATCTGTAACAAGATAAAAGTTTATTAGGTATTATCATAAAAAAATACATATATGAAGGACATTTTCGCACAAGGTCACCCTGATACTAAAGTAGGCAAAGCCTGTGGTATGGGTGTCAAAGGTTCACATTAACCATACTTACATAAATAGGTAAATAAATGTCTTGTGATTGTCACATAATTTTTGTGCTGGGCGGGAATCGATCCCGTGACCAATGGTGCAGATGGTAGGGTCACTACCATCTGCAACAACAGGCCTGTCAAACAAGTTGCACATTTAAATATGAATCCTTATTATCACCAAGTATCTCAAGATACATTTACGTATAGAAAGTCGCGAATACTAAATCATGTTTTAAACGTGCCAGATTCGGACCAAAACAGTCTTTAATTTTTAGTCTTTTTTCTACGTTTTTCAATATCTTAAAAGAAAATTAACCCTTCGTGATTTCTATAGCCTGATAATGAAACACCTGAATGGTACTTATAGGACTCGAAACTGAACAACTTTCCCCAAGGAACATAGAACGAAAAATGAGAATTGTTTTGGTCGCCCCATACAAATTCCAGTATTGACTGCGCAATGTTTGTATGGGATTTTTTTTTTTTTCAACCTGTGCTTCCTGGAGAAAATTGTTCAGATTCATGTCCTAGGTACTGCTCCCTAATGTAGTCAGATGTTTTATTCATCATCATCATCATCATATCGTGTGGGTTGCAAGGTCGATGACCAACCTCACAAACCCTGGTGTCAGAGTGTTTTTTTTTTTTTTTTACTATGTATGGGCTTACTCTTGACCTCGATCTAGCCTTGAGGACAGAGATGAGGTCGACGATGGAACGAGCTTGCCCAGAAGAAGCCTATTCACTCGCGACTTAAATAGATTCGGGTTATAAGAGCTCGGGAACACAGACGCAGGCAGAGAATTCCACTCCTTAGCTGTGCGCATTATAAAGGATGTTTCAAAGCGCTTTGTGCGAATGTGTGGAATATCAACCAGATATGGGTGATATCCTGCAGTGCGTCTGGATTCCCGATGGTAAAAGGGGGATGGCGGAATAAGCTCATGGAGCTCTTGGGCACACTCTCCGAAGTACAATCTGTAAAAGACCGACAGACATGCAATTTTGCGCCGGTGGGCTAGGCTGTGAAACTTGGTTTTCACTAGCAACTCATCACCAACGAGCTTCTTGGCTCTGCGATCTATCGAGTCAAGTGCGGCTAGTTGGTATTTGGCTGAGCCATCCCAAAGGTGGCAGCAATTCTCCATGCAGGATCGGACTTGTGCTTTGTATATAACTAGAAGCTGTCCAGGAGTGAAGTAACGCTTAACCTTATTGAGGATGCCCAACTTTTTGGCCGCAGTTTGAGCTTTTGACTCAATGTTGGTGCCGAAGTTCAGGTTTGCACACAGCTTCATGCCAAGAAGCTCGAGGCTGTCGGTGACCGGTACAGATGTACCTCGAAAAGTAGGAGCCAGATTGAATGGACTCCTTTTGGCAGTGAATAGACACGCTTGTGTTTTGGTGGCGTTGAAACTCACCAGATTTTTGTCACCCCAGTCGGAGACAAGACTTAAGGTTGAGTTTATACGCTCTACCGTGGTCTCTCTCAAAGAACGTATTTCGTCACTGCTGGCTTTTGCGCTTGACATATATCTCTCGACGACAGTACTGTCATCTGCGTACCCAACAATATTAGGACCAAGTAGGTCGTTGATGTGCAGCAGGAAAAGAGTCGCAGAGAGAACAGACCCCTGAGGAACCCCGGCGTCAATAGCCATGAGGTCAGAGGAGCAGCCATCAAGGACTACTCGGATCGACCGTTCACTCAGGAAGTCAGAAATCCAAGAGCAAAAGTCAGCGGGAATGCCGTATGCAGGAAGTTTGCTCAGCAGACTTGCGTGCCATACCCTATCAAAGGCCTTCGAGATGTCCAGCGATACGGCAAGGGCTTCGCCGTGTTTCTCGATGGCCTCGCCCCATAAATGCGTAACATACACTAGAAGATCCCCAGTTGATCGTCCCCGGCGGAAGCCATACTGACGATCACTGAGTAGGTCGTTAGTTTCTAGGTAAGTCAGCAATTTTCCATTTAGTACCCTTTCCATAACTTTGCAGAGTATGGAGGTGATGGCGATCGGACGATAGTTGGTGGGGTCGGCACGACTACCCTTCTTGGGTACCGGCTGTACATTGGCAACCTTCCAAGGTTTAGGCACCGTTCTTGTTTTAAGAGAGAGGCGGTACAAACGCGTCAGCACAGGAGACAACTCAGGCGCACAGTTCCTCAAGACTCTTGCTGGTATTCCATCAGGACCGCTAGCTTTGTTCACGTCTAGACTTCGAAGTACTCTACGAACCTCTTTTGAGTGTATTGTGATCTCCGACATTGAAGAATCACAGCGAGGAATCGTCGGTGGCTGATTAGATTCTGCATCTAGGCGAGAATTGCTCGCAAATAGAGATGCAAATAAATTTGCTTTCTCTGTTGCGGAGTGGGCTAGTGACCCGTCTGGTTTCAGCAGGGGAGGTAATGTAGGACGGCAGAAGTTGTTTTCGACTGACTTGGAAAGAGACCAAAATTGCTTACTACCAGAGGGGTAGGATGCAAGTTTGGTCCCTATGCGACTGACGTGGTCGTAACGGGCCTTCCGGATCACCCGCTTGCAGGACTTTGCAGCAACATTAAATGCTCTTTTCTTCGCGCGAACCCGCCGAGCTCGAACTTTGCGGTCACGGGCTTGAACCCAGGCTTGGTATGCAGACTGCATTCGAGCCTCAGCGCGAGCGCAGTCTGCATTGAACCAAGGTCGGGCTTTGTGACCGAGCGGTATATCGGAGAATGGAATATAGTATTCCATTCCCTGCCGTATCACATCTGCAACCGCTTCAGCTGAACAGGTGGGGTCCCCCGAAGAAAAACACACTGGCTGCCATGGGTAGGACGCAAAGAAGTGCCGCATCTCATCCCAGTCTGCTGACTCGTATCGCCAAACTCGCCTCGTGCCTCTTGGGCTATCATCCGGAGGAGAGATGATTGACACGGACTTCACCAGACAGTGGTCGGATGTTCCCAGCGGGGCTGATACCGACACGGAGTGCCTGTCCGGATCTGTGGTCAGCAGCAAGTCCAAGCAATTGGGCGTGTGTCCGTCAACGTCTGGCACCCGCGTAGCAACATTCACCAGCTGGGTGAGATCTAGCGACAGTGCTAGTTTGCGCGCCTCTCTCCCAGCATGGTCAGTTTTCTGGTATGGGAACAACCACTCGCTGTGGTGGGCATTAAAGTCCCCCAGAAAATGAAGCTGCGCTGTTGGGTACCGTTGTTGGGCACAATCCGCCTTCTCCATTAGCTGTTCAAAGAGCCTGGATGTCTCCTCGTCACTGCTGTGCGACCGATAGACACCGGCGTAGAGAGATTTCTCAACCCCGGTGTCCACCAGTAGCCAGATTGTAGAAAACCCGGAATCCTCAAAGCAACGGAGACGCCGATAGCAAATGTCATCGCGAACGTACACACAGACCCCAGCTCGTTTTTTGAACTTGTGTTCCAACGAGTATCCTGGGTAGTTGAGGTACGCCGCGTCTGACGGTGTTCCTATTTGCGTCTCCGTTAAAAAGAATAAGTGCGGCTTCTCGGTCTCGAGATGATGGTGGACCGGGTCGATATTTGAGTGCAACCCCCTGATGTTTGTAAGGTGCACTTTAAGCGGGAGGAAGTGCCGCCGTTTGGTAAACTTATTTCTTTTCTTACTTTTTTTCATTTTGAGGAGTGTGTGGTGGGGAAATGGAAGAATGGTCGAGACGCTACTCCTTTTTCCAATTGGACGCTTCAGCTCATTTGACCTGTGGGGAACTCATCTGGAGACTGCGGGGACGCCCGAGCCTCCCCGAAATGGGTCCATCGGGTCCTCCCGTCCAGTCGCCAGCTGGCACGATGGAGCATTTCGGGATTTTTCGCTAGTTGGCGGGGCAGCCTTTCCCACGTCGGCTTTCGTGGCACTTGGGCCCCCTACTACCTGCGGTCGGCCAACGGCAGGGACCGTGCCTCGGATCCCGCTACCCTCCAGTATGAGTTACCCGGTACAAACTTGCTTAGAGACCAAGACCGAATCAGAGCCGCGCTACTGACCACCTCCCATCCCCCAATGGCACTGGCACTCCCGCACTCCGACGGAACACAGCTAAGCTGTTTGTCGTCGGGCTCCGGCAGGAGGGTGGTCGCGAACCAGGCGGCCAAAGCCTACCACCGCTGTGAGGGACCTTCAGCCGCCGCCACAGAACATAGTGTCCCGCGGCGCCGTTGCCCGGGGTGGACCGCTAGGAGGTAGGCCCCTACCACCCCCAAAGCCGCCGCCACCCCCCCGGTTGAGCCGCCACAGGCCTCTGACATGGCTCATTAACGACTACATCCGTAGATAGTAGTCGGGACCAACGGCTTTACGTGCCTTCCGAAGCACGGAATCATCTAACTTTTCGAACAATCAGGTGATTCATCCTGCAATGTCCTAACCAAACTGGGGAGGTCGCACAAAGAGATTTTTGTTTGACAGTGTCCCCACTGGGAATCGAACCCAGAACCTCCGGATCGAGAGCCGAGCGCTCTAACCACTAGACCACGGAGGCTGTTTATTATTATCACCTAATATATGCAAAACAATAATAACTTCTTGAAAGCCTACCGCTCTTATAAGTACTACCAAACCACGGGGAGAACAAACAAACACAATTATTTATTTGGCAATTTTTCCTTAAAAAATAACAAGGTTTTAAGCTTGATTAAGTGCTCCTTTACCCAAAAAAAAAACATTAAATTCCGTCAAGACAATAAAAGGAAAGAAGGAAGTATTAAGTTACTTCAAAATTGTACTTACGAGTACACTTCGTATATGCCTTGTGAAGGTGTAGAGTCATGCTCAAAATCTAATAAAGTGAACACCTCTCTAGGACGTTACTGTACAAAAGGGGTAGGGCTGGCAAACACTCATTCTTTGACCGGGTCGATTTAAGTTTAAAACAAGCCTAAGAAATTTATAGGTAACTAGCTGTTGCCCGCAGCTTCGCTCGCGTGGATTTCGTATTTATGTTGTTACCGGTATTCCGAAGAAATGAGATATTTTCCAGTCATTTCGGGGTAATTTTAAACTAAGGAAAAACGGGACTAACCCTGCGCAAATCAATGAGTACAATTCAAGATCCAGCTAAATTTTGTATAATATACAGACGTTACTCATAAATTCCTCAGAACAGAGGAACTTAGCAGCAGTATTATGCCTTAAAGTTGACTAGACCACGGATGGCGAGGACTTTTCGTCGACTTCCAATAAAAAGAAGACCTTTGTATATTCAGACAGGATAGGAGTAGGTCTAGGGTCTATTTTTAATTACTGCCATAATCAGCAGGTGACCAATATTTGCTGTCCCGATATTACTTTCGATGGTCTTGTAAGAAAGATTGCTGTAGGCAAGTTTGACATAAACACCACTGTTGTTATCGTGGTAGGCAATCATTCTGACATAAGTAGATTAAAATTAAACAATTTTGTGACATTGTTAAACAAGATACAGAGTGAAACTAAGTGTAGGTTTATTCTGTGTAACTTTCCATACTGTTCAAATGTTACTGAGCAACACAACAAATGTATACACAGAATGAATTTACATTTACAAAATTTGACAAGTCGTCATAGTGACATTTTATATCTTGACATGAATATTTTTGTAAGTTATTTTAGATTGACAAAGGATACTATGTATCTGCCTCTTAAGTTTAAGAAAGACCTGGCTACATTGATAGCATATAATATATCTGACTCTGTTATAGGAAGTTATACACAAAAAACTTCTATAGTTAGTAACATTTCTAACACCAATTCTTTAAACTAGTTCATACGACAAAAGAGGGTTTTTCTACACAAAATTTTACTGAAGTAAATGAAAAAAAACCTTCTGGCAAAAAACTTCCTATAGCAAAGACAAAGGAAAAATCTAATATTTTGAAAATTTTACATCAAAATATTCAAGGTTTTTCTGGAAAAATTTTAGAATTAGAATTATTCTTAGAAAGAACAAAATTTGACATTATTTGTCTGACAGAACACTGGCAAAAAGACTATCAAATGTTGATAAATTATGAAAATTATTGTATAGCCAGTGCTTTCAATCGAAAGTCTGCTTTACACGGTGGATCACTGATTTTAGTTCGTAACAGTTTTAAGATAAAGAACCGTAAAGATATTGTTCGACTTTCGGTTGAAAGATGTATTGAAATATCTTGTGTTGAGCTGGACAAGCATGTTGTAGTATGCGTATACAGACCTCCCGCTTTTCAAAATTTTTCAATGTTCGAGTTAGTAATGGAAGATGTTTTAAAAATAGTGACAAAAGAAAATAAGTTTGTGATAGTGTGTGGTGACTTTAACGTCAATATCTTAGAAAATAATACCTATAGTAACAAACTTATAAGTCTTTTCAAATGTTTTAATTTAGAGCATGTATTTTTTGAACCTACAAGGGTGACGTCATCCTCGGCTACCTGTATTGATAACGTCTTTTGTAATTGCGATTATTTTGAGAAAAGTATCATAAACTCGCTTCAGTCTGACCACTCTGGTCAAAGTGTTACTTTTAATTATTCTCGAGTAACCCAGAATATAGATATAGAAACCAGGAGCCTAACGAGCGGTAGGTTAGAAAAGTACAAAAACACGTTGCTAGAAAAACTGCCCTGTCACAATTATAATACTAACAACCCTAATAACTCATATGAAGATTTATTCACATTGATTAATACTGAATTCAGTAAAATTTTCACTATTAGAAAAAAGCAAATTATTGTAAAATTCAAATTCAGTGACTGGGCTACCGCTGGTATTCGCAAAAGTAGAGAGAGACTTTTTGAATTATATGAGCTTAGAAATTATTCAAATGACGACAATTTCATTGAATATGTCAAAAATTATTCAAAATTGTTTAAATTAGTTTGTTTAAAAGCAAAATCATTTTTTCTACGGAAAAAAATACAGTCTGCTGATAACAAAATTAAGGCTGTATGGAATGTTATAAACAGTGAAACTGGAAAAGTGAAACCGCGTGACAATCAAATCACACTTCATACAAATCGCGGAACTATTAGTTCAAACGTAGAAGTGGCTCAAGAATTCGAAACCTTTTTTACTAATATTCCTTTGAAAACAACAGAGTCACTCAATTCATCATCTTCACTTGCTAGCGATTTACTTCAAAAGAATGTGGACGCCTGTGAAACTGAATTTGGGTTTAATCATGTCACCCCTAACGAAATTGTTAAAGCCTTTAAAAGTATTAAAATGAAAACCACTGAGGACCTATGGGGAATGTCAGTAAAAGTCTGTAGTGCGATCATTGATACTATATCTCCATATTTAGCTGTTATATTCAATGATTGTGTCGATCATGGTACATTTCCTGACTTAATGAAAAAAAGTAAAGTAGTTCCATTATTCAAAGCTGGTGACAAAAAGGATCCCAGTAATTTTAGACCAATATCAGTCTTACCTGTACTTAGTAAAATTTTTGAGAAGGTCATACTCAATCAAATGCTTTCACACTTCAATAGAAATAACTTACTACATGACCATCAATTTGGTTTCACGAAAGGGCGCAGTACAACGGATGCCGGGACTGCACTTTTAAAATACATCTTTTGCGCGTGGGAAAAATCTGAAGATGCTATTGGTATCTTCTGTGATCTATCCAAAGCATTTGATTGCGTAGATCATAGCACATTGTTGCTAAAACTTGAACATTACGGTGTTAAGAATAATTCACTTAAACTACTTAGGTCATATTTGGAAAACAGGATTCAAAAGGTACAAGTAAACAGGACGAAATCACTGGGATCTGTTGTCAAAATTGGCGTACCTCAAGGGTCCATATTGGGGCCATTTTTATTCCTTATTTATATTAATGACCTTCCTTCTGTGGTGAAGAATCTGTCAAAGATTGTGTTATTTGCTGATGATACTTCATTAATATTCAATGTAAGTAGGAAATCACAAAATTATAACGAAGTCAATGATGCACTTCGACAGATTCATGCATGGTTTACTGTTAACAATCTAGTCCTAAACGCCAAAAAAACTAAATGTATTAAATTTGCACTACCAAATGTAAGGTCTACTTCACATAACATAGTATTGAATAATGAACCATTAGATTTTGTAAATAGTACAGTTTTCTTAGGGTTAACACTAGACTCTAAACTTCAATGGGGCCCTCATATAACGGCTCTTTCTGGTCGATTGAGCTCGGCTGCATATGCTGTTAGAAAAATCAGACAACTTACTGATGTAGCTACTGCAAGGCTGGTTTACTTTAGCTACTTCCATAGCATTATGTCTTATGGCATACTGCTTTGGGGCCGAGCAGCTGATATACATTCAATATTCGTTTTACAAAAGAGGGCTATAAGAGCAATTTATTGCCTGAAGACTCGTGATTCCCTGAGAGAACTGTTCAAGGAAATCAACATTATGACAGTGCCATGCCAGTATATCTATGAAAATATAATGTATGCTAGAAAGAACATTCATCAATTACCTAAAATTTGTGACAGGCATAATTTTAATACTAGAAATAAGCATAAAATTGATCAACCATATACTAGATTAAGTAAAGTCAACACATCTTTCGTTGGTCTGTGTATACGATACTACAACAAAATACCTGACAATATAGTGCAATTACCTGAGAGAAAGTTTAAAGAATGTGTAAAGCAAACGTTATGTAAAAAAGCTTACTATAGATTGGATGACTATATGAATGACAAAGAGGTATGGTGCTCTGATATTCCAGCGAAACACAAGAAACACATTGTAAAAAGCCGACTCTTAAAGTAGGCCGTGCTGCAGTGGTTTCTTGCCGTTTCTTTTACGCTGCCATAGCACGATCCGAAACGGCGTAGACTCGCTCTATTTGCATTGTATTCTGCATGACATTCAATAAGTATTCTGTAAAGAATCTACATTGAATAAAATTATCTGAATCTGAATCTGAAGTTGCCACTTAACCTAACAAATGTAGTGAGAGATATGAGAGACTCCTTTACGTTATATTTTAAAACAGAGCCAACTCGCAGAAGTAATTGAGAAAAACTAAAACCCTCTCCCCGTTCCTCTCTCTACCTCTATCTCCCTCTCCCTCCCTCTCACTCTGTATCCCCCTCCCCCTCCTTCTACCTCTCCCCTCCCCCTTCCCCCCTTCTCCCCCTCTCCTTCTCCCACTCCTTTCCCCTCCATCACCCCATTTCCCTCCCTCTCCCCTCCCTCTCCCCCTTTTCCCTTCCCCTCCTTCTCCCCCTCCATCTACCTCTACTCTACCTCTACCTCTACCTTTACCTCTACCGCTTCTTCTGCCTCTACCCCTACCTCTCTCTCCCCCTCCCTCTCTCTCTTCCTCTCCCTCGCCCCTCCCTCTTCCCCCCTCACCCTCCCTCTCCCCCTCCCTCTCTCCCCCATCCCTCACCCCCCCTCTACCTCCCTCCCCCTTCGCCCTCCCTCTAACTCTCCCTGTCGCACTCTCTCAGATTGATTTTAGACATTTCAAACCTTTCGCACCCCAACCCCATCCCTAGAGGATTATGGTATTTCACGTCCACCACGTTGGATTTAAAAATTAATGTAGTTTTCGTAATCAGCGACCCGATAAACCATACAAACGACACCCTTATTGATTTTTAGACATTTTAACTCTATCGCACACCAACCCCATCCCCAAGGGATTATGGTATGCCACGTCCACCACGATGGATTTCAAAATTGATGTAGTTTTTGTAATCAGCGACCCGATAAACCATACAAACGACACCCATATTGAATTTTAAACATTTCAACCCTTTCGCACTTCAACCCCATCTCTAGGGGATGATGGTATTTCACGTCCACCACGTTGGATTTCAAAATTGTTGTAGTTTTCGGAATCAGCGACCCGATAAACCATACAAACGATACCCATATTGGTTTTTAGACTTTTTCACCCCATTTCCCTCTTTTAGGGGTTGAATTTGGGGTAAAATTTCAATAACAGTGATGTAAATTCCACAGAATTACAACCCTAATGCCTAAACAATAAATTTTGTGGATTTCACTTTGAAAATGAAGGATTTTCAACTTCATCCCCCTTTTCACCCCTTAGGGTATAGGATTTTCAAAAATCTTGAGACACGTCAGACTGCGTTTTTAGTCGTCAGCCTAAATAAAAATTTTAAAGATCCTATCTTCAAAACTGACGGACTTTCATACAAACTTTCATCCCCATTTCACCCCCTTAGGGGATGAATTTTGGAAAATTCTAAAACACGTACTTTTACTCTTACACGTATTTTTTACTAAAAGCGTAAATACAAATTTCTATAATTCTACCTTTAAAACTGAAAGACTTATAGACCAACATACGGAAAAAAAAGGATGATTTTTAAGAAATGCTTAAAGACGTGTTTCTTTATTTTTTATCAGAAGCTTAAATTCAAATTTGTGTGAATCTAGCTCAAGAAACAAAGGACTTTCATACAAACTTTCATCCCTTATTTCACCCCCTTGGGAGATGAATTTTCCAAAATCCTTTCTTAATGGGTGGTTTTGACGCACATAGAACCTGTGTACAAAATTTCAGATCTGTATCTATAGCGGTTACGGCCCGGCGTTGATGAATCAGTCAGTCAGTCAGGACATGCTCTTTTATATATTTAGATTATTTTGACAGCTTACTAATGTGAACGGCAGTCAAATGTTGTGTCCACGGCAGCAAAATATAAGCACGAGTGGCTTGTATTGAATTACGAGTAAGCGAAAGACTCTAGGATAATGCCACGAGCTAAACGAGTAGTTCAAAGGAAGAATCCTGAGTCCTAAAGCAATTTTTTTTGCAGATAAAGTAAAATCATAACAACACAAAAAGCGTTTTGTATACTAAGATCGACAGAACATAGCTCGTTCAAAATGTCAATAGCAATAAAATATCAAACAAATATCCGGGAAAACATCCACCCGAATACCAGTAACACAAACGAAAAGCTATTAAATTTACGGATTTATTGTTTTATCAATTGTATCCAATTCATTTATTTTACCACATTCATACGTCATGAATACAATTCAAAAACCATCAATTGAATCAAATTTAGCCGAGTGTACCAAAATCTGTTTCGTGTGAAAAATTTATGAAGGTGGTGCAAGGCCGTTATTGAGAATCCCTTCATCCAATTTAGGAATTCTTTCGTAAGGTAACCAGTATTATGATAAAATATGAAAAAGACCGGCCAAGTGCGAGTCGGACTCGGGTACCAAAAGTTCCGTACGACTGCCTCGCGCGCCGAGGGTTCCAATGGCTCTTCAACTCGGTACACTCGAACTGTACCAAGTACTTTTTAGCATCAGTCAACTCGGTACATTGTAATTTTTTTTGGTTTGTACAGACGCGGAGAAAAGTGTTTTTATTTTTATTTTTATTTCCAAAGGTATGTTTCTTAGGAAAAGTTATACCTTTAATTATACCTTTTCAGTTTTCGGAAGGCTGTCGCTAACACATTACAAATACATTTTATTTTTACAGCGCTATTTATAAAGCACATTTTTGGAAGCAATAAAGTCAAATGTAGTACCGCAAAGCTAAGTTTATTTAAAATCGATTTCTGAAAAACTGTGCTAAGTAGAGTGCGTTTTATTTTTGCTGCAATGTTTTTTTTGGTATTAAAATTGGGGGGAATAGTTTTTTTTGGTATTTTTCATCATAACTTAACTCAGATCAAACGCTAACGAATCCAGCTGACTGACGGGAGACTATTTCTCTATTAATTTTACTACACTAAATAAAAAAATCTGCTTTTAGACAATGCTTGCAGTTTAAGGTCACTCGCCTCTCTTTTTGTTTATTCAAATTTCACATAACAGTTTTTTTTTTCTTGGGCTACCTATTAGTTTTCTTTGTGGGCAACACGTTATTGGTGTAAAAGTATGTCACAAATAAGACTGTACAGATGCTACAGGCTGTTCTGCCTGCTTGCTGAGTAGTGACATAAAAAGTCATAAAACAATAAAATAGAGATATTCAAATCTTTATACTTGTAAAGAAAACTAAGATTTTAAGCAACCCTAGCGTAAGGTATTCTGTATCGCATTGTTGTTTCGTTGAGTCCGAGCTAAGATGAGTGTTCCATGACTCAGCTTGAGGGCCTCATGATGGGTTGGAATCATTGTTGCCTTATTAAAAGATGCTGCCTGGTTCTGGTGCCTTATTTATTATTTACATTTGTACCCAACAGTAACAATATGCTTTAAAAAAGAGGCATTTATGCAAGACTATCATTATTTCTAATTTCTTTAATTCAATAGGGCGCACCCGAAACTGTAGTATTATTTTATACTCAACAAGTATTCAGTAAATAAAATTGCATCAATGAAATTATGTTATAACTGAATACATTTTAATCGCCTACTAAAGTATTTTACTTTGTTAAAGAATAAGTTTAGTGTAACTACACACCGGAAAGACCCGTTCATTACGCACCGGCACGAAAGGAAATTCCATAAGAGAAATATTACGAGCGTAATGGGCGCATCTTTCTGCGTCGGAATTTCCTTAGGTGTTTCGCTACACTAATAAACATAAAATCTGAGAATTAAGGAGTCTAGAGAAGAGTACCAATCGATATGGAATATGACAACTTCCATTGTATAGTGACTCTCAATTCTAAGGTTCTGGGTTCGATTCCTGGCGGAAACATTTCCCCAGTTTAGTTAGGACATTACAGGATGAATCACCAGATTGCCTGTAAGGTAAGTTGATTCCTTGCTTCGAAAGGTATGTTAAGTCAGATCGTCAGTGTTTTCACTTGTCGATTGTTCTAGCTAGAATAGATCTAGATCTAAAATGCAATATCATCTAAACCTGCTGTAAAAAGCAAAAGAAAATGCTTGAATATGAAAACGGGATAAGGGTAACACAGGTTTCCAAGGAACAAGATCTTAAACTAGATCTGTGAAATAGACCCTTGATTTCATTATTATTTTCAAAGAGATTTGAACCTCGCTACGCTCGAGCGAGGTTAAAATCTCTTTGATTATTTTGCGCAATTAGCTTGTATCCCCGCGACTGTGCATTTGACAGCCAGGATGACAGCTGTCAACTGTCAGAAGCCACGTTTCGTTTGAGGAAAACACAGTTACAACTGTGGTAGAAGAGGAGAGAAACCTAGACAGGAGAATAAGAATGAAGGTTCTCAGGCCGTAACATTCAGCTTATTTAAAAATACAAAAGCACAGTAGTTAAAACAATTCAAAAAGACCTTATAATAAAACTTTTGAAAACACCGCCAAAAAGAAGCTAATAATAATATAACAGTCTGTCCTGAACGACCTAGTTCCCCTGTTATAAATACTAGAACGGTAGCGGGTGCGAGGTAGTTGCATAATTAACTTATATTACCTTGCTAACGTCCGCGATTAACATAAATAATGAGGTTGTGAGCAGACTCAGTTTTTTCCAGGCTTAGGGGGTTGTCTGTTAGTTGAAGCTAACGGGTTTTAGTATCGCAATTTTGTACAAAATTTTATCAAAACTGGCACTGACTTATCATGTGCAATAATTTTTAAGTTTGTCTTCCGTGTGGATGGATAATGTCATAAAAGAAAATTGCCATCCCATTTCATCTGATGTCGTAAAAGGCGACTAAGATATCATGAACAGGAAGATGGCTAGTAGCGTCTTATGCGGTCACCAACGACCGTGGTCCATTTTACCAGCCGCAGCGTTTAAAACTGTGGTGATTACGTATTGTGTGTTTTTCTGTCAAAATGATATTCGGCTTGTTCGTGTGATGCCAGCTAAGAATAGTACCATTCTACTAAAAGGTAACTAAGGGGTTGTGAGATGGACAGGAGGGCTTCCTAAGTCGTCGTACTTTACTGTGTTATATTTTCGTTTCATGTTATTATAACAGGAGTTCTTATAAAATTAATTGAAAATATAATACAATAAGAAGATCAAAGGACCTAAGACGAAGCCTTGTGGCAGTATCATTCAATATTAACTTTATGTGTCTGAATAAAAAGAAACAGCGTTGTTTTATTAACATTAAAAACAATATACTCGTAGTAATTCAAATTCTTTGAATTATATTGTAGATAGATAGATAGATAGATAGAAACTCTTTATTGCACACAAATAAAAAAGATACGACAAAGCTTATCAAACGCTTTTGTTAGATCAAGAAACTACTTTTGCCCTAATTTACCAACTTTCTTATTCTCTCTTATAAATTTGTTATAATTCATAAGGTTGTTGATCTTGTTTTATTACCTACATTCTACACTATTATAGAAGCAATTTTTATACATATTTGTGAGACTCAGGCAGCGAACTACAATGTTCGCTGACTCTGGGTAGAGACCAGTGTAGTGACAATTATGCCTTATAAGATAAGACATTTGTGAATGCGTACTCGAAAACGGCTCTTACTATTTTTAAAATAAAATAAAGTACGATTAACAATCTTGCAAGGTTTTTAAATTATAGGAATTGTCGTGTAGGTATTTGTTCAAAAGAAAACATTGCACGGTCGCCCAAAGTTTTAGTGCTTACTACTGAAACCTAATCTAACATCTCCTAAGAGCAAAGCTTATCAAAAGCTTTTGTAAGATCATAAAAAACCTTTTTTCGTAATTACGTACATTATTTCCTTTTCATTTCTTATTTTTGTTGTTGTTCTCAATGGGCACTCGAGCCTCTTGTCAATAATTAGTTTGCCTTGTAACAAATCATCAAGACAATAGACCCTCACTTAGAATACAGAGTGTTTGGAAAGGGAACAATCGGTCAAAAAAACTGAGCAAGTATCTCTAAAAAAACCGGCCAAGTGCGAGTCGGACTCGCGCACTGAGGGTTCCGTACCACCACATAAACATAATTGTATTAGTTGAAATTTCAGTAAGTTAATGTGCTAGATTTTTTGAGTCCGACACGCGCTTGACCAAATTTTATTATTTTTTGTTATTTTATAGCCTATGCCCTATAAACATACCAATTTTCAAGTTTGTAAGTGTTCCCGTTTTTAAATAGAACTAAAACAAAAATCGCCTCAGCAACCATCCAACTTGACCCCTCTCTTATATGAATGTTCTTGAAACGGGAGCTCACCACAATTGGTTACCATTAGTTGTGAGAAAAGTTGTAATATTTAATGATTTCAGACTTTTCCCATTATTTGTACTGTGAGACCTAGCTTCTTGCCAAATTTCATAATTTTAGGTCAACGGGAAGTACCCTGTAGGTTTTTCATTTTTGAATAAATGTATGGAGATGAGGACATAAAATGCCATATCTTTTGATTGCGTCGTTGTAAAAAATTGAAATTTTCAGATCTTGTGTGGTTCATGGATCCTAATATATGGTATTAATTTCAACCTGATACCTTTACCCGTTCGTGAGATAAAGGGTCTTGACAGACAGACAGACAGACAGACAGACAGACAGACAGAAAGACAGACAGACAGACAGACAGACGGACAACAAAGTGATCCTATAAGGGTTCCGTTTTTTTCTTTTGAGGTACGGAACCCTAAAAAATCAACAAAATCAATAAGAATTTAGCCTGGTATTCCAACATAATTATATCATAATTATTACAACATAATTACAAATTATTTTTTGCGAATTAGATACATCTTGTGCAAAACTAAATTATCATGTATTCTAATATAGTAACTTAGTTTTTAATTTTAACGAAAAAGATCGCAAAATACAATGAAAACAGCTTGTTGTCGCTCTGTTCTCACAAGGACAAGTTGACGTTTGTTAGAAAGGTTCAGTTTGAATACCAATGCGTCGCCATAAGCTGTTTAATTTTGTCACATGCATGCTGTCTAGGGGATCTAGACAACTAACGAAAGCGAACATCATACAATGTATGGGATGACATAATATGTCAAATGTCATCGCATACATTTCATAATATGACAGATGTCATCCCATACATTTCATAATATGTCAAATGACCTCCCATACATTTCATGAAGGTCAAAAGCGAATGTCACAAAATGTATGGGTTCACATAATGTGTCAAATGTCATCCCACACATGTTATGACGGTAAAAGTGAATGTCATAAAAAGTATGGAATGACATAATATGTCAAATGTCATCCCATACATTACATGATGTTCGCTTTCGTAAAACCAGTGCAGTTTCAGTTGTTTTCAGTTTTTGCCAACCTGTCCCATACACCCTGTATAAAATGTTTCCATAAATTTTCTTGGGAATAGGGAAAAATTGGGGCAATTTCCCCCCTAATATGAAGGGAAGCAATTATTACTAACGACCTTTATATACGTTATGTTGTTATATTATTTTCTCAAGAATGGATCAGAAAAGCGAGCGATATTATAACTGAATCGGAATTCCTGGTTGTTTATGTATTACTAATAAATTATACACAGGATGTTACTAATAAATTGAGTAAAATCAGTGTCGTCTGCAAAATTTTATTCATTTCATAGCTATGCCCCAGGACTTATCCGCAATAATATAAACACCTAATTTTAGGATCTTCTTACATGTGTTTATTTTTGAAGTGAAAACTTCTTTAGCGGCGCTTGGCACTTTTTTAGATGGGTAACAAAAGTTAATCTCGCGTCAGATGTCGCGTCAGATCTCGCGTCAGATCTCGCGTCAGATCCGTAGCCTGATTGAAAAAGCGTCAACTGTCAACCGTATTGTTATTACAATACGGGTTTTATTCAGTGACATCAAAGAAGTACGCGAGCAATGGCGCGATTGACCCCTACCACACCTCGGAACCTCCATACAATCGGGCTCAAAAGTGACAGCTGTCATTTTTACACGCGCAAATGTGTGGGTGGGTTAAAGACGTGTGAGTGTAGGGTTGGTAGTATCTAGAAAACACTTACCTACCCTAGAAAACGTAGATAACAGAACATTAGCATTATACTTTTATTACAGTTTCGAGTTGCACATTTTTCGTTCGACTATAAAGCGACTTACACAATTCACAAACGAATTATAACTTTACTATCACTCGTCACCTCACTTTGTTGTATTTAGTAATCGAATTTCAATTAAAACAAACAAACACACGTTGAAATAATCTCACAAACTCTAAAAACAATAATTTTTTTCACTAAACTTCATCTTTGACGGCTGGATGGCCGCCCGCGCCGCCCCGCCGGTGCACCAGAGTGACTATCGCGAAAATGGCGAATCTGCTCTTATCATCACTGCAAAAAAATCTGCCAAACTTTATTCCAGAAAATGAAAAAAAATGCTGTTATATTATTGCTTTAATGTGAAAAGGCATAAATAAATACATACTATTCAAAGCTTTATTTTTTTCATTTAACCCAAAAAATGCTCTATTAAATCTATCAATGAAAGAAATGTTTAAAGGAAAGAAAACATCTGTGTCTACCTTATGGTGTTTATTCCATAATAATTGCTTCTTATTATTGTTTAACTTTATTCCAAATTTTACTTTGTCTTGGAGAGTCGAAAGACAACCGTAAACTGCACAACCACGCACCATTTTTTTAACTTTTGCAAGCGTTGCATATCGCGTGGCAACAGGACGAGAAATGGGACGAGATATCGCGCAGGGCCCCGCGGGGTGATGCGCGCGCACTTGAGGTACTCCGATTGGTGGGAGGCGGAGAGCTTCCGTTCTGTATGTAGTACTATTATTAATTCTGTGCCCCTACAAAGCATAATATTCAAAAAGCAAGTTTTCACTTCTGCCGGCACTCCCGGAGTGCAACCCGTCCTTTTTTAGGGTTTCGTACCTCAAAAGAAAAAAACGGAACCCTTATAGGATCACTTTGTTGTCCGTCTGTCTGTCTGTCTGTCAAGACCCTTTATCTCACGAACGGGTGGAGGTATCAGGTTGAAATTAATAACATATATTAGGGTCTATAAACCACACAAGATCTGAAAAATTAAATTTTTTACAAGGACGCAATCAAAAGATATGGAATTTTATGTCCTCATCTCCATACATTTATGCAAAAAAGCAAAACCTAAAGGGTACTTCCCGTTGACCTAAAATTATGAAATTTGGCAAGAAGCTAGGTCTCACATTACAAATAATGGGAAAAGTCTAAAATCCTTAAATATTTCAATTTTTCTCACAACTAATAGGAACCAATTAAGGTGAGCTCCCGTTTCAAGAACTTTTCTAAAAAAGAGGGGTCAAGTTGGATGGTCACCGAGTTTTTAAAATCAAAGAGCAAAAGCTTTTAGTATATCATATGGCAGATAGGTACGGAACCCTTAGGGCGCGAGTCCGACTCGCACTTGGCCGGTTTTTTTATATTATTGCTACTATAGTTCGTCCATCTTAAGAATGTGAAGTGAGTCATCGCTTTCAGCCGCTGGTAGCTAAGCCATAAATTTATAAAGTCAAACGCATAATGCCTAACTGAATTCAAACCAGTTCTATGGGAAGTTATTATATTTCCGTATTTCGACCTATGTTTGTAAGGACAAGTTATTCAGTTCCATGGGCAGAATTATATCCTTTAGGGTTGATATAGCCTCTGTTATACTTTGTATATTAGTTTTTCCTATTAATTTCAGAGTATTGTATATAATTTTGATAAGGTGTTATCTAGTAAGTGACTTCCTAAGGCCGGTATTTCACTGAGACACCATGGCAGCGCAACCAGTCGCTGCTACCAACAAAATGTATACAGTTCTATAGAGAGTTACTCGCCTGGTGTCCGTTTCCTTGCGCAACCAATTTGGCGGCGCAACCAGCTCGGATGCTGGTCGCGCTACCACTCCCACTGAAATATAGCCCTTAATACTGTGGCCGCAGGGCGTGTCTTTACTGGTGTCTAGTTACAGACACCAGTGGCGCAACCAGTCGCGGAACCAGTTGCACCACCGTGGTGTCCCTGGCCTGTCACTGGCCTAAATCAACATAAAATAGAAGATTGAAACAAATTCATGTCCTAAGATTTTTGAATGGTGAAAAGCTAAATCATAGTGGTTTCAATAATTTTCCCTGTCAACTTATCGGAGTCATCATAGTCTGTGTCATAGTAGACAGGCTCTAGTCCTCGTGATACAGGATTCCTGTCTAAATCTTTTACTAGATATTTGCGGTCTCGCCATAATTTTGTAACAATTTTTTTACTTTGACATTGGCGAAATACAACAAAAAGATATAATAATAATAACAACTCTTATGAAGAGCACATAATATAACCTCTACATTAAATGTAGGTACAATAATAATCTAAGATTTACAGCATATCTTCGGTTAATTGAAACATTTCAATCATTAATGAAAATTCCAGAGCAATTAGTAAAGCTTAATTAAACAACAATATATTATTTATTAATAATTAGCTAAAAGCTAGGTAGTCAATCAAATTTGAATGTTAAATATAACTATATTTGTGAAAGTAGGTTTGTTACTTAGTCAGATACCTTCTAAGAATCGGCAGGGCAGTCACTTCTAGTAACCTATCGTCAGATTTTTGACGCCACATCACCTACGATACGGCTTAACGTGCCTACCAAAGCACGAAAACACTATAGTTTGTATGATAGATAGATAAACTGTTTATTTAGGAATACAGCACAAATCCACAACAAAATATTTAACAATATAAAATGCACATTAAATCTAAATCTAGTTATAGAGTGTGCCGCACCCCCAAGTAGGCCCTAACTCAGCATAATGCTGCAGCGGCAAAGCACGCCACAGCGCTGATATTCTGTCAGCGCCTGTAAAAGTGCGAGTGCGCAATCTAATAGAGGAAATGGTAAAGTAATAAATAAATTTAAGGGAAATAATAAAATAAATATAACAATAATGTATGCTACCGCTCAAAAATATATTTCAAATACGGACAAAGTTGCTTAATTTACGTTATCGGGAAAAAGCTGTTAGTTCAATTCAGACTCAGCATGTTACAGTCCTTGCAAATACCTACAATTAGCTATAGGGAAAAAATATTAATTGCATAGAAAACACAGTCAAAAAGATTTTTATATACCAGTTGCTAAAGCACTGTGATTCTGGAGCTCCATTACAAAATAAAGCGCATCTGCTTTCTTGTTCACTGCGGCCATCCACCTGCTTAAGAGGGCCTGTCTGAGGCAACAGTTAAAACCGTAAGGCGGAGAGTGTCCTTTCTGTACGATTTGTACAACTACCTACTTTATTCTTTGATTGTGGTTTGCAACAAGATCACCTACATTAATGCCCAAGGTCTAACATGTTTTCCAACCTTGTTATTCTACCCGCAATGTTATGAAAAGCAATATCTTGGATCGATTTCAATATGCCTACAGACTACGTAGCTCTAGCTAGTCGAGAAGCCTGGTATTAAATCTAGTACTAGTTGCTGACCAGTAAGATATTGTGGAATAGGGTTGGGGTAGTTTTAGATGAGTTAACTCAATAAAAATTTGGAATTGAGTCACTTACTGTGGTAACTATCAGAGGATGCTATGATATTATGGAGATTTATTATGGAAATTAATAAGTTAAACAAGTTTAATCGAAGTCAGTTAGTTTGGGTAATTTTTTATTATTGCAGGGTTGAACATACATTTTTAGGTAAATTTGTTGGAATTGGAATTAAAAAAAAGTGAATGTATTTAAGTTATCAGGACAGTGACCATAAAACTAATATTATTAATAAATTTTTCAACCATAATAAAACATCTGACTCGCATTATAGCGAAAATAATCCAGTCAAACGTCTGCTTATTGGTCTATCGAGAAAAAGAAAGTTCAAATTGATTTATTGACCTAACTTACTTATTTAAGGTGGTAGAGCTTTTGTGCAAAGTCCGTCTGGGGAAGAAAGCAGCAGTGTTTGCACTGCTGTGTTTCGGTTTGAAGGGTAAGGGACTCAGTGAAATTACTCGCACATGAAACATATCATCTTGGTTCTCAGGGTTGGCGACGCGCTTTGCTGTCTTATTAGTGCTAAATAGCACTAATAAGACAGTGGGTGTTATGAGCTGTGGTGACCACTTACCACCAGGTGGTCCACCTGCTCGTTTGCCCACTTGTTAGATAAAATAGAAACAAAGGTCTGTTCGACTTTATTAAAGCAATGATTCAAAAGTATTCTCCGAACTAACTCATCGACTCATGAAGTCACAGCACTACACAAAGTAGCTTATATCATCCGAAATAAGCCAGACTAGCTCTGCCTATTGGCCTACGAAACATGATACAGTTACAGAAGGCTTATTCTAGCTTTCTGCATACTAAATTGTTTCTACAGAATGGCAAATCATTAACTGAATTTCAGAGATGTATAAACATGCACTTTAGGAAATATAATAATGATAATACTTTTAAATAATTATTAACTTGACAAGATTAGATTTTTAATAACCATAAAAAAATCTTTTAGAAAATCACAAAACTAATTCACTAAGAGCGGACAGTAGGCATCCCTACCTCATCGGATACCAATATGGATACCAAGCAGCGACCTATCTATATAGGCTGCTGGCATAATGAAATGGTAAGTCTAAAAAAACAGGGTAAACAACAACTAGTTTTTTGTTAGTTGTACAACACGTGCCAGGTTGCGCGAAGGCAAATTTTTAGACTTACTATTTCATTGTCAAGCAGAAAATAGGTCATTGTTTGGTATCCAATGAGGTAGGGTTGCCACTGCCCGCTCTTCGCCTATAAGGCGTGGTTGTAAAACCTCTATATAATAATAATAGCCAAACGGCCACCACAGGAAGTAATAAGAAGAATATATAACTCTTCTCTTAATTATATCTTGGCTACAACAGCTATAAAACCCCATTTCCCCTTACTATAAATCCTCCCATACTAAACCATGGCTGTTATAGTGCGAGAGCTCGCGTACAATTGTGCAACATTAACTTCGCAGCCGCAGCGAATGAAGTTCAGGGAAACGTTGTATTATTTTCATGAATTTTTATAACTAGTCTGTTTAAAATTTTAGGCAAGACAGTTAATAAAAAATAAAGTTATGGGCACCTACATTATTTCTTTTATTTGATTTGATTTATTAGATTAAAAAATATTATCGCCGTCTCTATTGGCAAACGAAGCCCAAAATATTAAATTGATAATATCATTAAAATGAAACAATAAACACTTTTCCACTAAAGATAAATTGAATTCTTTATAGCTTCGGTGAAGTAAAAACGGGTTGAAGAGCAATTATTTATTGAACGTAGCACGTATGTTTTTATTGTCAATGGGCTTACTCTTAACCTCGATCTAGTCTTGAGGTCAGAGATGAGGTTGACGATGGAGCGAGCTTGCCCAGAATAAGCCTATTTACTCGCGACTTGAATAGGTTCGGGTTATATGAATTCGGGAACACAGACGCAGGCAGAGAATTCACTTGTACTGTCCTTTATTTATGTAACACCTTTTGACTTGTGACTTTGCAATAAATTGAAATTGAGAATAAGATAAAAGATAAAAAAGTGGGCAACCAGACATGGACTCTCGCACTATAAACTAAACAAGTACAGAGAATGGCTGTGGCAGTTGTAGTAACAAACGTTCACATTTATACTAACGTTTTGAGTGTACGCCAAAAGTGCACTTAAGGGAGTAGTTATAGTGCAAGTCTATAAACAAACGCAATAGGATAATGCACAACGGTGTATCTCAAAAATTTGAGAACATCTCGTATTCAATATCATCATAACATCCCATGAAATGTCCACTACAGGACAGGGAGCTCCCTCCAGAATTTCAGCTTTAGCTGGAAAAATGTAGAGGGGAAGTACCATAGTCACCTCGCATGTCAGCGTTACGTCTGGCACCATGGACCGCGGTTGTTGGTGACCGCAGTAAGTAAGATGGTATGATATACAGGAGGATGCTGCTGCCCATCCTCCAGTTTATAACCCTTAGTCGCCTCTTACGACACCCACCGCGGTATTTATGGGCTGGTACTGTTCTTTGCTGGCACCACACTGGACCAATATTATACTACACGGGATTCAATATGTAGAGTTCAATATTCAAAATGACGTTTATTGTATTAACCCTGTACTTTCAAACATATTTTAAAGAGCGCGTGGGTTTTTAGTATCGCTATTTTTAGTTTAGCTGACATCATTAAGAGATTATAATATCCAAAAATGAATAAACTACATTTGATTTGAGAGTTTCGATAAATTCGTATTGAACCTTCATAGGAGGCTAAAAGCGAAACTATTTAATTTGTTCTACGAATTTTTTTAATATACGATAAAAATAAATCTGCATACTATTTATCAACTATGTATTTCCAAAAATTTGTTTCATTTAAAATTCAGAAAAAGATTTACTCGAATTAATTAAAACTCTTTAAAAATATTAACACTAATCATAGTGTATGTCCACAATCAAAGTCAACGTTTTAATGCGAAATTTCGTATCTCAAGTATTTGAAAATTTAGAATTCTATTAGACCCATAAAAAATATTGTTGTGGACAAAATAAATGACATACGCAACGCTGTGTCTCAAAATAAAAATCTCCGATTGCTGAATAAATTTAAAAGATGATTGAAGGAGATGATTTTTGATTGTTCAAATTTATAAAGTTGTACAAAGAAGAACCATTAATTACAATTTTTTCATAACCCTGTATGTAAGGGGCCCAGTAATAAGTGTCAAATATATTCAGGGCTGAACAAGTAACTATTGATGAGGTATGAAAAATATTTCAAAAATGTACACGTTAGTATAAAAACAAAATTTTCTAACAAAACAAAATTTCAAAATCTAGTAAAAATATATTCCCCTTTATGACGCACTCTTACTACTCTAAATTACGTAAGCATGCACGCCCGCCATTTTGTTGTACTCAGACGGTGTGTTAGTGTGAGTGTTAGATGAATGAACATAGCGCCCGTGGGTGTCTGTGTTGTTATGAAGATGATGTTTTTTTACGATTAGGTTACAGAGTTTCTTTTAAACTACACTACAAAACACATTATGACAAAATTTTACATACAATTAGATATTAAATCAGTTTTTTACAAATTACGTACAATTAGATATTTAATTAGATTTAAATTAGATATTATAATTTAAATTAAATTAATGATCTATTGTTATAGTTCCACCCTATAAATAGCAAAACAAAAATGTAAGAGTAAAAAAAAAAAACATTTTTTTATATTTTAATTTTAGATGAAATGTATCAAGGTTTAAAAAAGGTTTTTAAATGAAACCAATTAATCAATATAGAGATAGTTGAAAATGTGTATGGAAAATTTAATTTCTCCATATCTTTAATTGATTAATTTTTGTCTATTAAAAACCTGTTTCAAACCTAGATACATGTTATCCAGCTGTATGTACAAAATTTTGTCAAAATATGTTTTGTATTTTAGAATTTATAGCAAAAGTTAATTTGTATGGAAAGTCACAGCTCCAGGGGTTTGGTCCATGAAACTGAACAACTTTTCCCATGAAATAAAGGTCGAAATACAAAAACTTCTCATACAAACTGCATCAGCCGACAGCTCATTTTGTATTGGTTGTCGACATAAATGTTTCTAGGGAAAAAAAATATAAGGGGGCGATAAAAAAAAATTACGCTGTATGTTGCTTAGGAAACTATGCACTGTATTGTATTACTAATTAGATAAAATACAGCAAGCATATTAATATATTGTTTCGTGGAAAACTTGTTAGCGGAAATATTAATGAACCATACGAGTATAAGCCAATTTAATTAACTTACTATTAGCTATGAGATAATGCATAATGTTTTATCTCTAAATCACCAAAATTATATTGATAACAGAATCATTAGTAAGTTTTGATGAAAAAAATATTTTTCTAAAGTTTTATTTACATAATTTTAAAATTATATTTCTATAAAAACGAATGCAACAAATGTCAACGAAACTAAACCATGTAAAACATTCAATATCTGAATTAAAGAATAATTTTGGAACGACCGTTTCATGTCTTCAATTATGTTTTTCCGTTATTTAAGTTATTAAGTTTCGTTGACTACCCATGCCGACGACAAACAGTTAATTTGTTCATTAAATATATAATCTTTTTTATGCAATATTTTTGGAAGGTATGGAGAGGTCTATCAATTAATAATTGATATTGTTCTAATAATTACCTGCTGTTTCCTACGACTTCGTATGCGTAGTAAAAAATCTCTTTTTTAAACTTCAAATTTCACAACAAAATTCATCAAAATCATTTCAGTCGTTCATGCGTTTAACAAAATGTTCTTGTTTCCTAAATACAAATATTTTAATTTTCATTTTTTTTTATTAGCCGTGAAACCGTAATACACAGGCTTATTTTAATATTCATATGGATTTATATATTAAGAATATTCAATAGAATCTGTTAGGTAGGTTCTTAACCTACCTAACAGATTCTATTAATAATATTAGGCTCTCTACAAAAACATAAATTAATTTTTAGGCTTGAGTGAACGCTAAGCTCTAATGTAAAGGTCTGAATACTAGAAAATTTATTCATCTTGATGGAATAGCCTACTAAGAGCTGTTTGAGATGCCACTATTTATCTACTGTCACGGCTGAATTAAAGAAACCTTTTAACTAAAAGAAAATTATTTCTCAAAATCTGTCTCTCCATTCTGCTTGTAATCACCTGTAATTTAGTGGATCTACCTGCGCACCTATTATTTCAAATACGTATTACAAAATGTTGATGAAAGTAAGATAAATAATACCATTAATCTTGTTTTACGTTTATACTGATTTTGTCATCTTTTTTTTTGCTGGGCAAAGGCCTCCCCCTCATTTCTCCAACCATCCTGGCCTTAGGCAAATTCCCACAAAGTGCGTCGGTATATACGAGTCTCGGTCGTCACGCCATCTTTTTCGTTGTCTACGCCGACGGCGTTGGCCATCGTAGTATTTTCATTGTGTAACGACTTTCGCCAACCGTCGCGGATGCATGCGGCTCACGTGCCCAGCCCAGTCACACTTGAGCCTGGGTGTCTTCCGACCCACGTCAGATATTCCTGTTTAGGCTTAAGGTAAAGTTTTGTTATGAATATGATGGCGTTTTCTTTGTGTGGTAAACAAAGCTGCACGTGACTTTTACGTCACTATGAACAAAATCAACGTACTACGCACTTGTGGCGACGAAAAAGGTAACCACACGTGATCGGACATGTTTATGAACTTTGGCAGTTAGTCGCAGTCAATTTTGTCCCTCCCGTACTCTATCCAAAAGAATTACATAAACGCGGGCAACCATTTTGTATGCCCACGGCCTCGTGTACGTAGAGCTTAAGCGTTTTAATTCTAAATAAGCGAAACCTCTGGTGGTAGTTCCACCCATTACCATTTTACTGAACAGCTTTTGTTAAAAATAAAATCCATTCTCCATACAAAATGAAGATTTGATACGGTCAATTTGTATAGAGAATATTATTTTTTTATATTAATTTCCAAAAGTTTTAAAACAAAATGAGGCGATCACGTGACCACTTTACTATGGGGAGACAAAAAAAATTCGAGTAAAAAAATTTTCTTCGGGAACGTTGCTTGCTTTCATGAGTAGAATCACTGGGTTTAAAACGAATGAAAATTCACGCTGTATATCTAAGAAGTATGTTCGGAATCAAGGAGGTTTTAACCCACGCTTCGCTCTACGCAATCCTAAAGCGAAGAGTACACTTAAAAAACGGAGAGCCAACCAAGATAAATTTTCTCTTGTTTGGCATTTTGTGATTAAATATAAAAAGATATTGATAGATTCAATAAAGCGTCTTAATGAATTTAAATTTATTATCTTTAATTCAATAATCAAATTGATACAATCCAAGAAGGTCTTTGCGAGCTCAAATGGAGTCAAGATGCTTGTTTGAAACTATCAAAATCTTGATTGAATCAGCAATTTTTTTTTTCAGTGTAGTATATCCCACTTGTTCAGAATATTATAGTGACAAGTTGACAGAAGCACAGATCTGATTACATAATCGTAAACTGACGTACGTGCGTCATTCAAAGAGCGAAGTCTCCTAGCAGTTTTAGATGCTTTTGTGCACAGTATATTTTTACCAATTTCAATACTGTAACAAACAATTTGGATAACATTTAGTAGATAAATCAAAAATATACTTCTTTTTTTGTTCCTGAGCAAAAAATCCACAAAACCAAAACTTATTAGCGAAAATATTGTTGCTAGCAGAAAAGTACAAGAGTATTACTTTTCTTTTTTATCTGCCAAACAATTTCTGTGCAAGCGAAAAAGTTGTAAAAGAAAAGCCTTGTTATGACCGTTTTATGAGTTACGCCACTTTGGCTCTCGGGTGTAAGATTAATTTGTTGGCTCGCTCGACCAGATAAATTGCGGTTTTGACTGAGAAGAGAACTGAGGGTAGCCCTTTTTCTTTGCGCTTTCTCATAAAGTCGAGTTACGACGTTTTAGTTCAGTGACGGTGGTAATTGAGTTCAGATTTTGGGTGTGGAAAGCTATTATTGAAAATGCGGGTTGTAATGATTTTTATATTTTTCGACAAGGTGTAACTGATAGGGTGTATATTTAACTGTTCAATCTTTAAAGTTGTCACTTACCCCAAGGAACATAGAGAAATACGAAAAAAAAATGTTGACCTTCCATAGAAACTGATTCAGCTGATAGCACATTTTGTATGGGTAGAATCACATCCTTCAAGGTTACTCCAGCTAAGATCATCAGAACATCCCATGAAACGTCCTCTACAGGACAGGGAGCTCCCTCCAGAATTCCAGCTTTTGCTGGAAAAATGTGCTTCGATGGGCGGAAGGGGTCACGAGACTAGACAAGGTCAGAAACGAGTACATCAGCGGCAGTTTCAAAGTGGCCCCCATACCGGAAAAGGTCAAGGAAAGCCGTCTAAGATGGTATGAAGATTACGTGGTCAAGTCAGCTCTAAACCTGCCGGAGCAAAAGAGAGGCAGAGGACGCCCCCCATACACATGGTGGACCAGCATGAACACCCTACTTAACAAAGAAAACCTGCCCGACCCGACAACCCTCGACAGAACGTCCTGGCGCAACAAGAATAGGAGAGCCGACCCTACTTAAAGTGGAACAAGGCAAAGAAGAAGCTGGAAAAATGTGGAGGGGATGTATCATAGTCACCTCGCTTGTCAGCGTTACGGCTGGCACCATGGACCGCGGTTGTAGGTGACCACAGTAAGTAAGATGGTATACAGGAGGCTGCTGCTGCCCATCCTCCAGCTTATAACCCTTAGTTGCCTCTTACGTCATCCACGGGTATGTATGGGATGGTACTATTCTTTGCTGGTATCAAACGGGACGAGAGCTAAGATCAGCTTTCGCCAAATAGTGTCGTAAAATTCCACACAATAAATACACACATAACATACAGGGTGTGAGGGACGGTGTACCGAAAACTGAAAAGGCGTGCTGAGTCAATGAAACTGAACAACTTTCCCAAAGAAACATTATTTAAAAAAAAAATTAATGCACGCATCTAACGCTGAAGGAGGAAGACAAACTTTTAGTAGCAGAGAGGAAAATTCTACGGAAAATTCTATGACCAGCAATGAGAAAAGACGGAACATGGAGGGTTAGGAAGAACCAGGAGATAGAAGACCTTATAGCCAAGCCTAACATCATTGGGGAGACCAAGTCAGCCCGACTCCGCTGGTTCGGCCATGTGGAAAGGATGGTATCTAGGTATCGTTGGATCGACCAAGTCAAGAAAGATCTGTTGGAACTTCAAATAGCCGACTGGAATCAAGCTGTACACAACAGAGAAGAATGGCGGCTCTTAGTGTCGGAGGCCAAGATCCTCTTCGGGTCGCTGAGCCAGAATAAGTAAGTAAGTATAAAAAAAAATTACCTCTCCATACATGTTCGATCAGATTGAGCAATTTGTATGGAGAGGTCAAATATTTATTTCATTTTCCAAAAATGTTTCTTTGGGAAAGTTGTTCAGTTTCTTTGACTGAACACGCCCTTTCAGTTCACATAATCACTGTGGTTAGAAGTAGTTCAGTCTATAAAACAGACTGTTATTAGATAATTTCCTTAATAAAGTAGGTAATTTAACGTTTGAATTTCTTCGTTACATCCTAAATGGGACCATGGAGGCCGACAATGCTCTTATAAGGGAACTTAATTATTTTAATTTTCGTATGTTTGAGGTAGAAATTTCAATGTTTGACTTCTCCAACCTTATTCCTTAGGTAACTGAGTCATACAGGGCGTTTATTTTTTGAAATACAGGTTGTTAAAAAAATCTCATGAAAACTAACTGTGTGGAATAAGACCATAAACTAAGCAATAGAAATGTGAAAAAAAAAATCTGCTCTCCATACAAAAAATTAAAAGTTAAAAATATTTTTTTTGTGTATCGACCTTCGTTACTTAAGAAAAGTTGTGTACATTTTCATAGTCAAAATTGACGGTTTTAGTTTTTTAAATAGTTTTTTTTTTTCACCCTGTATAATAAAACAGTTAACTCGACTAGGGTGTTTGGTATATGTCTGCAAAACTCTGGGATGGTTACTGTATCCATAAAACTAAACAACTTTCCCTAAGGTACATAGGTCGAAATAAGAAAAATCAAGGTTCTTTAGAAACTACATCAGCTGATAGCGTATTGTGTATGGGACGTCAAAATTGTTTTCCTATTTCGGAAAGTTGATCAGTTTCGTGGGTAGAGCAACCACCCGAGAGGTTTGCAGACATGTGTATACCAAACACCCTGTATAAAAAGGGCACATTCAGATTATTTTAGGAATTTTGTAAGTTAGCTTAAACAGCAATTTTTCATGAGTTGCAAGATTCCCATACGCAAATATTCCGAACCCAAATGGTAAAAACGAAACCCTTACGGTGCGACTTCGTCTGTCTGTCTGTCACACCTGTTTATAACAGCAACCACTAATGCCATTGACTTGGAATTATTTTAAAATTTAATTGCCAAACGTTATTGCAAACAAAAGAATTATAAAAATATTATTATTACTGTAAAGGGGGCCCATATAGGGGGAGCAAAATTTAACAAACCTTTACAAATAAAATTAGTTTCGCGGTCCTAAAAATGTACTTTATAGCTTCTACATATAGTAAAGGTATATCGGAACCCTAGGCGCGCGAGTCGGACTCGCACTTGATCGGTTTTATATTAATTTAACCGAAGGTCTTGTTAGGGTTCCGTACCTCAAAAGAAAAAAACGGAACCCTTATAGGATCACTTTGTTGTCCGTCTGTCTGTCTGTCTGTCTGTCTGTCAAGACCCTTTATCTTATGAACGGGTAAAGGTATCAGGTTGAAATTAATACCATATATTAGGATCCATGAACCACACAAGATCTGAAAATTTAAATTTTTTACAACGACGCAATCAAAAGATATGGCATTTTATGTCCTCATCTCCATACATTTATTCAAAAATGCAAAACCTACAGGGTACTTCCCGTTGACCTAAAATTATGAAATTTGGCAAGAAGCTAGGTCTCACAGTACAAATAAAGGGAAAAGTCTGAAATCATTAAATATTACAACTTTTCTCACAACTAATGGTAACCAATGGTGGTGAGCTCCCGTTTCAAGAACATTCATATAAGAGAGGGGTCAAGTTGGATGGTCGCTGAGGCGATTTTTGTTTTAGTTCTATTTAAAAACGGGAACACTTACAAACTTGAAAATTGGTATGTTTATAGTGCATAAGCTATAAAATAACAACAAATAATAAAATTTGGTGAAGCGCGTGTCGGACTAAAAAAATCTAGCACATTAACTTACTGAAATTTCAACTAATACAATTATGTTTATGTGGTGGTACGGAACCCTCAGTGCGCGAGTCCGACTCGCACTTGGCCGGTTTTTTTTTTCATCTGCCCAGATTATTTTAGGGTTCGGTTAACGCGGCGTCATTTATATTAAATAATAGAATTTTAGAACCCCCAACTTGTTCAAGTTCAGTTGACGGGTATCCTAAATGCTTTTTTGGGACATTTGTAATTGACATTTGAAAGGGTTTTTAGTGTATAATACGCGGGTTAGTTCCATCTAGTCACACTCCCATCTAGTCACGTTTAAAAAATACCTATCAAAAAGTGCCATCTCACGAATTCCTTAGGTGTAGGTAAACAATAGACAATACAGTTGGAAAGAAAAGTGTTTCTTACTTAGGTATGATATCATTTTGGTCGAAAAAATTCTAAAGATGAAATGGTATATGAGTGTTAAAAACTGCTTTGCTACTTTTATTCAATAAAATTATCTAAAAATAGTAAAAAATATAAAAGTAAAATCAACAAATAATACGAGTATCTAAAGAAAAAAAACTAAGTTACGGTTCTGATTATATTAATCAATGTTATGTTATGTGTCATGTTTCGCTATTTAAACAACATTTTTAAATAGCGAAACATGCAAAATCAACAATTAAAATACCTAAAATAAATTATTCACAAAGTGTAATTTCAAATACGCACTACGCAAAACCTCTAGGGGGTAGTTCTGCCCGTATAACTGAACAACTTTTCTTAGAGGACATAGTTCGAAGTAAGAAAAAAAATTTAACTTCCCATAGAAACTGCATCCAAGTAAAAATTCGCAGTCTATTGTAAAAAAAAACCGGTCAGACGCGTACTTTTTATGTTCGTGTAAAGACGAGTACGCTTGACTTTTTTACACAATTTTGTTATAGTTTAAGATTTATTTTGAAAGCTACATTTCCTCACTTGACTTTTTAAATTAAATTCATACATAAACTGTAACACTTTTCGTTGCAGCAGTCCGCGAAATTGATTCGTGATCAGATGGCACTTTTATTGATAGGTATTTTTAAAGCGTGACTAGGCGGGAGTGTGACTGAATGAGACTAAATATAATACGCACGTACTTCAACTTCAACTGCACGTACTTCTGCACGTAACCTACATTGAATAAATTATCTGAATCTAAATCTGAATCTTAAAGATTTTTTCAACTTGAGATCAACTATGAAGTAGCCAAAATTTTCTTACAGATTAATGAGATCATAATTCCCATAATTCAAAAGCTATTTTTTTCATTTGTTTTATATTTGAAAGTTGACTTCAAAATTAACAATTTACGCATAAAATAAAGTATTTATTTTTATTTTTGATATATAAAATTAAAGGTTCGAAAATTGTTTGTGATTTGTTCCATTTTTTGCACATAATATTTTTAGAAAATTAAATAATTAAGCTTGTTTTTCCAATCATGCTTAAAAAAAACCGGCCAAGTGCGAGTCGGACTCGCGCACCGAGGGTTCCGTACCACCACATAATCATAATTGTATTTAGTTGAAATTTCAGTAAGTAATTGTGCTAGATTTTTTGAGTCCGCCACGCGCTTGACCAAATTTTATTATTTGTTGTTATTTTATAGCTTATGCACTATAATCATACCAATGTTCAAGTTTGTAAGTGTTTCCATTTTTAAAATAGAACTAAAACAAAAATCTCCTCCGTGACCATCCAACTTGACCCCTCTCATATATGAATGTTCTTGAAACGGGAGCTCACCACAATTGGTTACCATTAGTTGTGAGAAAAGTTGTAATATTTAATGATTTCAGACTTTTCCCTTTATTTGTACTGTGAGACCTAGCTTCTTGCCAAATTTCATAATTTTAGGTCAACGGGAAGTACCCTGTAGGTTTTGCATTTTTGCATAAATGTATGGAGATACATACATACATACATAACATCACGCCTCTTTCCCGTTGGGGTAGGCAGAGACCACAGTCCTCCACCTGCTACGATCTTGACATACTTCCCTTGCTTCCTGTACTTTCATCAATCCTTTCATACATGCTCGTCGGTTTAGGGTACTTTTAACCTGGCCTTTATTCAGAACGTCCTGAATTTGGTCCTGGTACGTTCGCCTAGGCCTTCCCCTTCCAACGTTTCCATTCACTCTCGCCTGGTAGATCTCTTTCGTCAATCTTCGTTCATTCATCCTCTCTACATGACCAAACCATCTCAGCATCCCTTTCTCGATTTTGGTCACTACGTCTTCTTTTACGCCACAACGTTCTCTTATCACACTATTTCTAATCCTGTCACTCAATTTCACACCAATCATACTCCTCAACGCTCTCATTTCTACTGCATTAATTCTACTTTCATGCTTTTTCTGCCATACCCAGCTTTCACTGCCATACATCAGTGTTGGTACCAAAACTCCCCCATGAACAGCCAAACGAGCCTTGTGAGACACCTTTTGACTCCTCATAAAGGCGTGCAGGGCACCATTCACCATGTTTCCAGCATTCACTCTTCTTTCAATATCACTTTCACAATTTCCATCTCTCGTAAACTTTGAGCCCAGATACACAAACTCCTTCACTTGTTCGACTTGTTCACCATCTATTAATATAGTACACTCTGTCATACATTCTTCTCTTTCAAGTACCATTACTTTAGTCTTGCTTACATTTACTTTCATTCCTTTCCTTTCCTTTCCAAAGCCACATTCATCATTGTTACCATCTCCTGCAACTCGTCAGCAGATGACGCAAGTACAACTTGGTCATCAGCGTAGAGAAGACATTTGATGAGTAACTCATTCATTCTCAGTCCACACATACTCTCTTTCAGATCAATCAAACAATTATCCATGAACAGGTTAAACAGCCAAGGTGACGCTACACATCCCTGCCTAACACCTTTTTCGATGCTAAACCATTCAGTGTACGCCCCGTTTATTCTGACACAAGCACTGGAATCCTCATAGAGAGATTTCAGTGCTTGAATCAGATGACCGTTTACCCCATACATAGACAATGCTGACCACAATTCATTCCTCACCACTCGGTCATAGGCCTTTTCCAAATCCACGAACGCGCAGTAGACTTTTTGGTTTTTAGCCAAAAACTTTTCAGCTATGCACCGCAAGGAAAAGACCTGATCTGTACATCCCATTCCCTTTCTAAATCCCGCTTGTACATCCCATATTTTATCGTCAGTATCTTTCATCACTCTTTCAATCAAAACCTTTGCATACAGTTTGCCGACGACACTGAGAAGGCTTATCCCGCGATAATGTATATGTATGGAGATGAGGACATAAAATGCCATATCTTTTGATTGCGTCGTTGTAAAAAATTGGAATTTTCAGATCTTGTTTGGTTCATAGACCCTAATATACTGTATTAATTTCAACCTGATACCTATACCCGTTCGTGAGATAAAGGGTCTTGACAGACAGACAGACAGACGGACAACAAAGTGATCCTATAAGGGTTCCGTTTTTTTCTTTTGAGGTACGGAAACCTAAAAGTATCAAAAATTTCGATTTTTAATTCCTAATAAAATTCAAAAATTGTGGTACTGAAAATTGAGTTTACCTAAAATTCGCCATACGAAACGGCAATTTCTTCGTTACAGACCCAATATCAGTGACAAAGAGGTATGGTGCTCTGATATTCCAGCGAAACAAAAGAAAAGCATTATTAATACGTACGAAGCCGACACGCTGATAACAACTAATACCCCAAGAAAATTAAATTTTGGCCTAGACTAAAATCGGAACCAATATTTTCTTTTTGTGGTGTATGAAGTCTTGGAAGTAATTACATAATTACTTTAAATTGACGGTTTCGATTATGTCCAGCCAATTACAAATTACTGCTTTAGGTCTTAGCCTATAAACACGCTGCACTTGAGCAGCTTTTTAACGAAAAGTGACTTTTTATTATGAGATAATTAAGCATCTTTCCAAGAAGATGGCTATTGTGAAACACAATTAAATACATTATAAACGGCAAAAACAATACCAACGTTACCTCCGCAATATTAATTAATCAATGATGCTAACACTTTTACATATAATTCAATATATTATGCTTTATCATATGGCTATTTTATATGTACCTAGTTTTATATTGAAGTACCTGGGCGACCGAGCTTCGCTTCGGTGAGCAAGCTATGCTACTGAACAACAGATGGCGCTGTAAGTTTCTCGAATGCACTAAAACGCGCTAAGAAATATTTAAAAAGACGGAGAAAACTAATTTCCCCGGACATGAGACCTAGCTAGATCAATTTCTTGCCCCCAAAAACCCTTGTATACTAAATTTCATCGAAATAGTTAGAGCCGTTTTCGAGAAACCGATTACAAATATATATATATTTATATATATACAAATATTGCTCGTTTAATAGAGTTGAAAACAGCGAGAATCCGCTCTGTTCTAACACGCGCATTCTCCCCTTTATTAGAAAAGGAGGTAATTTTGACTTGAGTTGTGGTGTCTTGCCGTTTATTTTACGCTGCTATAGCACGATCCAAAACGGTACTAGTCATGAAGGAAATAAAAATTTTTTTTCCTAATGGTAGTAGTCTATAGTTCGTCAAGTCATAAATGCAAATGCAGGGTAAAGGTATATTCACAATGGAGTTCAAACGCAAAAAAATATTTTTTATTGATTTTTTAGGGTTCCGTAGTTCCGTACCTCAAAAGAAAAAAACGGAACCCTTATAGGATCACTTTGTTGTCCGTCTGTCTGTCTGTCTGTCAAGACCCTTTATCTCACGAACGGGTAAAGGTATCAGGTTGAAATTATTACCATATATTAGAATCCATGAACCACACAAGATCTGAAAATTTCAATTTTTTACAACGACGCAATCAAAAGATATGGCATTTTATGTCCTCATCTCCATACATTTATTCAAAAATGCAAAACCTACAGGGTACTTCCCGTTGACCTAAAATTATGAAATTTGGCAAGAAGCTAGGTCTCACAGTACAAATAAAGGGAAAAGTCTGAAATCATTAAATATTACAACTTTTCTCACAACTAATAGTAACCAATTGTGGTGAGCTCCCGTTTCAAGAACATTCATACAAGAGAGGGGTCAAGTTGGATGGTCGCGAGGCGATTTTTGTTTTAGTTCTATTTAAAAACGGGAACACTTACAAACTTGAAAATTGGTATGTTTATAGTGCATAAGCTGTAAAATAACAACAAATAATAAAATTTGGTCAAGCGCGTGTCGGGCTCAAAAAATGTAGCACATTAACTTACTGAAATTTCAACTTATACAATTATGATTATGTGGTGGTACGGAACCCTCAGTGAGCGAGTCCGACTCGCACTTGGCCGGTTTTTAGTTTTTTAGATACCACACCTTGGTAACACATAAAGGAAACAACCGCTTCTTTCGAAGGTTTGCCTTCAGTTAGTCATTGTGCATTTGACTTTATAATTATAAGCCACCTCATTGGCTACGGGGCTTGGTTACCAGCGCCAGACAGCGATAACTAACTGCATTTTAAGACGGATGAACTATTTGCAGACGCAAGTGTAATGATCGGAAGTCTAAGCGTAGGAATTTGCAGGTGTCTTGCTACACTTATTTATAACAGCGATTACTCATTAAATCTACGAATTTAACTTAAAAATCTACATGCAAAAACATACCAAATTCTCTGAATATCTAGAACTTTCTCAAGTTTCCTCAAAGAACCACTTTCCAATGTCATTTTCTCTTAATTTTATCATTTAGACGAACCCCGAAATGGGTGTTTTTACGTTACACGCTCCAATCGGCCTTAATTGACTCGGAACAACGTGCGGACTCCATAAAAGACCCTAATTGTGGACTTCATTATGGCAGGGCTGCCCAAACCATTGCCTGAGATTGCAGAGTTGACGGTATATTGGTTGAACTAATTAAGTGATATTGAGTCAGAGGTTAACAATTTTTTTTGTTTTGTTGATGTCGACTTGCTTGTGTTTCAGTTGGAAGAAAGGGAGCAAGTGAAGTTTTGGGCTTACTCTTGAGCTCGATGAAGACAGAAGATCGACGATCGAACCAGCTTGCCCAGAAAAAGCCTATTCACTCGCGAATTGAATAAATCGTGTTACCTAATATGAACTAGGGAACCCAGACACAGGCAGAAACTCAGTGCTTAGCTGTTATGTCAAATGTGAACTAAAAAGATGTTATAAAGCGCTTTGTGCGAATGTGTGAACAGTCAACCAAGTCTAAGGCCGGTATTTCACTGGGACACCATGGCAGCGCAACCAGTCGCCGCTACCAACAAAATGTATAAATGTATATAGCTCATCTGGTGTCCGTTTGGTTGCGCAACCAATTTGGCGGCGCAACCAGCTCGGATGCTGGTCGCGCTACCACTCCCAGTGAAATATAGCCCTTAATACTGTGGCCGCAGGGTGTGGCGACTCTGGTGTCTTTACTGGTGTGTAGTTACGGACACCATGGTGTCCCAGTGAAATATCGGCCTTAGTGTGTGGTGCGTCTGGACTGACGGTAAAAGCAAATGGCAAAATAAGCCCATGGAGCTCTTGACCACGCTCTCCGAAGTACAGCTTGTAAAAGACCGACAGACATGCAACATTGCGCCGGTGGGCCATACTGTGAAACTTGGTTTTCACTTTTTGGCTCTGCGATTTTTCGAGTCAAGTAACGCTAGTTGGTATATGGCTGAGCCATCCCAAAGGTACAGCAAACCCTTAGATTATGAATAACGGCAACTTTTTATGTCTATGAGCAAACCACTATTTGACACCATTGTCAAATGAGCAACTCTTTATTATACGTCAAAACGTCAATTTTCTATAGATGTTGTATGAATTTACTGGCTTGTGAAGCCATCGTTTATATTCATGTATTTTACATGAATCTCTCTTAAATGAAAACAACATTTTAATTTCAAGATCGGACTTGTGCTTTATATAAAACTTGCAATTTTCCAAGATTTGTCACTGTGACTCCTTTGTCTGGCACTTGAGGCATTCCATCTAGTTCTCAGAGTAGAAAACCCGCTTTTGTTATTTGATTAAAAACTCTATAGGCAGTGATGGAGTGGCATATCCACTTGTTCGCTTCATCATCATATCAGCCAAAAGACGTAAAAATAAATTAAATCTTTATTTCATAATTATCATTTGTTTTATTACAATTTCTGATTGCTACACAATCTGCTTATACAGATTGTGTGCAGGCAGGGGTCATACACCTAACGCACGGGTTTGGTAAGAGAGTCTGGAGTTACTTTGTGTTCAGACTGACCCACGATGAAATAGTGTTTTAGTGACTGTTTTCCATTTACCTTTAATTCTGTTCACCAGCTCTTTAGGGAGATTGTTAAGCATATGGGGTAACATGTACTTCCAAGTCCTCTCACCATATACATTGTTATATTTTGGCAAATTAATCATAGGCAGGTAAGGTAGGCGTCCACCGCTGTACATAATGTAGTCCTCTCCTAAAGATCTCTTTGGCGATCGGTCCTGTGATAAGTTGTGGCATGAAATCCCTGATTGGCTGTAACCTTTATACACTGATAAAACGGAGAACCACGTTACAAGATCAATTTTCTCTTGTTTGGCATTTCTGATTAAATCGAAAAAGATAATGAAAGATTCAATAAGGCGTTGTAGTCAATTTAAATTTGTGATCTTTAATTCGATAATCAAATTGATTCAATCCAATAAGGTCTTTGCAAGCTCAAATGGAGTCAAG
The DNA here is from genome assembly GCA_947532105.1 of Athrips mouffetella. Lineage (NCBI taxonomy): Eukaryota > Metazoa > Arthropoda > Insecta > Lepidoptera > Gelechiidae > Athrips > Athrips mouffetella. The sequence continues at coordinate 2,161,757 of OX383968.1, read as the reverse complement.
ATGCTTATTTGCCCTTCCCCCGTGGACGTCATACAGTTAAGACACGAAACGATACTTGCTCAGTTTAGAAAATAAAAGTAATTGTACACTACCTTTATTAGTGATTTTGCGCAACTTAAATACGTCCAGTGACTATTGAGGAAGCTTTTTAGAGGATTTTTCTACAGGACCACCACTTAACACAAGGTACAAACGACAATCATAACAAAAGGAATTTTATAACCTACAGTTCTCCATCATTGTTGTGGGCTTGGTTGTGGGGAACTTTTTTACCGACGGCTCCTACGCAAGTGTCAACTGCGCCACAGGACGGCACTCACTGCTGCCACCTGTCCTGAACTAAGCTCTTTTCTGCCATCTGTTCGTTGACCTGGAAATTAATTAAGATCGCTTGATATACGAAGACTGCAAGCCAAACCAGTATTAGATTTTTAAACCAGAGGACGTTACTATCCACACTGCATTTAATGTACCTTGTGATTGCTTCATAATCCATTGCTCGTCGTACTGCATCATAGTCCATTGCTCGTCGCTCAAAACTATTAAAGAATTTTAAAATAAGACTATAACATAAAATGTCAGTAAAACGGACCCCTCCCAAAATAAACCCAACTGCTAAGGAAAATTCTTCTGTTAATACTACTCCATATGCTACTCCCTGTCGATATGACTCGGATGACCCTGAACCGGATTTTACTGAGAAGGACGCGTTTCCCTATGTCAACAAAGCTACCAGAAACAACAGACACCACACTGGTGAAACCTCGCAAATAGTGTATTCCCCTCAGACTGCAGAAAGACCCGCAGATATGGCAAGTTTTATGGCTGAGATGCGATTGTTATTCAAAGTTCAATCTGAGCGACAAGAAAGGCAATTTAAAGAAATGAAAGCTGCTATGGAAAAACAGAATGCTGAATTGATGGAAAGCATACAATTTTTATCAGAAAAGTACGATCTCATTTTATCTGAAATAGAAACGCTAAAAAAAGAAAAGAAGGAAGAAAAGATATGCGTTCAACAACTAGAAGTCAAAATTGAACAACTTGAACGCCAAATTCGATCAACTTCTATAGAGCTAAGAAGCATACCTATTGCTGAAAATGAAACCAAAAAGGATCTAACTAATATCATACTGAACTTGAGCAGCACTTTAAATGTTCCTTTGCAACAAACGGAAATAAAGGATGTCTTTAGAGTACAGAGTAAAAAGTCTGGCAACCCAATCATAGCAGAGTTTACCACTGTGATAGCCAAGGAAACACTGCGAAATGCCCTTAAAACCTTCAACAAAGAAAACAGAGACAAACTTAAGGCATCTGATATAAATATTGAAGGACCAGATAGCAACATACCTATCTACATGTCAGACAGTCTCACGACTCATACAAGGAAGCTTTTTTATTTGGCGCGCAACTTTAAAGCTCAATATGGCTATAAATTCTGCTGGACATCGCATGGTAGAGTGTTTTTGCGTCAGAATGAAGGAAAGCCTAAAATCCGCATTGACTATGAAAGTGATCTTACGAAGCTTCTTAAAAAGGACTGACTATATTTAAATTTTAAGTTGTGTATCCCTATAAACCGCAGATGTCTTTGTTTTTTACGCTCTGTCTCTAACATCAAATGTTTGTATAACCTAACTTTTTCACACGAACACACACACACAAACCTTCATCTACTCAAATACACTCTATCACCACACATACACACCTGCATAATTCTTACAAACCACATACTTAAGTTTTCAACTGCAACAATATTCTATGCTCCAGTTATTTCTAGTGTGACAATTACAATGATAATTTACAAAATTCGATATAAATAAAAGCGATAACTTACAAATATATAATGATTTGGATTCAATAACTATTGCAAATGCCTTAGTTTGTGACATAGATGAATACCATAAAATTGCTCCTCAACACGGCTATTACTTAAAAATATTGACCCTAAACATCAGGAGTATTAATTGTAACTTCTCAGGATTAATGGCACTATTACATAGATCAAAAACAAATTGGGATGTTATAGTCTTGACCGAGTGCTGGTTAAAGAAGAACAATTTCAATTTACCTGTTCTGGAGGGGTATAACACATACGCGACAGCTAACAACCTTACACAAAATGAAGGTGTTGTAATTTACTGTAAAGAAAACCTAACAGTTCGAAATGAGGAGGTCATCTTACAAGATGCAAATTGTCTATCAATTTCAATTAGGAACACATTAATATTAGGGATATATCGTCCTCCAGCACAGAATAATATTGACAACTTTCTACAATCGCTGAATACGCATTTAACAAAATATAAATCTTTGAAAAATATTATTCTCACTGGAGATATAAATATAAATATAGTAAACGATACTCAGGATCAACGTGCGCACCCATATCTTGATCTTTTGGCTTACCATGGCATGCTACCTGCTCACTCATACCCAACTCATGGACGCTCATGTATAGACCATATGTTTCTTAAAACCAGGCTGCCTGCCTTTTGCTACGTCGCTGAATCTTCCATCACGGACCACGATGTGGTGATGCTTTTTATAGAAAGTACTGTTCGTAAAGATAGTTCTCCTAAAAAATCTATGAAAAAAATTGACAAAGTTGGTCTAGGAAAAGACTTAAATAATATTGATTTTAGCTTTTTATACTCTATTTCCGACGTCAATTTAGCTACTAATTTATTTTTAGAATCTTTAACGCGTGCTATAAGTAAAAACACCAAAATTGTTTCTTTACCTAATCGTAAGAGAACTAAAAAGCCTTGGATAACTAATGGACTATTGCGCTGTATAAAGAACCGAGACAAACTTCATGTGAAAGCCAAAAAATACCCAAATAACGCCATAATTCAAACCACCTATAAAAGATATCGCAACTTTTGTAATCAAATTCTGAAGAAAGTTAAGCAAAGTTATGAAAGAAGTCAAATCCAAAAAGCAGGAAAAAATAATAAAAAACTATGGGATTCAATAAAGGAAATCACTTACACAAATAAACAAAAAAAACTACCACTGGAATTAATTGCATCAACTGATCCAAAGAAAGCTTTAAATGACGCTAATCAATATTTCTCTACTGTTGGTGGTAAACTGGCAGAGTCATTATTATCGAAACACCGCAATCATCAGTCACAATCTGATACTAGGAACCTTTCTGACGTAGACTCTTCTAGTAGTGCACAGTCTTTTGGTTTACTCGCAACAGATGAGGCTGAAATCGAAACTCTAATTATGAACCTTAAAAATGATTGTGCAGTTGGGATTGATGAAATTTCGAGTTCTTTTCTAAAAGAACACAAAGCGTCTATAATACCCCCACTCACATACATCTGTAACCTATCATTTGATAATGGTGTTTTCCCCCAAGCTTTTAAAAAGTCTCAAATCGTACCTGTATACAAAAGTGGAGACAGAGGCCGTATCAACAACTATCGGCCAATTTCAATTCTTCCGAGTCTGTCTAAAATTTTAGAACGTATGATGAATAACAGATTAGTTAAATACTTGGAAAGTAGAAAGCTTATTAGTGATTCCCAATTCGGTTTCCGAAGAGGAAAATCGACGGTAGATGCGGTGCATAAACTAATTGACTACGTTATTACCAACATGGACAGCGGTAAAAAAGTAATTGCAATTTTCTTGGATTTAGCTAAAGCGTTTGATACGGTCTCTGTCCCACTTTTGATTTATAAGTTGGAGAGACTGGGTGTCAGGGGTCTTCAACTCAAACTATTTGCGGATTACCTCACAAACAGAACGCAAGTCGTTAAAATAGGTAACATGCTCAGTGATGAGCTTCCTGTCACATTTGGGGTCCCACAGGGTAGTATCCTTGGCCCTACGTTGTTCCTAATATATATCAACGATTTATGTAACCTAAAATTACAAAGCGGAAGTATAATAACGTTTGCTGATGATACTGCCCTGTTGTTTAGTGCCGACACCTGGCAGGAGGCTTTTCGCTGTGCGCAGGATGGTTTGAACAAAACTACTTCATGCCTTCACGATAACGTACTTACCTTAAATAGTGATAAAACAAAATACATTACCTTCACATTTAGAGAGCCTAATCAACCACCAAAGGACCAATTCTCTCTAAAAGTGCATTGCTGCGAAAATCGCATAAATACTACATGTAATTGCTCTTTACTTGAAAGAACTGATAAGTTAAAATATCTAGGCGTATTTATTGATAGTAATTTAACTTTTAAATATCATATTGATTCAGTAGCCTCTAGGTGCCGAAAACTTATCTTTATCTTTAAAACACTGAGACACGTGGCGGATGTACAAGTTATGAAATCAGTTTACTACGCACTATGTCAATCAAATCTCTCATACTGCATATCTTGTTGGGGCGGAGCAGCAAAGACACACCTAATTAAATTAGAGAGAGCACAAAGGACCATCCTGAAAGTTAGTAATTTCCTGCCTATACGCTATCCCACCACAGATTTATATAAACTATCTAATGTTATGACTGTACGACAACTTTTTATTCATCAAATAGTTTTAAAGAAGCACAATGAGTTAACTTTTGATGCTAATAATCTATTAGGTAAACGCAATTCCTCTGCCGTCTGTCCCACGATGTGTCTTAAAACTAAATCCTCAAATAGATTTTACTGCTTCCTTGGAAATTACCTGTATAATAAAATAAATAAGGTTCTGTCAATATATTCACTTCCGCAGTTTACCTGTAAACATAAAGTATTAGAATGGCTTTTAAGTAAGGATTATGATCAAACTGAAAGTTTGTTGGCAGTCTTATCTTAATATCTTAATTACTTTGTACAAACTTACGAACACACATAAACACTCACGTACACGCACTATCACCCACACATATATTCACGCACACACACTATCACCCACACATACATTCACGCACACAAACGTACACCCATACACACATAACATACACTCATCCACACACTTTACTTACATATTTCTGAAAATTCTCATTACCAGGTTTTGTAAACTAAAATACTGTATGTTATAAGCTATGTTAACTACTTACAGTAGGGGGAGAGCCTGGTGATCTGTCACACAAGGTAACTTAGTATAGACACCAGCTCTCACCACAAAGAATTAGTACCTGCTTAGCTAATAATATTGTCATAAAAACTGTACTTTGTGATGAGAGAAATAAAGATTTTTATTATTTATTATTTATTTATTATTATTATTATTTGAAACTATCCAAATTATGATTGAATCAGCAAAATTTTTTGTCAGTGTACGGCCTTAAGTTTTATGTGGATATGTCCATGTAGGTATGTACGGTAGGTACAATCAAGCTCACAACCACGTCCACTCTGGCAAAAGGCAACTAAGAATTTTTAAGCCGGAGAATGGGCAGCAGCATATTCCTTTGTATCGTACAGTCAAGAGCACATCAAACTTGACACAATGGACTTTGTACCGTTCTTATTTCGATAGACTTACGGGTTAGAGTCGTAGTGCGTGTGTCAAGCTTGACGTGTCGTTGACTGTACCACCTTACATACTGGGGTTACCAAAAACAGCGGACGCAAGCCACTACGTCTTCAAGCGTGGTGACTATAATGTTAATCCCCTCTGAAGTTCCACGCGTTTTTTTTTTGGAATTTTGGAGAGAGCTTCCTTTTCTGCAGTGGACGATATGGAATACCTAATCCCCAACAACTTAGGTGGTAGCCAGCCATATTATTCAAGATTGGAAAGAATTAGCATTCACCAATGAAATCGGTTAAAAGCGCTTGAAGTATGAAATAAATAGTACTTTAATTAAAACAACATAATTGAATTTCGTGATTCAGTAATGATTTAATGAATACAAACAAAAATATGGCGGCTTTTGGGTTGCTCATTATTTACGGCACTTAATTAATTACTTATTAATAATTTGATTTACATTGCGTGAAATTTAAATAATTCTGAATCTGTTTCAATTTGGTTGAATGGCTGACAGAGGTGATCAAAATTATAAACAGGCTTTTAGTCTAAGACATTTTAGATGTACAAATTAATAACTGGTTATTCATTTGTTTTTCTTTCGTTATTTTTTTAAAATTTATTCAGAGAAAACTTTACAGGATTACATTTTGACAAAAATAATAAATTAATTATATTATATGCTAAAAACAAGATTTCACGTTATAAGTAGACAAACACAGTTAACAACAGCTGATGAAAGAAATATATACAAAAACTATATCTACATACATAAATACATACATAATATCACGCCTTGTTCCCGTCGGGGTAGGCAGAGGCCACAGTTCTCCACCTGCTACGATCTTGACATACTTCCCTTGCTTCCTGTACTTTTATCAATACTTTCATACATGCTCGTCGGTTTAGGGTACTTTTAACCTGGCCTTTATTCAGAACGTCCTGAATTTGGTCCTGATACGTTCGCCGAGGCCTTCCCCTTCCAACGTTTCCATTCACTCTCGTAGATCTCTTTCGTCAATCTTCTTGCATTCATCCTCTCTACATGACCAAACCATCTCAGCATCCCTTTCTCAGTATTAGTCAGTACGTCTTCTTTTACGCCACAACGTTCTCTTATCACACTATTTACACATCACTATTTGCACATAATACACATCACGACATAGTTGCCTCATATTTAGGTGGTGGTTCAATGGTTTGCGTAATAGGTATGGCAAGTTGTTGGACTTGGTGTTTAGCTATGACCAAAATCTAGCTGAGGTAACTGAATGCATGAGCCCGATTAGCATAGTCGACAAATATCACCCTCCCCTTGAATTTTCGGTCAAACTTAACTCAGTAAAATATATTGAACCTGCTGTAATATCAAAACTCAACTATTTCAAAGCTGACTATGACCCCATTAACTTAGAATTGGCAATGATAGATTGGGAATTTACTTTTAAAGACTGCTCAACCATAGATGAAATTATTGGTTTATTTTACTCAAAGCTTCGAAAAATTATAGAAGAACTGGTCCCAAAAACGAAGCCAAGACCTAACAATTTCCCTTTCTGGTACTCTCACAGGCTGATTAAAAAATTAAACGAAAAGCAAAAATTTAGAACTCGTTTCAAGAAATATGGTAATCCCCTAGACGAAGTTAAGTTTAATTTTCTAAGAGACGAATGTGAAATTCTGATAAGTGATTGTTATAAGAAATTTATTAACTCAGTTGAAAGTAGTATTAGAATAAACCCTAAGTTTTTCTGGTCGTACACCAAAAAAAATCGGAAAAATAAATTGGATTACCCAGCAAATATGTTTCTTAACAATCAAACCTTTTCGGACGTGAATGATATTTGCAATAGCTTTGCCGGACATTTTTCTAGTGTCTATAGGACAAGTACAGCACCATCAGATACAAATTGCATAGTACAAAATAAGCCGAATCAGACGTTTCTTACTGATTTAACAATTTTAGAAGCGGAAGTGGAAGCCAAGCTGAAGAAACTGGATCAAAATAAAGGCGCTGGGCCGGATAATATTCCTCCTATCTTTGCTAAAAAGTGCGCAACCAGTCTGGCGAAGCCTTTAACAATAATTTACAATAAATCATTGGCAGATCTTTTTTTTCCCACAATGGCGCCACATTGTTTGTGAAGCGATGTAGTTTAGCTGACGTCATCTGTGTTTCCAAAAGTCTTAGAATCCCTTGTGTGTCCGGTTATAAACTGGCATATGAAGACCTCATTCGATGAGAATCAACATGGCTTTCTTAAATGTAAATCTACTGTGTCCAACTTAACCCTTTACGTAGACAATTTGTCTGAAAGTATGGATAAGAATACCCAGGTAGACGGGATCTACACTGATTTTTCTAAGGCATTCGACAAGGTCGACCATTTTATCCTCGTCGCGAAACTTAAATCTTACGGGTTTTCTGGATCTTTTCTTAGCTGGCTTAACTTCTATCTAAGTAGCAGACTTCTTAAAGTCGTTATAGGTGGAGCTGAATCCAATGAATTCACAGCCGGTACTGGGGTTCCCCAAGGATCTCATCTTGGTCCTGTGCTTTTCAACATTTTCATTAACGACATAAGTCAATGCTTTCACTATAGCCGGTATCTGCTTTATGCTGATGACCTAAAATTGTACAAAGAGATAAAAAGTATTGAATGTTGTCGACAGTTGCAGGAGGATTTCACTAGATTACAGCAATGGTGCGATATAAACAAAATGACTTTGAATCACAACAAATGTTATTATATAACATTTACAAAAAAATCTAAACCAATTAACTACGTCTATAATATCAAATCAAATCCCCTTGTAAAGTTAAATGACATTAGAGATCTGGGAATTCAGCTTGACAGCAAGCTTAGCTTCATCTGTCACGTTGATAGGATTATACAGCAGGCATTTAAAATCTCCGGTTTTATATTGCGCACAACTAAACAGTTTAAAAACTCCAAAACTAAACTAACCTTATTCAATGCACTCTCTAGGAGCGTATTAGAATGCTGTTCTACAGTATGGAATCCCTGCTACAAAATACACTCTGAGCGTATTGAACGGGTACAAAAAAAATTCTTACGTTCTCTTACTTTTAAGGACCGGGCATTACGTATCTATCCGTCATATAAAAAACAATTAGTAAAATACAGGGTTCTCCCTCTGTCCGACCGCAGAACTATGCTCGATCTTTGTTTTCTTTAAAAAGTCATTCAGTGTCAAATTGACTCTCCACAAATCTTACAAAAAATTAACCTGCTTGTTCCTAGGCCAAACAGCCGGCCGAATAAAAATCGTGCAACCTTCAAAGTCACTCCGCATAGAACAAATGTTGGTTCTTCGGCTCCTATAAATCGATGTTTATAGAAATACAATGAACTTGCAGGACACATAGGCATTGATATATTCAATGATACCTTTACAATATTTAAAAACAAAATAAAAAATATTTTGATTGCATATGTGATACCAATAAATAATAAATAAATAAATTGTGTTTATAGTGCGACAGTTTTATTGATGTTAATACAATTTAATTTAGGTTAAATTAAATTGATTATAATTTTAATATAAATTTAGTTACTTATATAAGTTAAAGTTTGTGTTAAATTAAATTAAATCAGGATCTAAAACATTTATACATACAGCGTGAATTTGTAGTGGTTTCGCACCCGAAGCCCAGTGATTCTGCTCATGAAAATAAGTAACTTTCCCGAAGAAAAAAATTTTTTACTCGAAAAAAATTTTTCGCCTCCCCATACAAAATGAGTCGATCACGTGACCACTTTACTATGGAGAGGCGAAAAAATTTTTTCGAGTAAAAAATTTTTTTCTTCGGGAAAGTTGCTTGTTATCATGAGCAGAATCACTGGGCTTCGGGTGCGAAACCACTACAAATTCACGCTGTATATAGAAATTATACTTTATGAATGCTGTGTTGACTTGTAAGTGTGGTACATAAAAACCTTAAAGCCTTATATATTAAGAAACCTTTGTGTACTATATAACTTTATGTACTATGTTAGTTAACCAATTTAAATAAATAAAAAAAAAAAAAATATATTTTTGTAAACTCTTGACTATAAATAATGTTCATGGTAGCTAATCGTTTTATGTATTATGAATTACAATGAATAAATGGTATTTCTATTCTATTCTATTCTATTCTATTCTATTCTATTCTATTCTATTCTATTCTATTCTATTCCATTCTATTCCATTCCATTCCATTCCATTCCATTCCATTCCATTCCATTCCATTCCATTCCATTCCATTCCATTCCATTCCATTCCATTCCATTCCATTCCATTCCATTCCATTCCATTCCATTCCATTCCATTCCATTCCATTCCATTCCATTCCATTCCATTCCATTCCATTCCATTCCATTCCATTCCATTCCATTCTATTCTATTCTATTCTATTTCTAATCCTGTCACTCAATTTCACACCAATCAACTACATCAACATCTTTGAAATCAAACAGTTGTGTAAATGTAATCGATTACAAAAGTTTAGCGATTTTGGCAGTAGTCAGAACCCAAATGGGTCCGCTAGTGAAAAAAAACTTAGGTAAAAATACTGTCTTAGTTATGGACGCGTAGTCAGCAGTAGTGTATTAAATTCACAAAAGTCCTACACGCACTTGAACAGTTTTTATTATTTTATTCAACTATAAACATACCAGTTTTCACGCTGAGTTTACGTTTCTATGATAGAGCTAAAAAAATACAAAAATCGAGCTCAAATCGCTTAAAAACACGTTTTTAGTAGAGAAGCCCCCACTTAATTTATCATAGTTTTTTATTTTTACTATTTGTTGTTATAGTATAGGGGCAATAGAAATACATAATGTGTGAAAATGTCAACTGTGTACCTATCAAGGTTTATGAGATATAGCTGTCAGACAGACAGACATCAGAGGCATATTAAAAGGGTCCCGTTTTTCACCGCTTGGGAACGAAACCCTTAAAACACACGGTTTTCTTCTATAGGATAATTTTCGTACGTTTTTATTATTTGTTAAAAAATCCGATAAAATAAAACGATCATCTTATGTCAATTACTATGTAAATACTCTGCCCAATTCAAATCGAAATTCCTATAACTTTTTAACATAACTAAAAACATAATGGTATTTCTTTAAAAGTGCATATTGGCTGAACTTTATACATCCAAGTCGGAAGCAGATATGTAAATTTTCGACTACCCGCCGGTAACACTTACTTTTTATGAATAATGTTTGAAATTTTACGAACAATGCTGTAAGAAGGGTTGGGAAAAGTGTAATGATAAGTTAATTCAATCACTGACATGACTCATTGAATTTTGAGTAATAATATATTTTTATTTAAATAAACTCATTTGAATAGGTAGTGATAAAAATTCCCTATACCATTTATTTTTTAGAAATTTTCCACAATAACACAATCCTACGGTTCGTTAAGCTTCATAAGGTACAGTCAACGACAAGTCAAGTTTGGCACTCACAGTGCGACTTTAGACCGTACATCCATTAAAATAAGAAGGGTACAAAGTCCAAGCTAAAAAGTCAGGCTTGAATTACTCTTGACCGTACAACCCTTTGATAAAGTCGAATGGACAGACGGACAGACAACGTAGCCTCTGTATTAGGGCCCCGTTGTCACTTTCGGGTACGTAACTCAGAACTTAGAAGGATGTAGGGCTTTACTACGCCCAGTATGGACAGTACCACCCCTTTCCTCTTTCTGTCGCAATGCATCAGTGTTTGTACTTATGTGAGCCGGAAGGGTAAGAAAGCCAGTACAAATTACTGGCTGTTAAGTCATTCCATACTTTGTTCTCAGGTTGGAAAATGAGTTGTTGCTAGTTTACATAACTGTATATATTTTTTTAGCTCCCTGTCCTGTAGTGGACATTTCATAGGATTTTATGATGATGATGATATTGTGAAGGCAGAGCTCATCACTTAACTCACCGTAAGTGAATCATTTGCTCTTTGCTGACTTTTTAGCTAAAATATGATTCAAGTCATTGAACGCATCAACTCATCTCTACAGAACGTATTTTAATGTACTTTTTGGTTGGCATAATAGATTGCGGGGCGGCTGAAAGTTAAAACGCTTGGAAAATTTCTTTTCTACCCTCTTTTCTCGTACCGTTATAACGCACGGTTTCATACTAGTTAATAGGGGATCTCAATTTAAAAAAAGTTTTGAATAACCGCAATACTGGATAGGTATTAAAAAAAGGTCGGTATTTTGGAACATTAAAGTTTGTGGTTTTGATCATGAAACCGAAAATCTTTTCTTAGAGAAAATTTGTCAAAATACAAGGCTTCAAAAAATTTGTGTTAAACTTTTTAAGGGCTTATTCTAAGTGTTATTTGCAAAAATTAGGGCAGTTCAACATTTGGAAAATCGTAAAAAAATTGGCTCTCTATACACGATGATTACTGATTTTGAAAAGTCGTGAAACAGGAGAGGCTCTCCTTTATAAATTCGTGTGTGAAACAAAAGTTAGCACATTTAGCGCCTAAAAAGGTTTTACACCAATTTTCGAGACCTTGTATGAAAAATATCCTATATTATCTAAAGCGCTATCAAGTGATACAATTTCTTGAAAAACTGAAAATATAGAAGCATAACTTAAGCATGTCCGTCACTAAGACCTTGAAACTGAACAACTTTCCTCAAGGAAGGTAGGTCAAAATACGAAATAAAATGCGCCATTAGATGATGCAGTTTATGTAAGTAAATAAGGTCCTGATAAAGCCAACTTTCTGTAACTACTTCTGTATACTTATTGCCAGATTTTATCAATAAATTACCAAAAGAGGTACGAGAAAGCATCACTACAAATAACCTAGCTAAAGTACTAAGAAACGAATTTATCACGAAACTTTACAACCCGTATTAAACGTACATACAACTAACCAATCTCTAAACGTGCGTTTGGAACATCCTGTGTTATCGACGTAAAGCAAGTTCTCAAACCAGTTTTGATGCAAGTACTCAGCACTATGAAATGAAGTTTGTGTTGATTTATGCGCTCGAACTTAACATTGTTATCATTTATCATTCATATTGGTTTTTATAGTAGGTAGGTATTGCATTATAATTGTTAGTAATTTTCTTTATAGCTTTAGTGTATAAATTTATGTAGTGCGGATAGACTTCGAGACAAACCAACTATTAAGATTAAAATGCAATTACTTCAATCACAGAGATTTTAATGATAAAACCATGAAAAAACAAACCTAAAACAAACGTTGTATCTCGAGTTCACGTCAAGAGAGTGAATTATAGGGTTGGGACACATGCAGTCAAGAAAATTAGTGCTGTCCCTCGTCGATCGATTTCTTCCACCTAACAGTTCGGCCATCCTGCCAACCTTCGGTCCCCGAAGGTAGGAATGGTCTGCTTGGCGCACGAGGATTTTCTTCTTATCATCTGGATGCTGTCGTTCAAATAGTATGTGCCAATCTGCACTTATCCAAAGTTGCTAAGACTCCAGAGGCAAGCATTGTTAGTACTGAAGAAGTTGCACATTTAAGGCCCCTTAGGCAATTGTCAGTAGAACAGATAGTACGCTATGAAGGCTCCAGAAGCAAGCGTGAACATAATACGGATGGTACTATAAGGCTCCGTAAGCAAGTACATCATGCTGTTAATAGACCTCATGGTCAAGTATTGGTGTTAGATACCCTTGTCTTTTAGTAATATTAGGCCCCGAAAGCAAGTATTATCCGAACACCATATAGGCCCCGTAGGCAAGTGTTAACTACGAGTAGTTTGAAGTAGTGCTATTAGGCTCCGGAAGCAAGCACCCTCTAACGCTGTGTAGGCCCCGTAGGCAAGCGTTGGCTAGGTTAAAGAAGTACTATAAGGCTCCGAAAGCAAGTACTCTGTGGATGCTGTGTAGGCCCCGTAGGCTAGCGTTATTAGGTTAAAATAGTACTATTAGGCTCCGAAAGCAAGTACTCTCTGGACGCTGTGTAGGCCCCGAAGGCTAGCGTTATTAGGTTAAAATAGTACTATTAGGCTCCGAAAGCAAGTACTCTTTAAACTGTATGTAGAATAAATCAAACACGCTGCAAAAGCCCCGAAGGCAAATGTACAATGTAGTAGGGCCCCGGAAGCAAAACACAACACCAACCATCCTAATGGGTTGAGGTGAGACTTGTGCAGTTGAATTTACATATTTTGATATATTTATTAACTTATAGTTTACTCTTCATCAGACGAAGAGCTTTCAAATCTAGAGTGCCATATTTTCAATTTGTCACGCGCTACTATATTCTTATAAACTCGCTTACCCTTAGCAGATGATGTAACCTCATAACGGTCATTCGGCAAAACAGCTGTCACCTTGTACGGTCCCGCATATTTTGGAACTAATTTGCCGCTTGATAGACCAGGTCGTAGAATCTTTCGTTCTACCATGACCAACTGACCAACTGGTAAAGAACTACCAGCACGCCGACCTTTATCATATCGTATCTTCATCTCAGATGCTTTGTCTTTGATTCTTTGAGCGGCTTCTTCTCTCAATTCGTCTACTTCACCACTGTGAACTGCCCCTTGTAAATCTTTTGATAGGCGGGGTCTTAGGCCACAAAGCAATGTTATATAATATGTTATCGAATTTTGGTATTTTAGCTGGCCACACACAACCTACCAGGGAAAAAAATTGCTTGGATCACTTTTTGCTTAAATTTAATAACACTCGGTTTTCAGCTGATATTGGCGTTATTCATACGACTATAACTGATCACTATACAACTTTTCTTTCTCTGTCTAAAATAAAAAATCGACCTCTAATAAAGAAAACAAAAATTACAATATGTTTTGATGACGCCCTGAAATATTTGCAAAATAAAAATTTGTCTGAACTGATGTTTTGCAGCGACCCTAACGTTGTTACTGACCGCTTGATACACACTTTAATTGACTCTATAAAAGAAAATACTAAACTTGCTTCGATACCTAGTAAAAAACGTATCATTAAACCGTGGATTTCTCAAGGTATTTTACGTTGTATACGAAATCGTAACAAGTTACAAAAACAATTACGGAGCGACCCTGATAACGAGATATTAAAAATTACTTATAAGCGTTACAGAAACTACTGTAATTACCTCATAAAAAAGCTTAAAAGAAAATATGAAAGAGAATTACTAGCTCAATCTGTCAAAAACAATAAACTGCTATGGCAAAATATAAAAACACTCACTTATACAAAAAAATCAAATAAACTAAATACAGAATTACTAAACATAAAATCCAACCCAATTAATTCAGCTAACTTCATTAATAATTATTTTGCAAATATTGGTAAACAGCTAGCCCTGCAAATTCCTTCTGATCCAGCGATTAAAGCAAATTACTTTCTTGACAATCTTCCCGCACAGCCTAACTCGTTCGTTTTATTACCCGCTGATCATGATGAAGTTAATAGTATTTTATTAAACCTTAAATCAAGTAGTGCTCCAGGATGGGACAATATTTCTACAAGCTTTCTAAAATCTGTCTCTAAAGAGGTAGTCCCCATCATAACTCATCTAGCGAATCTCTGCTTTGATCAAGGCATTTTTCCAAATTCCTTAAAGCAATCCATTATCACACCCGTGTATAAGAATGGGGACAGAGACGATGTCAGTAACTACAGGCCAATTTCAGTCCTTCCTGTTATAGCAAAGATCCTGGAAAAACTACTAAATAAGAGACTGCTTAACTATTTAAACAAGTTCCATCTATTATCACCTTCCCAGTACGGATTCAGGCATGGAAAATCAACTGAAGATGCAATTATTGCTCTTAGCTCGTTAGTTGTAGAAAAATTGGACAAAAGTAGAAAGTGTCTAGCAGTCTTCTTAGACCTGAAAAAGGCTTTTGACACCGTTTCTCTTTCCATCCTTATACACAAACTAGATAAGAAAGGAATAAGAGGAAACCCACTTTCTCTTTTTATAAGCTATCTCAGTGATAGAAAACAACGAGTTAAGCTGAATGAATTTACTAGTGAAGACGCAGATGTATCATTCGGTGTCCCACAGGGAAGTGTATTAGGGCCCACGCTTTTTCTGATCTATATAAATGATCTCTGCGATTCGAACATCCTAAACGCAAAAATATTTTCATACGCCGATGATACAGCTGTCGTCTTCACAGGCGATACATGGGAAGAAGTCAAAACTAGTGCTGAACTAGGTATGGCTCAGATTGATAAGTGGTTGAAAGGTAACCTACTAACATTAAACACCTCTAAAACTAACTATATCTGTTTTAGCATCACAAGCAGAAATCAGCCAAAAAACGACATGAGCTTGAGAATACATTCTTGCAAGCCCACTATTATTGGCAACTGTAACTGTCCAACTATCCAAAAAGTTACAAAAACTAAATATCTAGGAGTCATGCTTGATGAGAATCTTACTTGGTATCCCCACCTTGAACACGTCATCAATAGGCTTAGAAAACTTGTTTGGATTTTCAAGACACTGCGACACATTGTGCCAGGGAATGTCAAGCAAACGTATTCAAGAAACATATTGAATGAAATTTACATATGCCTTGTACAATCTGTCCTAATATACTGCATCGCTGTATGGGGTGGTGCGGCGAAAACACGTTTTCTTGACCTTGAACGTGCTCAACGAGCATTGATAAAGGTGATGTACTTCAAAAAGAGAAGATTTCCAACTGAAAGCCTTTATCAGATCAGCGATCTTATTTCTGTTAGGAAACTGTATGTAATCCAAATAATTTTAAAAAAACACAAATCCTTACCTTATGTTACCGACTGTGGGAATACCAGAAGAAAATACAGAGTAGTTCAGGTCCCATGCGCCAATACTACATTCGCAAGCATACAGTATAATAAAAGATCGGCATACTTATACAATAAAATCAATAAAGACATTAATATCTACTCGAAGCAATACCATGAATGTAGATCGTTTCTTACAAAATGGCTTAAAAGTAAAACCTACAACGAAACGGAGACTTTATTATTATATACATAATACCTACAGGTTAACACCACTCACAGACACTCACACATACACACACACACTTACACACTCACACTACACAGACTAACACACACACTCACACTATACAGATTCACACACCCACACACACTTTTACGTAATACATTCTACTGACACACAGATACTTGGGCACTCGCCAACATATTCATTTGAAGGAAGAGCGGAGCCTCCTGACACAGGCAACCTGATTGCTTAATAGGAAGTTCCATCCTCGAGTTTTGTACCACATTGTATAAAAAAAAAATTAATAAAACATTTTGTATTTAATAATAAAACATTTTATTTTTGCAATTCCAAAGGTGACTTGCCTGTTCCCTGGCTCACTGATGAATTTATACCCAACTGTACCTTAGACAAGTATTTGTCCCACCCTTTTTGCTCTTCGCCCATATGAGCTGATAATGAATTAAGAATCGTGCGATTCAGGCGTTCGACCTGCCCGTTCGCCCTTGGAAAGGCCACAGCATTCAGAACATGTCTAATGCCATTATCTTCGCAATAACGTTTAAACTCCTTGCTAGTAAACGCGTTGCCTCTGTCGCTGACAATCTTTTCTGGATAACCAAAAATTTGATTCAGCCTACTCAATGCAGCGATGACTCCCTTGGCGTTGGCAGTAGCTACAGCCTCTAGCCACACGAATTTGGTGAAACCATCCACAACTGCAAAGACATATGCTTTTCCATTACTTTTACAAAAAGGACCCAAGTGGTCAACATGTAGGGTGTGGAATGGTATGGCTACTCTTGGAATCGGATGTAACAATCCGGGTTGTTTACCAGTCGGTTTCTTAGTAAATTGGCATCCAATGCAACTGGCCACATATTTTTCAATAAATTTCCTCATTTTTGGGAACCAATATTTAGCCCGAATTGCATCCAAGCATTTCTCTAGCCCCAGGTGTCCGTTATCATCGTGGTAGACTTTCATTATATGCCATCGTGCACTCTTAGGCAACACGGGTACGTTCATTCCATTCTCCACTCGACACAACCGACCATCTACCAGTTTATAATCCTTACTGAGCCCGTTTTTCTTATTTTTATTCGCTTCCTGCTCTAATTTCAGATTCAGGATAACCATTTGAGTCTCCTCATCTCCATCTTGGAGTGCTTCGATCAAATCTTTTTCTTCAATGTGCTGTATCTGAATCGGGTTTCGGCTGAGGGCGTCAACATGCAACATTGAAGTACCTGGTCTATGTTCGACTTCAAAATCGTACTCTTGCAGATCCAGCCACCATCGCGCAATACGGGGGGACAAGTCTCTTTTGGACCACGCCAATCTTAATGCAGAACAATCTGTAACCACAGAGAATTTGACTCCTGACACGTAAACTCTGAACTTTTGGATGCTGAAAACCACGGCCAAAGCTTCCAACTCAAAACTGTGGTACTTTTCTTCCGTAACAGACGTCTGCCGGCTTGCGTAAGCGACAGCCTTCCATACTCCAGATTGTTGACGTTGCAGGAGCACCCCCCCCAGGCCGATCTTCGAGGCGTCTGTATGAATCTGCGTTTCACGATCTGGATTATAAATTGCCAAGACTGGATCAGAGATGAGTGCCTGCTTTAGTTGATCAACAGCTGTAATTTGATCTGGACCCCAACGCCATTCTTCAGTCTTCTTTGTTAGCATAGTAAGTGGCTTAGCAATGGTAGCGAATCCCTTCACGAACTTGCGAAAGTAGCTTGCAAGACCAAGAAATTGTCGCAACTCGTGGACATTAGTAGGAGTTTTAAAATTGGAGACAGCAGCAATCTTGTGAGTTGAAGGTCTTATTTCTCCTCCCGAAATCTCGTGGCCCAAATATTCCACAGTTTCGGTAAGGAATGAGCATTTACTTTTCTTCAATTTGACACCTGCCATCTCAATTAGATCCAAAACCTTTTCCAGGTTAGCAAGACACTCCTTGGTGTCTTTTCCCCACACAATCACGTCGTCAATGTATACTTCGGCACAAGAATGAATCACTGGTTCCAGTATTTCATTCATGGCCCTTTGAAAAACCGCAGGAGCGTTGCAGAGACCAAAACTCATCATTTTATACTGATAATGTCCATCAGGTGTCACGAATCCGGTAAGTGGTCTTGATTCCTCACTGATCTTGATCTGGTGATATCCATTTGCCAAATCTAAGCAGCAGAATACTGACTGACCAACCAGCCTGTCTAACAAATCTTGAATTACTGGTAGTGGATATCGTTCCTTTTCGGTTATCTTGTTGAGCGCTCTATAATCCACGCAAAGTCTATATCCACCGTCCTTTTTCTTTACTAGCACGACTGGGCTGGCAAAAGGAGATTTTGAAGTCTCAATGATTCCGGCTTTAAGTAACTCTTCTATAATATTTCTTACTATATCTCTTTCATGGAATGACATCCTGTAAGGTTTATAATTAATTACTTTGTCATTTGTTAGTTTAATACTCATCTCCACATTACAATTTCCTAGTTCCATTCCAGGTCCAGAAAAACAGTGATCATATTTGGTCAGAAGATCATTTAAACATGCCTTTTCTTCTTCGTTTATATGATTACCTATTTTTAATTTGTTCGACTCGTCTGAATCCTGACTTTGTAATTCTGCTCGTGCAATGCAGTTATTTTCTTTTATCTCTATAATGGTATTTGTTTTATTTATTAGTTTTATGACAGTATGACCATCACTTGATTGCACATTATCATCAAGAATGTCCTTTTCACAAAGTGGTTTCCTTTGTTCACTCTTCTTAATGTTCATCATACCACTCACAACAAGTTCTAATCTCACCGGGACTTTATTGATACCCGGAGTAAGCTTAGTATCCACCTGAGGATATAAACGTATCTTTTCAAGTGTATCACACAGTTCAGCAACTTGAAAGGCCATTTCATTCTCATAAATGTTTAATTCAGTTGGAGTCTTCACCACGACCAGATTAGGTGTCTCAGTAAATGTCTGCCCAATCAAAACATCAACACTTTGAGTTTCATCTGGCACAACATAAAACTGGCTTTTTCGATTTACTCCATCAACCACAAGAGAAGTTGTCACCGAACCCACTGGTGTGATCAATCCATCTCCGTACCCTTTTATCACAATTTCTTTATTTGGTGTCAGATCTAACTTTTGTTTCTCATAGAAACTTTGTGTCATTGCGTTGCACGTGCTACCAAAGTCTAGATATGCACTTGCAGGAATACCATTCACAGAAACATTTTTAAAATACTTTTCATCGGAAGAGGTGGAAGAGCACACTTTCTGTACTTTCTTTACAATCCTATTTTGAGGACCAGATTTTGAAGACTTTCTACACTCCTCTAAAGTGTGACCACCAATATTGCAAAATGTGCAGTGTTTAGTCTGGTTCTTCTTTTTATAACATTCAGAGACTGTATGACCTGCTCGGTCACAAAATCCACATTTCTTAATTTCATTATTTTTATTCATTTTGTTGTTATTTCCTCTATTTTTGTGGCACCGACTTGCCTTATGTCCCAATTTTCCACATGAAAAACATTTTAAATTTTTAGTTGAACTCCCTTGTTTCCCAGTAAGTTCAGGTTGATTTTGTTCGGTGGTAATTTCAGATGTATTGATACTAGCCAAGTATTGAAGTAAGGAACTAGTATCTCGGCATCCGGCTGACTTTGCACCAACTTCCAACAATTTATTTCCAAGGGTACCGATGACTGCTTCAGTTATAACTTCATCGCTTAATTGACATGACATGCCTATCCCTAACTTGTTATAGTAGAATTCAATAGGATCTTCACCTGGCAACCTCACTCGATTCACTAGTTCTCTAATCTGGGATAGTTTGTTTTTTGTGAACGGGAATGCCTTAATCAACTTTTCCTTCCAGTCAGGCCAGCTGATCTCATATGACGCTTGCCTCTCATACCAACCCTTTGCGTATCCACTTAACTTTGAAGTACAATTACAGATAAGGGTCCGCTCGTCCCAGCCATGCATTTTTGCTGTACTCTCTAAGTTCCTTATCCAATGTTCCACCGATACAGATGTGGTTTGTGGGTTAAATTCCGGTATGAAATAATTACGTCCAACATAACGAACCACTGGTCTTGACATTTCAGTCCCAAAAATTGCCGGTACAGGTGTAATGGGTGGTGTTTGCTCACCATGATAATTATTGGATTTTCTTAATTCTTTTATTAACCCTTCTAAAGCATCTATGCGCTTATTTTTATCCTTCAAGTCTCTCTTATACTTCTTCTTTGCATGTTCATCAGAAGAAGAGCTTGAACTACTATGGGACCGTTTCTTATGTTTGGAGCGACCCATCTCAAATAAATTTTATTCACACTGCCACTTATTATTCTGATACCACACACAAATCTCAAGAAAATTAAGTTAAAAAAATAGTAAATTAATTAGTCAAGATTTAAATTAAATAAGAAATTAAGTTTTGGCTATCAAAATTGTCTGAAGTCCCAAATTGTTCATAGATTATTTGGCACTAAATTAAGTTTATATTCACATATAAAGCTTTGCTCATAAATGGAATTCAATTTAAATCACTGTAATGTCAATTAAATATCAATTTAGAAAGTCTGATAAGATACAGCTCACCAACTAACTGGATCACACTGGAGTAGGTATGGATGCTTGCAGATCATTCCTGGACATCAGGCTTCATTCAAATCGACAAAACTCGTGGCTGGGTAGCTTACACAAAGCCAGAAAAAACTTTTTCCAAGAATGGCATCACTCCACAAACATGTCGCAACTTGTTTGTCACAAAAAGTCACAACACGCAATATTTACATACGACAATGTTTAGATAAACTAGCATGCACACACGAAAGCGGTAAAATAAGACTTAATAATAAAGCATCCTTTGTTGCAATATTCACAATAACTGAAGTAAACAACAAGATGGTTCGGTAAAGACTGATTTATTTATAGCTACCCACAAGTACAGATATTATTTACTACATCTTCCTCCTTAATGAACAGAGATTATTCTTTAAATTTGAATTATAAATTTCTCATTACTATCCATGCATACAAACACATTTAAATAAATAAATTTGGTACCATGCAAGATACAGGTTTATTCTAAAATTTTCATTGAAAATGTTCAACAACTGATAATATATGATGAGCATATAATACATTATTGTAACAAATTGGTAACTAAATCAATGACTATTAGTTTCAATAAATATAACATATGAAAATATATATTATTTCTTCTAATATTTCTATTGTTTTATCTTTAGTTATTTATATTGTATATCTACTACTTATTATTGTTATTTACTCATGCTATAATTATATTGGTTCACCTGGCTAGGAAATCTATTTGGGTCGTTTTTTATTTTTTAAAGTACTCAGCAAATTTATCTTTTGCTTCCCTTGCAGCAGCCCTTTGTGTATGTGCCCGGTAGTTAGTTGGTTCTTGCTCAATTGAAGTTTCATCATCGCCAGTGAAAGTTTCATCATCATAGCCGGTGAGAGTTTCGTCGTCTTGCCCAATCGAAGTTTCTTCGTCTGGCGTCGTGTATTCCGGTTCTTCGTCTGAGCTCAAGAGCTGAGAGTAACTGGCCGTATTTTCATCTCGGCTTAGTCCGTCCTCACGAGTCGCCTCAACCGGCGACTTCGTGGGAGGAGATGCCTGGGGTGACGGAAGCTTGATGAGATGCCTCCGGTTCCTGCGCAGCACCCTGCCCGCGCCGTCCCGCACGTGGTAGGAGCGAGGCTCGGGCGCCCGGCCCTCCACGCGCGCGCGCTGCCGGCGTCCACCCGCACCCTCCGTGACCACCACTGTGTCACCCGACTTCAGTTCTGGTAGTGTCCGTGCACGAGTGTTGTACCATGCTGTGCTTCGTGCCTGTTGTCGGATTACATTTTTATAATCATTCGAGTTGTCCCTTTCCGGTTCCAATTTATTCACGTGGGAAGGTAACTTTGTATTTAGCCTCCGTCCCATAAGTAATTGCGCCAGACTTGCTATTCCATCTTTAGGCGTCGCTCTGTAATTTAACAGGCTTATGTAAAAATCCTCATTGGTGTTAAGTGCTTTTATTAGCATTGTTTTTATCGTTCGCACGGCCCTTTCACTACGTCCGTTAGATTGGGGGTAATTCGGTGATGATGTCGAATGCTTGAAACCCCAGCTTTCTGCAAAAAGTTTAAATTCTTTGGATGCGAATGCAGGCCCATTATCCGTAAATAACTCTTGAGGGATACCGTGGCGCGCAAATTGATCCTTCATAGCCTTTACTACTTGTTTTGTAGTTATGCTCAACACAGGACATACTTCGACAAAACCTGAAAAATAATCCACTAACAGCAAATAGTATTTTTTGCCGTATTCAAAAATATCTGAACCTACTTTTGCCCATGGTAATTTCGGTATGCTATGCGGAATCATCGGTTCACGCTGCGGTCGAGGCGCCAGTTCTGCGCACACGCGACAGTGTCGAACTGCGCTCTCGACGTCACGAGACATTCCCGGCCAGAACATGACGTCACGCGCGCGTCGCTTGCACCGGTCGATCCCGAGGTGCCCCTCGTGCACGCGCGCCACCATCTCCGCCCGTAGTCCTTTAGGTATAAACACTAGATTGTTTACGAATATTATTCCGTCTGCATATTCAAAAGACTCCCTGTAACTCCAGTGAATGCGCACACCCTCCATCATGTCACGTTTAATCAGTGGCCAGCCGTTTAAAATATAGTTTATTAGATTTTGACACTCATTATCATTTTCAGTGTAATGTTTTACTATTTTTAAACGGTCACCACTGAACCTGATGTTTTGAATCAAAAAACATGTTTGTTCCTCGAGTTCCTCATTTACCTTTTCCTGCATTAATTCGGGAAGTGGGGCTCGCGATAGTGTGTCCGCAACATACATGTACTTTCCAGGTGTATAAACAACCTGGAAGTCATACCTTTGAACGCGCAACATCATGCGCTGTAGCCTCGCTGGTACAGAGTCTAAAGTTTTCTTAAAAAGTGCCTCGAGTGGCTTGTGGTCGGTTTCTACAATAATGTCCGCTTTTCCAAATACGTATTGGTGAAACCTTTCTAGAGCGAATACAATAGCGAGCATCTCTTTCTCTATTTGTGCGTACCTCTGCTGCGTATCGGTGAGCGTCAGCGACGCAAACTCGACCGGCCGCCCGCCCTGGAGGAGCGCGGCCCCCAGAGCGCGCGCACTCGCGTCCACCGTCACGACTGCCGGCTCGCGAGCCTCGAACAGCGCCAGCACCGGCGCTCTGCACAGGTCACGCTTCAACTCACTCACTACGCGCTCTTCGCACTCGCCCCAACACCACTCCGATTCTTTTTTTAGTAAGTTCCGTAAAGGAGCAACTTTATTGGAGTAGTTAGGAATGAACTTACTCAAATAATTCACCATACCGAGAAACCTCTCAAGTGCTTGTCGATCGTTTGGACACGGCATGTCGATTATAGCCTTAAGCTTGGACTCATCAATTTTCATTCCCTGCTCATTGAATGTGTGACCTAAGTAGGTAACTTCCTTCACCCCGAACTCACATTTTTCTGGGTTAAATTTTATACCTACTTTTCTTGCTCTCTCCAAAAGCTTTTTTAATCGAAGATCATGCTCTGCTTTGTTCGATCCCCACACGATGACGTCATCAACGAATGAGTCAGTCCCTTCCAAGTCCTCAAGTAATTGGCGAGCCTTAGCGTGAAAAACCTCAGAAGCAGAATTTATGCCGTAGGGCAAACGTAAATACTGGTACCGTCCGAACGGTGTACCAAAAGTGCATAGGTCAGCGCTCTGCTCATCTAGCTGTACCATCCAGAAACCAGACTTCGCATCCAGCTTACTAAAATACCGCGCACCTTTAAGTTTGGTGGCTATTTCAGTAAGTGTCGGTAGTGGGTAATGTTGACGCCGAATCACGCGATTTAGTGGTCGCGGATCTAAACAAACCCTCAAACTACAATTTTTCTTTGCTGGGACCACAATTCCATTTACCCAGTCGGTTGGATGTGTCACCTTTCTAATGACACCTAATTCTTCCATTCGACCGAGTTCTTTCTTTAACTGTTCCCTAACTCCTACCGGTATCTTCCTTACGGGGCATATGCAAGGGGTCGCGTCTTTTTCTATTGGTATCGTATAAACACCCGGTAACTTTCCTAACCCTTTGAACAAGTCTTCGTAATCATCCAGATTAATTGAGTAAATTCTTTTTATTAATCCTAAGCTTTCTAAAGCGTCTTTTCCTAAAATGCTTTGACAGTTTTGTTCCGAGATTACAAATTTTAATTTATATTGTTCATTTTTGTACACCCAATCTATAACACTAGAACCAATAATTGAAAGGTAGTTTCCACAGAATGATTTAGCACGAATATCATCAGGTTTAATATTCGAAAGCGACAGCCCTAGCTTGATAAAGTCACTCTTCGATAAGACGTTCAAGTCCGAACCGGTATCTAATTTGAAACGATGCTCCGCGCACTTATCGAATAAATACAGAGTCTCATACCATTTTGAGTCCTTAGCCTGCACGATAGAGTCGACATTCTCTAGTGTCGAAATGTAGTATAGCTCGTTTTCACTGTCCTGTTCGTCATCGTCCTGACTTACTTCGTACACCTGTTTCACTCTGCGCCTTGGACACATCACCTTAAAATGACCCTTATTGCCACATATAAAGCACTTCACTTTACGAGCGGGGCAGCGCTCACCGCCGTCACAGCGCAAGCCGGCGCAAGCACCGCATGCCCGCGCGCTGGGCCCGGCCCTGGCCGCCGCTCCCGGACCGCCGACTCCCGCGCTCCAGCCGCCGCTGGCCCCGCTTGCGCCGCCGCCGCTGCGCCCCTGCCGAGGCGCGCTCGGCGCACTGCCTGCGCCGCCGCTGCCACGATGCCGCCCCGTGCTTAACATTCTGTGCCGCAAATTTTGCCCTTTCCATATGCTGTCAACCGACTCACTCTTTGGCTCACTTTTTACTTGTTCAATTTGTTTCCCGTCGGTGTTAGAGATTTCACTGGCTTGACAAATCTTTACCGCTTTTTCTAACGTTAAATCGTCCGTCCGCAGCAATCGATCGCGCACGTTACTATTGTTTACCCCGCACACGATTCGATCGCGCAACAAGCCATCTTCCAGTTGCTCAAACTCGCATCGCTGGCTCAAAAGTCTCAAAGCGGTCACGTACTCATCGATGCTTTCTCCTGCCTCCTGATTTCGCGTAAAAAATTTGAACCTGATTACAGTCGTGTTTGTTTTCGTTCCAAAATGTGCATTGAACTTTTCTATCAATTTATCTAAGTTCTCTTTCTCAGTTTCTTTTTCGAACTTAAATGTTGAGTAAATGTCATAACCCTCAGATCCGATTAAATTTATCAACAAACTGGCTTGCACATCACTTTCTTCCTTAGCAACACCCGATGCCTTCAAAAACACCTTGAACTGACGTAGCCACTTCCGCCATGATTCCGCCCGGCTAGTGGGCCCTCCTTCAAGACACAATTCTGCTGGTGGACGCGCATGTTCCATAGTTTTGATTATTTAAATTGGTTATTTAAACGTTTCTTAACAATATTTTCACTAGTTTATGCACAATTACGCGATAAATCAATTTATTTCACGCACCGCTGCCACCATGAAGTAAACAACAAGATGGTTCGGTAAAGACTGATTTATTTATAGCCACCCACAAGTACAGATATTATTTACTACAATAACAAAGTTTCTTTTTCAATCACCAATGTCAGTTAGCGTTCCATGCACTTTCCGTGTTATTTTATTTACCAACACAGCAAAATACTATTGTCTTAGGACGCAGATACTATTTCACTTCTGAAACTATTAAGATTAAAATGCAATTACTTCAATCACAGAGATTTTAATGATAAAACCATGAAAAAACAAACCTAAAACAAACGTTGTATCTCGAGTTCACGTCAAGAGAGTGAATTATAGGGTTGGGACACATGCAGTCGAGAAAATTAGTGCTGTCCCTCGTCGATCGATTTCTTCCACCTAACACTACTTACGGGTTTAGCGGGGTCTTATATATATTTTTAAGAAGGTTCCAATGTAATTAACCTAATAAATATAACAAATATAACAAATAATATATAATAAATATAACCTATAAAATGGTTATTTATAAAGGTTCAAGAGAAGGGTAAGAACTGAAAACCAGTGCTTTCAGTGTTGTCTAGTGTAGCCTGGGAGCAAGAACTGAGTTTCTTACCTTTTGCTTACAAAATTGTTGAATAAGAATAAGAATGATCGTGATTTATTTCCGAAATTTTTTGTTAATCGTTTTGTTTTTCATATGTGTAAGCAATAAAGATTTATGATTATGATTAAATATTAAAAAAAAAATTATGTGGTAGATCAAATTTTTTTTTTCGTGTTTCGACCTACGTGTCTAGGGAAAGTTGTTCAGTTTCATGGTCTGAGTGAGTAACATGCTAAAATTATGTTCACTATTTCATTATGACCTCATATAACGTCGGTCTGTAAAAAAAAAACTCGGAATATAGTGCTGTGAGAGAGTTTAAAAATTGTGTTTTGTAAAGAATCTACATAATTTAAACTAAATCATATACGTTTATAATAAAACTTGTATTCAAACGTTCACAAACCTACAATCCTGTGTGCTTTTTTCATAGTAAAAATGTTCAGTAGAGAAACTGTGTTTTACTTTGATAAACTATACTGAGAATGTTATGCATTTAATATTCCAGATTAATTTCAGAATATCAAGCTTGAAAGCGGATTTATACCTTTGCAAAGTGGTTCAGTTAAAATTCTGTTGTATTTCAAATGCAAATTTTCGTTTTAAAGTGGATCGTTTCAGTATTAGAATTATTGTGCCGTATAAATCTTAAAATTTGCGTATAAATATAATTTTTAAATAAATAAGTCCTTTTTTAGGGTTCCGTACCTCAAAATAAAAAAACGGAACCCTTATAGGATCACTTTGTTGTCCGTCTGTCTGTCTGTCAAGACCCTTTTTCTCACGAACGAGAAGAGGTATCAGGTTGAAATTGATAACGAATATTAAGGTCCATAAACCACACAAGATCTGAAAATTTAAATTTTCACAACGACGCAATCAAAAGATATGGCTTTTTATGTCCTCATCTCCATACATTTATGCAAAAAACAAAACCTACAGGGTACTTCCCGTTGAACTAAAATTATGAAATTTGGCAAGAAGCTAGGTCTCACAGTACAATAAAGGAAAAAGTCTAAAATCATTAAATATTTCAATTTTTCTCACAACTAATAAAACCAATTAAGGTGAGCTCCCGGTTCAAGAACTTTTCTATAAAAGAGGGGTCAAGTTGGATGGTCGCGGAGTTTTTAAAATCAAAGATCAAAAGCTTTTAATATATCATATGGTAGATAGGTACGGAACCCTTAGGGCGCGAGTCCGACTCGCACTTGACCGGTTTTTTTTACTGGTTTTGTTTGTTTCATCGTCGACATCATTTAATCTCTTCATAAAATTACAAGGAAAGCTGTCTTGAATAAGCAAAATATCATCATCATAACATCGCATAGTCACATGGTTGTTAGAGATACGGCTAGCAAAAAAAAAAAGAGAAGGACGCTGCTACCCTTCCTCTGGCTCATAATTCTCAGGTAGAGATGGATATGGTACTATTTTTTGCTGGCACCACGCGGACATATAAACATGTAACAGTATAATCACAGAGCTCTGAAGTCCATTCGTCTTGCTCTACATCTATACTTTCTGTATTTTCGGAAGCAATAAAGTCCGTTTTTAGGACCGCAAAACTAAATTTGTTTGTAAAGGTTATTTGCAGATTTATAAAAAACTTTGCAAATTAGAAAATTAGAACTTCTGTCAACTGTAATTAATTCACATTTTTCCTTTCACAAACTTCGGAGATAGGGGGGGGAATGTATTTTTTTTTACATTTTTCATCATAACTTGAAAACTAAGAGACGTAAAAAAATACAAAAAAATATATTAGAATTTACAAGGGAAGCCCTTTCATATGATACCCCACTCAACCTAGTAGTGACAATTTGAAATTTGGCCCCCCCTATTTTGGTCCCTTTTCATTAATAATCATAATTTTTTCAAAATTCTTTCATGTGCAATTAAGTTGAGCAACTATATTCTAAAAGTGTTTCAAATTTCAGGTCGACAGCATGAGTGGTTGCTGAGATATAGAGGTGTGACTGGGTGTGACAGACAGACAGACGGACAGACAGACAGACAAAGTCGCACCATAAGGGTTCCTTTTTTTACCATTTTGGTATCGGAACCCTAATTATCGACGCTCTCCACTCCTATTGGATTAAAACTCGACCTCCCGCGACCCACCCGCGCGTTTCCGTGGTTCGCAGCCGGGCCAGTTGTACTGAATATGCAAGCCTCCGCTTCTGTTAGTTTCAAATTATACAAACTCAAAATCATTTATTCATTGTTGGATATAAACATTTCTTAACAACGTCACGTAACGTCAGTTAAACCAAATTGGCGCCATGGTGGGAAAAATAAAATCCCACCAAAAACATAACTGTTAAAAAGGGGGCCAAGTTCCTATCCGCTAATTATTTGCCTAAAAAAGGGTTGAAATCCGATCCAATGCCAAGTTTAGATGCACTTTAATATCGATCATAATCGTCTTCATCAGCAGCCACGCAGGTACGTTGAAAGTAATATCTAAAATGAAATACTTCTAAATTTGAACATGGCAGTTTTTTGTGCTGTAAGTAACACTTGATTAATTGTGTAATTAGATATATTATTTATATAATGAAATGAACCTGCCAAGTTCAAATTCAAAAGTATTTCATTTTAGATATTATTTTCAACGTACCTGCGTGGCTGCTGATGAAGACGATTATGATCGATATTAAAGTGCATCTAAACTTGGCATTGGATCGGATTTCAACCCTTTTTTAGGCAAACAATTAGCCGATAGGAACTTGGCCACTTTTTTAACAGTTATGTTTTTGGTGGGATTTCATTTGTTTTTGTTCAGTTTGCTATATCAATTACATTTATAGTAACTATCGCAAGGTTGTTTGTATTTTCATAGTTTCGTTAAAACATAGGTACTTGTTTTCATGCATGACTAAGTCTGACCTTCTAGAAATACTACCTTTTTAATATTTGGTACATAAATTTTAGTCTGACTCGCACTTGACCATTTTCCAAATTTTTCCTTTACTTTAATGCTAACGACTATTACTACTAATTTCTAATTTGTAGGTCTCACAGAAGTATGACCAACAATTTTATGCATAGTAATGACTATATCCTGACTCGCACTCGACCAATTTCCAATTTTCAAATTTTTGCTATACTTATTTTAATGCTAACGACTATCCCCATGCCAAATTTCAGATTTTCAGGTCTAAGAGAAGTATTACCAACATTTTATACATAATTTTGACTAAAACCCGACTCGCACTTGACCAATTTCCAATATTCGAATTTTCCCATTACTCTTACCTTGACGACAAGCTAAATGCCAAATTTCAGCTTTGTAGGTCTTCTAGAAGTGGTCAAACATTTTGATGAGCTGTCAGTCAGTGAGTACCAATTTTACAATTTTCTCGAGTCTATAACTTTTTTTCTGTAATAGCTCCAATATTGAAACTTTTATTCAAAGTAAATTAAATGGTGTTATTATGTCCATAAAGTTTCATCATCCAGATCTATTAATCAAGTAAGAAGATACAGGGGGGTCAAAAGTGGCTCGAAGCGGTTCGGGTAAATAGTGCACGGTGTGCGCGCGGCCTGTGCTTAGAACTTGGCCGGCGCACTGTCGTGCGCTTTGACCCACGCGCTCTTTTTAATATGTTTGAATGTACAGGATTGATACAATAGACATAAGTGGATTTTAATATCGCGGTTTTTGTATGTAGTAACCGTTGCACAAGCAAGGTGGTCCAAATTCCTTGGTCCGTTGTGTGGTTTGGGTGAAGGATGATCAGAGTAGGTATTCATTAGCCAATCATATAAAAGAGGGTTAAAAGAGCACTCGTGATTTCCTAAGAGAACTTTTCAAGGAGATCAACATTATGACAGTGCCACGCCAATATATCTATGAAAATATGAAAAAGATCATTAATATGCTTGAAAGTACATTTATAAATTACCTTACAATTGTGACAAGCATAATTTTAATCCTAAAAATACGAGTAAGTAGAAACTTGATCAACCATTTACTAGACTAGCAATAGTGAATACATCTTTCGTTGGTCTGTGTATACGATACTACAACAAAATACCTGACAATGTAGTGCAATTACCTGAGAGAAAGTTTATAGAATGTGTAAAGCAAACGTTATTTAAAAAAGCTTACTATAGATCAGATGTCTATATCAATAATAAAGAGGTATGGTGCTCTGGTAATTCAGCGAAACACAAGAAACACATTGCAAAAAGCCGACTCTTAAAGTAGGCCGTGCTGCAGTGGTTTCTTGCCGTTTCTTTTACGCTGCCGTAGCACGATCCGAAACGGCGTAGAGTCTACACTGTAAACTTACTTTATTTTAATTGTATTCTGCATGAAATTCAATAAGTATTCTGCAAAGAATCTACATTGAATAAAATTATCTGAATCTGCCTAAAAATACACAAACTAGAATTGAAAATTTGAAACCAATTTTTACGGATTTATATAGCATTTACTTCATTTAGGACCTGATGTTTCGAGCTCATGAAGAACTAACTACTCATACATAATATTTATAGTTATTAATACTTATATTGTAGTATTTGCGTGATAAAATGGCGGCCATTCCCTAGACAAATGACTAAAACTAATGAAAACTGGCTTAATGGCATAATAAAAGATAGGCTCAATGTGTGCTAAAGTTATTGCAGACTAATGATTGCCTTCCTACTAAGATAATTCTTATATATAATAAGTATTGCTTAAGAAATAGTTGTTAGATTCAATAAGGATATTTTTTTTATCACTAGATTTTTTTTTGTATGTCTTTTCCTAAATAACATAAACGAAAAAAATGATTTTTTTTTTCAAAATATACCTTAACTTATTTGATCTGACGGGATGAGAAAATATAAACACGTTTTCGACTCAAAATTTGTTTTTAATTTAATAAGTAACACATTAGTATTATAGTTATAGGTAATCAAATTCTCATTAAGACCACAAATATGAAAAATTTACGTGACGATGACATGAGCTTTTAGTTTTTTTATGTCACATAGTAGTATTTTACTAATAAGACAGTGGGTTTGCCCATTTGACACAAATAAGACAGCAATGCGCGTTACCCACCCTGAGAACTAGGAGACCTAACTAAGATGGTACGTCTCATGTGCTGGTAATTTCGTTATTTAAATTTTTATGTTCATGGTTTTAAATTGCCTCCATCTAGTGGTGACAGCGTTCGGCTCTTTATCCGGAGGTTCTGGGTTCGATTCCCAGTGGGGACACTGTCAAACAAAAATCACTTTGTGTGACCTCCCAATTTTGCCCAAAACATGGTCAGAACTCGAATATCGCTTCTGAGCAGTACGCTGTTAAGATTTGTCTTGCTTTGTTGACAGGCACGTGCGAACATTTAAAAATACATCTTGAGAGTGATCGATCAGAGCAGCGTAAGCCCGAGCTGTTTTTGACCATTGCCAAAAGGAAAGTGCCCTTCTTCACTTGCAAAGAGGCTCCGCATTTCAATTTCTGCGGAAAGTTCTTGAAGGCAAGATACCGGGTAGAAGACCACCAGGAAGGCAGAGACGGAAATGATTCGATGACATAAGGGACTGGACCGGACTACAGGACCAGGAGTTGAAGAGGGTGGCTCAGCGCCGCGACGAGTACCGACTGCTGACCTCCAAACTTCATTTTAAAGATGGCACCCCATGATAATGATGACGATGAAAGTTATCTCACACTTCAGATGGATTGATCAATGTATTAGAATAACATAACATACGTCGCTACACAAACTAACCGACATTTTTAGAGATTACTTCTGCCAGTTCTTTTCAAATCTCTAATCAATACGTCAGCTGACATTGGATTGTTTTCAATTTCATCCCCTCAAAAACTGCTCTTAATCCTCTAAGCCGACACAGGTGACAATTTGAACCGCTGTCGGAATGGCGACAGAAAACAGGGCAGGGAAATAATAATAAAAAAAAAATCAAACACACTGAATGAACTAGCAGGCAAAGGCTACTATGGTAACGTATTCAAAACCCACGATATTAGCTATTCACTTAACACTTCATATTAATATTTGTCTTTTCCTTTCTCTCAATAGATAAGAGCGCGCAGCTAACAACCCTAACTCAATGGATACCAAACAGCGACCTATTTAGGCTGTTGCACAATGATATGATGAGTCAAAAAAACAGGGTTGCCTGGGTGCAAGCTAGCACGTTATGTACAGTCAATAAAAAACTGGTTATTTTTTTACCACTTGGAACCTCATACCTGACGGTATGAGGTACCCGATGAGGTAGGGTTGTAAGCTGCGCGACTGCATCTACAATTATTGTCCTAATCAGAGCGAGAGGGGCAACTAAATTGTCTCAATTAGAGGGAGAGAGGCAATGCAAATTTTGTCCATATTCTGAGAAATCACTACACATTGCTGTTTATGTATAAAACCAAATTGTTCATAGCTTGCACAAAATATGTAATGTACAACTTCTTACAACTTTTGTCGCCATTAGCAAATATCAACATGTTTTGAAGTTAATAATTTAGCAGAATACCAACCCAGGGTCTACAAAGGTGACTAAAATCTTAATACTTACATCTTCACTGTATAATGCAAAACAAAAGCCACCTTATAGCCGCCTTAAGATGTAGTTCGCACATTAACTTGGCAAATGAGGCCTAATTCTTGCGAGAAGAATAAACGAATAAATTATGTAGGACGGTTGTGTTTAGTGGACTACATGGAACAAATGGAACATTGTAATTATTCTAGTTAACAAATTTCTGAGATAGAATGCCACAGCCTAAATAAGAAGATCTAGAAGCATGAAATGCATAAGGCTTTACCGAGCCAGTGGCCATCTTTACTGTAAGAGTTTTTAAGCCATCATATTACATCTGACTTGACTCAACGATGACTAACGTGCCTTCCGAAGGACAGCAGTATTTTTTTTTTTCAAGAAAATAAGTACGCCATGTTGCAGTTTCTTGTCGTTTCTTTAACGCTGTCATAGCACACATCCTTTTTTTAGGGTTCCGTACCTCAAAAGAAAAAAACGGAACCCTTATAAGATCACTTTGTTGTCCGTCTGTCTGTCTGTCTGTCTGTCAAGACCCTTTATCTCACGAACGGGTAAAGGTATCAAGTTGAAATTAATACCATATATTAGGGTCCATGAACCACACAATATCTGAAAATTTCAATTTTTTACTACGACGCAATCAAAAGATATGGCATTTATGCATAAAAGCAAAACCTACAGGGTACTTCCCGTTGACCTAAAATTATGAAATTTGGCAAGAAGCTAGGTCTCACAGTACAAATAAAGGGAAAAGTCTGAAATCATTAAATATTACAACTTTCCTCACAACTAATGGTAACCAATTGAGGTGAGCTCCCGTTTCAAGAACTTTTCTATAAAAGAGGGGTCAAGTTGGATGTTCGCGGAGTTTTTAAAATCAAAGAGCAAAAGCTTTTAGTATATCATATGGTAGATAGGTACGGAACCCTAAGGGCGCGAGTCCGACTCGCACTTGGCCAGCTTTTTTCAATGGGCTTACCTTTGACCTCGATCTAGTTTTGAGGACAGAGATGAGGTCAACGATGGAACGAACTTGCCCAGAAACAGCCTATTCACTCCATGATGGTATTCTGCATGTTAATAAGTATTTTGTTAACAATCTTCTTTGAATAAATGGTATCTGAAATAATCTTATTTTTGTTTCATTAAAATCTGTTGTGGTATGATAATAAATATCTTCTGATCAATATTATCGGACCCCAAACTCGCTTAATAGGCTATTGACAACCTTAATGGGTCGGACAGGGGCCCTTCCCGACTCCAAATTAATTCAATTTTTAAAATCAATAGCGAGAACAAAACTTCTTCATCTTGAGCATGAGCTTGAGTTTTTGAAATAAAAAATAGGTGAACGTATTTTTAAGACTTTATGTGACAACAATAAC
The DNA here is from genome assembly GCA_947532105.1 of Athrips mouffetella. NCBI lineage: Eukaryota > Metazoa > Arthropoda > Insecta > Lepidoptera > Gelechiidae > Athrips > Athrips mouffetella. The sequence continues at coordinate 2,127,167 of OX383968.1, read as the reverse complement.
TTCCCATCTCTGCTCATGAGTGCTGTAAAAAAGAGATAATGTTATTGAGTCCACGTGAAGCCTATCAATTATTTTTGGACTGGCGTATAACTTACCTAAGATCTGATCATACGTAACACCGGTTCATACCTGTAACAAAAAAACATATTTAATTCTCCTTCTCGACCTGTGAGTGTCGTAGGAGGTGACTAAGGGTTAATGAACCAGAAGATGGGCAGCAGAATTACATTCTGCGGTCACCAACAACCGCGGTTCATGGTACCAGCCGTAACGTGGTGACTATGGTACTTCCTCTTCACATTGTTTGAGTAAAAGCTGGAATTCCGGAGGGAGTTCCCTGTCCTGAAGAGGACGTTTCATAGGATGTGATATACATTTACAATGTTGATTTACAAAACATGTACGTACACATATATATAGTCTTTTGAATACTTACTTATTATATAACTCAGGGATTACATATATGTCGTGTATACTTCCGGGTCATGAGTACGGTTCCTGTAATGACGAGCAATTATTTGAATAGCGACTGACTTCTGAGTGGTGTGACTGGGAGTGCGCGCCCCCACAGCGCGCCCCTCCCCTGCTTCCATTTTTTATCAGTCTACGTGCGGCAGCCGAGCAAGTTACTTGGGTCCTGACTTGTGCTAGACATTATATCAAACTGTGTGTCTGATATGAGCCATCAGGAGAAATACGCAAGTCTGACTACAGTGAGATGAGACGCGATGTGTTGGCTAAGATGATGAGTGATTGTGATCGAAGAGTAAGCCTTTACAGCCATCCTTTACAGCCATATAGGACTATCGCCCATGTCTAATCACGACATATATATTAAGCGCAAATTCTGCCTTTTAGGTAATTGTAATTTCAGATCATAAAACAGTTCCTACATAAAACAATTTTTCTCATTATTCCGGGCAAAAAAGAAATAAAACGCCACATGACATTAACTACCCAATATGAACCCTAAGTTCTCATAAATGGCGCAATAATTTTGAATATAGCTGCCATGTTTCAGGGGTATTCATAAAAGTTACTGCAAAAAGGTTATTGAAATAATTGTGAAGTGCGGGGGGACCGCGACACGCAACACACCGAGCTCCGTCTATTTGTTCGGTTTAAAGTGATAAACATGTCAAAATCCACAATTGAAGCATTGGAAAAGGCGATCAAGAAGTTCTTGTCGCCTATTGAAGCAAAATTGGAGCGTTTCCTGGCGGAATTCAGCAAGTTAGAAGCAAAAATATCGAAATTAGAAAAACAGCAAAATGTCGTTTGTTATTCGTGTGTTTCGAAACCGCAAGTTAACGCAGCAGAGGAATTACGACCTAATTCAGCGGAACAGTTAAGAATTAGGGAAAAAAATCCTGCGGAATTGAGCATTACCAGTACCGAGCGGTCGTCAAGACCGGTTCCAAAGGACGGAGGTAGGAGAAGCTCGCTGCCACAGCCAGTCGCCGGAGCAGCCATCCCAGTCGCTCGTTCCGGACTCGTGCAAGCTGCACGTCCAATTACTATCCGACCGACACCGGAGGTATGCACTTTCTCCTCGACTACTGTGCCGGCCGTGGTGCCTGCATTGATGCACGATGTACAACATAAGGATGACCATACTTTCAGCGTTCCTCCCGTCGTTGAAAATCAGGACTGCAGTGACAACAAAGATGACACTCCATGGCAAGAGGTGAAGCGAAAAAATCATAATCGTAAGCGACAATCACGCATAGTGATAACCGGGACAGATCCTACAGACAATGAGTTGCAATCCATAGAACGAGTGTTCAAATTTCACGCCTGTCGTTTCAAGCCAGACACCAGTGAGGATTCGATTAAATCATTTATGTTAAAAAAAAACCCCGGTAGTCAATATGGTGTACATAAATTAAAATTAAAACATGACCACTACTCATCTTTTATGATAACAGCGCCACAGAGTAAGTCAGATTTTTTTATGTCCCCTCAAAATTGGCCACAAGCAGTGGAAGTGAGCAAGTGGTTTCAACGCGGCGGCCGGCAGTCAGCGCGCTCCGGCCTGCCAGCCGCTTTCCCTCCCCGCGCGCCCTCTGACGCTGCCCGCGCATACCGCGCCAGCGGTGGCGGCAACAGCGAATCCAAATAATAATATTAAACTCACTGTCTGCCACCAAAACGCGAGGGGCATAAATAATAAAACGAAGAAGATTGAAGTGCTCTTAGCGAAAGAACTGGCTTGTGATTTGTTAATTATAACAGAGCACTGGTTACGAAGCTGTCAATTAGACTCAGTGACCCTAAATAATTACGACTTAATTTCTAGTAGTTGTAGGACACATGTAGCACATGGTGGTAGCTGTATCTTTGTTCGAAACGGTATCCAAGTTGTAAATAGGCAGGACTACTGCAATCTGTCCGTGGAGCAGATTTTTGATATTTGCGCGGTACAATTAATAGACCACGACCTGCTTCTCGTCGGCGTATATCACTCTAATCAGACCAGTGATGCCGACTACCTAAAATTATTTGAAAAGTTATTGGGTAAAATAAACGATGAGGCAATGAACGCAATTATTATGGGTGATATTAACATCAATTACTTGGATAATACCTCACAAAAGAAACAATTAGTAGATATTTTGTTAGCTCACAATTATGTTCAATTAATAGATTTTGTAACTAGGCCTGAATCAGGCACTATTGGATCATGCGTACACCAACCTACCCTCCGACCGCCTGGCGTCTGTCAGCGAGGTAGTTACCAACCTCAGCGACCACAACGCTCAGCGCGTGCAGCTATCGGGCCGGCGGCCGCGCGGGCCAGCCCATACGGTCCGTCGGTCCTATAGTGCCGCGAACAGAACCAGTTTCCAGACTGCACTGGAATCGGTAGATTGGGAAAGTATTATATTAGAATGTAACGACGACTGCAATTTATTGGCTGAAAAAATTATTAACATATTAGTGAATAAATTTGAGTGTTGTTTTCCAAATAAAATGAGACCAAATAATCACCTAAATTGTAGCAAATGGATCGATGATGAAATTATTAATTTTAAATTCTTATTATTTGACATTTTTAGCCTTCAATTAAATATACAAGATAATGACATTTTGAATAAGATCTCTGACGAATACTCTCGTAAGTACGATAACTTATTAAGACAAAAGCGTACCAATTATTATTCCCAATTGATACGCAACCATACAAATAAAGGTAAATGTATGTGGGGAATTATTAATAGCGAATTAGGCCGCAATAATCGTGAACGCCTGGACTTTACTGACATCGTGCGTAACAACGACGGACTACCTTATAGGTCTAAGCAGATGCTCGTCGATTCCATGAATCTAGAGTTTGTGACGGCAGCGGCGAAGTGCGGTGCGCCGTCTGCTAACATGCTCAGCGCTGCTCATGCACTAGGTGGCAGCGCGCCAGCTAGTGACGTCACGCTCCGCCTCACGCATTTTACGCCTGATGAAATAGTGAAAGTTGTTCAGGTGTCAATAGCACCTAAAAGAAGTACTGATCTCTACGGTTTGTCAGCCAGCCTCTTGAAATCGTCCAATAAGGCACTTGCATATGTTATTTCGTGCCTGTTTAACTTATGCATCCGTATCGGAGTGTACCCTGCGCCACTTAAAAGGGTGAAAATATGCCCAATTTATAAAGGAAAAGGTAAGAAGTCTGAGCTCAAATCTTACCGCCCCATATCACTAGTCCCGGTCATCAGTAAGATCTTTGAGGTTGGACTTAACAAAAGGCTCCTATCTTTTATGTCCGAGAGGGATACGAAGTCCGAGAGGCAATACGCCTACCGACGCGGCCGCTCCACGACGGACCTGGTGCGCGAGGTGGTGTGGCGCGTGCTGAGCGCGCGCGAGGCTGGTCAGCATGTCGCTCTGGTATGCTGTGACCTCTCGCGCGCGTTCGACACCGCCAACCACTCACTCATCGCAGACAAACTTTCCCACTATGGGATACGGGGCCCACCCCTGCGACTGCTTGTTTCCTTTATGTCCGAGAGGAAGCAAGCAGTTGTTGCAGAGCGAAGTAAAACCACATCTGCTGAAATGACCAACAATATAGGAGTGCCGCAAGGCTCATGCCTATCAAATACCTTGTTTAGCATATTGCTTAATGATCTGCCACGCTCAGTAGATGGCACTGAAATATATATGTACGCTGACGACGTGGCCGCGGTAGTAACAGGCAACAGTGTGCAGAACCTGGAAACGAAACTAAATGAAACTGTCCAACGCCTCGATGGGTGGTTCAAGTCTAACGGCTTGGCCCTAAACCGCGAAAAGACATGCTTCATGACATTTAACCTGAACGGCAAAACGCCAAGTCCGTTCGCGGTCAGTATTGGCGGCACCCGACTCCAACAAGTGTGCTCGACCAAGCTACTAGGTTTTCATTTGGATGGTGCACTGTCTTGGGAGACCCATATTGACCAGGTTTGCTTAAAACTCGGTCGCACCTGCTTCGCCTTGCGACGCCTCGCTAGCACGGCGCACAAAGAGACAGTCAGAACGTGCTATTACGCTACCGTACACTCGACTTTGACCTATGGACTGGAGTTATGGGGTGGAGCGGCCGACGTCCAGCGGGCGTTTGTACTACAAAAACGGGCTATACGTGCCATGGCAGGGATACCATCTGACGAATCATGCAGGCCGTTTTTCACAGAGTTTAATATTTTACCCATGCCTTGCGAATATATCTACCTAGTAGCTCTTTTCGTTTATATTAATTTAAACAATTTTGATCGCAAAGGTGTGAACTCCACACACAACCTGCGTAGTAACGCCGACGGGGACCAGCTCGTGACACCGTTCCATAAGCTCCACAGATCAGAGCAGTCTGTGTATGTGTTTGGGCCGTCGGTGTACAATAAATTACCACAAAACGTCAGAGATGCAGCTACCATCATGTCGTTTAAAATTAGAATAAAAAAATGGTTAGCGCAATCACAGTTTTACTGTGTAAAGGATTTTTTTATTACGTAATTAATTAGTTATATTTAACACTTTTGTTAAAATAATTACTATATAATTCTATAAAAATGTGACCTGTAACCATTTCGTTACCAATAAAGTTATTGTATTGTATTGTATTGTATTGTAATTTTTATTCTCTCTATGGACGGTTTTAACTGCTTAGTTTTATAATAGACTAGCTGTTTCCCGCGACTTCGGTCGTAGATTTTTGTGGATTCATAAAGGAGACAAATTTCGAAAAATATTTTCTCAGCGCTCGCCTGCGGCAGCTCTAAGCAAAATCAAAGTCAAAATAGTTTATTCATTGTTGGATATTAAAATATCTTAATGACGTAAGCTAAACTACATCGCTTCACAAACAAATTGGTGCCATGGTGGGAAAAAAAAGAAGCGACAATAAAAATCCACGCGCTCTTTTAAAAATGTTTGAATGTACAGGGTTGATACAATACGAGTAAACATAAGTCAATCTGAATTTTAATTAGCCTGTTAGAACCGCAGCCTAGTCCCATGGATTTTCCTTTTATAGACAATCTGATATTTTATAAGCAATGATCTGATAATCTGATACTTTATGAGCAAAATTTCAAGATTCTACACCAATGAGTTTAAGCCTGTGTTTTGATAGATCAGTTAGTCTAGGTTTCTTATATGCGCGCCCTGTAGACCCGGGCTTAGGACAGGGCTACGATATCCCCTGCCTGTCGTAAGAGGCGACTAGCGACTCCACCAAGGCGGACGGCAGCGCACAGTGGCCGTGTGCTATCGTTGCACCCAGACGGTACTAGCGGGAAGCCAAAAACTTTCCTGAGGTGGGTCTCTGCTTTGACAGCGACAAGGCACGGAGAGTACCGGCCGTATGCCTGTGGCGATTCCCGGGACCTCTCCAAATGTGCCAGAGTTGGCCTCGACGGGGTTTTAGTCTGCAAGACACTGACATAACACCACCGTCGTTCCCCCGGACGGCTGTGTATCCATGACTGATTTCCCCGTGTAAAAAGAAAGGGTTCCCAATATGCAGAAAAATTACATTAATTTCTATGAAGACTGAAATGGTCTGGGTTGGTATTCCGAAGTTTTATCGGAGCTCCGATATTATTACCGAAATTTACTTTGTATGGGAATTTCCTGGGCAAAGGCCGAACCATAGACTAATTATCGGTGCGATATTATCGTAGTTTCACTTCGGAATACGACAGCTGTATTTGTCGATTTTACAATAATAAACGAAGTATTTATGGTGTAGTTATTTATCAAAATATAGTTTGATCTATTTTCGTTAAATTTTTGGCCCAAAGTAATAGGGTGTGGAAAGGACCATAAGTGGGCCATTAATATAATTCAATAATAATACTATACAAAGAGTAGAAACAAAATTTGATCTATTTTTGGTGTAATTGGCGCTATTTGTGTTGCCTGTTTTTTGATTTAGTTGATAGTGGAAGGTTCACCCAACAGCACGTCGTCAGTAGAAACGATTTAGACTTTATGGCATAATAATAGAGTTGCTAATGTTTCGTGTGCTCAGGTGTGCTTTACCAATGACTTGTTTAAATGATGACTAATTGGATAAGACTTTTTTTTATATATTATTTTTGATTTTTGAAAATAATTGAAGCATTGAGATGGTAATCCATAGTAATTTAGTAATTTTTTGACAAATATTTCATTAATTAATTGTAATAGTTAAGTTCTTAATTTCATAGTTTTAATTTAATGTAATAGTGTGCATACCTGCAAAGGTAGCTCTTAATGGGACAATGTTTTTGTAATTATATCTGCACTATGTACCTGATTGCTTTACACAATAAACATTCATTCATTCATTCATTCATTAATTCGTGCAGTTGACCATACGCCTGGTGTACGTATCCGCCTACGGAAAAAAGATGTGGTGTTGTTGTTATCTTATATTAATGCTTTAGGAAAAGTATTAAGGGGTAGTATTTTATGCCCACAAGGCTATAGACAAGGTTATTTTTGGACCTGATATCCGTCTTCCCACTTCTAAGTGAGAAATTAACTTGTAATACATAAAAATATATTTAAAAAAAAAACCGACTTCGAAACAGAAAAGAGGAAACAAGCTCTAGGTTCTTAGTAAACTTGAATTTTATAAGATATTGCAGGAAAGTACATTTTGTGGTGCTTTTTGTAATTTTTGAAGTGAAAACTTCTTTAGTGGCGCTTGGAACTTTTTGAAATGAGTAAAAAATGTTAAACTCACGTCAGATGTCGCGTCAGATGTTTAAGTTTTGAAGTGAAAACTTCTTTAGCGGCGTGTCAGATCTGACGAAGATTGTCTATATGTAATATAAATTGTCATGTTTGTCTACGATAGCTATTGTATGTACTTACTGATAAATAAAACAATTCGTGCGAAATTATTCCCTAATCATTCCAAAATATTCAAAAATACACAACGTTGATGTTTAAGTTTTCACTCCCGGAGTGCAACCCGTCCTTTTTTTTATGTATGATAAGGAAAGCATTTAACTCCTATCTCACCAGATGGTAAGTGAAGATGGAGTCTAGGTGTAGCATGCCTAGCTAAATATGTCTGTTCACTCATCCCTTGAATAGATCAAATTGTATTGTTCAGGGTGGTTCACACACCTATAACTTTGATCATATCCGCCTGTAAAATCTTTTAAAATAAAAATTTTAATTACTAAAATCCTAGAACTTGTTTTACCCCTTTCCGTTTCGCAGTCGGGTTTTGTGTTTAATATTTTTTTTTATTTCCAACTTTTTTGTTACAGATTTGTTACGTCAAATTATCAAAATTTGTAGGTATCAAAAAGAAAATGTAGTTGTTTACGTAATAATGGCTATAGAGATACTTATGACATGGGATATTAAGAGTCTTCACAGGTTAAAACATATCATTTGTGTATAATTTGTGTGATCGCCTCATATAACCCTTTAAGCCAGACATATGTTACATTCGAAATTGTAATAATGGCGGTAGAGCTGCACTTTTGGTATGTTGTTTGGGTCTACCTAGATAGTATTTATCCAGATTTGCAGCAGTTTTAAATGCACGGGCGCTGAGTTCCGGCGTCCCGGGGTCAACTCGGCCTCGGACCAGGCCTTTTTTAGAAGTTGTAGATTTCAGACTGAAGACCTCGCCGTAGGTGACTATGCTGAAGATTAGACTGGCGTTTTCTTGAGTTGCAAGGCTTTTTTATATGCAGTGTCAGCCCAGATCCAGAACGTTGAGAAATTAGATATATGAATTCGACTTCGATTAGCCAAAAAAATGACGGTTTTTCAGCAATAACTCAGCGCCCGTGCATTTAAGACTGCTGCAAATCTGGATAAATACTATCTAGGTAGACCCAAACAACAAATCAAAAGTGCAGCTCTACCACAATTATAGCAATTTCAGCATTTTTTCTTGGAAGATATGACCAGCCTACTTCAATTTGATTCAATTTAATTTTCATAGGTTTAGGAGATAAAGAAATCGTGATGCTCAATTTGGTCCCAAAAATGCATATTTACTTTTCATAATTTTAATATAGCCAGTGTAATTTGCGCTATCAGTACAAATTCAACGACGTATGATTCATCAAAATTGGTTCAGCCGTTTAGTAGTTACGAGGCAACAATAAAACGGACTTACATTATCACAAACATACAGGTCAAACACATTACCCTCCTTTTGGGCATCGCCGCAGTCGGGTAAAAATTACGTAACTTTGTAAGTCTAACTTTATTTCCGCATTGTTGCAAAAGTCGTAGAACAAAAGTTGTTGCTTTAACCTTTGTAACATATGGTCAAACGGATATTAGATCTAAAAAATCGGTCAAGTGCGATTCGGGCTCGCGCGCCGAGGGTTCCGATAAAGGAAGCAATAAAGTCCATTTTTAGGACCGCAACGCAAAACTAAATTTGTTTATAAAGGTTATTTGCATATTTCTAAAAAACTGTGCAACTTAGAAAGATCGTTTTATTTTTACATAAACTTCTGTCAACTGTAATTAATTCAGATTTTTCCTTTCGTAGTCTTCGGAGATAAGGGGGGAATGGTATTTTTTTGAAACTAAGAGTTGCAAAAAAATACAAAAATATATTTTAGAATGTACACGTAAAGTTCTTTCATATGACACCCCAATCGACCTGGTAGAGACAATTTGAAATTTGGCCCCCCGTATTTGGGCCCCCTTTACATTAATGTAAATCACATGTTTACGTTTCGGTAGTTAGTACAGGAACACCCCTTATATGAAATTACACAGATCAATTGATACTGCCGCAAGATACCTTACATGGAGGTGCTTGGTCATGCAAAGTTTCATAAAACTCGTTTGAGCCGTTTTTTAGCAAATTTCCATTCTTCATTTTGTTGTATGATAGCTTTCAAAATGAGAGCCAGAAAAAAACCACTTCGAATCCTTCGATCAACTTGTGTAAAAATCTTAAATTTAAAATATGCTGTCAATAGCACTGTTTACCCGCTAGGCCAAAGCGTACCGAGCGACGGTTAGATATTTTTAGGGCAGTTGCTTTTTATGATATATTAGTAATTATACATTTTTGAGAAAATTAAAGAAAAACTTTTTTTTTCACGAATTCAATACCTTTCTCGCTCCGCTCGAAAGTAAAATTGCTATGATTCCGTCCGCCTTTATTGTAAGAAACTAAACTGAAAATGTGTACGAATATATTCTTAAAACGGCATTTCGTTTTCATCTTCCCCGAACCTATTTCCTGTCTAAGCTGAAATGTCTAGGAGCTAGGATAGGACGTGCTGCCATCTAGCTTGAGTGACGGTTTCTTCCAATTTAAATTTACAAGGTGACAAGGCATTTCCAATGGAATACCATTTTTATTTCTTGAAGTATTCAGTTATGGTATAGAATACTTATAGTGGAGGAAGGCTTATAGGCGGAGAGCGGGCAGGTGGCAACCCTACCTTATCGCATAAGGTCTGGCCAACGAAAGCTGTCCATACAAAATTTAAAATAAATTTCCCGCGGTTTCGTTGGCCAGACTCTACCAAAAAGCGACCTATCTAGTTGAGCCTGAAAACAAAGTTGCCTGTGCTTAACACGCTTTTTTAAATTTATACACGCTTTTGATTTGATTTATTTATTTTGATTTTTGTAGGTACTAATATAGGATTAATATTTTGTACTAACAATAATTATGGATTGTATTATCTGAAATAAAGTATTATTTATTTATTTATTTATTAACCAGGCAGTTTCTGTACAATCCACAAAAACTATAATTTTTTTTACCAATTCGTGTACCAAGTAGGTACATAGTACATGCAAAAGTACTAATGAATATGTAACAAAATAAACAGGGTTGTGTTGCCTAAACCCGATACTTTAGGGAGCTGCAATGTAATTTTTAGGTTACTCGTATGTGAACCTGCAAGGAAGGCAATACTGTTTGTTTTTGTACTTCTTAAATAACTTTTGCATGCACTATGCACTTTGTACACGATTTGGTAAAAAAAAACAGTTTCTTGTTAACTGTACAAAACGTGAGAGGTTGTGCCGAGGCAACCCGGTTTTTTTAAACTCACCTTTTCATTGTGAACCAACCTAGATAGGTCGCTTTTTGGTATGCGATGAGGAAGGGTTGCCAGCCGTTAACTCTTAGTCCATTTGTTCACACGATATACAGGAAGTTGCACATTTTCAAGTTAAAGCTCAATTTTCAGCAACGTGTAAAGGAGCCTACACATACCTATCTTACTGGGCAATCGGATAAAAAGAAGATTGAATTTGATTTGATAGCGCGAAAATCACAACTGCAAAAAAAAACACTTCTATCTCTATCCCCCATTGTAGGATTCCCTTATCTCCATTTTGAAGGGTGGGCTATGAATACGAAATATATTTTTGTCTATAAAATACTCTCATCACGAATCACTCCCTACGTTTGTTTTATACACATGGACACTCCGTTTGACGAACATTAAAACTTTTAACCAATAAGTACATAATCATCCTCAGATCTCGTGTCAGACCTCCCGGCGCATAAAGTCCATTGACTTTAGAAAAACGCTGCGCTTCTAAAGGACCTGAAGCTATTGTCTATGAAAAACTTAACTGATAAAGTTAATGCTATTTTCAGATAGCACTACTAAACACCGCCATGTTTAAGTTCACTTTGACTTGTACGTGGCACGCTTTTTCCGAGTATATGGCATGTCTATAAACGCCCCCGCGTGTTGTTTTCAAAACCTTTGATACAGTCACATTTGCAAAGTGACAAACACCGGTGTATCCCATGGGATACGGTAACTGCGACCCGGGTAGAGCTAGAAATTATGCCCAATTGCTTCGAGCCTACGGTTTATTTTGGTTTGGCATATATGATGACTTATGATGACCTATTGAAATTACCTTTCGAATGACTTATACAACATAGACCACAGTTGACGGGAATCGGAGGTATAACCCGACCAAATTCAAAAACCCGGGTCCCTATTATTACCCTACCGATTTGTGTAGGTCAATGGCTGTCAGGGTTCAAGGCATAGATTGCTGCAAATTTTTTGTGCGGCGTCATGGAGGATAAGCCGACTGTCACGTTCACATAGTATCACGATAAGGTGTCATATTGTGCTATGGTGAAGCTTAGTGTGACATTTTGAAAAATTCCTCCTGGCGCTTAACGTCACATTCGCAAAATGACACTTTTGTAACTTTGAGACTACTAGCAATATTTTTGTAGGTAACTCAAAACATAAAATCTGCCATTTTTCTCCAGGAAATATGGGTCGAAAACATTAGATCTCATTAGGGTTCCCTAGTAAAAAGTTTCGTTATTTCTATCTGTCTGTCTATCTCACACACATTCATGTTTATCTGACATTTCATCCGCCCCGACAAAGTGGGAAAATAAAATCTTGAACATATTTATTTTTAGGGTATCTCTCTTACAAGTAAAGCAGTTTTTTTTTCTTATCTATCCCATAGAGTGAGGAGTTGTTGAATAGGTCTTTTAAAAATAATGTGAGAATCACCGTCTGAAGTAATTTGCTTCTTTTTGTTCTCCATTAACTTCAACAGTGTGTCTCAAAACAAACTCAGTCTCAAGTCATCATCTCAAGCGTCTGTCATCGTGAATTCCATCCCATTTCTCGCGCCGGCAGTTGCCTGTCCCTTTGATGTTCTCATTATCCCAGGACACAGGCCTGCTTATTCAGACAACGGCTATTTCTTTAACTAACACTCGCTTTAACAACTTCTGCTTATTTTACACTTGCAAATTAGAATTGGGTAAAATGAAGAAATTAAATTTTCAAGAATGACTTTTTGTCTCGTACTTAGCAGCACATTTTTGTAGAGCGCTACGAAAGTCATTTACAGAATTTGTATGATATGTGTAAACTATCGCATAAAAAATTGTTCGTCTCGCTTATATGACATTGACGTCCTAAATTACAACGTGTAACGGAAATGAGTGATACGACTGAAGGATGGGAATCTTCCCTTGAAACTGAACAACATTTGGTTTGTGTTTCTTAAATTGAAGCCGCTTGATAATTTGCATTCGTGTAGCTTCTGTTTGAGTGAACCGATTGCATTAAAAAAATGCTCATATATTGCACGGAATTAAGCCAAACACATTAATGATAAATTGATCCCACCAAAAACATAACTGTTAAAAAGGGGGCCAAGTTCCTATCGGCTAATTGTTTGCCTAAAAAAGGTTTGAAATCCGATCCAATGCCAAGTTTAGATGCACTTTAATATCGATCATAATCGTCTTCATCAGCAGCCTGATCCACTGGTAAACATTTGCCATTCCCAAGACTCGCCACCACATCCAGTCCTCCGCCTTCCGCATCCAGCCACTATCCGCCACCTTATTCACGTCAACGGTTCATCTGGCCGAAATTCACTTTACCATACACGCAACTTAAAATATGGTATAGCTGTGAAAATACGCAGGTACGTTGAAAATAATATCTAAAATGAAATTCTTCTAAATTTGAGCTTGTAACCAGGTTTGAAGCAGTTCAGTTGTTGTTGTTGTCGCCTTATTGTGCTCCGATTTTATGTTGTACTTGTTGTTATCTGTGTGGAATAAAGATAGAGAGATGTTACTATGTTGTGCCGTGTCGTGTCGTGTCGTGTCGTGTCGTGTTGTGTTGTGTTGTGTCCCACTGCTGGGCAAAGGCCTCCCCCTCCTTCTTCCACTTATCATGGTCTTGTGCAAGCTCCCACCAGTCCCGACGGAAGGCGTTTAGATAACCACTCCATTTTTTGCGGGGTCGTCCTTTGCGACGTTTTCTGTTCTGGGGTAACCACGGAGTGACGATCCTAATGTACATAAAATAACCTTTTAATAAGAACAATTGTAGTTGTTTACAATTATTTTGCTCTTTTCACTTTAGAAAACTCAAAGAAAAGTTTTCAATGCTTGACGGTTTTTAGAATTAAATTGTTGAATATTATAATTCTCTTTCTAGTGTAAAAATTTAAAATTAAAGAGAAAATTGTCGACACGAATAATATTGTTCTCAATAAAAAAATAAGAAAACATATTCGGATCGGTACGTAAAAAGTAAGCAATCAATTTCAGTCGTTAGTATACAGTTTAGTTTTTAATGATGTAAAAAAATATAGCCTTCATTATTTGGATAAATTATTTTAATGGTCGTACCTATCTTCAAATTGAAGGAATAAAAAATTGCAATAATAATTTTTTGTCATAATTTAAGCTATTCTACAGCCGCTTAGTAGAAGTTTATTAAATATATTTATATGTCGTAGATAGATTGCAGACTTTGCTGTTTTGCAAAATCAAATCTTTTGTTAATAAAGTTTAGATTTTCGGCTTATCTTTCGAGAAGTTTGGGGCAAAAATCATTTAGTATTCTATTACCTTCAAGTTTGTTATACCGAAACTAGTTAGATTGTATTAAGTTCTCTTTACAACGAAGCCAGAATGACAGATGCGAATTCGCAAAATACTTTTACGTCTTTTCAGCTATACGTCTTAATTTGGGTAGCAGTTTTGTTTAACGTAGGGCAATGATAATCCAGCTTGTTCAGCTGTTTTACAATATAGCGGATTCTGCAATCCATCTGCGACATATACTCAACAAAAAAAATTGCAGGCTTGCTCTACCTTGCCCTAGCTAGGACACATGACTTTTTTTTTACTGTGTATGGGCTTACTCTTGACCTCGATCTAGCCCTGAAGACAGAGATCAGATCGACGATGGAACGAGCTTGCCCAGAAGAAGCCTATTCACTCGCCACCAAAATAAATTCGGGTTATAAGAGCTCGGGAACACAGACACAGGCAGAGAATTTCACTCCTTAGCCGTGACGTGCCTTTCGAAGAATAGAAATAAAAATACACCGTTTTACTAGGTAAATACTTAAAAATAATGCAATAACATCATAAATTTCTTTACTATAACAGCAGGTTACATTCAACTTGCTACATTAGTGTAATATTTTCAAAGGAAATAACACTCAATATATTTCACAAGACTGCACCGTGAAATAGAAAACTTGAAAAATAATGTGCGCAAATAAACAATGTTACGGTCACAGTAAGCGCATTTGATGTACATTTCCAAGCGCTTTCAATGACATAAAGGTGATCTGTGACGGCCAACTTAGACCCGAACGCAACTAGATGGAGCTACTGCTGCAATTATAAGGTTTTATTTTTTAATGCAATAAGTACCAACTATATATGTGCAAAAAGTTGATTCGCGTAAATTTCATCGTGCAACTTCAACGCCTAACAACAATTTCGATAAGAAAAATATCTCCATATGTTCACTAAAGACAATTGCTCTCGTCAGTCCGTGTTTACATGAGTACGATCACTCACACATGCACACAAAGCACAACCGTACAGTTTTGACCGCACGCCCACAATCGTAATATTGAACCAAAAATTCCTAACAAAAATAGCACTTTCAGTAAATGTATTTTAGTATTAATTAGCGAAAAATTTAACTAAAAATAGCAGTATTCGTACGTTTTTAAACAGAATTTTATGTCCCGCGTAAGAATGTAAGTCATTTGAATTTTTGTATGGAAAACGGATCACCTTAAGGTCGTCCGCCATGTTAAGACCAGAAAATACTCTTTTTGGTCTATGAGTGTAGCCTAGCAACCGTTGTTTACTGTCACTATTCTTCATGTAAAAAACTGTCTTTGAATAACAAATCGATGTTTATAATTTTCATAAAGCCTTTGTATTTATCCAAAATACCTCAATTACCGCTTACTTTAATATGGTAGCAGAGATATAAAGTGAGAAAAATAGTTTGCTCAAAGTTTTACCTCGTCTGGGAAAGAATAAAATAATATTCTCGCAAACCTGTTACTTGGTCTGACGTCACCATGGAAAGGGCGATTGCAGAAGCCTCAAAAGTACAAGTAATGCACCTGGATGGAAAAAACTACAAGCATTGGAGGTATAGGATTGAAACAGTGTGCAGGGCGATTCCTGGAGCTGAAGATATTTTAGCTGGAAAGATTCGTAAGCCTTATGAACCTGATAACATTGGCGATGCTGCTGCTGTTGCTGCCGCTAAAACAAAATATGAAAAAGATTTGCTACAATATCGATCTATTGACAGTGCAGTCTTAACTTTGATGACGACGAACATGACGGATGAGATACTCGACCAGGTAATGCGTTACAAAAGCGCTAAAGAGGTATGGGATGAGCTAGAACGTCTCTATAGTGGAAGTAGTGAAGACAAAAGCTATGATCTATGCCTTGAATTCTTTGATTACAAAAAGGATCCTGAACATGACATAAGGAAGCACATATCTAAGTTGAAAAACATTTGGCATGACCTGAATGGACAAATCAACGCAAATTTGCCAGAAATATTACTGATTTGTAAAATACTTGGCACTTTACCAAAAGATTACTTTGCTTTCAAGTCGAGTTGGCTCCTAGTATCGAAAAAGGATCGAACAATAGAGAACCTCACCTCGCAGCTTAGTGCTTATGAAAAAGCCTTGAGTTGTAATGAAGAAACAGATAATACAGAAGAAGTATTTACTGTGAAGACACAGAAAAAGAAGAAAGTTTTCAAATGTAACTATTGTGGAGAATTTGGACATACAGTTCATAAATGCCAAAAATGGAAGAACGATGGACGTCCACCAAAGCCGTCAAATATTGATAAGAAGCAGAACCAAAATGTAAACCTGACAGTGTTAGCCATAGATGAAGGATTGCCAATGGACAAAAGTAACTGGTACGTAGATAATGGTGCGACAAGCCATGTTACTAACACAAGCGATTTTTTCGAGAGCTTTGAACACTTCAAAAGTTCACATACAGTTACTGCTGCTAATGGACAATCAATCAAAGCCATTGGGATAGGCAATATTCGAGCTGAAGCAGATGTCAACGGCAATATTGAACATATTCTGCTGAAAGACGTTTGGTATGTTCCAAATATCAAAAGAAACTTATTCTCAGTTCTCTCTGTAAACGATAACTCGTCCTTAAGTACGTTTGAGTCTACGCCGAAGCAATGTTTACTGAAAGTAAATGGAGAAGTAAAACTAAATGGGACAAGAGATATTAAAGAAATTAAAGACTATATAAACTTAAAATGAAATGTGTAGCACCAGAAAATCTGGAAGTCAACCTATTGCTATCTAATCCACTACAATTGTATCATGAACGGCTAGCTACCACTACTTTTGCCAGAAACAGTTCAAATATGTGTGTAAAGCTGTACAATCTTTTACCAGACTCTCTAAAATTATTACCGGAAATCAAATTTAAAAAACTTCTTCACAACATGCTTGTAATAAATTGTTTTTATTGTGTGACAGAATTTGTAAATTTCGACTTTAATAGGTGGCGTCCAATATGAAATGACATACATCACATTTAATTTATTAAGATTTTTTTATTTTTTTATTTGACATTTAGAGTTTTATTTGACATTTTTATTTTGACATTTTATATTTGACATTACCTTATAAATAATATTTCATTCATTCTTTTTAAAAAAAATTTGCATACCAACTTGTTGGTGCACCACGCTTGTACTTTTTTTCACTTTAACAGCTGTAACATACCGTGTTTGCGTGCAAATAAATATATTTCATTTCATTTCATTTCATTTCATAGCACATCAAAACAAAAGACATGTTCGACAGGTAATTGAACAAGAACTTGGATTGAAAATAGACAACACACAATCTGACAACTAATTCATGGAGAACTAATTCATACCAATATTTGCGGACCTTTTCCATATTCAATCGGAAATAAGTTACGATTTTATATTCTATTTAAAGACGACTTTACACGATTTCGACACATATATTTTCTACGTCAAAAGTCTGAAGCAGCTTCAAAGCTTAAGACATTTCTTCAACAAGCTAAGGTTGCGGGACATGTTGTCAAAGAAATATTAAGTGACAATGGTGGAGAGTTTGTCAGCGAAGAATTTAAAAATATCTTAACTGAATACGGAATTAAGCAACGATTCACAATGCCCCATACTCCGGAACAAGCAGGCTGTGTAGAGCGTGAAAACAGAACTGTTGTTGAAGCAGCTCGTGCAATCATGCATGCACATGAGAAGATTCCTGATGGCCTATGGGCAGAGATTATAGATGCGACTGTCTATGTGTTAAATCGTACAGGGCCAACTAGCGTGCCAGGCAAATCACCTCATGAGCTATGGTACCGAAAGAAGCCAGCGATAAAACACCTCAGAATCCTTGGATGCAATTGCTATGCACATGTTCCTAAAGCTAATCGCAAGAAGCTACAGAAAAAAGCTCAAAAAGGAATACTCATTGGTTATGAAGGAGAC
Organism: Athrips mouffetella; assembly: GCA_947532105.1. Classification (NCBI taxonomy): domain Eukaryota; kingdom Metazoa; phylum Arthropoda; class Insecta; order Lepidoptera; family Gelechiidae; genus Athrips; species Athrips mouffetella. Next base: position 2,109,387 of record OX383968.1, on the reverse strand, counting down.
GAAGGTTATAGAATCTGGGACAAAGAAGCATCTAAACTGATAAGATCCAGAGATGTAACATTTCAAGAAATACCTCTACTGGGAAAATCAGACGAGAATATACCTGAACCAGAAAGGTCAACTCCTGCTTCTGCTCCTCAGAAAACTTTTTACTATGCTTTTCCAAATCTCCAAAGAAGAGTTGATGATTATATGGAGATCGAAGAACAAAATGTAAACTCATCCGACAGGGACAACGTAATCGAAACTGAAGAACGACTAGAAACTGAGATTGTAGAACCATCTTCGTCAGGCATAAATCATGACATTGATGATCAAAATGAATCTATGTTTGAATCTATCCGTTCTGAAGAAGATGAAATCCCTGAAACCAATGATTCTGATTTCGACATAGACATTGAAAGAGAAGAAAGTCGGATGACTTTGAGAGATCGAGCGAACCTCAAGCCACCGATTAGGTTCCGAGATTACATAATGGCTATAGATGCTGAAGATATGCTTGAACCAAAAACTTTTAAGGAAGCTATGTCGTGTGAAGACAGAGATAAATGGCAAAAAGCCATAGAAAGTGAAATAAACTCACTAAGAGATAATGAAACATGGGAGCTTGTTGAACTGCCAAAGGGTCGAAAAGCTATTCCTTGTAAGTGGATATTTAAAATAAAGACTAACCCAGATGGATCTATTGAAAAATATAAGGCCCGGCTAGTAATTAAAGGATATTCACAAAAGAAGGACATAGACTTTCATGAAACTTTTAGCCCTGTTGCTAGAAGCAGCACGATAAGAGCAGTACTAAGCGTTGCTGCAAAATAAAAGTTGAAACTAGCACAGTTTGATGTGTCCACAGCTTTTCTTTATGGAACTTTAACTGAAGAAATTTTTATGAAGCCGCCTGAAGGCTATACCGAAGAGAAGAAAGTCTTCAAGTTAAAGAAAAGCTTATATGGATTGAAGCAAGCCCCTCTATGCTGGAACAGATGCATCACGGACTACATCGTCACGATCGGGTTTAAACAAAGTCAAAATGATCCTTGTTTGTTCGTAAGGACAAAAGGGAAGGAGAAAATTGTTCTTGCCTTATACGTTGACGACGGTTTAATTGCGTTCAGTAGCGAGAAAGAGGCTAACTGCTTTCTAGAACAAATGAGAGCGCGCTTCAAGATAACAGTAAAGCCTGCGAGCTATTTTCTTGGAATGGAGATAAAGAGAGACTCTGATGGCTCCATTTTGCTGTATCAAAGAGCGTACACTCAACGTGTGTTAGAAAGGTTTGGCATGGAAAAATGCAAGCTAGTGCCAACGCCAATTCTGAAGCCAAATGCTGCACAACCAGATGGAGAAATTATAACTTCTTTCCCATACAGACAAGCAGTTGGTAGCCTAGCTTATTTGATGACTGGCACAAGGCCAGATATAGCCTATGCAGTCAGCGTAGCATCTCGCAATTTGGAAAAACCTACAAATGAGGACATTCTTAATGTCAAGAGGATAATGCGATACCTGAAAGGGACAATAGATGAAGGCATTGTGTACAGACCAGATAAAATCCTCAACTTAGAATGCTACAGTGATGCAGATCATGGAGGTTGTATGGAAACTGGAAGATCAACCTCAGGTATTTTATGCATGTATGCTGGAGGTCCCATTTCCTGGAGTAGCAAACGACAAAGCACTGTTGCCATTTCCTCCACCGAAGCTGAAATAGTAGCAGCAAGTGAAACTGCTCGAGAAATCATTTGGCTTCGAAAAATAATAAAAGACATCACTGATGAAGAATGCTCAGCAACCTTATGTGTGGATAATGAGTCTGCAATCAAGTTGGCTAAAAATCCGCCAGAGTTTCACCAAAGAACTAAGCACATCAGGATCCGGTCATTCTTCATACGAGAATGCATTCAAGATGGAAGCATTAGCATCTTTCATGTGCCTGCAGCCAGGCAGATTGCTGATATGCTCACCAAACCACTTTATGGGCCCAGAATTGAAATGCTTAAGAAAAACAGGGGTGAATGTTAAGACCAGAATATACCCCTCTTTTTGGTCTATGAGTGTAGCCTAGCAACCGTTGTTTACTGTCACTATTCTTCTTGTAAAAAACTGTCTTTGAATATATCGATTTGTTTATAATTTTTCATAAAGCCTTTGTATTTATCCAAAATTCCTCAATTACCGCTTACTTTAATACGCCAAAACTCCCGAGGCCGCGAGCACGCGTGTCAAAAAAAAACCGGCCAAGTGCGAGTCGGACTCGCGCAATGAGGGTTCCGTATAAACCTGTACGTATAAAAGTAAAAGTTATGGTATTTTTATTGCCAAAAAACTTTGTTATGTGATGTAAGTAACTAAAATTTATATTTGAGTTGATAGAATGAAAGGTAAATTGCGGTTTACGATTTATGACGTATAAAAAAAACTACTTACTAGATCTCGTTCAAACTAATTTTCGTTGGAAGTTTGCATGGTAGTGTACATCATATTTTTTTATCATTCTCTTATTTTAGAAGTTACAGAGGAGGGGGGACACACATTTTACAACTTTGGAAGAGTCTCTCGCGCAAACTATTCAGTTTAGAAAAAAATTATAGTATAAACCTCAATATAATTTTTAAAGACCTACCCATAGATACCCCACACGTATGGGTTTCATGGAAAAAAAAATTACGAGTTTCAGTTCCAAGTATGGGGAACCCTAAAATTCATTGTTTTTTTCAATTTTTTTGTGAAAATCTTAATGCGGTTTACAGAATACATCTACTTACCAAGTTTCAACAGCATAGCTCTTATAGTTTCGGAGAAAAGTGGCTGTGACATACGGACGGACAGACAGACAGACAGACATGACGAATCTATAAGGGAGCTTTAGCGGACGCTCTAACAGGCTTTTTCTAGTTGAATGACACATGTACAAGTGATGACCTTTTTAAATCCACAAATTACGCAGTAAATGTGGTAACGTTCTGAGCTACAGCTGCAGCTATAGCTTTTTTGAAAATGATCGATACGCTAAGAAGTTTTTGAAGAAATTCCTCAATCGTATAAAAGGCTTAAGTGACTAGTAATCGTTTTTTAACAGCAATACATTTACCGAGTGTCCCAATTTCTATATTTTTTACCTGTTGTATACTTTAACGCTATGTACAAAATTGGCAGATTTTTCAAGTATATGAGCTACAAAAATAGCTTTTTTGAAAATGATCGATACGCTAAGAAGTTTTTGAAGAAATTCCTCAATCGTATAAAAGGCTTAAGTGACTAGTAATCGTTTTACAACAGCAATACATTTACCGAGTGTCCCAATTTCTATATTTTTTACCTGTTGTATACTTTAACGCCATGTACAAAATTGGCAGATTTTTCAAGTATGTGATATAAACTTAGCAATATTATTGCGCCCCCTTACAAAAACGTGGTGGGAGTAACGTTACTATATTATTTACGACGAAATAAAACTTTTCTACAAAAGGTCTGTCTTGGTGACCGTACTACTTTTAGTTCTCTCTTACAGCTCTGCAAAAATGATTTAATTTTGAAATTTTGTATTTTGCATTGTATTCTGCATGACATTCAATAAGTATTCTGTAAAGAATCTACATTGAATAAAAATTATCTGAATCTTAATAATTTATTACATCTTTCTAACAACATTGGACTTACGACCTGAGAACTAAGTAATAAGGAAAATATAAAGGAAACCTAGGATTTTTTGTTTCCGCTGTTTTTGAGGCATTGCTTCGGCAAAAATCTCTACAAGTTTTAACAGAAAAGGTATATCAACCCTGAAGGATGTGATTCTGCCCATAAAACTGAACAAATTTCCCTTAGGAAAATAGATGAAATACGAAAAAAATTTAATGACCTTCCAATATTTTTTTTTCGTATTTCGACTTGCATATCAGTGTCATAAGAATAAATAAGTGCAGAATCAGTGTCATAAGAATAAATAAGTGCAGAATCAGTGTCATAAGAATAAATAAGTGCAGAATCAGTTTCATAAGAATAAATAAGTGCAGAATCAGTGTCATAAGAATAAATAAGTGCAGAATCAGTGTCATAAGAATAAATAAGTGCAGAATCAGTTTCATAAGAATAAATAAGTGCAGAATCAGTTTCATAAGAATAAATAAGTGCAGAATCAGTGTCATAAGAATAAATAAGTGCAGAATCAGTTTCATAAGAATAAATAAGTGCAGAATCAGTGTCATAAGAACAGATAAGTGCTTTTATATTTCTTTACTCACATAAGATTTCCTTTAAATTAGAGTCGTATCCATATATTGCATAAATTTATTGTAGTTAATTTATTTCATGTTTGCTTTGTTTTTACATTGATACTCATCTTCACAACAACATTATGTAGTAGCTTTTAGTGGAAACTGTTTTGGCTTATTGTTATTATCCTAATGTGTTATCTATGTTTTGTTATTGCAAAGGCTGTTTGTTTCCTACATAAATAAAAAAAATATGTTTCTTACTGAAAGTTGTTCAGTTTTATGGGCAGATTCACACCCTTCAGGGTAGGTATACCCTGTCAGATTCATGAAACCCGCCCTGTGAAAGAGTGTCACCTTTTGGTCCACTTCAATAGAAGGTTTTATTTGACTTTTTATATTGTTTTATTTGACTTTTTATTTTAGTTTCTTACAGAGCGGTTTTAAATTGGTCTTCCTTCCGCTTGGCAACGACTAGAGCGAAATTAATTCTGATTTTGTTTGAGCGAGTAGGTAATTAAATTTGTGGGTGTCACCACGGCGTGGCTAGGAGCAGAATAATAAATAGGAGTTGCTTAAAATTTTCAACCGTGCACCAGCTAGATGGATCATATTCTATACTATTAAACGAGCAATATTTGTATTTGTAATCGGTTTCTCAACAGCTCTAACAATTTTGATGAAATTTACCATACGGGGGTTTTTGGGGGCGAAAAATCGATCTACCTAGGTCTCATGTCTGAGAAAGTTCGTTTGTTCGTCTCCGAGTTTTTAAGCATTTGCGCTTTAGACAAAAGCCTACAGCGCCATCTGTTGGCGGGTAGCATAGCTTGCTCACCCGATGATATTTTTATGTTGAGGCGGCTATTATACAGCGAAGCTCGGTCGCCCAGGTGCTAAAATGAATGCCACTACATATCCAGAATGCTGCTGACAGGAAACAATTTTTTTAAATCACCATTTGAACTAGGTGTTCTTAAAAAACCCACCCGTTACTACACCAACGGACATGCAATACCCAATACCGACCTGCCTGCAGCATACTATTTATTCACTATGCCAAGGTGAGGCATTCGCGAACAGGGCTATAAAACATGTCTGCTGCAGCAGTAATAGAGGTCCTAAAATGTACGAGAGCTTTTTTTGTCGTTTTACTTCAGAATACGGATGTTTCTCAAAATGCATTGTTACTTTATAAAAAAAGTTGCATTTTTACTTTATAAAAAAATTGTGGCTACCATAACGACGTAAGTGGTCACGTGATCGACACGGGGGCGTATTATCAGTGAACCCACTACTATGCTTCACAGGTCCCCACCACAGGTAGTTTTAGGGTTCCGTACCCAAAGGGTAAAACCTGGGTCCCTATTGATATGCCTCCGATGTCTGTCTATCTGTCTTTCTGTCAGCGGGCTATATCTCACGAACCGTAATAGGTAGAAATTTGAAATTTCTAGCAATTGTGTATATCTATTGCCGATAAAAAAAAAAGTTAAAAGAGAGGCTTTTGCACGATTATTTGTTTTAGCTCTATCGTAAAAACGGAAACATTTATATGCATAATTTTTTTTATACTTTTAGTGCATAAGCGTGACTTTATTGGCATTGGCACACTACTAAAATTCTTATCTTCTTCTTATCTTATTTAGCCGTTGCTGTCCCACTGCTGGGCAAAGGCCTCCCTCTTTTTTCTCCATTCGTCCCTATTAAGAGCCTGCTCTTGCCAGTTTGTACAAAAGACGTCAAGTTCATCGCGCCATCGGCGCCTTGGTCGGCCTCGACGCCTCCTGTCGCTCTGCGGCTGCCAGGTGGTGGTGATTTTGGCCTATTACTATTTACATTTTCCTACAAGCAACTAAGGTTTTCTGGAAGAGATCGCTGTAAGCGATAGACCGCCTTTGTCCACCATAGTTTTAAGTGCTTGCGTCAGAATAAACGGGGCGTACACTGAATGGTTTAGCATCAAAAAAGGTATTAGGCAGGGATGTGTAGCGTCACCTTGGCTGTTTAACCTGTTCATGGATAATTGTTTGACTGACCTGAAAGAGATTATGTGTGGACTGAGAATGAATAAGTTACTCATCAAATGTCTTCTCTACGATGATGACCAAGTTATACTTGCGTCATCTGCTGACGAGTTACAGGAGATGGTAACAATGATGAATGTGGCTTTTGATAGGAAAGGAATGAAAGTAAATGTAAGCAAGACAAAAGTAATGGTACTTGAAAGAGAAGAGTGTATGACAGAGTGTACTATATTAATAGGTGGTGAACAAGTCGAACAAGTGAGGGAGTTTGTGTATCTGGGTTCTAAGTTTACGTGAGATGGAAAGTGTGAAAGTGATATCGAAAGAAGAGTGAATGCTGGAAACATGGTGAAAGGTGCTCTGTATGCTTTTATGAAGAGTCAGAAGGTGTCTCACAAGGCTCGTCTGGCTGTTCATAGAGGCGTTTTGGTACCAACACTGATGTACGGCAGTGAAAGTTGGGTATGGCAGAAAAAGCATGAAAGTAGAATTAATGCAGTAGAAATGAGAGCGTTGAGGAGTATGATTGGTGTGAAATTGAGTGAAAGGATTAGAAATAGTGTGATAAGAGAACGTTGTGGCGTGAAAGAAGACGTAGTGACTAAAATTGAGAGAGGGTTGCTGAGATGGTTTAGTCATGTAGAGGATGAATGAAGGAAGATTGACGAAAGAGATATACAAGGCCTCGGTGGTACGTTCACCGAGGCCTTCCCCTTCCAAGGAAACGTTGGAAGGGGAAGGCCTCGGTGAACGTACCAGGACCAAATTCAGGACGTTCTGAATAAAGGCCAGGTTAAAAGTACCCTAAACCGACGAGCATGTATGAAAAGATTGATGAAAGTACAGGAAGTAAGGGAAGTATGTCAAGATCGTAGCAGGTGGAGAACTGTTGTCTCTGCCTACCCCGACGGGAACAAGGCGTGATATTATGTTTGTATGTATGTAGTTTTAAGAGTCTCCTGTGTATTGTATTGTTTTTGTGTGACAATAAAGAATTTATCTATCTGTAAGCTTTTAAAATAACAGCTAATAATAAAATATGATCAAGTGCGAGTCGGACTCAAAAAATCTAGCACAGGAAGTTACTGAAATTTCAACTAATACAATTCTAATTAACTAATACAACTCCCGCGTTCAAGTTCCTTTAGTCACCCATTACGACACCTGGCACCGTGTAGAAGTAAGCTGCTGCCCACCCTCGCGTTCAAGTTCCTTTAGTCACCTTTTACGGCACCTGCCACAACAGTCGTACACATAATATAGATAAGTACTTATTTATGACAACCACAAAATTTACTACAAAGTTTAACCTAAATTAGGCTATAATTGCGGTTTGCTGTAACTGTTGATACTATTAATCCGATAATCTAGGATTGAGCCAATAATTAACTGCCATTACAGCTTATCAGGAATCAAATATCGAAGAGATATTATACTGTTAAATTTAGTTTTGAAAAATGATCAAGTAGAGAGTAAAAGCGAGGGGTATTGTAAATTTACCTCCTTTGTCTGTCTGTCTATCGTGGTCGTGGCATTGTAGCTTCCAAACGGGTGGATGTACCGATTTTAATGTAATTTATGTTAATTAAAAGCTAGTTTAAGTAGGATGGTTATTAGCCATATTTTATTAAAATCTTATCTAGCCTATAATGTCCCACTGCTGCCAAAGGCCTCTCTCTCTTCCCTCCATTGGTTCCTATCTAAAGCCCGCACTTGCAAGGCCTTGCAAAATCAAAATCTATCTAGAAATTCATAACTTATCACTTCTTTTACTGTATGAATAGTTTGAAAAGCGACAAAAAGGTATCTCATAAAGTAAAAAATAATAGTTAAAAAAAAAAAAAAAAAAAAATTTCATTTATTTCAAGCTTTTTTTTAGCTCATATTGTAACAAACACAATACAAAACAATACCTATCTAATTAAAGACATTTTAAAATGCACAAAAAGATAGTACAATTTTCAAACAAAAATACAATAGAATCTTATCATGTCATTAAAAAAAAATTATAAAAATAATGGAAATATTGTGTCAATAAAATTAAATGAAATGTCAGTAAAATAATAATAATAAATTTAAGTCCAGTAATAATTCTAATATAATAAAGAAAATTTTGAAAAAGAAGTAGGTCACGCTAACTAGTCAAATTAAAAATAATAAAATACATCTTTATGTATGTATCTAAGAACCTATCTTATCCATAATTGATACACTGGAGCATGAAGTGCCCGCCAGTGGCGCATAAATGGTCCGTCCGACCTGCTGGCGACCTGGAGGAGGCTGTTGCTGCTGGCCCGCACCCTGCCCGCTATCGCGGAGGCTCGCTTGCGCATGGTGGCATAGAAGCAGTCCACGCTCACAGCGGCGAACATCCCCGACGCGCTGCAGAAGCGGGGCAGCCGCAACAGCGCCCTCATCGCGTTGTTGTATTGAACGCGGAGAGCGCTGTAGGACTTCTGCGTGTATGATAGCCACAGGTTACTCGTATAAAAAGATGTGCAGTAGGCTCGAAACAAAGTGATTTTGGCTTCTTTCGAGCTACGAGCAAACCTGCGGGCTATCATGTTCGCCCCTACCGACAACGCCCTCCTCTCACGTTCAATATCAGTGTCGTCCTTCAGGTCGGGTGTCACAATGTGACCGAGGTACTTGAATGATTGTACCCGCTCCAAGGGCACGCCGCACAGCCTGACCGGTGGAATGTCTACCGGACATTTAGACCCAGCTTTGAACACCATAAGCTCGCTTTTTTTAACGTTATAGTTAAGGCCATGATTATGAGCATACACTTCGCAGATGCTTACGAGTTCTCTGAGTCCTCCTATCGACGCGCTCAACAGCACCATGTCATCTGCGTAGCTGATGTTGTTGAAGCAAACATCATCAACATGGCATCCAACATGGCGACTGCTGAGCGAGACGATAAGCTCATTCATGTAGAGGTTGAAGAGCGTAGGTGAGCTTAACCCCCCCTGCCTCACCCCGCACTCCAACCTGTACGTGTCCGACAGGGCTCCCGACCACTTCACGCTGTTGACCTGGTTCCCGTACCAGTACTGTAAGATGTTGATTATTTCTGGTGCGACTTGGGCCTCTCGCAGCTTTTTCCACAGTACCGGGTAAGAAACCAGGTCAAAAGCCCTCGACAGGTCAAGGAAGCAGGCGTATACAGGCGTGCTACGATCCGTATAATATCGGACGGCATGCTTCATACTCAAAATTGCACTTTCTGTGGAAAGCTTAGGCCTAAACCCGAACTGATTATCGTGCAGAGTTATAGTATTATTTAAGTGAGTATTAAGCATGCCGTCAAACACCTTAGCAATAACAGTAGCTAATGAGATCGGCCTGTAGTTATTTTTGGCCGATATGTCTCCTGTCTTGTTCTTAACAATCGGCACTACGACCGTTCTCGTTAGCTCATCAGGCAAGTAAGAGTGCCTGATGCACAAGTTGAAAAGCATGGAAAGAAGACGCGGCAGGTGAGGACCCGCGTGCTGGAGGTGCTCGATGCTGAGCCCGTCGTGTCCTGGAGACTTGCCTCTAGTCATAGATTTTATAGCTTTTGCTATTTCCTTGGCTGTAAATTTAATTTTAGGGTCCAGGTCTGCACTCTGAAGGCCAGCATCAAACAACTCAGGGGAGGGAATGTTGAGCGGCTTAACGCAAAAGTGGGTCTTAAAAGTATTGGCTACGTTCTTATCACCCGACACTCCATCGACACTCACAGGCAGGGCAGGCCTAAGATTGTGCTTTTTTGTACACTTCCAAAAACCTCGGAAATCTTTTTTGGTATGTTTTTCGGCTAGAATATCCATCTCTATCTGGTCTTGGTGATTTTGACACCACCTTAACGCCGACTTGGAATTTCTTCTACTGCTGGACATGTCCTCAAAAATTTCACCAGTAGTGGGTTTCCCGTGCCAAAGCCATATATTAAATCTAAGCCTTGCATACCTGTGAGCGTCGCTGACGTGTTTGTTCCAACCCATGACGCGTTTCGGTCTCCTCTTTCCGGCCGCGCTATTCCTGACCACACCTTCAACAGCCGCTTCCCTCAGAGCAGATACAATATCACGATAGAGTCCATCCAATACCGGTTTGTGGTTAAGATCACTACACATACCTTCACTACAATGAGATAACACTTCTGGAAAATCTATTAGTCGCAGGCGACTGTGACAATCGGTACTATAGGCAATAGTTGCCTCCGGGCTCTTATCACCCCAAATTACCTTGTTTTCCCTAGACTGACATACATTTAATTTAGGTATGATTCTTTCAAGGTCACACTCGATTAGCAATGGGTAGTGATCCGACCACAAAACATCATAGGACACACAGACGCTGCGAACTGTTTAAATGCGTCTGGGGATCGCCAAGTAAAAATAGAGACATGCTTTAAACAAACTTAAGTACCTACAACAAAATTTATGTCAATATGTGAATTTGATCGTCGTATTTACCTGGCGGTACTACAATCAACCGTGATTTTAAACTATTATTTTTTACTATGTGGGATGTCTAAAAGGGGGAGGCGTAATTAACGGCTCGATAAAATAAGAACAAAAAAATCTTTGTTTATAAGTTTACCATGGACGAATAATAATTAGACTGACAATCCCCATACTAGAAAACGTAACCCGGAAACGCATAAAATTCATGGAAACTAGATGGCGCTTTAAAATAATCTGGAAATTAATTATGGTCTACCGAGTATTCTGCCAAAAAATCATTAAAAATTTCAACATAGTTTCAATGTAAAGAAACGCTAACACTTCAGTTTATGTTTTTAGCAGAATACTCGACAAATTATAATAACTTCCCGGACTATTTATTAGAGCCATCTAGTTTTATACTTTTCCGGGTTACGATTTCTTAAAGGGGATGGTCAGTCCTTATTGTTCGTCCATGGCTATACAGACTCAGAAAATCTTTACAAACCTAATAAAAACAGAGCACTCAAGATATCATAATAAAAGCACTACATCATATTAGACATCAACTTCTAAAGACTTATCAAGAACAGTAATTCATTAGAAGTAACACAAGACTATATCAATGTTTACCATCCAGGCAGACAGACAGTAGAAGTCAAGTTGTTGATATAAAGTTCAGACAAGTTTGTAAGACCTAGATAATTATATTGTAGGCACTAATGGAACTTATACCTGCACGATAGGTAAAGTCAAGAGCACATCAAGTTTGCCACATTGGACTTTGTACCGTTCTTATTTCAATAGACGAACGGGCTAGATTTGCACTTCGAGTGTCAAGCTTGACCTGTCGTTGACTGTACGTTATAAACAGAAAGAGTATATCAACCCTGAGGGATATGATTCTGCCTACGAAACTGAACAACTTCAACTATGACATAATAATTTTGATATAATCGCACAAAGCGCTTTGAAACATCTTTTATAATGTGCACGGCCAGAGAGTGGAATTCTCTGCCAGCGTCTGTGTTGTCGAGTTCATATAACCCGAATGTATTCAAGTCGCGAGTAAATAGGCTTCTTCTAGGCAAGCTCGCTACATTGTCGACCTCATCTCTATCCTCAAGACAAAAAAAACCTCCCGTACAGAATGCGCTAAGGGAGGTTAAAAAATTTCTTCTCGAATTTCTCTCGACGACGTCACAGTAAATATATAAGCTAAAGCAGTATGGAAACTCGGGCCTTTTTTTGAAAAAAGAACTATTCTGCGTCGGAGCATCAGGGTTGTAACCCAGAAGTTTTGAAATAAGAATAGTATGATGAACTCAAATATTGGGTGCTTCTATCAACTGTGTTCCTTTCAGCATGTTTTTGGACCGTAAAACTAAACAACTTTCCGTAAGAAGTCAAAATACGAAAAAAAAATGTTTTTATGTCCATTAAGCATTAGAAACTACGTCAGCCGATAGTGCGTTTTGTATGGGGGGACAATTTTAAAGACACTTAGTGGCCTTTTATGACACAAGGGCAGATGAAGACACTTAGTCGCCTTTTATGACACAAGGGTAGATTAAGACACTTAGTCGCCTTTTATGACACAAGGGCAGATTAAGATACTTAGTCGCCTTTTATCGCACAAGGACAGATACATACTTATAGGGACCCTATATTATGTACCTGTTATTATTATATATTTTTTTTGTATTATGGTTTAGGCACCCACGACTAACTTCAGCGCGAAAACTGCTTATTTTCCTATAGCGGTGTGCGCATGTGTGAGTGCGCCAGTTTTGGCCGTTTTTTAGGAGTTTCCATACTGCTTTAGCTTATATAATATATTTACTGTGACGATGTTCTTTAGGGAAAGTTGTTCAGTTTCTTGGGCAGATTCACATCCTTCAGGGTTGGTTGTTACACCCTGTATGTTTGTTTCGCTTCCAAAACCCAATGGAACGTTCACTGTAGGACAGGGAGCTCCCCCCAGAATTCCAGCTTTTGCTGGAACAATATGAAGGGGAAATAACATAATCACCACGCTTTTTAGCTTTGCGGCTGGCAACCATTGACCGTGTTTGTTGGTGGCTGCAGTATCGTGATACAATATCCCTCGTGATAAATTCACATTTACATTTAATATCAACTTCGACGAAAATTAATCATGGACACGTAGAATCAATCAATCTATGAAATGGCGGGTCAGTAAACAAATATCAACGAAATTCATCAAAATGATTTCAATTCTGTGTTGAAAATTGCATAGATTACGCGTATCGGGGTTCAGCTCATAATAAAGGGAACTACACACGGACCAATTTGATTGGAGGGACAATTCTTTTTTTATTTGGGGTAACAACAGCGCTTATTATATAAATTGTGTACATGATCTCATTACATTATAAGCTAGTAATAGCTGTCCACGGAAATATTAATTACATATAAAACAGACTGACACTATTTCTATAGAATGCATGCAAATTCCTACGTAGAACATTCCATGCATACAAAACAAAACGAAGCAACCAACTAATTATTTTAGGATTTGAGGATAGGAAACTAAAAATAACACTAGCACTAGAGCCGCAATCACACCCTCCCAAACCCAAACACTCATTCTAATTGGGCTCACATTGCTAGGAGGCTTGGTTCTGTTGATTCCAAGAATCTTACTGTAGCGAGCAATGTATGCCGAGCCACAATCTGAATCAAGGAAGTTGTGGTTGCGGTTTAAATTCAGATTCATTTTTTTTTTTATTGAAAATGGGCTTACTCTTGACTACGATCTAGTCTTGAAGACAGAGATGAGATCGACGATGGAACGAGCTTACCCAGAAGAAGCCTATTCACTCTCTATTTTCGAGTAACAAAGACCCATTACATAAAGAACAATTGAATTAATTTGAATTAAATTAAAATTATAATCAAAACGAACACAAACATAATATTTTAGGTAACCACGTCTCATTTTATAATAAAATAAGTTTAAGCCTACAACAAGTTAATAATGAGCGAGCCAGAAAAAAATCTAATTTTATCTTCCTAATACTCCACTCGAGACAGTTAAATTTTCTGTTAATCCTGATTTTATTGCACTCCGAAAGAAACATTAAAGGGTTCACCAATACGTCTGCTGAATAAATTTAAACAAAACTCGTCTCTGCATACATTTCATAAAGAGAATTCTCTTACTTTATCCAAGTTTATACGACCGGAATCTTTTCAACTCGCGAGTGAATAGGCTTCTTTTGGGCTCGTTCCATCGTCGACCTCATGGCTAGATAAAAAATAGATAGTATTTATTACTGTTCAGTTTCGTGACTTACCTAGAGCTTTTAGTTTTCGTATGCTTGCACTGACCTTCTCATAGGTATCGGTAGGAACATTGACAACGAAAAAAATTTTATTCGCAGAGTATTTTACCGTCTGATATGAAGCTTGCTAAATACGTTTAAACAAATTCATTCCTAGATTACCTTAATTTTTGTTAAATAGCTATGTAGGTTGTTTCAATAAAACATTATAAGGCCTAGTTCAATCCAACTAATCGGTCCGACTTAATCGCGCCGTGTAGACAAGTCGTTCTACCCCCATATTGTGTTAATGTCAATACCGCTTCGGATCGCTGCGAGAGACCCTGGCTGCCTTCCGACTGAATTTCCGATTGAACGTTTGAAGCCAGCTTTACGCTGGTGTGCATGGCATACTGGATTGTGAATGGTTGTGTCTGAGCTTATGAATGTAGATTATTAGTGTGAAAAGGTCACTCCCCTTTATTTTACATGATAATAGTTTTTTAAATGTATTTTACAGACATCATAAAGTGATGGAAATTGTTCTATTAAGAATAGGTAAATGTAGATTTTGGTTGTACGAGTAAGATCGTATGGATGACAAAAAGTATCTGGGCGACCGAGATTCACTCTATTATAATAGCCACCTCGACATTGACATATAATCGGGTGGGCAAGCTATGCTACTCGCCAACAGATGGCGCTATAAGACTTTGCCTAAAACGCGGTATTTTCATAAAATGTTTAAAAACACGGGAAAACGAATTTCTCCAGATATGATACCTAACTAGATCGATTTTTCGCCCCCAAAAAGCCCCGTATGGTAAATGTCATCGAAATCGTTAGAGCCGTTTTCGAAAAACTGATTACAAATATATATACCAATACTGCTTATTTAATAGTATAGGACAAATTAAAAAAATACGATCGAATAGAGAACCTCCTCTTTTTTTGAAGTCGGTTAAAAACACAATATTAGGGCAACCAAGCGTGCTCAAAATTATCTGATTTTAAAGTGAAACTAAAGACAGCGATGGAGGATTTAGTGAATCTGGCTAGAGTTTGTTTTTTGAGCAATATTTTTACTAATACAATAATACTAGCAATAATCTTAAGAACCTACGCGAACAAAAATTTTTTTTTATCACTCCGGATATTTTAAAAGGTGGTTCTGACCATGAAACTGAACAACTTTTCCCAAGGAACATAGATCAAAATACGAAAAATTAATTTTGACCTCCCATACAAAACGAGCTATCAGTTGATGCAGTGATGGGAAATCGATTTTTTTTCGTATTTGGACCTAAGTTCCTTGGGAAAAGTTGTTTAGTTTCATGAGCAGAATCACCTCTTTAAATATCCGGATTGACAAAACAATAATGCTGTATTTAATAAATTTTCTAGTATTATAACACTGGAATTTTATCAGTAATATAAAGCATATAAATAGATATAATACACGTCAACTGCAATGCAGCATTGCAGCAATACGGGACGCAATAATCGCAGCAGATATTACGTTACCGTCAATAAAGGTACCGTTGGGAACCGGTGTGTCTATGTCACAGGAATATAATAAAATTAGGGAATTGGTTGAATCCCTAGAAGATTCAATCAAATCCCACAAAATAAAACACACTTACAACATACCCTGAACAAATCTAGAGATTTGACAGAATCTCTGAACTGTTTTAGTGAAATGACAAAAAGTTTGTATAGTGTTACAAGTGTTTAATATATTCCTATCGCAGAATTATGCTGAAATGCTGAAATTTCGCCGGTTTTCATATCATAATCATTAGTGAATCTTATTTAACCTAACGGATAATAGGTCCGTTATAAGGCAAACTGGGATCGGTTGGTTGAGTTAGGTTGTCTTGCGACCTTAACGCACGAGTCGAGCGAACGTGCCGCGGCAGCGAATGTCAGAAGCAAATTATTCTACCTGTAGAGCCCTGGTGTATCCCGAAGGATACAGAAGAGGATCGAGTTCCCGCGCTTTACATTCTGCCTTATTGCGTCGAAGCTATGGTATATTTTGGTTTGGTGTGTATAGGGAGTAATGACCTATTTAAATTACCTTTCGAATGACGTATAAACCATAGATTAAAGTTGGCGGCAATCGGACGGATGACGCGCCAAAGTTCAAAATTTTTGAAAATCTTGGTCACGTGGCAACATCCGACCGATTTGAGTCGGTCAATGGCGGCCGGGGTTCAAGGCCATATTATACGACCGTAAAAATTCGCAACCCTCTTTTTAATTGCATAGATTATTGCGAATTTTTTGTATGATGGGATCAGTGAGGTTAAGATAGTTTTAAGAGTTGTAAAATCACCGATAATACTACCACAAAAGCGAAGATATACCTTGAAGTTAGAAACGCCAACATAAAAATAAATTTGTATTACCAACATAACAATAAAATTTACATTCATTGCAGTCCATTTGTAATGTCAATACGAATAAACAACAAATAACCGAAGTTTTTACAAGAGTGAACATGCAATAAAACATTTAATAAACGTTTTAAAGAATTTTTATTAAAAAAAGTTACTAAATGAATATTAACAAGATAAGTTATAAAATATAGTATATAGTCCTCCTCTCTCCGAAATTGAATTGCGGTGCTCTCTTCACATTGAACTGGATTAAATATTAGATCTTAAGAACATCATTTGTGCAAGCAAAAAATTAATATCTAAATTGAAATTAATATGTAAATAATTTTCTTCAGGTTTATGATTTTGTCTCCCTGCAGTTTTTTTATCTAAAACCTAGGTTTTTGAGAATCAAGAACTGACGTATATAATCATCATTTTACTGAAATAGTATCTAGGGATTTGATGAATTTACTAGATTTAGTTCAGGGATTTAGGCAAACCCCTAGATTTTATTAGGGATATGTTAAAATTGTGTACCTAATTATTTTATCGTTTCCAGGGGTTCGATCCCTTAGGGATTCGACCAAATCCCAAATTTTGTCATATTCCTGCAACATCTACATACATACCTAAAGTCAAGACAAGTAAGTAGAATCAATAGATAAAGACTCTACATGCAATTTTACGCCATTTTGTCTAACAATAGTAGTTATGCTATTTCTATACTGGGTGTTAGGGACAGCCTTCCGAATGCTGAATGGGCATGATCAGTCAACGACACTGAACAATTTTCAGTGAACAAAACTTTAGGAAACGAAAAAAAGATCGGCTTCTCCATACAAACTGCCCGATCTACAATTTTGTATCGAGACGTGGATTTGTTTTTTCGTTTCCTGAAAGTGTTGTTTACTGAAAGTTTTTCAGTGTCGTTGACGGATCATGCCCCTTCAGTATTTGGAAGGCTGTCCGTAACACCCTGTATACTTTTTTTTAAATTCGCCAAGCTAAATAAACAAAAACGATTTTTTTTATATTTTTAACTGAAAGTTTAGACTATTTAAGGGAACTAATTTGTTTTTTTCCGCCTAAACTATTATTGTCAATTTTATATAAATTATTTAAGTTTAAAAGTTGATGACGTCATTACACAATAGACGATGAAACGAACGTTACAGCCACAGTGTGGTCACAGTGAAACGAACGTGCTTCGACACAGATGTGTCAATCAAACTCGAAACGTCAAATCGAATCGTTTGGCAGAAAGAACTCAGAGAATAAAAGTTTTCTTTTCTATTGATTTTTTTTTACTTGTGGAATGACGTCACTCAGAGGTCAAATGAATGTCACAACTACCGCAGCATTTTTGAATATATTACCGCAATCAAATTACTTTTCTAGTCGAAAATAAAAAAATATGGTATGATATAAAAATATCTCGAAATGGTTTTTGTATTTTAGTGTGCTAAGTATATCATATTTAGCTTGGCCAATTGTGTGCAAAGAAGTGTCTACTTAAATCCAAATTACTACTTTATAGTTATTTTTAATTGTAGCTACTATGATCGCATCAGCTTATTACTGTAATGATAATTGTAAAAATAAATGAATACTGAGCTAAGCCGTGGATAGACAGACGATTGGTCATACGAAACGACAGAATGTAATAGATACGAAACCATAAAAACTAAAAAAAATTAAAAGAAAATAAAAAAAACTGAAAATTATTTTTAATAACACTTCCTGTGTTCGGATAAATAAATCTACAAAGTGAAGTGAAAGTGAGTGAGTATGTTGAAATGCGTATAGAGGTCGCTAATTTCACAACATCAGGCAGGACCACGGTAGCCTAGTTGGTAAAGCGTCTCCGGTACTGACACAGAAGACGCAGGTTCGAATCCTGCCTGTGGTTGTGAAATTTTGCGATTTTCTACTTAGTAGATTTAAAAAAACTGCACTAGTTGAGCCTATAACGTAGGTATTGAAACTTCGATTATTATGGCTTTACTCATCATAATTCATATCATCATATCGTGTAAGTCGTAAAATCGATGACCGTCATACGATCCCTGGTATCAGAGCTGTTGAGCCGCTTAACATGGCTAAATTAATATAATAATAGCCTATACCAACGCCTTAACATGCCTTCCAAGGCACGCAATCATGTGACTTTACGAGTACGACAGGTGATTCAATAAATATACATTCAGAATGATTCAGACTCAATTTTTTTAGACTATAATTTTCCATTCTAACTCAAGTTCAGTAACCTCCAAACTGATAGCTTGTCTTTACGTGTTTTTTACGACTGATGTATGAATATCACCCTCGGTATTTTATGGGGTGAAAAATCAGTTCGCGTGACACAACAAGAAGGCGAATTTATTTCATATAAACACACACATTGATACTGTTTGTTTATAGTTATTGAGTTTCGATAAGGTCGCACGCGAATGTGGGTGGCGGAATTATACTGAAAATATTTTGGTGGCGGCTATAATTGTGATTCAACGTCCCTTAGTCGCCTTTTACGACACCTGTGGGTAGAGTTTACAACTCTACGACCACGGCTAGCTAGGAATATTAATCCAGAGGATGGTCACCAGCTGATCAAGGTTTTCGTATAAGAAATATCGGGATCGGTTGGGTTGGGTTAGGTTATCCTGCGACCACCACGCACGAGCCGAGCGAGCGAAGCGACCGTGCCGCGGGTGCGGCCGGCTAGTGCCAGAAACGAATTGGCGCGCCGTTCTGTAAAGCAGCGCATCGACGAAGCGCCCATTTGTATTGGGCGCCATGCTACTACGCCGCTTTAACGAACGCGAAGTGCCCGTTCAATGCGGCGTACATCATTTTAGCCAAATTGTAATCCGGCGGAACCACAGGCGGATTGAAAAACGGCGATGGTTTGTTATCGGGCGCGCCGAAATGTAATACGGCAGATTGTACAATACGGCTGCGACATATATACCTAGTTACTTATAAAAACAAGTACGACATTATTTGCGCGCTCTACTTGTTCTCTATACCAACCTCGCTTGTGATTTTAACGAGATGCATCGTTAAACAAGCAATACAAGGTCTCAGTTTAACTTTGGACTATCAAATTCTTAACTTCTATTAAGTTTTCTTCTTTAGTACGTAACGGAAAAGAGTGACAATACTGAAGAGTGTAAATCTACCCATAATACTGAACAACTTTCCTCAAGGAACATAGGTCGAAATACGGAAAACCAAATTTGACCTCCCATACGAAATGCGCTTGCAGTTTCTATGGGAGGTAAAAAATTGGTTTTGTTTTGTGACCTTAGTTCCTTGGGAAAAGTTGTTCAGTTTCTTGGGCAGATTCACATCCTTTAGTATTATCACACCTTTCCGTTACACGCTGCAAATACTTTACGTTAGAGATTTCACGAGGGCACTAGTAATATTACAAAACGACTGCAACTTTTTCGATTCAGAGGGCATATCAGAACCAATCTTTGATTAAGATTTGTCTTAAATAACATAATGAAATAAATTAAAAATTAATTGAAATACAGGGTGCAAGGGACAGATTGGCAAGAACTGAAAGGGCATGTTCAGTATCTGTACCACTTTCTGTCAATAAAACTTTCAGGAAATGAAAAGAAAAATCGGCGTATTCATACAAAATTGTAATCTTGATAGGACAGGCTGATATTTCTTTTAATTTTCTGAAAGTTTTATATACTGAAAGTTGTGTAGTCACGTTGACTGATCATGCCTTTTAATTTTTGCCAACGTGTTAGTTCAATACACCCTGTATATCAGTCGCTTATACTCATAGTACAGCCGGCTTAGCACGAGCCCCTAGATAACAATATACTGGGTTATTTTTTTGGACCTGATATGCGTAAAAAAAAAATAGAGAGAGGTCAAAAGCAACAACTTTTGTTCTACGACTTTGCTAACAACGCACAAAAAAATTTCGACTCCCCGTTCTAAAGTGATCACGTGACCGACCCATTTTGTATGGGAAGTTGAAAATTTTTCGTGCATTGTTAGCAAAGTCGTAGAACAAAAGTTGTTGCTTTTGACCTCTGTAATAATGTGGGCAGTTGGGCACACGCATATCAGGTCCAAAAAATAACCTAGTTATATACAATGATATTACAATTATATAACCGACGGTTATATAAGGCCAAATGTCTGTTTTTGACTTTTAACGTATGAAGCAAACGTCACTCTTCTTGCGCGAGTGAATGAGAAGCTGCGCTCATGCTGGCGCGGCCGATTCGGCCTTCTATCCTTACTATTTATTTACATTTATACCACACAACAGAAAGCTTTGGATAGGGACAGGTAAAGGAACGAGATAGAGGCCCTGCCCAGCAGTGGGACGCTGTAGGCACAGAATAAAAAAATTGCACAAACATACACAACGGACGATCGCTGCCCTCTTGCAATCCACCCCTTACCCCCGCGCGCACCCGCCCACGCGAATCGCGTGTTGCTCCTGAGGGTCTTTTGTACTAAGTATGCAGGCCTACAAGACTTTATCCGCGTCGGACAGTAGAATGAATGAAGCTGATAATGCGATGCGGAGCGGTTCCGGAGCATTTCCGGAGTGTATAGCTCAGCATTGTACGGAAGGCATTGCAATATACATCTGCGTCAGACGTCTGCCTCGCATTTCTTCTTCTTTCGTGTCGGCAAGAACACGGACTAAATCTTACTTGCCCAGAAAGCGGCTACCGTGGTAGCACTCTGGTTACTGTCAAGTCCTCACGCGAGCAGGGGGTCAGGCAAGGGATTCTCCACATTCACAGCTGGCGTCTGCGCTACTTAGGAACCCTGGCACAGGTTGTCCTTTCTTCGGCCAACCTGGGTCCTCAGCCTGTGTACAAGGTCCTCGCCTCACACTGATCCAAGTCTGAAGGTATTACTAACTTCTAAATGTTCTTACCATATCCTATCATATTGAACAACATTGTCTGTTGACATATTTTAACCAGTTTATTTAGTTACTTAGTGTTGTTGACACACGTGTGGGTAGAACGTGCGATACGAGTACGTCTCCACCTAATGGTTTCCGAAAATAAGGTTTCTTTGATCGCCATGTAAATATTTTGATTCAAATTGGGAACTTGCAAATAAATTAAGTTTCGAATGTACTAGGAAATTTTCCGTGAAAAGTCCATACATACCCGTGGGTGTCGTAAGAGGCGACTAAGGGTTATAAGCTGGAGGATGGGCAGTAGCATCCTCTTGTTAATAATACCATCTTACTTACTGCGGTCACCTATAACCGCGGTCCATGGTGCCAGCCGTAACGCTGACAAGCGAGGTGACTATGGTAATTCCCCTCAACATTTTCCCAGCAAAAGCTAGAATTCTGGAGGGAGCTCCCTGTCTTGCAGTGGACATTTCTTGGGATGTTATGGTGAGGAAATTTCTAGAACTTGTAAAAGGGAATGTTTTTGACTTAAAAAACCTCTTTAAAATCATAAGAACGCTTTGATTCTATTAATTTACCAACAATAAAAAAAATCTCCGTAATGTAAATTTTATTGGGTCTATTTGTTTGTATGAAGAATCAATGCTTTTTAAATTTTCTAAAGTTGTAGAACAAAAGGCAGTTTTTGTGATAGCAGTTAAAATTTAAAGATAATTATTTTTTAATATAATATTAATATTTTTTTATTAATATCATTATCTTTTAATTTTAACTGCTATCACAAAAACTGCCTTTTTAATTTAAAATAAAAAATAACTAATTTTATTTATTTAAAAAAGTAGTAGTTTTTCAGTAAAATGGATGAAACTTCTTCCCGAGAAGTTATCCATTAGTACTCGTAGAGCTACAACTTGTTTAAGCAATATTCCCCGTAATCAACTATGTACACACGGCCGCACATCAGTAAAAACACCTTTGGACCTTATAGCGTGGTAATAGAGTTGAAAAAGTTTCTACCGACAAGCGGTTGACCGTACCTATAGTTCTGCTAGACCAGTCGCAATATCTTGTATGTCAGTGTAATATTCTTGGAATTTACTAAAGCCAAGCCGTAAGCCGGGCCTGCCAAGCCGACAAGCAGGGGAATAGCGAGAATACAACTACCCACATCTATCCTTCATTCTGAAAATTAAAGCCAAGTGGGCCTGCGTAATTCCTCGTACATTGTACAGGGTGTAAGAAACGGTGTACCGAAAACCGAAAGGGCGTGCTCAGTCAACAAAACTGAACAACTTTCCTAAAGATACATTTCTGGGAAATAAAAAAAATATGATCTCTCAATACAAACTGTTCGATCAGTCTGAGCAATTTGTATACATAGATAGATAGATAGATAGATAAAACCTTTATTCAATAAACATAACACATAAAACAGATCACAGGAGTTTACAAATATTAACATACACAACTCAAAATAAATAGGTAGATTAGGTAGTTTCACATTTTTGTCGCGCGTAACATCAAGAAGACAATATCTATTCTACAGGCAGCCGACGTTTTGCATGCTGTATGTGGTATGCCTATTGTATAGGCGCTGGCTCAGCATAATGCATACAGCACCGGCAACGGCACTGCAGCGCTGATATTCTGCCAGAACCGTAAACTTCTCTCTCGTCACAGAGCAAACAGGCTAAATTTTAAAAATAAATTCAAAAATAAAATAGGAAAAACCGTAAAACTAAATACTAATTAAAAACAATTTATAACAAATATTATCAAAAAAAACCGGCCAAGTGCGAGTCGGACTCGCGCACTGAGGGTTCCGTGCCACCACATAAACATAATTGTATTAGTTGAAATTTCAGTAAGTTAATGTGCTAGATTTTTTGAGTCCGACACGCGCTTGACCAAATTTTATTATTTGTTGTTATTTTATAGCCTATGCCCTATAAACATACCAATTTTCAAGTTTGTAAGTGTTCCCGTTTTTAAATAGAACTAAAACAAAAATCGCCTCAGCAACCATCCAACTTGACCCCTCTCTTATATGAATGTTCATGAAACGGGAGCTCACCAATATTGGTTACCATTATTTGTGAGAAAAGTTGTAATATTTAATGATTTCAGACTTTTCCCATTATTTGTACTGTGAGACCTAGCTTCTTGCCAAATTTCATAATTTTAGGTCAACGGGAAGTACCCTGTAGGTTTTTCATTTTTGAATAAATGTATGGAGATGAGGACATAAAATGCCATATCTTTTGATTGCGTCGTTGTAAAAAATTGAAATTTTCAGATCTTGTGTGGTTCATGGATCCAAATATATGGTATTAATTTCAACCTGATACCTTTACCCGTTCGTGAGATAAAGGGTCTTGACAGACAGACAGACAGACAGACAGACAGACAGACAGACAGACAGACAGACAGACAGACAGACAGACGGACAACAAAGTGATCCTATAAGGGTTCCGTTTTTTTCTTTTGAGGTACGGAACCCTAAAAAAAGGAAGAAATAAAGAAATAACGTTATAGTAATTTATTTTTAGGTACGCGTCGTGGAGAGGTCAAATTTCTTTTTCATTTCCCAGTAAAGTTTCTTTGGGAAAGTTGTTCAGTTTCGTTGACTGAGCACGCTCTTTCAGTTTTCGGTACAATATCCCTTACACCCTTTATACCGCTACTGTGATTTTTTTCACATTTCCACTATCTACCGTTTAGCTGGCAGGAGGGTAGGACCTTTGACTCTAACAAAAAAAAATTTTTCGCTTCGCTTTAAAGCTAAATATTTCGCAAACGGATCTCTAATCTAATTTTTAAAAGACCTATCCAACGAGACCCCACAAGATGGGGCAGACGAGAAAAAAAATCAGCCCCACTTTATAGTCTAGGCAACGAAGCGGATCGTTGAATGAAGACCCCCGCATTAAATCCTCAGTCGATGAAACTTTGCTGGGGTATTACACTACATGAGACAAACCTTCTATGAAAAATCCAAAAAAAATCGTTACTCTAAATTTTTCCATACAAAAAATGTATGGAAAAAATTTTGTACATTTTTTTGGATATTTTGAATTTACATTTAATTCATGATTCTTTGTCATCCTGTCAAATAAAATCTGCCTGAGAAATTTATGGTGGGGTCAACTGCTTCGTTGACTACACTATTACTTGTAGGGGAGGTACCCTAAAAATATTTGTATTGCTTTTATTTTACCACTTTGTCGGCGTAAATGAAATGTATATCCAAACCAAATTACAGCTTTCTAGTATCAAGGGTCTCTGAGCTAAGCCGCGGAAAGACAGACAGACAGACATGACGAAATTATAAGGGTTCCTTACTACGGAACCCTAAAAAAACGGTACAAAAATTGATCTTACAGCCCGAATGTAGCGAGCAAACATTTTTAATTTACGAATTGTATTCTCTCACACTTTTTCCTTCATAATCCGGATGTAAAATCAACACGAATATGTAACACAAAATCCCCTTGCCGTGAAACGAATGCACTAACCTAATTAATTACTGCAGCCTAACTGTACTAGTTTTGCAGATAGGTAGATAGAAAATGTAGGTTTTACTAGGCGTAAGAAATGAGCTAGACTTAATTAATAGCTTGGTTTCGGAGAGTGTGCTCAAGAGCTCCACGAGCTTATTCCACCATCCTCGTTCTACCATCGGGAGTCCAGACGCACCGCAGGATATCACCCACACTTGGTTGATATTCCACACATGCGCACAAAGCGCTTTGAAACATCTTTTATTATGCGCACGACTAAAGAGTGGAATTCTCCGCGTGCGTCTGTGTTTCCGAGTTCATAAAACTAATCTATTCAAATCGCGAGTGAATAGGCTTCTTCTGGGCAAGCTCGTGCCAATATCGACCTCATCTCTGCCCTCAAGACCAGTTCGACGTCAAGAGTAAGCCCATTAACTACAAAAAAATAGCTTTGCCTAGCGTTCACGACCATTAGAAAAAAGTGGGAAAAGTTGTTCAGTTTCATGTTCAAATTTACACCCTTTATTATTATCACAACTTTCCGGTATACGTTGTATAGGGTGACTTTTAATTCGTTCTTGATAGCAAAAGATATGCATGTACGGTAAACTGCTTGTCGGTAGAAACTTTTTCAACTCTATTACCACGCCATAAGGTCCAAAAGTGTTTCTACCGATGTGCGGCCGTGTGTACTCATTACACTGAATAAACCACAATAACATAGGTCGAAATACGAGAAAAAAATAAAGGCACTCCTATACTAAATTACTGATCTGATTGTGTTCCTATGAAGACTCAAAAATATGTTCCTTTGAAAAATTTGCTTTCTAGAACATAACTACAAATATAGGGTGACTTTTAATTAGTTCTTGATAGCAAAAGGTATGCATGTACTCATGATACTGAACAACTTTTCCCAAGGAACATAGGTCGAAATACGAAAAACCAAATTTGACCTCCCATACAAAATGCGCTATCAGTTGATGCAGTTTCTATGCGAGGTCAAAACTTGATATTCGTATTTCGACCTATGTTCCTTGAGGAAAGTTGTTCAGTATCATGAGTATATTCATACCTTTTTCTATCAAGAACTAATTAAAAGTCACCTATATATCCTTCCTACTTAATATTATTAACGCTAAAGTTTGTAAACATGTATGTATGGATGGATGTATGTTTGTTACTCTTTCACTTAAAAACTACAAGATGGATTTTAATGAAACTTTACAATAATAGAGCTTATACATCAGAATAACACATAGGCTACAATTTATAAACCTGCGCAGACGAAATCGCGGGCACCAGCTAGTCAAATATATCGCTACAAATATTTCGAATAAAAATCCAGATACGTCGAATGTCGACCATCCGTAGACTTGCCGAGGCAAAGTTGCGTAACGTTGAATAGTACATGAAATTCAATCCACGACAATGTGACGTCTCGCAAACTACAAAGGTGAGCAAGATGGTTTAAAGTACAAGAAAAACCGATAAGAATTTTAGCGCCGATTCCCAGTAATTGAAGTAAAAATATAAAAAGCAGGAAACTATTTGCTCCTTGCTGATTTAATAGTGTCCCGTGTGGTGCCGGGAAAGAATATTACCAACCCGTACATACCCATGGGTGTCGTAAGGGGCGACTAAGGGTTATAAACTGGAGGATGGGCAGCAGCATTCTCCTGAGTATCATACCATCATACTGAATGCGTCTTACTTAGTCTCAGTAATTAGAAAATAAATTAATAATTTTAATGACTTAATGGTTCCTTTCAAGTCGTATAATGAAAATGTCAAACTACTCATTAGCATCGGAAAGTGAGTCCAAGAGCTCCACGAGCTTTTCACTCTATTTCCCCTCTACCATGAGGAGTTCAAACGCACCGCTGAATATCACCCACACTTGGTTGATGTTCCGCAAATTCGCATCAAGCGCTTTGAAACATTTTTTATAATGCGCACAGCTAAGGAGTGGAATTCTCTGCCTGCGTCTGTGTTTACGAGTTCATATAACCCGAATCTATCCAAGTCGCGAGTAAATAGGCTTTTTCTAGGCAATCTCGTTCAATCGACGACCTCATTTTTACCCTCAGGGTCAGATCAAGGTCAAGAGTAAGCCTACTGACCATAAAAAAAAACCGGCCAAGTGCGAGTCGGACTTGCGCACTGAGGGTTCCGTACTACCACATAGTCATAATTGTATTAGTTGAAATTTCAGTAAGTTAATGTGCTACATTTTTGAGTCTGACACGCGCTTGACCAACTTTTACTATTTGTTGTTATTTTATAGCTTATGAAATATAAACGTACCAATTTTCAAGTTTGTAAGTGTTCCCGTTTTTTAAATAGAACTAAAACAAAATCGCCTCCGCGACCATCCAACTTGACCCCTCTCTTATATGAGTGTTCTTGAAACGGGAGCTCACCACAATTGGTTACTATTAGTTGTGAGTAAAGTTGTAATATTTAATGATTTCAGACTTTTCCCTTTATTTGTACTGTGAGACCTACTTGCCAAATTTCATAATTTTAGGTCAACGGGAAGTACCCTGTAGGTTTTCCTTTTTTGCATAAATGTATGGAGATGAGGACATAAGAAGCCATATCTTTTGATTGCGTAGTTATAAAAAAATTAAATTTTTAGATCTTGTGTGGTTCATGGACCCTAACAAATGGTATTAATTTCAACCTGATACCTTTACCCGTTCGTGAGATAAAGGGTCTTGACAGACGGACAGACAGACAGGCGGACAACAAAATGATCCTATAAGGGTTCCGTTTTTTTCTTTTGAGGTACGGAACCCTAAAAACCACTTTAGCATCAATTATGGGCCAATTTTTAAGGTTACATCTATCATCTAATAGCTATTTATAATAGAAAATAAAGTTTAAGCATACAAGTTAAGCAAACGGATATATCATAATTGAATTGCGACGTTGACATTTAGGTAACGTTGCAAACAATATTCTAATTCATATCAGAGTTAGACGTATCCAACAATAGGGGTATTGGTTTCATATCTGTTTGTATTACGACTTAATTATTATTGTGGCAATATTGAAAACTGATACTATTGGAGGGATTATATTTATGCGTATATGAAAGGTGTATGTGCGTTGGGATGACAGTAGAGGAAATATGTCAAGATCGTAGCAGGTGGAGAGCTGTGGTCTTAAACGCACTAAAACGCGCAAAGAAATTATTTAAAAAAAAACCGGCCAAGTGCGAGTCGGACTCGCGCCCTAAGGGATCCGTACCTATCTACCATATGATATACTAAAAGCTTTTGCTCTTTGATTTTAAAAACTCCGCCACCATCCAACTTGACCCCTCTTTTATAGAAAAGTTCTTAAAACGGGAGCTCTACTTAATTGACTTTTCCCTTTATTTGTACTGTGAGACCTAGCTTCTTGCCAAATTTCATAATTTTAGGTCACCTGGAAGTACCCTGTAGGTTTTGCTTTTTGGCATAAATGTATAGAGATGAGAACATAAAAAGCCATATCTTTTGATTTGCGTCGTTGTAAAAAATTTAAATTTTCAGATCTTGTGTGGTTTATGGAGCTTAATATTCGTTATCAATTTCAACTTGATACCTATTCTCGTTCGTGAGAAAAAGGGTCTTGACAGACAGACAGACGGACAACAAAGTGATCCTATAAGAGTTCCGTTTTTTTTATTTTGAGGTACGGAACCCTAAAAACGGTGAATTTTCCCAGTTATGAGACTAAGCTAGATCGATTTGTCGTCCCCGAAAACCCCTGTATAGTAAATTTCATCAAAATCGTTAGAGCCGTTTTCGAGAAACCGATTACAAATATACACAAATATTGCTCGTTTAATAATAAAGGATTATTGTTAAGCAAGTTTAGAGTTTTTTCATTAACATTTTCACTGCTAAAGAACAATGAGATCCAACGCCTGATTGAGTATTTTGACTATTACTCGTTAAGGCGATATGTAATTTTTTTTGGGTATTCTGAAGAGAATTATCTTTTTATTTACCCAGTACCTTGCCGTGATTTTCAGGTATGGGTTTCTTCACCATTAAAGTGAGGGTATCACCAAGACCAAATCATGATTAGTGAAAAACGACTCGACAAAATAAAATTTCAAAGTTGCCTCTTCAATTTTCATTCATTCCTCTTTTTGTGGAATCTGAGGTGTTTAAAGTAGTGAAATTAAGTACACAGAAAGGTAATTGTAGTCGATATTTTATATCAGGGGCTTACGTCATTTAGTTTTGGTAACACGCACAGTATGTCTGTCGCAATCGAATACATTGCGGATTGCGCACTTTATCCCTTTCTGTCAAATATCTATCTTTTCCCAAGCCTCTACGCTTCAGTAGATAGTTTTAACTACGAGTACCACTGTATTTTTTTCATGCTCGCGGTATCAACCGTTTAGCTGGCAGATGGGGGAAACACTTGACTCTAACAAAAATAAAAAAAAGGACGGGTTGCACTCCGGGAGTGCCGGCAGAAGTGAAAACTTGCATTTTTGGATATTATGCCTTTTGTAAGGGTCAATTGCGCCATTGCTCGCGTACTTCTTTGATGTCACTGAATAAAAACCCGTATTGACAGTTGACGCTTTTTCGATCGGGCTACGGATCTGACGAGAGATCTGACGCAACATCTGATGCGAGTTTAACATTTTTTACCCATCCATAAAAGTGCCAAGCGCCGCTAAAGAAGTTTTCACTTCAAAAAGACACAAACCGTGAGAGCTGTGGTGTAGTGATTCGTTATTATTTTTTCGGTTGCTTTCAAAGTTGTCTGTGCTTCGGAAAGCACGTTAAGTCGTTGGTTCGACTCGAGGCTAGCTGACATCTTGAAAAATCATTATAATAACAGGATCAGCCAGGCTTTTTATAAACAACGTTTCTAGATGATTTGACATTCAATCAAGTTAGTATGTTAGATACTATTTTCATCAATTTTCCTGCGATGATAGCTAACAAATTACACATTCAGCTATAAAAGCTGTAAAAGCTGTTATGATATTCGGCATGTCATTTATAGTTCAACACAACCCTTATATTAACTCGGTTTTACTTTGTATTCAAAGTCGATATATTAATATATTTGAGTCTTTGTTTGATATCGAACATTCGATAGATTTTGAATGGGCAATGAATTTGTCTGTATGTGGTCTCGCAGATAAAAACAGTATCACTGGATAGTTTGTTGTGGGTGTCGTAAAAGGCGACTAAAGATGCTTGTGTCTTTCTGTACATTAGTGTCACTACACTGCGGTCGGTAATTACAAAGGTGCAAGCCGTGACTCAAAAAAGCGTGGCAACGTTGTTAGATTACCCCAAAGCTAACCTAGCTTTTGGTTAAAAGAATCTTTGGGAGGCCTTTGCCCAGCAGTGGCCATGTGTGAGCAAGTAAGATGAATAATTTGTTAAAAACGAACAGTCACGATAATTAGGGGTGCATAAAATCAACCTTGTACATTTTAAAAGAGCACTTTGTTTATGAAGCGATGTAGTTTAGCTGACGTCTTTATAGCCCAGTAAACGAATGAATGTGCCTGGAAATGTTTGAAGCAGAACTTTTGACTTTAGAACTTTGTTTGGACTACTAACATGAGAAACATACTGATTTTCCCCACCCCTCGGGGGACATATTCCGGGGGGGGAGGACAAAGAAGGTCACGTTTTTTGGTTTCTGGCATATATCTGTAAAACTATGCATAATACAAAATTTTGTTGTACTACCAAATGAAAGCTGATAAAATTCTCTACGTCTATGGTATTAACAGTTGTTTCCTATACCCAACCATTGTGTACTTATGAGCTCCAAACTATGGTCAATTTACAAAAATGGGTTCCATTTGACTTGTATTTCTCGTATATCACGAAAACGATGCATCATACAAAGTTATGTAGTACTATACAATAAAAGCTGATAAAATTCTCTACATCTTTGATCTTTATAGTTTATACCAATTCCCAACCATTGTTTAGCTATGACCTCCAAAAAATGGTCGAATCTAAAAATAATGTTCTTAATTTTCTCGTCATACATTGCAATTTTTGTATAAACAACTAATAAATTATTATTTTAAATACATATTACTCATACATTTATGTTACCCGATATACGTAGGTATACATATTTATATAAACTGACCGGTACCGGATTTCTTAATTCAGGCACAGTGTTTCGTTCATGACCAATAATAAGTGCTATAGACGAAATCTGATGAAAGTTATAACATAAGCTGGAAGTACCTCCACGCGGTGAAGGCGGAAACAGTTTTTCACATAACTGGCTAAAACTTCCATAATAAATGTCCATAAAGATGCCTTCGGGCTTATGTTGTTTCGTTCGTTTTGTCGCATGCTGAAATAAAAGAAAATGGAAGCATATGCTTTTTGAGGTTGTATGGAGCGAAACAGACAGAAACCTCACTTAACAACTATGGGTACCAGCGTTTCCTCCAGTCGGTTACAAATATTAAACCAGATATTTCTTCCCTTCCTCCCACAGAGGGAGCGGCGATGGAGCACTCGTTCCGTGCATATCATCAGGTTCAAGCTTGGCTTGGAAATAATCTATCGCCTGAACAGTGGTGATGGGCACGAAACAAAGACAACCTCTTGGTTCCTGTCCAAAGCAAAGATCCAGCTGCCCCGGATGAAATTTTGAAGCTTATATTTAGCCGGTGCACTACTGATTGCAGCAATGCTAGATGTGGTTGCAGAAAGGCCTCCATGCTGTGCTCAGCTATTTGTCATAATTGCAATGGGAGTTGCACAAATAGCACCCCTATCGAGAGCAATGATGACCACGATAGTGATGTAGAAGTAGAAGCAAGCGTACCATCATCTGATCATTGGTCAGTAGATGAAGACGAAGGAGATCAAATCGCTGATGAAGAACAACAAGGCCCCTCCCGCCCAAAGAGGCAGCGAAGAGTTAGATCTTAATTTTAAGTGTCAAAAGAAGCGGCCTATCATGATGAATAACTTTTGGAAAGACAGATATCCGAATCGCGTGTGTTACCTGGGCTCTTGATTTTACACATCAGGTACTCCAGCTCCTCAATAGCTGATAAAAGTAGCCTATTTCCATCTAACATATCTAGTAATCTCTATATTTTCATTCATGAAAATCGGTTATGCTATGCGGTTCTGCCGTAAAAGCGTCGTGAACCATCAGAATAAACCCTATTTTGGTAGGGGCTCATATCTAGACAATAGTCGGGAGTAGGTAAAAAGTATTAAGGCCCAAGATGTAGCGAATTTTGTCAGCTTTTATTGTGTAGTACTACATAATTTCGTAAGGTGCATCGTTTTCGTGATATACAACAAATACTAGTAAAATGAAACCCATTTTTGTAAACTGACCATATTTTGGAGCTCATAACTACACGATGGTTGGGTATTGGAAAAAACTGTTAATACCATAGATGTAGAAAATTTTATCAGCTTTCATTTGATAGTACAACAAAATTTTGTATAATGAATAGTTTTACAGATATACGCCAGAAACCAAAAAACGGGACCTTCTTTGTCCCCCCCCCCCCCCCCCCTGGAATATATCCCCCGAGGGGTGGGGTAAATCAGTATGTTTCTCATGTTAGTAGTCCAAACAAAGTTCTAAAGTCAAAAGTTCTGCTTCCAACATTTCCAGGCAGACCTCCATTATGAGCATTCATTTACCAGACTATTAATATCCAACAATGAAAAAAATATTTTGAGTTTGAGTTTTGATAATAGGGCTATGGCAACCGG
This sequence comes from Athrips mouffetella, assembly GCA_947532105.1. NCBI lineage: Eukaryota > Metazoa > Arthropoda > Insecta > Lepidoptera > Gelechiidae > Athrips > Athrips mouffetella. Next base: position 2,076,879 of record OX383968.1, on the reverse strand, counting down.
TGGAATTTTATTAAAATATAGATTGTTCGTTGTTCTTTTTAAAGCCTTAATTTGAATCTTAACCTTTATTATAATTACGATTCATGTAATTTATAGAGAGTACTTACCTTAAAAAGTGAAAAGGGTTTAAAATATCAATCAATCAATTAACATGAAGACTAGTGTCATCGTGGTCGTTCTAGATCAAATTCTACTACACTCAATTCACACAGTTCGAATTCGACAGTTAACATAGTAATTATTTAAATGTTTAGTTCAAAATTTTGCTTCAACTAAAGTAAACTTTAAGTGTTGATGCCGTGTCCATCTATAATTAGGAATACAAATACGAGTATCCTGATTCCTGTTAAAGTTAAGTATTCGGCTAAGTATTCTTGTATCTCCTGTTGATGGTCCTTTTAAATAAATAAAATAAAATAAATAAAATAATTCAACACATAAAACATATTTTCGTCAACAATTGTCAATAATACGAGTACAAGCTTTCTAAAACAAAAGCTGAATTTCAGTATGATAGTACCTTCTACAACAGGTTATCAATACCGATCGATATACGGTAACGATATATCCCAATGTCTCTATTAACTTAGCGTGTTTTTACACTATTACTTCAAACAATACAAAGGCAATCTGTGGGGGCTAAGTTGGATCAATATTACGTAGACGAAGCTAAGTGGACATACTATATCTTTGTAAGTAGGTATTCTGAAAAGAATCAACACTGGAATTGACCTGATAAGAATTAAGAAGACTGACATACAAAATTACGTTTTTAGGGTTCCGTACCTCAAAAGAAAAAAACGGAACCCTTATAGGATCACTTTGTTGTCCGTCTGTCTGTCTGTCTGTCAAGACCCTTTATCTCACGAACGGGTAAAGGTATCAGGTTGAAATTAATACCATACATTAGGATCCATGAACCACACAAGATCTGAAAATTTCAATTGTTTACAATGACGCAATCAAAAGATATGGCATTTTATGTCCTCATCTCCATACATTTATTCAAAAATGAAAAACCTACAGGGTACTTCCCGTTGACCTAAAATTATGAAAATTGGCAAGAGGCTAGGTCTCAAAGTACAAATAATGGGAAAAGTCTGAAATCATTAAATATTACAACTTTTCGCACAACTAACAGTAACCAATTGTAGTGAGCTCCCGTTTCAAGAACATTCATATAAGAGAGGGGTCAAGTTGGATGGTCGCGAAGGCGATTTTTGTTTTAGTTCTATTTTAAAAACGGGAACACATACAAACTTGAAAATTGGTATGTTTATAGTGCATAAGCTATAAAATAACAACAAATAATAAAATTTGGTCAAGCGCGTGTCGGACTAAAAAAAATCTAGCACATTAGCTTACTGAAATTTCAACTAATACAATTATGACTATGTGGTGGTACGGAACCCTCGGTGCGCGAGTCTGACTCGCACTTGGCCGGTTTTTTTTTTACTGTTATCGCGTTTGCATGTCCCATTAGTACCACCAGGGGTACTAGAGGGTTGATTTGGTCCAGTGGTACAAATCCAGTGGTACTAGTGGTCCTGAGCGGAAAAATCTGAGTGCCACGACTGACGATTTTCAGAATGTAACGGAAGAGTGATAATACTAAAGGGATATATAATAGATATATAATAGTAGATCTGTCCTTGAAACTAAACAACTAAACTGTTACCACGGAACATAAATCGAAAAACTAAAATTTTGATCTCTCATAGAAACTGCATCAGTTGATAGCACATTTTGTATGGGAGGTCTAACTCGTTTTTCGTATTTCGACCTTTGTTCCTTTGGGAAAGTTGCTTAGTTTCATAGACAGATACACATCCTTCAGTATCACACCTTTCTATTACACGTTGTTTAAGGTGATCTGTGACGGCCAGCTTATTCCCGAACGCAACTAGATGGAGCCACTGCTGCAAATATAAGGTTTTATTTTTTAATGCAATAAGTATGATTCGCGTAAATTTAATCGTGCAACTTCAACGCCTAACAACAATTTCGATAAGAAAAATGTCTCCATATGTCTACTAAAGTCAATTACTCTCGTCAGTCCGTGTTTACATGAGTACGATCACTCACACATGCACACAAACCACAACCGTACAGTTTTGACCGCACGCCCACAATCTTAATATTGAACCAAAAATTGCCAACAAAAATAGTACTTTCAGTACATTAACTGTATTTTTGTATTAATTAGCGAAAAATTTAACTAAAAATAGCAGTATTCGTTCGTTTTTCAACAGAATTTTATGTCCCGTCAGAATTTTGTATGGAAAACGGATCACCTTAAGTGCAGAATTTTTCGGTCGTCTCTTACCCTATGAACTGTACCACACCTCACTATGAATAATGAAGAACTCTTTTTTTAAGCGTGTTGACAATAAAAAATGTAGTATGTTCCACAATTAGAATTATACGTGGGGAGTGAATGAGGATACCTTGAAATATTAATGAAAATTATTTTTAATGTGTATTTTTACACCTTCACTCGTGACGTCGAATAAATGAAAAAGTAGGCCTTACTATTTATGGGCTAGGGTGCTAGGGTTATGAAAGATGGGGTTTTAAAATTGTTGACATTCTTACCACAAAAATTCCTTTACAAAAAAATCTATCAGCTGATGTAGTTCCTAGGGAAAAAGGATTTTTTTTTTCGTAGGAAGGTAGTATTCCGATGGGGCGTAAGGGTTCTAAAGTAGCGATCACGTACCGGAAGACGAAGCGTAGGCAGGTGGACCGACGATCTTTCCAGGGTCGCGGGAAGCCGCTGGATGCGAACAGCGCAGGACCGGTCGTCATGGAGATCTTTAGGCCTATGTCCAGCAGTTGACGTCTTTGGGCTGATATGATAGTGACGATGAGGTAGTATGCTGAACTTTGTTCCTAGTAAAAAGTTGTGCAGTAGGGAAGGAAGAATCACCTTCTCTTTATTGCGAGTAGATATTATAGTCTTCTAAGCAAGAACCTCAATGGTCCAGTGGTTAGACCGTTCGGTGGAGGTTTTAGATTCGAATCCCGGTGAGGACATTTTAATCTATAATTATTTTATAAGATTGTCATCAGTTTGGTTAGGACATTGCTGGTAAACAATCTATGAGTATCAGAGAGTTGGTTTGCGCACTTTCACACCTGCGGATTTCCGAAAAATCTGTCAAGTATGATACTAGCGGAAATTCCACCGTGGCCCGATGTGTCATAGGTAACCTAAAAAGCGTTGCGAGCATAATTAGCGGAAGTCGCAAGTGAATAAGCTTCTTCTGGGCATCCTCGTTCCATCGTCGACCTCATCTCCATCTTCAAGAATAGATCGAGGACAAGAGTAAGCCCATTGACAAAAAAAACTCCAGCGTTTAAAAAATGCGCAGGAGTTTCGCTACACTTATATACATGTATATAAATAGATAAATAACGCCCCGGAACTTACGTTTATCCTACAAATGATAACTTTGACATAATTTTTATACTGTAATATGACACACGCCTTGTAATTTGACATTTTGCTTTCTTTTTCTTTCCTCTTTTATTGTAACATTTCAAAAATTTCATGTTAATGCCTGCGAAGGCAGTTTTCAGTGAAACTAAATTTATATGTTTAACTTTTATGTACCTGATTAATTTACATGAATAAATGAATAGGGAACATGCATGATTTTTTATATTTAAATAAAATATTCTCATTCATGTAATAAACAGTTAAGTAAAACGATTTTTCGAATAACTATGAAATTAAAAAAGATATAAGCCAGCAAAGATTTGTTTCTGTCTCTTTCTAGCAAAACGAAATTTAACACGGAGTTTATATGGCCGTAGTGAACTTTGACGTCACTATTCATGTCGGACCTCTCTGTCTAATAAATAAAATAAAAAAAATAAAAATAGTTTATTTCTCTCAAAACATACTTTTGACAAGTAGCTAAGGCCAGGGTTACAATAAACCTGTGTCAGGTGACCCTGCTCCTCCGATTTCTATGGCGTACAGTAATATTATGTTTAATGGAAATAATAGTGCTGCTAAAACTTAACCAATTACTATTGCGTACAGTAATATACGTTATGTTTTTTGGAAATAATAGTTCAGCTTAGACTAAACCGATTACTATGGCGTACAATAATATGTATTATGTTTTATGGAAATAATAGTTCTGCTTAAGCTAGACCAACTACTATGGCGTACAATAATACGTATAATGTATTATGGAAATAATAATACTGCCTAGAATTAACTACATTTTACAGTCAGTGACAGGTCAGATGTGACACAACCAGCGCAAACCTACGTATCTACAACTATTAAACATATAATAGGCGCTTAATTAATAGTTTTAAATGCTTATGTCGGCCGTATTTCTTAGGCGATTAAAATTTTAGTTTCTCTTTTTGTCATCTCTACTACAGTATTTACATATTTTGTTAATAAATGCGACTAAAAAAATTTCCGCATGTTCCCTATTATGAATAACTCTTCCGATACCAGAGGTTGTGAGGTCGGTCATTGACCTTATAAACCACCCGTTCGAGGAAGGTAAATGTTGTGTTTACACAGTATTCCTACCCACATATAATAATTTTGTTTGTAATTTCAAAAGTTAACATGGGTTCATCTCAAGGGCCGCGGCGTTCGTTATTTTGTCAACTATTTTGAGGGTAGTCGACCTTTTCGTTTTGTGGAAACAGATTAACTTTAGTGTGACCGAGCTTTATGTGGTATAAAAATTACAGCTCAAAATGTTAATATCCTTGAGGGGAATGAACTTTGGTAAAAAGTTTTTAAATGCCACGAGGAATAATTACACATATTTTTGTTTAGACAAAATATTTTATCTAAGGTTGGCTGTAAGAGATTGCTCTAAGCAATAAGGCCACTTTTACGCCCAATTAACTGTAAGCTATAAGTTTGAGTGAAATAAAAAGTTTCTATCTATCTCATCATCATCATGATATCCCACGAAACCTCCACTGCAGGAAAGGAAACTAATGTTCTGCGACTTTTATAATTTTTTGGAAATTGCATCTTTCGCCAATAGTTGAATGAATGAATTATTTATTTGCCAAAAATATGGTAAATGCAAGATGTTAATATAGTACATTAAGTAACACATATTTAGTCATTTTCATGACATGCAAATATTGAAACACAACATTATAAATCCTACTGACATTCCAAAAACAGTAACTCTCATTTAATGTCAGAAAACAAAGTAAACCGAAAACAAATTAATTACAATTATGAATAACAATTTTATGAAAATACTTTAGTTGTTCAGTGACTTTAGACAATGTTCAGCTTACTGTGAACTTTACGATCTAATTCTGTGCAGGATCGTTGCCATCATTAAAAGCATAACGTACTTTCCAAAGCAAGGAAAGCATTTTTTTTGTAACACTTTTTTTCCCGGCAAGAGCTATCATTGCTTAACTTTCGTGATCATAAAGAAAGATGGTCACTAAAGAAAGAGCTATGGTCACTAAACGACTGGTATTTCTTAATCATGTACCGCTCTTATTTGAATAGACGTAAGGGCTAGAGTCGACTGCCAGTGTCAAGCTTGAGCTGTCGTTGACAGTACTAGGCGGGCTTGGCAACCTATGTCAGTGTGAGTACGACGACAAACATATAACTATTATACGTAATACATTCATGACTGACACACAGATACTTGGGCACCAGCGAACATATTTATTTGAAGGAAGAGCGGAGCCTCCTGACACAGGCAACCTGATTGCTTGATAGGAAGTTCCATCCTCGAGTTTAATACCAAACTGTATGAAGGTATTAATAAAACATTTTGTATTTTGTAACTATGAAGGTCGGAAGTGCAAAAAAATGTAACGTCATTGTAAACCCGCTGACCCTTATATGACCCTATTAAACGATCCTACCTAAGGCCGATATTTCACTGGGACACCATGGCAGCGCAACCAGTCGCGCCACGTGGTGTCCGTAACTAGACACTAGTAAAGACACCAGAGTCGCCACAACCGGCGGCCACAGTATTAGGGCTATATTTCACTGGGAGTGGTAGCGCGACCAGCATTGGAGCTGGTCGCGCCGCCAAATTAGTTGCGCGACCATACGGACACCAGGTGAGTAACTCTCTAAAGAGCTGTATACATTTTGTTGGTAGCGGCGACTGGTTGCGGCGACTGGTTGCGCCGCCATGGTGTCCCAGTGAAATATCGGCCCACTTCTTATTTGCAAATAAGAAATGCTGAAGGGCTATTCTTGCGCGATTGATATTTCAATGTCCAATATTATGTCAAGGGTCGCTGTCAACGTACGTCACACGATATCCTGTTGCCCCTTATAACGGCCAATTGCCATATATTAAAAAAAAAGTGAAGTGAAGTGATCCTCATGATAGCGATATATGATCACTTGCTTGTATCTTGCATACAACAAACAAAACTGTGTCCACGTAAGACGCACATCACCTAGCGACATTAATCACTATAGAGTTTTTTGGGAAAGTGTACAGTGGTCAATAACCGATAATAATAAACAGCCTTTGTGGTCTTGTGAGTAGAGCCCTGCTCGGCTCTCGATCCGGAGGTTCTGGGTTCTATTCCCGGTGGGGACACTGTCAAAGAAAATTCCTTTGTGCGACCTCCCCAGGTTGATTAGGACATTGCAGGATGAATCACCTGATTATCTGAAAAGTTACTAAGGATGTAGTCGTTAATGAGCCATGTCAGAGGCCTTTGACGGCTCAACAACTCTGACACCAGGTTTTGTGAGGTTGGTCATCGACCTATTATATCAGGCTATTATATCAGGACTTCTTACTGGTAGAAAAAAGGTTGACAGATGCCACTTTTTCCGCGAGTTTATTCATAGATTTTTTGTTTACTGTTTTATCGCTTGCATGTCGGCTACGTGGACAGAAACTGCAAACGATATATTTGTAGCTTGCTTGCATAATGACCTTAAGGGACCCCGACACAAACTGAAGGGTCGTGCATACAAGGCAGAAACCGCCCTTTTCCTGTAATAACTCAAACCGTGAACAAAATACCGTTTACACTCAACCCAGTCAATAAAAAACAATTTTAGTGCACCATTTACATTTATTTTCTTAGTTTTGCCGCCTTTCCACCGCCAAAACACTATCACAGTTTTATCATTGAGGTTATAATCGTAAAACTTGATAACTTCGCTCGTCTGATCGTTCCATGCCGTTTCGTTCATCCATTCGGTCGTTCGTTCATTCTCGGTCATTTGAATGGTATTTTACTTCATATAGGGTCTTTGGAATGTTTTGTAAATATAAGGTCCATATCTATAAAATTGGAGAATTTTTTCTTAGTTTCTATAATTCGTAAGCTATTTCTTTCATTTGTCTTATATTTGAAAGTTGACTTCAAGGTTTGATGACCTTAAAATAAAGTTTTTATTTTTAGTTTGATATATAATGTGACTTAGTTCTTGATAGAAAAAGATATGAATGTACTCATGATGCTCAACAACTTTCCCCAAGGAACACAGGTCGAAATACGAAAATCAAGTTTTGACCTCCTATAGAAACTGCATCAGCTGATAGCGCATTTTGTATGGGAGGTCAAATTTGGTTTTTCGTATTTCGACCTATGTTCCTTGGGAAAAGTTGTTCAGATTCATGAGTACCTACATGCATATCTTTTGCTATCAAAAACTAATTAAAAGTCACCCTATATAAAATTAAAGGTTCGAAAATTATTCGTCTTAAGTGGTCGTCTGATTTCATCATTAGATTTGTTATATTTTTTTACAGATAATATTTTTCGAAAATAAAATTTAAGATTCTGTAAGCTCAATGTCTTACCAGTCATGCTTAAAAAAAAATAAAAATTTGGATTATTATTTCCAAAAAAAAACGTACGAGGTAGTACTGAAAATTTAATTTACCTAAAATTCTCTAATTTCATAGGTAAGAATCTAATACTATAATTAACTATTTGTAACTGCAAGAGTATTTTAGCTCTGCTTGCGAACTAGATAAGCAGATTTCTGCTTGAGTGTAGTGACACACTTGTGGGTCTTTCGGCTATCGGCTTCTCCATACAAACTGCCCGATCAAGTTTACAATTTTGTATGGAGAAGCGGATATTTTTTTTCGTTTCCTGAAAGTTTTGTTAGCTGAAAGTTGCTCAGTGTCGTTGACTGATCATGCCCCTTCAGTATTCGGAAAGCTCTCCCTAACACCCTTTATATAAAATAAATATGCAACATTTATGACATTGATAAGTTAATTAGATTGATAAGTTAACTAATTAAGCTTTTTCAATGTAAATAATAATCATTTAGTTTTGTAGTATGTAGCAGCAAATGCGTGCACTTCTGTGTTCATAGTTATTATTCAGTGAAAATTATAAAAACCTTTTATTCCTTGTATTACAATTTCTTTAGTGGCTCATAAGCAATAAAAAATATCCATAAATACATGGTTTTGTTTTGGATTGAATTCATCACGATTTATGCAAATTTGATAAAACATCGGCTCCTCACGCCTAAGCAAAACCATAGTAAATTGCACGTTATAAATAGCTGTAATGTCATTACTCTTCAGCATCATTCTAGCAAGCAAATAAAATGAAAAATCATGTTAGAAATGTCATTCTCGACCCTTTATCCAATCGCAGCAATAGCATCCATTTTGTGTGCGCTAGCGTCGATCACAACATGGCTGCTTCTTCCAAGATGGCGGAACCTACACAACTACATCAGTGTCAACCATATCATTTGTGGGACTTTACAACTGTGTTTAACTAGTATATCTATTATAAAGAATTTGGATTTCTTCGATGATTTTTATGTTTATATGTTTTTCAATAATTTGAATGTAATATTTTTTGAATTAGCATTATGTTGGTCCATGTGTAACTCTTTATATACTTATTTGAAAATAGTTTTCGTGCATAATGGAAAAATAAGTTACGAAAAACGTATAGCTACATTGTTTTCTATAGGACTTGTAGTTTTAATTAATGTGGTATCATCTGTAACTGAAGAACAGATGCCTTTTGATTTATACATAGAAGTATATAATTCTAAACTTTCTTTCACAACAACCAAAGTAATGCCAATCTTATTGATAACTACTTTAAATTTTGCAATATTTTTGAAAGTTTGTTTATCTTTAATGTCAACTAAAATTAGAAACTCAAGAAGTAATTCAAGAAATATTGTTTCTATACTTGGAATAGCAAGTTTTTGTGATATATCTGCTTTATTTTATCTATTAGTTCATATGTTGAATATGAGTGATATGGGAGATTCGAAAAGTATAAAATATTTATGTTATTTTGTGCAAATTGTATTTGCTATAAGAATTGTTCCTCAAACGATAGTTTTGTTATTTAATGGGTCATCGAGAGATTTGTATAAAAAGTATTTTGAAAATTGCAGAAGACGTTATATGAGATAACAACATCTTTTGTAAAAGTATACAGAAATTTCAATTAAATTTTTGTTTTATTTAAAATATATCCTACGTTCACCGGAAAAAACTTCAGGTACTTAGACCTATTTAAAAATTTTCAAAAATATCGAAAAAAAAAACGCCAAGCGTGTCTCATAGATTTTTCAACACGAATTTTTATATTCAACACCTCTTGATAGTAAGTATGAATAATGAAACCTTCTCAAGACAGAAGAATGGTCAATTTACTCCAAAAATTTATATCAGAGTACCGTTTGAAGTGTAACGAACCAAGTGGGCACTTATTTAAGGGCCCTCATCCACCAAATCAGTGCTAAGGGAGAGCTCGATTCTATGGTAAAGTTAAGTGCGTGTCGAACGCGCTTACAGAGGGTTCCGTGTCACCACACAATACTAAGTTTAAATTTTTTTATGAGTCCGCTTCGCTTTTGACGAAATCGTTTCACAATGTAGGGTGCTAATGAAATAGTGATCATAGTTTTAGTATGTTACTCAGACCATGAAACTGAACAACCTTTTCCACGGAACATAGGTCAAATTACGAAAAACCAAATTTGACCTCCCATACAAAATGCGCTATCAGCTGATGGAGGTCAAAAATTGATTTTCGTATTTCGACGTATGTTCTTTGGGGAAAGTTGTTCAGTTTCATGGTCCGAGTAACATACTAAAATTATGTTCACTATTTCATTAAGATCTTATACATAGCTGTATGGTTAAACCCAGTATTGAAATAGTAGATTTTACAACAAGTGCACAAAACGAACCATTTTCCCGAGACTTTTAGCAGCCCGAGCCGAAGGCGAGGGCTGATAGTAATGTCAAGGATAAAATGGTTTTGTGGACGAGTTATAAAGTCTGCTTTTCACTTTGATTGCGAGGAAATAAAACGTAAAAGTACTCTCTAAATGTAACTGAAGAATGAGTTGTTCTTCTTTAGTGAAGAATATGTTGACGCGCGCGCGGCGCGGGGGGGAGTGCAGCAGGCCCGCGCGCTGGGCGTACACCACCGCGATTATTTTTTTGCTCTAGTGCACAAAATTCGATTTTGTGCAGCCTATATCCTGCACAAAAAAGCAGTTTCAGAGCATGAGAAGTGAAAAGTATATTTGCCATGAAAAAGTAAAGTAAAGTCTGTTTCTAAACAGTGTCCGTATTACGAAGGGATCGTGTTTCAAGTTATAAAAGCGCGTGACAGCACTTTGCGAAGGCCTAAACAAACCCCAGTTTAATACTCTTTGCTGCCTATACTAACAACTCATCATAGGATCGGATTTCCTATAAACTTTATAGTTTTTGTTTGCTTACTTGTTCAAAGAGGTACCAAATCATACCAAAAATAACCAGTACTGGACGTAGGCCGCCCCTAAACATCTCCAAAACAATCAGTATTGCGCTGCTGGCATCCAGCAGCTTCTCAGATCGTCGGCACACCTTGTGGGCGTCAGTCCGCGCATCTAGTACCTTTACGCTCTATCAGCTTTCGGTTTTTCGAGCGATCTGCCGTACCAACTACCATTTTAGTTGAGCGATTCTCAGAGGTATAACATTCTTTTGAGTTTATTTTCTAAAACCTCAACGTTTTATTCAAGCAAGCAAAATTATCAAACTATCCTAGTTTGGTTCGTGCGTTGCAGTATTTTCCGAAGCATAACATGAATCAGTGCTTTGGAAGACACGTTTAAGCTTTCAACCCAGATCTTTTTCAGGCAGAGACTCTTCTCTGCCTGCCTCAACGGGAAAGAAATGTAATGTTTATTTAAATTTTCTGCACATTGCCCCACCGCCCTAAGCATTCAGATGGGTAATTTATTGTATAATGAAACCTTGTTTAATGGCACCCGGACTGCTGTCTGTCCGCACTTTTTTGCTGCCTCTACGTTTCGTCGCTTAACATTTCAAATAAGTTCTCACTTACGAAAATGTACACGACCCACTTTTAGTACATTTATTTGCGGTATTCTCGTTTTTGAGTCGGTAAATATGTTTTAGGAAATAAAATGAAAACAACATTTTGAGCTACTCGTAATTTTTTTTTACAATTTTCTTCTTTCTAAGTAACAGTTTTTTTTAACACCTTAAAGTGTGATAAAAATCTTCACTTTGAAATTAAACATATAACAATCATGATGGGTGCGAATTATCCCATAAAACTGTAGTAGAATGGCCGACAAAAAAGGTATTGAAGGACGAACGTGATAATGTGGGCAGAGGCGAAGCCGAGGCCCACATGCGTAATCAAAATCAAAAGTACTTTATTTCACCAAAAGTAACATTTTATAAACTACATTAACATATTACGGAGCATCCCCTGATTGCGGCCAAGGCCTGTAAAATCTTTGATAAGTTACCTTCTTGGTTGTTATGCATGTTGGTGCATTTCACCTTTACATAACTAGACAGATGAGTTTTCATAGTTATGCTCGCAATACTCTATTTTATAGAAATGAATTTTCATACTAACTTTGCCGGCAGCTGCTTGCGAGTATTTTTGATTTCTCGAAGAAGGTTGTCAAAATAATGATCGAATTTCCAAACATGTTTTAGAAAAACTACATTTATCAAAAAAAGTACTTGCTTATTTATAACTTCATGTAATTAATGCATTTGAAGCTCATAACTTTAAAATTTTTGACGCATCAATTAAAAACCGGTCAAGTGCGAGTCGGACTCGCGCGCCGAGGGTTCCGATATACCTATAGTATTTTTGGAAGCAATAAAGTCCATTTTCAGGACCGCAAAACTAAATTTGTTTGTAAAGGTTTTTTGCAGATTTCTGAAAAACTGTGCAACTTAGAAAGATCGTTTTATTTTTGCTGTAAAGTTTATATAAACTTCTGTCAACTGTAATTAATTCAGATTTTTCCTTACTCAAACTTCGGAGATAAGGGGGGGGGAATGGTATTTTTCTTGACATTTTTCATCATAACTTTAAAACTAAGAAATTTAAAAAAATACAAAAATATATTTTAAAATGTACAAGTAAAGCCCTTTCATATTATACCCCACTCGACCTAGTAGCGACAATTTGAAATTTGGCCCCCCCTATTTTGGCCCCCTTTATATTAATAATCATACTTTTTTCAAAATTTTTTCTTGTGCAATTAAGTTGGGCAACTATATTCTAAAACTATTCCAAATTTCAGGTTGATAGCATAAGTGGTTGCTGAGATATAGAGGTGTGACAGACAGACGGACAGACAGACAGACAGACAGACAGAGCGGCACCATAAGGGTTCCTTTTTTTTACCATTTTGGTATCGGAACCCTAAAAAGGACTTTGAAAGGTCTAGAAGACGAAAATGCATGCCATCATATGGTATCTTTTGATCTGGTACCTCTGGAACGCCTTATTTAGCCTTATAATAAATTTAGTACATCCATAATATTATGGAGGAAATGCTCTGTACCTACGTATTTACTAAAGTTACCACCTGACTTGATAAGCAAACTATCGATAAGATCTTCGGGCAGTTTGGATAGTATTAGGTCCAGTCGGCAAACAAACTGCTTGCTTTAATACAATTTCTACTACGTACAGTCAATATTAACTTTTTGTATTAACTGTAGTATGATCATGAGCATCCACGAATCATTTTCAAGCAGGTGGCCAGAAATGCTTGTAGTCAAGTTAGACACCATGAGGGAGCTGCAAATTTCATCTAAATTACTTTCCTTCTATATTCATGTCTGTCTGCCTGTCTGTATGTGGTAAAATAAAATCTTGACAAAAAAAATTAGGGTGCCCCACCACATGCCCCACCTACAAGTAACGTGAGGTGATTTTTCTCGTGGGTGTGTGTCGTTCACAGAGCTCTGAAGCGTATGTTATGTCATTCAATACAAATCAGTGTCACCATTTACTTAAAACTAACATGTGTTCCGCACCCACTAGTGTGGGTGTAGCGTCATTTGAGTGCGATAAACATAGTACTATTATTGCGAGAGAGTAAGATGCAAAAAACCAGTGACAGCGTCTCTATGGCAACGAATGTGTTTATGGTGTGCATTCAAAATAAGCCCCTTCAAAAATTTTATAGTATAACTCTTCAATAATTAACCAATTTTTGCGCGCGCGCGCGCAGGCGAAGTGTGGCCCTATCGTTGTTCTGAGGTGTCGTTAGATTGGTCTTTTCAAAATAAATTGGGTCTGCAAGTATCATTTTTGGATTTAAGGATCAGTTTGCGAAATATTTGGCTTGAAAGCGCAATTTTACTAAAATCTAAACCTGCTTTGCGATAAAAACATTTAAAAAACTACAGAGCCCCACGACTAGATAAGCACGTGGTCGATTGTTTAATTTATGATGTTGAATCATTTTGAGCTGTTGACCGCTAAGACAATGCAAATCTTAACTAAAACCGCGTAGCGAAAAACCGCTGCCAATGACCGTATATATTCAAATGACAGTAGCTTTTTTTTAAAGGGAACTATATATGGTGACTTTTAATTAGTTCTTGATAGCAAAAGATATGCATGTACTCATGATACTGAACAACTTTTCCCAAGGAACATACGTTGAAATACGAAAAACCAAATTTGACCTCCCATACAAAATGCGCTATCAGCTGATGCGGTTTCTATGGGAGGTCAAAACTTGATTTTCGTATTTCGACCTATGTTCCTTGGGGAAAGTTGTTCAGTATCATGAGTTCATTCATATTTTTTTCTATCAAGAACTAATTAAAAGTCAAGCTATAGATGCGTTCAAAGCGAGCTTGGTTTTTTGTATCATTCTGAGCGCTAATCAACAAAGAAGAAGAGCGTTCAGCACTATTAATATCTCAGAGTAAAAAACTATAGAGTCCGTCATATATATATATATATATATATTCTGTATGAGCTATTGTAGTGAGGTGTATCGCGTGACTCAGGCGCCAATACTAGTCGGTTAAAAAACTCAGTAAAATTTTACAAAAATCAAGAAATCTTTAAAAATCTAATGTTTTAGTATAAACTTTGTTTGCGAAAGTGAAAATATATCTTTTTTACTTGTGAATTGATAATTAATACTAAGAACGGAAGCGTCAATAATCCGTAATAGCCATTTTATGCGTGATTTGTAACACCGTTTTTTTTCCTGAAAAACCGTTTTCACCAGAAAAACTGTGGTAGTAGCATTTATTAGTCCCATATCACATATTTCTTAAAGAGAAAGATTAAAATTTTACGTTTTTTGATACATTTTAGTATGCAGGTCCCTCGCAAGAAAGTGATACGCTTATGGCTCCCTCCATAGCAGAAAATTCTGCTACATAAAGCTCCTTGATTAATATCATCAAATTGACGTTTCAATTGTACCACTTTACGCGGTAAAAAGTGCACCCTTGGGAGCATAAATCGCTAGACTGCCTATTGGCGCTATAGCTCCTTAGGGCGGTTGAAACGCTCGAGCGGGACTTGAACCCAACGTTTGTCTGTTAAAGTTCCCGATAGTAAGCTGACAGATAAAAATATCTGCCAGTTAAATATTTCAGATTTAAGCCTTTGTTAAATCTGTCCTTTATTAGAACAATCAGGCACTTGTAAAACAAAAAAAAACCGGCCAAGTGCGAGTCGGACTCGCGCACTGAGGGTTCCGTACCACCACATAAACATAATTGTATTAGTTGAAATTTCAGTAAGTTAATGTGCTAGATTTTTTGAGTCAGACACGCGCTTGACCAAATTTTATTATTTGTTGTTATTTTGTAGCTTATGCACTACAAACATACCAATTTTCAAGTTTGTAAGTGTTCCCGTTTTTAAATAGAACTAAAACAAAAATCGCCTCAGCGACCATCCTACTTGACCCCTCTCTTATATGAATGTTCTTGAAACGGGAGCTCACCACAATTGGTTACTATTAGTTGTGAGAAAAGTTGTAATACGAGTATTTAATGATTTCAGACTTTTCTCATTATTTGTACTGTGAGACCTATCTTCATGCCAAATTTCATAATTTTAGGTCAACGGGAAGTACCGTGTAGGTTTTGCATTTTTGAATAAATGTATGGAGATGAGGACATAAAGTGCCATATCTTTTGATTGCGTCGTTGTAAAAAATTGAAATTTTCAGATCTTGTGTGGTTTATAGATCCTAATATATGGTATTAATTTCAACCTGATACCTTTACCCGTTCGTGAGATAAAGGGTCTTGACAGACAGACGGACAACAAAGTGATCCTATAAGGGTTCCGTTTTTTCCTTTTGAGGTACGGAACCCTAAAAATGACATAGCAGATAGGCTATCTGGAACTTAGCTAGCAGCAAGCGGTCAGACGGGCCCAAGACTATTCTTACTAAATAGAGTTTAAGACCTACTACCCTTTTCCCCATTAACTTTGAATAGCTGACAAACTCATTTCATCCCTTTCGCTCTTACAGCGAACAGGAAATCCATTACCACCAGGAAACAAACTCTCAAGCAACTCTTTAAGAGTGTTGTACTTAAAGTGCGAGAGACACTTTGTCCCGGCATAGTTTATCATGTTTATAGTCTTCCTTTGAGGTGGTAAACGATCCATTTACATTTCATGAACCGTTTCTTGTAGCCGTGTCATTGGTTCCAATGAAAAAAGGTAGATGTGTGACGGATTTTATAATTTATTTATGTTGTACCGCGGCGCATGGCGTAGATATAAACCGAAAACGCTGTGTCGTGATGGAAATGAGGAAAAATTATATTTGGTTTTATTAGCTCTGAGTCTATTCCCTTCTGGGTCTATTGTGAAATATTCAGCTTGAAAGCGCAATTTTTGTTGGAGTTTAGTGGCCCCCTCCCCCCTTCCAGCTAAAGGGTTGCTATCGTAAAAAAATCACAGTAGTGATATATAGTGATGGAATTAAAAGGAAAACTATCATAGCTAACAAAGCTGCACAGTTTAATAAACTATAGTTGAAAATAATAAAAGTAGCAATAACAATCAGGCGCTAGGTCCTTGCAGAGAAGTAGGACGTAAAAAGTTTAAAGTGTTTTGCGATAAAAAATCATGAAAAAACTACGGAATCCTATACTGTGCGTCGCCGGTTTTCTTTCCACATGGCACTACTTTGTTTGTGAAGTGACGTAAATGTAAATGACGTCATTCAGAGATTGGTAATTAATATAATATCCTACAATGAATAAATAATATTTAGATTTTTTTTCTGATATGTTCGGACTTCATGGCCACAAAGCTGGTTCAATCCGTCACACATCTTAAAATTCTCGTGCCCACGCCCACTCTTGTTACTGTCGCGAACGCGTATAAAGTAAAGACACGTTTGGAGTTTGCAAATATCCGTGAAACATATTTAGACAAGATTCATTGTATGAGTTACGATTACGAGTTCAAACAATAGAGGTTTTCTTTACGAGGGCTTTCAGTTTATGAGAGTGACAAATGATAAGGTTCGTCTTATCATATTAATTGCTGAGATATGCGGGGTGTAACCCTAAGGTTAGCACTGTAATCCTTGAAACTGTGCTTTCAGACCATAAGTCTGAACAAACGTAGACCGTATTTCAATACGAAATAAAAAAAAAATTCAAAAACTAAAACCCGACAACCCGACTACTGGCAAATCTTGCTCTAAAAAGCATGATACAAGAAAATATTGTCATCTGAAATTGTCATGTATAAACAATGGTATTTGATAAATATTCATAGTGATATTCAGATAATAGCCGCGGTCATATTATGCCACCTACCCTAAAAAAGTGATCAAAGGCTTTAGGGCAGTGTGGCATTATAATATGACCATGGCTATTATCTGAACATCACTATGAATATTTATTTAATACCATAGTTTATATGTAGCCTTACGTATCTATTATTCCAAAGTAACTAAAATAATAAAAAAATAGTTCAAAAACTAGAACCCCACTACTGGCAAATCTTGCTCTAAAATGTATGAAACTAGAAAATATTGTCTTCTGAAAATGTATATCTTTCAAATATCCAACACGAAATCATTAAAAAAAAATTTTTTTCCAAACATTCGTGATGAACATCACTTAATCTCCTCCAGATGGCGCCAAATCCAATTTAATGTGACGTCTTATGTCTCATAATCAGCGGATGATCAAGACGCTTCCAACGATATCACATTTGTCAAATTACGATAAGTAGTTCGGAAGTTATAAGGGAACAGATGAACATACATATATACATACCGGCCAAAATCATAACCCTCCTTTTTGCCGTAGTCGGGTAAAAATAAAATTGACGTCCCATAAAAACTGCACCAGCTGATTACGCATTTTGTGTGAGAGATGATAAATTTTTGTTCATATTTCGACCTATGTTCCCTGTATTTTAAGCCCATTTAATTAAATAAATAAATAAATAAATAAATAAATAAATAGATAAATAGATAGATACATAGATAGATACATAGATAGATAGATAGATAGATAGATAGATAGATAGATAGATAGATAGATAGATAGATAGATAGATAGATAGATAGATAGATAGATAGATAGATAGATAGATAGATAGATAGATAGATAGATAGATAGATAGATAGATAGATAGATAGATAGATAGATAGATAGATAGATAGATAGATAGATAGATAGATAGATAGATAGATAGATAGATAGATAGATAGATAGATAGATAGATAGATAGATAGATAGATAGATAGATAGATAGATAGATAGATAGATAGATAGATAGATAGATAGATAGATAGATAGATAGATAGATAGATAGATAGATAGATAGATAGATAGATAGATAGATAGATAGATAGATAGATAGATAGATAGATAGATAGATAGATAGATAGATAGATAGATAGATAGATAGATAGATAGATAGATAGATAGATAGATAGATAGATAGATAGATAGATAGATAGATAGATAGATAGATAGATAGATAGATAGATAGATAGATAGATAGATAGATAGATAGATAGATAGATAGATAGATAGATAGATAGATAGATAGATAGATAGATAGATAGATAGATAGATAGATAGATAGATAGATAGATAGATAGATAGATAGATAGATAGATAGATAGATAGATAGATAGATAGATAGATAGATAGATAGATAGATAGATAGATAGATAGATAGATAGATAGATAGATAGATAGATAGATAGATAGATAGATAGATAGATAGATAGATAGATAGATAGATAGATAGATAGATAGATAGATAGATAGATAGATAGATAGATAGATAGATAGATAGATAGATAGATAGATAGATAGATAGATAGATAGATAGATAGATAGATAGATAGATAGATAGATAGATAGATAGATAGATAGATAGATAGATAGATAGATAGATAGATAGATAGATAGATAGATAGATAGATAGATAGATAGATAGATAGATAGATAGATAGATAGATAGATAGATAGATAGATAGATAGATAGATAGATAGATAGATAGATAGATAGATAGATAGATAGATAGATAGATAGATAGATAGATAGATAGATAGATAGATAGATAGATAAATAAATAAATAAATATTTAAATGAATGAATAAATGAATGAATGAATGAATGAATGAATGAATGAATGAATGAATAAATAAATAAATGAATAAATGAATAAATAAATAAATAAATATATAAATAAATAAATACTTAAATAAATAAATAAAAAAATACTTAAATAAATAAATACTTAAATAAATAAATAAATACTTAAATAAATAAATACTTAAATAAATAAATAAATACTTAAATAAATAAATAAATAAATAAATAAATAATTCTTTATTCAGTAAAATTCACATTTTGCTTAACTGCGGTAACCACACTAGGCAAAGCCTGTATCGTGATTATCGCTACATTATATCATTCACAGCAGGACACAAACTGTAGTAATTATTCTAACTTGTACATAGTGGCATAGTCCAACGTGAAAGACGCGTAATGCTTACGTATGCGATAATCTACATAGTGAAAATTCCTTCACATTATCAAAACAAACCCTCCGCATGTTTTACGTCCTTTAATAAATCCCAAGAGGTATAAACAGTGCCTTCCTCCCTACAAATAACTCATCTTAAATATTAAGGGCACTCGCCCTGGCCGCGATAGTTGCGGTTCCCTTGCCCGTGTTTGCTGTGGTTAATTCGGGTCAGAGCGTTGTAAGTTGTAACTGCCCTATCGTGGGGTAGAGATTTGTACAGTGAAGCATCCTGATCTTCCTGTTATTTTCGAGTTAATGGCAAAACTGACTACAAAATCTTAGCCCAAAATGTAGCCACATCAATAACCTTTTGGTTAGCTTCAAAAAGGTCGAGTGCAGGAATTTCGTGTAAAAAAATTCTTGATGATTTTCATGTAGAAAAAACCGGTCAAGTGCAAATCGGACTCGCACCTTAAGGTTTCAGTACCCCTTCACCATATCAAAAAACTCCGCGCTCACACTAACCTGACCTCTCTTTTATGTGAATGAACTTGAAATGGGAGCTCACCTTAATTGGTTATGATTATTGGTGGAAAAGTTGTAATTTATAAATTGACCTGTCCATACAAATTGCCCACTCTGGTCGAACAGTTTGTATGGTGAGGTAAATTTTTTTTTCATTTACCAACATATGTTTCATTGGAAATGTTGTTCAGTTTCGTTGACTGAGCCCTTTATTTAAGATTTTTTTTCAGCCTTCTGAAAATGAAACCACTAACGATTTCGATGAAATTCATCATCCGGGGGTTTTCGGGGGCAAAAAATCAATCTAGCTAGGTCTCATGTCTGGGAAAATTCGTTTTCCCTGTGTTTTTGAGCATTTTGTAAATTCCGCGTATTAGCATAGCTTGCTCACCCGATAATATTACATATTGAGGCGGCTATTATAGAGCGAAGCTCGGTCGACCAGGTACTACATAACAATAGGTCAATAGCAAATCTGTCATATATTTCGTTCATGTGCAAATTATTTTCATCACAATTTCTCAGTCAATGAAAGGATTGATGAAGGTTCAGGAAGCAAGGGAAGTATGTCAAGATCGTAGCAGGTGGAGAACTGTGGTCTCTGCCTACCCCGACGGGAACAAGGCGTGATGTTATGTATGTATGTATGTACAATTTCACTACCGTAGAGTTGGTCACTGCCTAATTGCTCGTTGCTCTACAGAACTAATGTCTTAACTACGGTATGCCCTGTCGTTTGCGGTCTGGAGGGCGGATAGACAAAGCTAATTGTTCGGTATAATTCGGACGGGTTGTCTACCTTTACCGGCATTGTGGTGCAGTTGGTTTGTCGTATTTTACTTTTGGGCGGTAATTTTACAAGTTTTGTGAAGTCTGTTTTGGAACTAGTTTAAGTATACAAGCCGGTACGACCAGCCTAAATAAAAGTAATCGATTATTTTATGCGTAGGTATTGCGTACAAAGCTCATTTAGGGTCGGGTCAGATGCAGCGTAATTTGCGCCACGCAATTTGCGTCGCGTTACGCGCCTACATTGCTTTGTATATTTTTGCTTATCTATATTTCTGTCCAATGATAAGGTCCGTGGTTTATTTTGGAGCTAAAGTCTTCTGTCACCACGCTTGTTAGTGTTGCGGATGGCACCATGGACCGCGGTTGATTGTGACCGCAGTATGTAAGTTTGTACGATGCGCAAAAGGACGCTGTTGCGTATCCTTAGGTTTGTATTTCACCTAGTCGCCTTTAACGAAACCTACGTGTAAAAATAGGGTAGTATTAAACTAAGCCGGCACTAAAAGGATCATAAAGATATAAAATCTATCTATCTATCAATACTAAAACAATTTAGTTAACAAAACCGGTCAACTACGAAATCGTATTTAGTTTATTTGAATAGACTAAAACCACCCAAATCCAGATCACCGTGAATCGCCACGACGGAGTGACATAATCAAATACCCTTTATTGACAAGGCCCAACAACGGCCAACGAGGGCCAACTTGGGCCAACGTGATTGACAGTTCCGGCAGTTCAAATGCGTATTAAGGACGCTACACAATCCTTATAAATCTACAAGAGGATCTTGTCGAATACGAGGGTGTGGAGGGACTATTCGTTTACGTTCATATAACCCAGCGTTCGAAACATAAAAAAAAACCGGTCAAGTGCGTGTCGGAATTTTAACAGCTAGGGTTCCGTACTAATGGTGTGTGGCCGCCCCCATCCCTTCTGAATTCTGTGCTACGCATTTGACCGTAAAATTAAGTTCGTTGTAATAGGGAAACCCCTATTAAGTTGGTTGTAATAGGGGTTTCCCTATTTCAACCAACTTAATTTTACGGTCAAATCAATTTATTGATATATTTTAGTAGTAAAATTATCACCAAATTCAGAGTTTATAGATCGATGGGAAGTTAAAAAACTTCTTCGAAATTAAAAATTTGAAAAAAAAAGATTCTAATAAAAGCTGACTTTAGAGGCTTCTTATTCCTTTGCATTCCAAAATTTTTAAAATCAAAAACAGTATTTATTTATTCAACGAGCTCTAAGCAACAATATCCCATGCAATAGGGTGGGTCAATTTTTTTTCCTCACCCCCCTTTAGTAGTATGGGAGCCCACTTTGGCTGGTGTTTTTTTTTTTAATTTTAAAATATTTTTTTGACAATTTGTATGACTTTGGGTCAACAAGATGGCTTACGAGTATACTGTGAAAATTGAAGCCTGTAACTCCAACTTTTGTATGTAAACCTGTGTGTCATACGAAGGACAGACAGACGGACAGTCGGACATTACAGCATAGAGCTCAGTTTGTACCTTTCAGGGACGGAATCCTAGAAAAAGACTCAAGGAACTAGACAATCAGTTGCTTCGAGGGATTTCTACGGAAATGTACATTTTTTTATGAAAACGTACATCGGATTAGTGTTTTATTTGTTGTTCGCCCGTTTTATCACGATTATTCTTCTTCGTTGTGTGTCGATGGCATCGTCATTTTAATTTTATATTTGTTTAGCCCAAAATTCGGCAACATGAACTGCATTTTGTGTGGCGTCCATTAACTCTTGCTGTGTGCAGGTGGAAGGGGACGCAGAACACGATGTTAAGTGGGCCATAGTTTGTATCACGATTATTAATATTCGATAAATGGTTTCTATATACTGATTCAATATAAACACACAACAGCTACAACTAAAAGTTATAAAAAATCTTCCGTCACTAATAATGTTTGTTAGGGTTAATCTAGATGTTTCTGTATATAAAAACATACGTGTCTGTTATCGTATCGTCTCGTATCGTCTCAAATCGTCTCGTATCGTCATCTCGTAACGACTCGTGTAGTCTCGTGTTATCTCGTCTCGCCGCATCTTATCTTACCTTAATTGAACTTATCTCTCCAATTTGTTAAGCAGGGCAGAACTCCGTCAAAGCCTTACCTGAAAAAAGAAAAATAATTAACTTTATGTCGGTTTGCACACACAAAGTAAAATAACCCTTGGCTTATCAGATGGCTCACTCAAACTGAATGACATGGTCAAATATATTTAAGCCTCCTGAATGGAGTGTATTGACATGTACTTGGCAGGTTTAAGCCACGATCACACCTTCCCTAATTCAGAAACTAATTCGGCTTACATTGCTCGTTGAAGTAAGGATATTGTAATTAACATAACCAAGCCTCCCAGCAATTTATGCCGAATTAGTCTTTGAATTCAGTTAGGTGTGGTCATGGCTTTAGCGATTGACGTTTTGAAAGGTCGTGTAGAGTTATTTTTTTGGACCTGATATGCGTATGCCCAAGGCGTATGCCCACCTTACTACAGAGGTCAAAAGCAGCAACTTTTGTTCTACGACTTTGCTAACAACGCACAAAAAATTTTCGACTGTCCATACTAAAGTGGTCACGTGACCGACCTATTTTATATGGGTAGTTGAAATTTTTTCGTGCGTTGTTGACCTCTGTAATAAGGTGGGCATACGCATATCAGGTCCAAAAAAAATAACCTTGTATATTAGAAAGGTTTCTGTATACAAGGTTAAAAGGAAAGTTGTGATAGTACTAAAGGGTGTGAATCTGTACATGAAACTAAACAACTTTTGCCAAGAAACATAGGTCTAAAAACAAAAAATTTTGTATGGGAGGTCGAATTTGGTTTTTCGTATTTCGAGCTATGTTTCTTTGGGAAAGTTGTTCAGTTTAATGGGCAGATACACATTCTTCAATATTATGACACCTTTCCTTTACACGTTGTATAGGGTCCTAGTGAAATATTATAGTGAACATAATTGTATAGGGTCCTAGTGAAATATTATAGTGAACATAATTGTATAGGGTCCTAGTGAAATATTATAGTGAACATAATTGTATAGGGTCCTAGTGAAATATTATAGTGAACATAATTGTATAGGGTCCTAGTGAAATATTATACTGAACATAATTGTATAGGGTCCTAGTGAAATATTATAGTGAACATAATTGTATAGGGTCCTAGTGTAATATTATAGTGAACATAATTGTATAGGGTCCTAGTGAAATATTATAGTGAACATAATTGTATAGGGTCCTAGTGAAATATTATAGTGAACATAATTGTATAGGGTCCTAGTGAAATATTATAGTGAACATAATTGTATAGGGTCCTAGTGAAATATTATAGTGAACATAATTGTATAGGGTCCTAGTGAAATATTATAGTGAACATAATTGTATTGGGTCTTAGTGAAATATTTTAGTGAACATAATTGTATAGGGTCCTAGTGAAATATTATAGTGAACATAATTGTTTAGGGTCCTAGTGAAATATTATAGTGAACATAATTGTATAGGGTCCTAGTGAAATATTATAGTGAACATAATTATAGCTTGCAAGTGATTTTTTTTCTTCACATTTCGACCTAAAAATAAGTGATATAGTAACATGCTAAACTAATGTTCACTACTTCATTAGGACCTTATAAAATTTACTTTTAAGAAAGCGATTTCAAATTGTCATTTATTTACGATGAAAAATAATCAATCGAACGCACAGTACGTAATATTTTTAATTTTTTGGTTATAAAAAGAAGAAATTGAAAAAAGCATTTACAAGAACTTTAACGTTTTACAGAGAACAATATCTACTAGGTAACAATAACATCCACTAATAACATCATCAGCCATACGTCAAAATCCTAAGAATAGGAAGCACAAAAATATTTTTAAACCTAACAATATCTTTCAACCTTTGAAAAATAATACATCACTTTTTTTAAAGTATAACATGACCTTTATTTTTCATATTATTTTACCGTACCTCTTTCAGGATGTAATTAAACCCCAGTTTTGTTATTACAAAGCGGATCCCCAAAAATTTGAGTGTATTTTTCCCGCTAAAATTGGGCCAGTAACAACGTTATCTCAGATTTGCATGAGCTATATTGTTTTTTGAACTTCCATGCATGTGAAATTGACATGGCGGACGACCGGATAGCCCACAAAATGGAGAAAAAAGCATAGAATACGGAGTTTATATTTTTTTATACAGTTTGTCGAAGTCACCAATTATTAATTTTGTTGGATTCGAAAACTTTGACATAATGCAAGTGAATCACTGGTGAATTTTGCCTATCAATTTAATTTTACAAGAGTTGTATCTATGTATCTTAAATGAGCTCAGAAATATCTCTGAATGACACGACTGCGATACGAGTTCAGGAGGTCCACTCTCAATTTTCGATTTATCAATACGATACTACCATCTATTTATTCCGGGTCGGGTAAAAAGCCTTACTTCGATATAGTAGAATTCATAACTTCGTTCACTGAAAATAGGGTAGAATATTGGTAGAACTTGGCAATTATTAGCGTTCAAGCAATATTCTACTCTAATGTCAAGGGGCGAAGTTTAGAATTTTCATGTATCGAATAGTATCTTTAAAAAAAAATTAGAGTATACCATCTGATCTTCATCTATACGCTAGATGCAGTGACTGACTGAGAATTTCTTCCAGAACCTATAGAATGGTTCTGGGTGCGGGCATTGAGCTAGCGCCCGCGCCCGAGCAGCGTTTTCACCCCAGCACTAAGCCAGGCATCAGCATCTTTACAAGTACCTCAAAGCTCCGACCAAGCCGAGATGATGCAATTTCAAAGAGCAGCAGCAGAGTGGTCAACCAAGCAACATCGTACAGAGAGGCTGGAATTATTACTGGATTAATGTTGCTACTTTAGTGCGTATTCTATGCCTCTACTCTCTTGTTCTGTGCTTTAGCAACTGGTTTTTTTTACAAAACGCGGGGAAAGCAAAAGTGGCTTTTGATTGTTACAGCAACGGGTTTTCTAGTTTTTACCTCTAACCTAAATATGATTCAAAAGTTTTTTTTCACACATACTGCTACTTTGTTTGGTAAGCAACGTACCTAGTATGCTATCATAAATTAAAGTTTTATTTATTTTTATATTTAGACTACAATCACTGGGCTTTGGAAGCGCAACCAATAAAAATTCTCACTGTATACATCTTTTAAAATAGGGTATTCTATATTTGAAATTCGTTCTATTTCAATCCAACATTCCGACAGGTAGGGCCGCTTTTATACCACTTCACAATAAAATTGACGTTTACAATACAAATACCTGTCTAAACAGATTAATACAGAGACTGACAAAAGCCTACCTGCCTGAATTTGAGGAATTTCCTGATGACAAGTCCAAGCATGCCCTATCTTATTTGTATACAATCAAACGACTAATATTTGTTTGTATATTTTTGTAATCGGTTTCTCGAGAACGGCTCTAACGATTATGATTAAAATTTCGGGGGCATAAAATCGATCTTCTAGGTCCCATGTCTGAAAAAAAAATTCTTCGTTTGTATGGGCATGTCTTGAAAATGTCGCGTATCACGAACTCAACAATGCCATCTGTTGGTGGGAATTGGTTATGATTACTAAGAGCAAAACTCGGTTGCTTATGTGTTTTAGAGTTCTGGAGGGAGCTCCCTGTCTCGCAGTGGAGGTTTCATGGGATGTTATGATAACTTTAATAAAGTAAAAAAGTAGTTTACTGATATGATTCATTCATGAAAATAAAGTTCACAACTAAAGCTCAAGTCAGACAGAGGCGGTATGATTGCGAAAGCGGTCCTGGGCGGTTTGGCGGGAACAAAATACCGCGCCGCGACCGCTTTTCAATGTGCATAAGAACCACAGAGCAGAAACAAAGTTTTGTTTCTGCTCTGAGATAAGAACTCATACTTTACAAAAAATACCGGCCCCGGAACGCTTCCGCTACCGCCTCTGTGTGACGCGGGCTTTATTGAAGGACTTTTTAAACCTTTATCGTAATATTAATAATTTTAACGAAAAATATTAAAATTGTGCAAAAGTGTAGTTATG
Source organism: Athrips mouffetella (assembly GCA_947532105.1). Taxonomy (NCBI): domain Eukaryota; kingdom Metazoa; phylum Arthropoda; class Insecta; order Lepidoptera; family Gelechiidae; genus Athrips; species Athrips mouffetella. The sequence goes on along the minus strand of OX383968.1, from coordinate 2,050,200 downwards.
TTTCTTACTCTTTAAACATAAAAAAAAGATAGACTTAATTTTTGGGACTATTTCATCTTAAATAACATACTGTATAGCTGTATAACACTCTGTATAACAGGAAGCATCAAAAACAACGCTGTAAGATTAATGTAGTGCGGTTAATTGAAAACAAACTGGGCCGACGCTAATGAGAGCTCAAGGATAACTAACTGTAAACACGTAGGTACAGGGTGTAATACAAAGGGCATAACAGAAAAGGTACTACAGGAAGCGTTATAACAAAAGGGGTAAAACACAAATGGTATAAAATAAAGGGTATAACAAAAAGAGTACAGCAGAAAAAGTATGATAGAAATGATAAAACAAATAGGGTATAACAGAAATGGTATAACAACGAAGGTATCACAGAAAGGGCAAACCAAAAAAGGAATAACAAAAAAGGCATATACAAGAAAAGGTATAACAGAAAGAGTATAACAGCAAGGGTATAACTTTCTTTTATATTATTTTTGTTATACCGTATAAAAAAGTGTATAACAAAAAGGGTACATCAGAAAAAGTATAAAAGAAATTATAAAACAAAAAGCGTTTAACAGAAATGGTAAAATAAAAATGAATTTATGTATTCAAAATAGTACAGTCACATCTTAAACATGATTCTATAACTACAACATATAACAAAGAGGTTACCATCATTTAAAAATAACAAAAGTAATTATAGTTAGATCACTTTGAGTTGACTATTAACTTATAATAGTTACCTCAAAAAGGGTGTGACAGCAAGAGTATAACAGAATACGAAGCGTAGGTAGGCCACAAGGTGGACTGACGTTCTGGTCAAGGTCGCGGTAAGCCGCTGGATGCGAGCAGCGCAGGACCGGTCGTCATGTAGATCTTTAGGGGAGGCCTATGTCCAGCAGTGGACGTCTTTCGGCACAACAAAAAGGGTATAACAAAAAGGGTATAACAAAAAGGGTATAACAAAAAGGGTATAACCGAGAGGGTACAACAAGCCTGAAGGATATGAATCTGCCCATGAATCTGAACAGTTTTTTCTAAGAAACATGGATTTTTGAACTCCCATACAAAATGCGCTATCTGCTTATTCAGGTTATGTAGGAAGCTGAAAGTTATCTTTTCGTATTCAAACATTTACAACCTTTAGGGCTATCTGTTTTGTCACACCTTGTATTCAGACTGTTACGAAATTTGTGTTCAATATTTAAGCTCAACTTAAAGGTTACATAATATCTGATGCTTATAATAATTAAGGAGTACGTTGCATTTTGTATCACAAGCACAGTAATTTTTAATTTAATTAAAACACTGAAAACTTATTCATTGTCCTTCTTATACATTTTATATTTGAGGGGCTTAATCTGAAGCCATAATGTGATAACTTTTGATCAAATTTTTTTTTTCTTTTAACATCACCTTTTATGAGCTGTCGCCATTTTTTCTCTATTTCAACATGTTTTTTTTTTGTCTAGCCTTATAATTTAATAAACTGCTTGAGTTTTACAAGAATAAAAAAAAAGCTGGACTCGCGCGCCGAGGGTTCCGATATACCTATGGTATTTTTGGAAACAATAAAGTCCATTTTTAGTACCGCACACTTGTTTGTATAGATCTTTTTTTACATATTTCTAAATAAGGTAGGAAAACTAGAAAGATTGTTATTTTTCCTGTAATTAATATTTACATAAACCTTTATCGACTGCAAAAAATTCTGATTTTTCCTTTAGGTGAGCAAACGAGCGGGTGGGCCATCCGATGGAAAGTGGTCACCACCGCCCATGGAGCTCGCTGTCTTATTAGTGGCATAACTTGACACTAATAAGACAGCAAAGTACGTTACCCACCCCGAGAACTAAGATGGTGTGTCTCGTGTGCCAGTAATTTCGATGGCTCCCTCGCCCTTCAAACCGAAACCCAGCAGTGCAAACACTGCTATTTCACGGCAGAAATACTTAGGCAAGGGGGTGGTACTTCCCCAGACGGACTTTGCACAAAAGCCCTACCACCTTCAAAACTTCGGAGATAAGGGGGAGAGGGAATGTTTTTATTTTTTCATCATAACCAAGAGCAGCTTTTAACAACAAAAAACACCTTTTAAAAGCTAAAATCTCTAGAACTGTTCGGAAACGACTGATAAAAGTGTACATCTGGAGCATTGCATTATATGGTTGTGAGACGTGGACTCTAACACAAAGAGATAGAGAGAGGTTAGAAGCGTTTGAGATGTGGTGTTGGAGGAGAATGGAAGGGATCAGTTGGACAGAGAAAAAGACAAACGAGGAAGTTCTAGATTTGGTTAAAGAGAAGAGAAATTTGCTGAGAACCATCGAAAATAGAAGAGGGACGATGGTCGGACACCTGATAAGACATGACACTTTCATAAAGAATATTATTGAAGGAAAAGTAGAGGGCAGAAGAGGAAGAGGAAGACCAAGACGCACTTATTTTGACCAGATAAAAGAGAGAATAACGTCGAGTCTTATCAGGATGTCAAATCATTGGCAGAGGACAGAGAGAAATGGAGATTGCTCCACCGACAAGAGCGCGGCTCTTAAATATGAGAAGAACCAAGAGTCGTAACATACAAAAACCTATTTTGGAATGTATGTACAAGTACATGCTACATGCTTTCATAAATGCTCATGCATGTATGAAAGGATTGATGAAGGTTCAGGAAGCAAGGGAAGTATGTCAAGATCGTAGCAGGTGGAGAACTGTGGTCTCTGCCTACCCCGACGGGAACAAGGCGTGATGTTATGTATGTATGTACAAGTAAAGCTCTATCAAATGATACCCCTTTCAACTTAGTAACAAATGTTTAAAAATTTTCCCCCTCTCATTTGGGCCCTCTATACAACACTAATATTTTTTTTTCATTTGCAATTAATTTAAGCAATCATATTCTAAAACTACTCCAAACTTCAAGTCGATAGCATGAGTGGTTGCTGAGATATACAAGTGCGACAGACAGACAGACAGACGAACTCGCACTATACGGGTTTCGTTTTGACCATTTGGGTCTGGAACCCTAAAAATTAAATATTTTTAACACAAACAGGAAAAAAAGTCAAAAGAAGTATTTCTTTGGAAAACAAAGCACTCTAAGTTCAAGGTAAATGCCCTTTTCCCCTCACCTTCAGGTAATTAGAAAAAAAAATGGCAACAAATTAAATGATTCCCAAAATATTTTTTTATACCCCAATACACTTCAGATAAAATGTATGAAAGTACACCAAATTGGCTCAACGTACAACAAATTTATTTTAAAGAAATTTTAAATCTTAGCCTTTAGTGTGGGCGTTGTCTTTTATACGCAAATACTATACCTACTAAAGAATTCGGACTCCTTGCTCCGCTCGGAATAGAAGGAATACTAATTTATTTTACTATGGGATGACATCTGCCATTGTGTCTCAAGTTGAACTGTCAAATCATCAAACGTGATTTGACATACTCATACAAAATTTACAGAACGAAGCCTATGCCGTATTTAAGGGCAATACACACCAAAGCCGCCGGCCCGCCGACACAGCCCGCCGACACAACCCGGCGGCCTATTCAAAAGAATCATGTCGGCAATCATGTTGGAAATTTGCCGCCGACATGTCAGCGACTTGCGTAGGTACATATAAATGTCGAGCAGCCGACATGTCGCCGACAAAGTTTTCCGCCGTGTAATGAGTGAAGTCGCCAACATAGCCCGCTGACAAAAACATACATAACATCAGGCCTTGTTCCCGTCGGGGTAGGCAGAGACCACAGTTCTCCACCTGCTACGATCTTGACATTTCCCTTGCTTCCTGAACTTACATCAATTCTTTCATACATACTCGTCGGTTTAGGGTACTTTTAACCTGGCTTTTATTCAGAACGTCCTTAATTTGGTCCTGGTACGTTCGCCGAGGCCTTCCCTTTCCAACGTTTCCATTCACTCTCGCCTTGTAGATTTCTTTCGTCAATCTTCCTTCATTCATCCTCTCTACATGACCAAACCATCTCAGCATCCCTTTCTCAATTTTTGTCACTACGTCTTCTTTTACGCCACAACGTTCTCTTATCACACTATTTCTAATTCTGTCACTCAATTTCACACCAATCATACTCCTCAACGCTCTTATTTCTACTGCATTAATTCTACTTTCATGCTTTTACTGCCATACCCAGCTTTCACTGCTGTACATCAGTGTTGGTACCAAAAAGTACCAAAAAGTAAGTACCAAAAAGTTGCCAACATATGTCGGCGGGTCGGTGACTTTGGTGTGTAGTGGCCTTTACAATGACTGAATGGACGTCAGAATTCACCCTGCGTCCAATTTGATACAGTCAAGAGCACATCAAGCTTGACTCACTGGACTTTCTACCATAGGTACTTATTCGAATAGACGTACAGGCTAGAGTCGCATTGCGAGTGTCAAGCTAGAGCTACCGTTGACTGTACAATTTTAGGGCTTTCGCTGGTTCGCAATATATTGTCACACGATACTCAAAAGGATGCAGTTGAATATCTCTTAGCTGCCTTTTACAAAACCCAAGGGTATAATTCTTAGCCTCCACCAATTGTAACTGTCGATTCGATAAGTAAATTTGAAGTAGGAGCAAGAAATAAATAAAAGACAATGCTATGAGTGAGCTTAACGCAAAATCTGTCAAAAACTCTGTAGAGTAATAATATACCTTGTATCACGATATCTCTTTTCATAGGTGTCATAATAGGCATCCGCATTCTTCTGCATATCGTATCACCATAATTAAGGTATTCCGCGTTACCAGAAACAAAGCTAACAGGCGTAATGTCTATGGTACGGTCAACCGCACGTCGATGGAAACATATTTAACTCTATTACCATGTCATAAAGTCCAAAGTGCTTCTACTGACGTGCTGTTTGGTGTACATCACATTAGAACATACCATATGTTCTTTGCTGTGAGTATGAAAGAAGTCTTGCTTCTTAGTCCTAAAAACCATAAATATACCTAGTCTCTAGTCTGCTAAGATACAAATTACTTTACAAGTCACGTCCCTGAAACAAAATAGTCGCTTCTGTTTGTAGTCAAATTACTCTTTGACCTCATATACGAGAGGAGTCCGTATCATAAAACATTCATAGTAGATTACTGCGGATGTTGTGTTACGGCCTTATTCTCTTCTTATGACCTAGAGTGGCAGACGAGCGGCTTTATAACTGCAAGACCAAACTTCTTATAGTTCGTCCGCGTTATAATGCAGTAAGTCATTAATGTAAATGCAGGGTAAAGGTTTATTCACAATGGAGTTGAAATGCAAAAAAAACCTTTTTAAATTTTTCATTATTTTTTTTAATTTTTAAGACACAACGGAAACTACCGCTTCTTTCGAAGTTTTACCTTCAGTTAGTCATTGTGCATATATGATTTCATAATTTTAAGCTACGTGATTGGTTACGGGGCTTGGGTCCCAGCGGCGGAAAGCGATAACTCACTGCATTCTTAAGATGGACGAACTATAATTTTTATCTAGACTATACAGGCTGTTAGGGACAGCTTTCACTTACCATCAGGTGGCCCACTTGCTCGTTTGTTCACTTGACATTTAAAAAAAACTTAAAGGATATGATCAGTCAACAAAACTGAACCACTCTCCGTGAATGTAACTTCACGAAATGAAATAAAAACCAAAATTGTATAGGTACTTGATTGGACAGTTTTTAGCCTGGAGAGGTAGAATTCTTCTGTGTGACAGGCTTCGTCTGTGAAATTCTGGAGAGAGCGTGCCTATCCAGCAGTAGACTTTTACTGGCATGTCATGAAGATTGGAATGTTCCAGACTATGTTAGATATTATCTATCATATTTTATTACATGTATGGATTCTTTACAGATTTATTGAAGCTGACTGATCGGGTCAGAAACACCATACTGCGCTCTACAACACAAATAGCCGACGTAGCCTATACCGCCGCCAAGCTCAAATGGGACTGGGCAGGCCACGTGTCCCGTTTGCCGCCGGATCTATGGGCCAAGACCACCACCACCTGGCAGCCGCAAACTGACAAAAGGCGTCGAGGCCGACCAAGGTGCCGATGGCGCGATGAACTTGACGCCTTTTGCAAGCCTTGCCAGGGCTTTAGATAGGGACCAATGGAGGGTAGAGAGAGGCCTTTGCCCAGCAGTGGGACACTACAGGCTAGATAAAATAAGAAAGAAGTAAATGAAAATATAGCGAGTCTTCCGATGCGTGCTATGGTAGCAGCAAAGAAACGGCAAGAGACCACTACAGCACGGCCTACTTCAAGAGTCAATTTTGTCAAGTGAGTTTCTTGTGTTTCTCTGTATAGCAGCCCGTATGCCTACGCCCTTATGGCCTTGTTCCTAAGTATTGCATTAAGGGCCTTTGTGAGCGCACCTTTGTAGCTATCGACAAATTTTTAATGTAACGCGTTCCTCTTTTGTAGCTTCCCGCAGGGAATTGTTCTTCTGATTGTATGTGGAAGTATAAAGTATAATTCTATGCAGTGTAAAAGGAGAACAAAAATATAAAGACAAGACAAGACAAATTTTGAATAACAATAAGTTACAGGTCATAGAATAGATCTAATAAATTCAAATAAAATTTATAGATTCAAATAATAAAAAAAAAAACAAATATTAAAATATTAAAGTAAAATATCGTTGGATATAATTCATATTCCACATTAACAAAATTAACTAAACTATTATGCGAGTGAGCTACTAGTAGTGAGCAGTGGTGCCGTAAACTCTTTAAACGAGTAGACTGTTTTAACAGCCAGTCTTTCAGTCTGGTTTTAAAATTCATAGTGGAAGAAGCATTTTTTACCGATTCCGGTAGTCAGTTGTAGACCGTAGGGCCTAATACATACACCGTTCGCTCTGACTTAGAAAGCCTATTATATGAGGTATTGCCTTCAGTGAGTTACTGTACCTCAAATAGTGCCGTTGGCCTTCTCCTTTCTTAGGAAACATATCCAAGTGTTCGTGCGTGAACAGCTTGGGATATTTGATATATAAAGAGACTTGGCAATGTCATAATTTTAAGTTTGTCAAAGTACTCTTTAAATAAGGTCGTTTAGGACGTAGTAAATAAGCGAGTTGGATTTAACATAATTTGGAACAGTATTTTCGCAATTTCGTATACAGGATGTAAGAGCCAGGTTCCCGAATACTGAAAGGGACTAAACAACTTTCAATGAGTAAAACTTTCAGATATTGAAAAAGTATCGGCCTCTCCATACAAACTGTCCAATCGAATTTGCAACTTTATATGGAGAGGCCGATTTTTTTTAATTTCCTAAAATTTTTGTTCGGTTACGTTGAATGATTATGCCCTTGCAATTTTCGGAAAACTTGACCTTACGCCTACACCAGGTATTTTTTGGACCCTCCAACCAAATTTGGGGCATGCCCCGTCCACCCACAGGAATTTCCTATTGGTAGGTGGACGGGTAAATAACTTTTTCCCCTCCACCTATTACTCAATGTACAAACCTGAACAACATACCCAAACAAAAAATGGGTCGAAAAACATTATTTCTTGCTATCCCTATTAATGTATTGGAATTTGTATGAAGACTAAAATGTTTTCTTGGTTTCTTTAGGAAAGTTGTTCAGTTTAACTTTCTTAATAATTAACCAAAATTTGGCCTGAGGTCAAAAATTACCCTTAATAAAAAAAAATTGGTGGTACGGAATCCTTGGCTTGTATATGTCTCGCATTTAGCCGCTTTTAATTATATTACCTCTTACTTTTTTAAGGAAGCCAGTTAAAAGGCACAGCGATAAATTATTAATTAACCAATCCGCCCCAAAACTTTTCCAGACGGTCTCAAAGATAAATGAGAATTTAATTTATATTAATGGGAAAGTCCTGTTGTTATATTTTAAGACGTTTGAAGGTTAAAATTATATATCTTTACATTAAATTACTTGATTTGGCATATATTTCTTCCTTAATTAAATTAGTTCATATACTTCTTAATTTTAATCTTAAATAGCCCCTAATTGTCCCACTGCTGGGCAAAGGCCTACCTTCGTTCTCTCTAAGACGTCCCATCCTCTACTTCCTCCGGCCAATAAGTTTGAAAGGCGTCAAGCCGTCAAGGCGTCATAGACGCGCGACCGACTGCACCAACGCTTCGGTTGGCGCCATGGACCGCAGTTGTTAATGACTGCAATATGTAAGTTAGTACGATACGCAGGACGCTGCTGCAGTGATACAAAATCGCGTTACCATAGACGCGCGACCGACTGCACCAACGCTTCGGTTGGCGCCATGGACCGCAGTTGTTGATGACTCCAATATGTAAGTTAGTACGATAGGCAGGACGCTGCTACTCTGTACCCATCCTCCGGTTTAAAATCCGTTTGGTCCTTTAGACACTGCGACTTTTTGCATCGATATAATCGCGATGCAGTGCAGTATCAATAAAGTAGCCTACAGTGATACAGAATCGTGTGTTTGTTTTGACTTTTGAAGCAAAGATTTTAGTATACGACCAAAGAATACGACGTTGTCTATCGTATCGATGCTGTACCACGCTTGCACCACGACTGCATCTCGATTCTACGAATATCTATGGTAAAAGTCGCAGTGTGTAGCCTCTTAAACGCCTTTTACTACAACCACGGATAATAGAAGGGGTGGTACTATTCGCAGCACCACACAGGCATTGGCACGGGTGAGGAATAAATTGTATACAGTGCAAGAGTTCTTCGATGAAAAATAATTTTGTATGTCAGTCAGCCAGGCAATCCTTTATTATCCATATTAAAATATTATTTTCATTTTAATTTCTTTTGTTTAAAATTAAATAAAATTGTATTTTATTGTATATTATTCAAATTTTTGTTTCTGTTTTTAATTCAATTTTATTTTTCTTAATATTAAATATCTATATTTGTAATCTCACTTAATCCTGCATGTTAATTTAAAAAACAATATTTTTAGTATTTAAATTTCATTTTTTAAGTTAAGATTTTATGTTATTTGAAATTTTCTTTCTGGTTCTAAATTATGTGAATCTGTCTCGTACCTTTAATAATTGTCGTATTTTTAGGGTTCCGATACCAAAATGGTAAAAAAAAGGAACCCTTATGGTGCCGCTCTGTCTGTCTGTCTGTCTGTCCGTCTGTCTGTCACACCTCTATATCTCAGCAACCACTTACGCTATCGAGCTGAAATTTGGAATAGTTTTAGAATATAGTTGCCCAACTTAATTGCACATGAAAACTTTTTGAAAAAAGTATGATTATTAATGTAAAGGGGGCCAAAATAGGGGGGGCCAAATTTCAAATTGTCGCTACTAGGTCGAGTGGGGTATCATATGAAAGGGCTTTACTTGTACATTTTAAAATATATTTTTGTATTTTTTTAAGTTTCTTAGTTTTCAAGTTATGATGAAAAATGTCAAAAAAAATACCATTCCCCCCCCCCTTATCTCCGAAGTTTGAGTAAGGGAAAATCTGAATTAATTACAGTTGACAGAGGTTTATGTAAACTTTATAGCAAAAATAAAACGATCTTTCTAAGTTGCACAGTTTTTCAGAAATCTGCAAAAAACCTTTACAAACAAATTTAGTTTTGCGGTCCTGAAAATGGACTTTATTGCTTCCAAAAATACTATAGGTATATCGGAACCCTCGGCGCGCGAGTCCGACTCGCACTTGACCGTTTTTTTTTAATTAAGTTGCTTGTAATTTTACATAACTTTGCTGTGCCCTCCTGGGTCCATATATCATACTGATTCTTACGAATAATGTTACCATAATTTTACTATATGGTGTGCAATAAATATTTTGATTTTGGAAATGTACTAAATTTAGGGTGATGAATACCAGGAACAAACAGAAACTTGTTCAAGGACGTACATGTAATTAGAAGTTAGGCGAACTCAGAACCAGTCATTAATAAGCAACTCAACTCTCTATGAAGTTTCACAAGATTTCAAATTATAAAGTACCTAATTATAGAGTACTTTATAAGCTAAGGAGCGTGTATGAAAGGGTCTGAGAGTGAAAGAAGCAAGGAAACAATGTCAAGATCGTAGCAGTTCGAAGAAGAGTCTCTGCCTACCCATGAGAAACCAAAGAGATTTTAACCAGCGCCACAGGATATACAGCGCAGCGAGGTTAAAATCTCTATTAGGTGATAGCGTATTTTATACATTCTGGTGCCCGAGACTTCGTCTGCGCAGGATAAATTTTAGCCTATGTGTTATTCTGATGTATAAACTATATTATTGTAAAGTTTCATTAAAATCCATTCAGTAGTTTTTACGTGAAATAGTAACAAACATCCACACTTACTAACTTTCGCGTTTATAATGTTAGTAGAATAGCCATCCTATTCTTTTAGAGTTTTTTTTTTCATAGAAATAACATTCTTCAGCTTTATTATCGTTATTTCTTATTATAGGTATTCATTTAATGAAATTATTAACTTAATCAACAATAAAATCATAATAAAGTCAAATACATTAAACCAAAAAAATATTAAATTAAAGTATTAAAAAAAAGATGTCAAAAATAAAGTCCCCACACTGGACTTCTACTTAGTCAAAAAGCCCTCCCCGAATCGTACCGGACGCAAAGGTGCCCATGACACTCGCCGCGTTGCCACGTTGAATGGCAATGGACAACCTTTGCGCCAGGTAGGATCCGGAGCGAGCATCGTACCCCTTCTCTCGGAGTCGACGGCCAATCTCCTTCACGAAGGCAATAGCCTCCAACCCCCAGCTACCTGTGGTCTCAAACGCCAACGGGACAAAGTAATAATTAGCGTCCAAAACTGAGTATTTGTCCCGCTTTTTGTCAGCCGCAGCTTCAGCGGCAGCCCTGGCGACCCGCATCGTGCCTCCAAGATGTGAAGCAGCGAAAGTGCTGACGCACGTGGCGTCCCACAATAAGCACTTTCCACGCTCCCACGGTACCAGTGTTAGGCCATCGGGTCTCTTGCCATCAGAACGACTAAGACCCGGCGGCTCCAACATACAGGGAACGTCAGCCGAAATCAGGGCCCTTCGGACAATGTCGTTAAGGGCGTGGTGACGAGGGAATCTCCCCGAGCACCGACAGCAGCTCAACGCGTGATGACCATTGGCTTCCACCATGGAGCCGCAGATGCATTGATGTGGTTGGCAAACATCGCAGCCCAGGCGGAGCGCCACAGCCACACGCATAGAGCTATTGTCGAGCAGTGTTCCCATATGTGGTGAAGGCAAAGCCTGCAGCCACGCCCCCGACTCAGGTTTTGATACTGCCCTCAGTCTGGCCAGGTCTGCCCCAGCGGCAGTGCCCATGAGTCGATCGAGGATAGACTTGCACCCTATATCATCCCAGGCTCGTTGTACGTCTGGGTTATCAGGCACGTACGTGGTCGGGAAGAGAGCTGTCAACCCTATCAACGCTTCAGCTGCAAAAGGTATACTGGTATTGTTTCCATTGGATGAAATTTCAGAGACAAGACTAGCAACCCCATGCGCCGAAGCGAGAAAAGCCGGCAAACCGACATCCCGCACACGCCGCACACCCAAACCCCCATGCCTGATGGGAAGAGACGCCTGACTCCACTGTTCTTCACTTAAGAAAACATTTAAAACAGTTTCGACCGTGAATTTTAAAGCTTCGTCGAAAGATGATACAGTGTCTGTATACAGCCAGGTTGGGGCCGTCCTCAAGAGGTACGTTATCTTGGGCAATGCGAAACACATTCTTAACAAAACCAGGGCAACATGCGCGGAAATGCTTTTAAGACGTTCCTTAGCGAGGAGGAGAAGATGTCTCCTAACTTCCAGAGCATCAGGAATAGCCTCTGGAAAAATAGGCGAACCTAGGAGATTAAAAGTAGCTTCAGACAGCTTCTTAAGGCCAGGAAGCAAGGCATTGAAAATTGGAAAGGAAGAACACGTTGTGGGCCCGCAACAGAAAAACTCGCATTTGGTCGCATTCACTTCCAGCCCCAGCTCTTTGAAACGGGGAAGCAACGTCCGCAGGTCTTGCTCCACGTCCTCAGGCTTTCCCCCTATGATACCTTCAGCTTACAAACATATTCTGTGACAGATCGAATTGCTGTCTACCGTAACATCCCATGAAACAGCCACTTCAGGACAGGGAGCTCCTGTAGTGTGCCCATTACTGCCACCGCTAGATGGCGACACTGGGATATTGCAACTCGGTATTGTTAGTGTTACGGTGTTTATTTATGTAGGACCGCAACATTTTGATCCGCGTCTTCCTGGTGACCTGAATTGTATTGTGATATATTATAATAAAGTGATAGTACTGTAATAAGTGGCTTTCCCTTCTTCATAAATAGCGAGGGTCATCTTCGCTATACTCCCACTACAACCCCAGCAAAAATACGTGGTACTTAGGAGGGTATTTACCATAGTCACTACGCTTGTAAGTGTTGCGTCTGGCGACCGCTGTTGTTGGTGACCGCAGTAAGTAAGATGGTACAATACACAGGAAGATGCTGCTGCCCATCCACGGGTAGAAATGGGTTGATACTATTCTTTGCCGGCACCACATGGACTAACGAGAAGAAAATAATTATGTCGTAAAAAATTTCGCCTGTACAGGATGCAACAAAATGGTTATAACAACCCTGAAGGATAAGATTCTGCCTTTGAATCTGAACAACTTTCCCCAAGGAACATTAAGTCGAAATACGAATAAACTTTTCCGTGCGAATTTTTTGCCAAGCTATTAGCAATTTTTTTTTTTGTGCAAATTAGGTAGTAATTCAAGTGAAAGCCGCTATCACATAAATGTCGCCCTTCTAGCTAACCGTTATATCTCGCAAACCGTTATACGAGTATCTGTACTGACAATGCCATTAGATCGGTCTTATCATTATGCACAAGTCCTCTCTAATCGTCATTTCTGTATCGTTTACCGTTTCAAAGATATGTCGTGTTTTTAGTTAGCAATATCTGCATAGGTGGTCATTTATGTTCTTGCTATTTGTTGTATGAACATAGACCAGTTAGCAAGATCCTTTCCATTAAGCAAACTGGAGGCTTAAATGCAATGTTTACATTAATATTTACACTTAGAACTCTCTCTAGAGGTTAGTGTTTCCTCTAGAGAATAATTGCATTTGTACTTAGTTGTGTTATAGTTGCCTAAAACACTACTTAAAATACTTACAAAGCTAAATAAAAGTACCTAAAAAAAATAAAAATATTGATTATAAACCCAAATGTTAGAAACTTAATGTTGTATTTTAATAAAACGTTGACAAGCAATCGTTTAATTATTTCAAATGAATAAAAACAATGGTGGTAGTTTTATTTATATGTTTAGACGAATAATAGAAAAATATCAACGTTACATCTGACTTTCTTACCCGAAAAACGAAAACAAAGTTCTCACAGAGTGTCATATCTGCTTAGAATGAGTATAAATAAATAAATAGAGTTGAGAGTTATCCGGCTTATATTAACTTAAAGAACTAGCTAAGAGCTGTTCTAATATATATTATTAAGTAATGCGTATTTAAAAAAACCGGTCAAGTGCGAGTCGGACTCGCGCGCCGAGGGTTCCGATATACCTATAGTATTTTTGGAAGCAATAAAGTCCATTTTCAGGACCGCAAAACTAAATTTGTTTTTAAAGGTTTTTTGCAGATTTCTGAAAAACTGTGCAACTTAGAAAGATCGTTTTATTTTTGCTGCAAAGTTTACATGAACCCCTGTCAACTGTAATTAATTCAGATTTTTCCTTACTCAAACTTCGGAGATAAGGGGGGGGGAATGGTATTTTTTTTGACATTTTTCATCTTAACTTGAAAACTAAGAAACTTAAAAAAATACAAAAATATATTTTGAAATGTACAAGTAAAGCCCTTTCATATGATACCCCACTCGACCTAGTAGCGACAATTTGAAATTTGGCTCCCCCTATTTTGGCCCCCTTTACATTAATAATCATACTTTTTTCAAAAATTTTTCATATGCAGTTAAGTTGGGCAACTATATTCTAAAACCATTCCAAATTTCAGGTCGATAGCATAAGTGGTTGCTGAGATATAGAGGTGTGACAGACAGACGGACAGACAGACAGACAGACAGAGCGGCACCATAAGGGTTCCTTTTTTTTACCATTTTGGTATCGGAACCCTAAAAACGTAATTATAGCATCATGATTGTAACGTGAAACCGAAAATGGGTTGCCCTGGAAAAGTAACAATTTCGGTTTGTAACGGTTAGCTAGAATGGCGACATTTGATAGGGAGGGTGGAGGTCCTCCCATAGAAAATTAAAATTTTTCATTGTAATACGAACCATATTCCTGAGGGAAAGTTGTTCAGTTTCATGGGCAGAATCACATCCTTCAGGGTTGATATACCATTTCTGTTACACCTTGTATTCATTCTTATCCATGTGTTTTGATGGAGTTGTTCAGTTTTTGAGTATCTGAAAAAATATATTTATGTACAGTCTGCTCCTGATTTAACTTACCCCCCTAGCGTGCTCCCCTACCGCGCGTTTTTGAGAACTGTTTAAACAGCCTAAACAACCAGGACACTTTCCGAAATAGTGTCATCTATTTTTGAATAATAGAACTACGTAATAAGACCCTCATAATCTAAAATGCGTATGCTTATTTCATGCACCTTGTCTATAGCCTGCCTGGCGTAGTGGTTTTAGCCGTTTCATGACAAACATTGAGCTCACGGGTCGAATTTGAGGCCTGAGATGTGTATATTTTTTGTCTCCACTTTTTAAAATTATAATATTAATTCATAGTTTAAGTAATGTGGTGTTAAAACAAACAAAATATAAATATTTTTAGACAGTTTATTAAAAATTTCAAACTAGACACTAAAGAATCATCGTTTTTTATCTCAAAAGAACCAACATGTAAGTATTACAATCTACATCTTTTGATATTTTTGAAATGATTCTAATATACAAAAATAAAAATTAATAACAAAAGAAAACAATCCAAAATATAAAAATATTAAGACTTGCAAGATCAAAGGTTCCTCCTGGGTTGGTTGACATGTTTACTTCACTAGATTTTCATCCATATTTTACCGAAATGAATTTTATTTCTTTAGTAAAGTGTATTTGTTCTCCCAATCAAAATTTTATAGTCTTGCTTCACGATGAGCTACGGACAGTTTATTTCTTTTTGACCAGCTGCACGAAAATGTTATATGTTATATTACTTCCTCGGGGTTAACTTTGACAATATCATGATGATGATGTTCCTTTGCTGTTGCTTAATTAACATCGCCAGTTTTTCGTATTGTCGAACCCACAAACGCACCGTTTTAACTAATAAAAGGAGAAAACAAATAAATTATGCGAACACCACAACACTTCACTCTTGCTTTATTTATTTTCCACAAATTTTCTACTTACTGCGATATTAAACTTTCCAGAAATACTTTTCATACTATTATTCCCATAGTGTTATAATTTTGCACTTTAAAAATCAGTTTAATGCCACATGATAAATAATTGAAGAAATCGTGTAACTAAGAGCATCACAAAGCGAATTTTGATTTGTATCCTGGTGCAAACTAACTTCATTGTTATATTGTTAGCAAACGACCTTCATTGTTATATGTTCGCGTCACTTGCTCTGCTATCATAGCAGATCAAAACATAGGATGACAAATTTTATCAAACTCTCAACAAGCTTACGAGTAATAGCGCATTGGTTAAGGGTAAATTAATTAATCGTAACGAATCGGGTTCGATACCCAACAACCTCATAAAATTGTTTTTGTTACAAAAACATAATTATAGTTTAATGGAATCTAAGAAAACACAAAATAAGTAAAATGAATACGATCTGACCGACTAACGAGCCCAGATCAGGTTTGAGCAGATCAGGTTAAATTACCATTTTAACTGGGGGTCAGGTAATGCAAACTTTGACTGTACGAATAAACCTGTTTATTTTACCTTAAGAATTTTCAAATTCAATATGTTACAACATTATTCATTTGCTAAATTAATTGTCTAATTAGTATCTTATAATATTATCATGTCAGTTTCATTCGAAATTAAGATTTCGATTACTTACGAAATTTCTGTACACAAGTTAATTTTTATTTATTTAATTAAACAGCAAATTAATTAATTTCGATATTTTAGATAGAGCAATAAATTTAACTGCTGTTTTATTCTAATTAGGTTGTAAGATAAATTTTTACTTAATTATGGTGTAATAACTTGTTACGACTCGATACAAGTTATCTTTGATCTCGATGCTATTTGCAGAAGAATTTAATTTATTATGATTGATTTTTTAAAATTGATATCTTGAGTCTCAAAATCAACAACAATATATGCTCGGCTAGCTATCAAGAACAATGTAGCTTGAAATGTGGTAGGACTTTTATGGAAACTCCGGTGTTGGAGGTACCACCTTGCCTAATTCTAGCAAGAAGCAGCACTGCAGTGTTGTCGTTTAAAGGATAAGGAAGTCAGTGAAAATAACAGCATCTTAGTTTTCAGGATGGGCAACGCGCTTTGCTGTCTTATTAGTGTCATAGTACGTCCCAAACAAGACAGTACGTGCCATAGCGGGGATGACACCTTTGCATCAGGTGGCTTATCTGCTTGTCTTCTCTCTCAATTGTGAAATAAAAAAACTTGGCCAAAAAATATAAATAAATAAATAAATAATAAATAAATAAATTACTTTATTTTTTCTCTCTCACAAACGAAACTTATGATCAAGGTACATGGTTACTTAAAATAAGGAAAATATAAAGATAATACAAGTTTCCTTTGTGAGAGTCTGGTGTCCATACTAGGATAAACCTGTGTCACAGAGCACCAGGCTCTCACCCTACAGTCACTGGAGCAGACAAGATATTTCCTGGGCTTTCACCTTCTATTGCGCAAGTACGTACGTAAGAAAAGAATCATAAACAGAAGTTATGTTAATATAATAAAAAATAAAAAAAATAAACAAATTCAGTTAAAGAAGTGTATGTGTTTGTACGGATGTATCTTTGCATGTGTGTAAATATGCGCGCGTGTGTGTGTGTGTGTGTTTATGTGTGTGTGTGTGCTTGTGTGTGTGAGTTTGTGTGTACAGAGCATGTGTGAGTTGGTGTGTGAGTAAATTAAAATTTGCTATGTGATTATCTGTAATAACTTTTCTGTGCCATAATAGTCGAATGTCTCTAAACTTTCTCGGATTTTTGATTTAAATAGAAATGAAGACATATTTCTTATATTATTAATCTTTTTGCTAAATGTGTTATAAATCCGTGGCGCAATAAAATTATAATGCCTTTGAGCGAATGTACTTTTTGTAATAGGAACTGGGCAGCGATTATGTCTTTTGTTAGTGACTGGTAAGTGAGGGACTGTCTTTTTGTGGTAGCGACGTAAGCACTGGTATATAAACATTTTCCTAACACTGAGTGTACAAGATTTTTTGTACAGTTCATTGGTGGGAAATCTGTACGGTAGTTTCAGGAGCACTTTTAGAACCGCCCTTTGCGAAGTTTCTGCTTCTTTTAGGTGTGTTTTGGCAGCACTACCCCATATGCATATACAATACAAGACAATCGACTCACACAAAGCCTTATAGACATGGATCAGTAGATGGAAGTCAGCTACCTGCCTAAGATTCTTAAAGACGTAAATGAGTCTTCGTATACGAGCAGAAACTAATGAGATTTGGGCATCCCAGCGCAAATGTTGGTCAACTTGAACTCCCAAATATCGAACTGTAGCTGCTCTTTCAAGCTGTTTGCAGGAACACGAAGGGCGTTCGTCACTAGGGTGCTTGTTACATGGATGGACATGGATTCTAACAGCGAAATTGCGGTCAGAAGACGATACTGCAGTTTTACTGAAACACATGTATTTTGTTTTTGCGGCGTTTAGCGATAGCAAGTTATTTTCTAGCCAACAAGTTACATTTGCTATACCCGCCTCAGCCAGATACCGAGTTTTCTCCCATGTCTCGCCATGAAAGAGCACCACAGTGTCGTCAGCAAACATGATAAGTTCTGCACCTTCAAGTTCTAGCTTGCACAACTCATTTATGTAGAGCAGGAATAGGGTAGGTCCAAGCGTACTCCCTTGAGGGACACCGTACAAGATAGGTTTCTCATCACTGACGTTCAGACCAAGCCGCACACGTTGTTGTCGATTTGATAAATAATCACTGAACCAATTTAATTGATTTCCCCTTATACCTATATTTTCAATCCGTCTCAGAAGGATGGGTACTGAAACTGTATCAAAAGCTTTTTGTAAATCGAGGAAAATTCCGATACATTTCTCCCCTTTGTCAAGATAGGATGTTATTAGTGATGTAAGTTTCAATACCGCATCTTCTGTAGACCGATTAGCTCGAAAACCAAATTGGTTCTCTGAAATTATTTTGTTACTCTCGAGGTAATTTACTAGCCTTTTATTGACCGATTTTTCCAATACTTTGGACAAGGTAGGTAAAATTGATATAGGACGGTAATTTGTGGGTTCACTTTTATCTCCGGATTTAAAGATAGGCGTAATGAGTGCCTTTTTAAAGGCAGTGGGAAATATACCTGTTTCAAAGCTGAGATTACATAGGTATGAAAGGGGTGCAGCAAGAACATTTTTAACTTTCTTAATAAAGGCTGTCGAAATACCATCATCCCCGACTGAATTACTCATTTTTAATTCCAATATTATTTTAAGTATTTCATTTTCATCAGTAGGTAATAAAGTAAGAGATGATGAGGGGGTGTTTCTTGAATAAACGTTTTTTGCTAGTTGAATATCGGTTGTATTTAATTCATAAAGGATTTTATTTGCTAAGTTACTTCCCACGCATACCAAAAACAAATTAACTTCGTTCAAGGAATTTTGTGGTGTATCTTTTATTAGTAGTAATTCATTGTTTGATTTATTAGACTTCCCTGACTGTATATTGCATACTTCTTTGACTGTATTCCAGGTTTCCTTGGGATTATTAGTGTATTTAACAAATTTGTTTTTGTAATAGTCACTTTTTAAAGTTTTTACAATTTTGGTGCACCAGTTCCTATGGCTGCTGTATTTTTTACGTAATTGATCATTGTCCGGTAAAGATTTTTGACGCATGTGCATTTGGTCTCTTTTCCGTAAAATTTTAACTACACCAGGAGTGATCCAAGGCTTTAGAGGTGTTAGTTTTCTTGAAAAAATCCTTATCAACGAGTTATTGCACAATACATTTCGCAGTTGATCAGTCATCCATTTCAGAGCAAGGTTAACATCAGATTTTGCAAAGTATTCCCCCCAAGGTAGGCGTAGCAAATCATCTTTGATAGCATCATAATTTAGGATAGTTTTTTGCCGCGTTGGAAGAATAGATCTTATATTACTAGTATTTATTATAAGGAGTATAGGGCAGTGATCAGTTAACCTATTAAATACAAAGGTTTGCCATTTTTTATTACTTTTGATCATAAAATGATCCAAGCAAGTAGTCCCTCTTGTGGGTTTATTTACCCCCGGCAAAAGCCCATGGGAAGCTACGATACACAGGTACTCTACAGCATGACTATTTTGATGATGACCATCCGGAAGAATATCAAAGTTCATGTCTCCTGTAAGGATGACATCTTTAGAGGTTATATTACTAAGAACCTCATCCAAAGATTCCAAGTACTTGCTAGGGTTTTTATTATATTGTGGAGGGCGATAAGTACAAACTATACTCAGCTCATTATTATTTATGTTAAGAATAAGAAAATTTCCATCCTCTTGGTTTGGTTCAAATGCAGTAACATTAATTTCGAATTTGGCATATGCTACCACTCCATCATTCTGATTGATGTAATTTTTTGTGTAGAACATTCTATAATTTGTGATTTCAGGTGGGATAAAACTGTCGTTAGTCCAACATTCAGTTAAAACTAATATATCTATATCAATTAGTAGCGATGAGCAAAATGCAACAAATACATCAAAGTTTGAATTAATACTGCAAATATTCACTGTTAATATAGACAACTGTTTATTGTGTGCAGTTATAACAGGTAAATTACGAGGTATTTGCGTGAGATCTCTAATCAATGTACACGGAATATTATTGTTTTCTTTATCAATGTCGTCATTTATATCATTGTTAAGACAGTTGAATTTTAAAGTCAGTTATAAAATGAGCATAATTAAGAAAACAAGAGTAACAGAAATTAAATTTGTATTTAGAAAGCAAGAGTACATAGACGAATGCACAATTTGAGAGTATGAACCGCCATAGCAAATGAAGTGTGTTGAGTGTGAGTGTATATATGTGTCTAAGTGTGTATGTGTAAATAAGTGTGTATGTGTATATAGGTGTGTAAGCGTAATTATCAACGTGTAAGTGAGCGTGCTTAAAATGACAAAGTGAACATGCAAGTATGTTATAACTTAAGAAGTTTACAATTAAACATAGCAAGACAAAAAAGCCTAAACAAAAAGATTTAGAAGCTATAACTAGTCAGTCTTCTCGAGAAAGTTCCTTCAAGTCATTTTCGTTATCAATTCGAATCTTTGGGGATCCTTCTTTCTGACGAAGAAACACCCTTCCATGTGAAATCCAACAATACCTATAATTATGCTGTTCAGCGAAAATTCTGGCCAAGTAGAAGATTCTCTTCATTTTTGAAGTAAGACTTTCTGATATGAAAATAAACGCTTTAGGTCCCTCAATATTCAGATGGGTTGTGTTAAGCTTCTCTGGTTTATTTTTGTTGAAGTTTTTCTGGGCGTCTATCAAGTTCTCTTTAGCAGCCACTGTGGTTAGTTCTGCAATTATAGGCTTACTGGAATTTTTGGCGTTCACTCGAAATATATCTTTTATCTCAGAATGAGTGACAGGTGCGCCTATAGTCTGACTTAAGTCAACTACTATTTTAGACAGGTCTTTTTTAGTTTCGCCAATTTTAGAAGGAATATTTCTAAGCTCCACACTTGCTGAACGTGTTTGTCGCTCAAGTTGTTCAATACGGTCTTCTAATTGTTGAGTAGTTTTTGCACACTCTTTTCCGTCTTTCTTCAATCGATCAATGTCGGCGTGTAAATCATCGTATTTTTCCGACAAAAAAGCAATGCTCTCTTTAATCTCTTCATATTTATCGTCAATAGCAGCTTTCATTTCATTAAATCGCTCTTCTTGCTGACTTGATAATGTACTGAATAGACTACGCATTTCTACCATGAATCCCTCCATATTTGCAGCCGAACCCATATTCGGTGGCGAAGTACGGAAAGCACGCCGCTTGGGTGGTCTCTGAACGTCAGTAGAACTCTCATTGAGTTCGTCCATTATACCCACCTCAGGTTCCGATTCGCACTTTTGTAAATTGCTGTTATTAGTATGGGAACTGCCACCCTCATTGAAATCAGGAAAGGTTAGTGGAGTACTGAATTCTTGTGTTGGTGTATTTTTCTTTGGTGGCGTACGTTTGAGCGTCATCATTAAAACGACAGAGTGTTGTTACGTGTACTCGATAATCGGCAATGTCCAGGAGGAATATTTTATGTTTTCTTTGACACCGGAAATACCGCTGATATTCAATAATAATGTAGAAAAGATGTCATATAATACGTAGCGTAGTGGATTAAAAGAGTCGTTGAAACGAAAAATTAAATTTCGTATGCATTCATTACGTAAAAAAGTTAAAACACAATCGGCGTCGTTACGAAATATCGAGATCGAAATATGTAGGTAGTAGGTTGATCCGTCAAGCGAGTGATAGTGTCAACGCCGCCGTGAGTTGTGATTGTGCACGCACACAAGCGCGCAATCAGACAGAGTCAGGCTAGTCACTTACTACTGACGCAGTGGCTTGGAGCGGTGAAACAGGTTCGCAAAGTAGTAGCACGTTGGTAGTTGTATTGGTCACTCCCACATGCACAGTTCCGTTCGTACGTAGTAGCGCCAATCGACGTTCCTTCACTGTGTTTATTTATGCACTCGTATTTTTTGAGGCGAATTAAATTTTGAACAAGAAAGAGCTATGACACGTCTGCTCGCAAGCGAGGTCCGCGGGGAAGAGGGGGGGTCGCCCAAATTAAAGTTAAAATTACAAATTTTTAAAGTAAATCATTCAATTGACGATTACCAACCCTCAAGAGGAGACGGCACATGGAAAATATGATTATTTTTGGGACGTTTTAATCAAACTTCGCGAACAAAAAGGTGCTTCGAAAAAGGTGAAAAAGAGAAGCCAAATAAATGAAGGAAATAAATGAATCAAATACCTACACCTGTACTAGACCAACAAGCAACCCTGAAGTCGCAACGTTAGTTAAAAGCTCTTTAGTCTCGAAGGTTCCTTGCGCACTATACTCGTACATACAGCCTAAGGGGCTGTCCATTAATCCCGTGATCGCAAAGGGGGAGGGGGGTATTCGGAAAGATCATGAAACATCACAAGGGGGAGGGGGGGTAAACTGAGATATTACGTGTATTTATTTTTTTAAACAAAATTTAGTATAATATAGAGAAAAAAAATATTTTTACCGCAAGAAGCGAAACGAAAATACCACACTGAATACTGTTAATACGGTGTATACAGAGTAATAATATTTGTATTGAACTTTAATAAGAAACAATAGATTTTTTTATTTGTGCTTTATTTTGGTACACCAAAAAAAGACATGTGATCTAGGGAGGGGGAGGGGGGTTAGTCTTAAACTTCACCAAGTATCAATAGGGGGGAGGGGGGTAAAAAAATTGCTAAAAAACATCACGTGATTAATGGACGCCCCCTAACCACAAAAACGAGGTGACACACTCTCAATAGGGATTTACATTTTTGAAAATTTAACAATACAAAGAAAAACAAAATGCCATTAGAAAATGCATTAGCTGATGGCGCACTCTATACATAGGAGAGCTCAGTTTAAAATTTTTCATATTTCGATTTTTTTTTCACCTTCCTAACGAAAAGTTGTGCAGTATCATGTACAAGGGTACTGTTAAAAGTACCCTAAACCGACGAGCATGTATGAAAGGATTGATGAAAGTTCAGGAAGCAAGGGAAGTATGTCAAGATCGTAGCAGGTGGAGAACTGTGGTCTATGTCTACTCCGACGGGAACAAGGCGTGATATTATGTATGTATGTACAAATTCCTATCACTCGGGCTTGGTATATCCTTTCTGTCACACCGGCTAGGAACTTGCACCAGGCCGGGCCGCATACTTGGCTGCATCAACGGAACTCTTACGCGACTAAGAACCCTATCACAATAGGCGATTTTGTCGTGCTGCTTCATCGCGTGACTTCGGACCATACAAACAAATTGCGCGACAGCAGCGCGAATATACGCTATTGCGAGCACTTGACGCGACTTATCAGCACTGTGACTGTAGAGCTCCATCTCAGAACATGGCGCACTTGCTCTCTTGTCTACTGTGCCCCTCCACCTGCACTGGCGAGGAACTGCGCGAGGCGTCGGATAAAGCCGTAGAAATGGCAAGGTTTTGGGAGAAAGTATTTGATCCGGTATTTGTACATTGACACGAAGAAGAAGCAGCGCTGAAGCTGCGTAATGTATATAGAAGTCTACGGTTGCAGCGCTGTTGCCGTGCTGCTAAACCGCCTAAAGTGAAAGTTCTCTGAAATAGCGGCCATTACCTCGACTGGTCGAACAGTGTACAAGGACCCTAGGTACACAGCTATCTGAACTTTCTCAGACTGTCTTGTCCTAAAGTTAAGAACTGCAGCTTTAAATCATTGAACTAACTCGCTAGAATGAACATAGCGGATAAAGTTTGTACGCGAGACTGTACCTTGGTTTGTCTTAGCTTACATAAGGATAACTTTACATGGTGAATAAATGTTGATGCCTCATCATCATAAAGCGTGATAATGAAACATCTGACTATACTTGAGTATATTAGTTAGGATTAGGACATGAAACTGAACAACTTTCCTCAAAAAACATAGCTCGGAAACTGATAACTGTTTTTAGTTTACAAATTACAAAAACTTCTTTATTACACGTTTGTAAAATAAAACACTGCTTTTCATTTGATGAGGCAACCTTATGAGTGATTCATCGAAAGAGCTGTTGCTATTTATTTTATTTTGCTTTAGTTACGTATGACTTACGAGGGTATGGCATCTTCTATATAAAAGAAAACCGCTGTAAGATGTAAGAATAAAAAAACACTAACATGAAGTTGTCATATTAGTAATATTACTTATTTGTCGGCACTAATAATTCGTAAGACGGAACCTTGCACTTTAAAACAAGACTTGCGCTTAATTTTTTTTTGTTATGATCATTGCCTGTAGATACATTCAGAGAGTCCTATTGAAAGTTTTCTCATTCATTGTAATTTATACTTGTAACTGAAGTTTGTTTTAAATCAATGTTTTTTACGGTTCAGTGAAAGTTTGAAAAAACTTTGTAAAAATTAAGCGTAACAACCTGTTCAATTATCAGAAAAGTTTGAGTGATAGTGCGGTCAATTAGCTGTTTCACGTAGATTCGCCTTAAAATTTCATAAATTTTTTTCCAGGTAGGTAGTAGTTAGGTACATAGCTCTCAATTTTTGATTGGAGCCAATTATAAAATTTCAAAAAAAATCCATAGAAAATTCAAGAATTGATTCCTATCAAAATCGAGAGTTATGTACCTAACTAGAACCTGGAATTTTTTTTGGCGCAATTTTGTGAATTTGCCGGACTATAACGTGTTGTGACTAAGATACTAATAGTTTCTTACTTTATGTAAAAAAGCTTACTATAGATTAGATGACTATATCAATGACAAGGAGGTATGGTGCTCTGATATTCCAGCGAAACACATTGTAAAAAGCGGACTCTTAAAGTAGGCCGTGCTGCAGTGGTTTCTTGCTGTTTCTTTTACGCTGCCATAGCACGATCCAAAACGGCGTAGACTCGCTCTATTTGCATTGTATTCTGCAAAGTATATAATGGCCGCTATTTCCTCGACTGGTCGAACAGTGTACAAGGACCCTAGGTACACAGCTATCTGAACTTTCTCAGACTGTCTTGTCCTAAAGTTAAGAACTGCAGCTTTAAATCATTGAACTAACTCGCTAGAATGAACATAGCGGATAAAGTTTGTACGCGAGACTGTACCTTGGTTTGTCTTAGCTTACATAAGGATAACTTTACATGGTGAATAAATGTTGATGCCTCATCATCATAAAGCGTGATAATTAAACATCTGACTATACTTGAGTATATTAGTTAGGATTAGGACATGAAACTGAACAACTTTCCTCAAAAAACATAGCTCGGAAACTGATAACTGTTTTTAGTTTACAAATTCCAGTATTCACGGTGGCGCAATGTTTTTATGCTTTTTTTTTCTATGTTTCTAAGGGAAAGTTGTTCAGATTCATGTCTTAAGTACTATAAGAAACGTTTATCGGGACGAAAAGAGGAAAGACTTGGGATAACGCGTCTATGTTTTAT
This sequence comes from Athrips mouffetella, assembly GCA_947532105.1. Classification (NCBI taxonomy): domain Eukaryota; kingdom Metazoa; phylum Arthropoda; class Insecta; order Lepidoptera; family Gelechiidae; genus Athrips; species Athrips mouffetella. Next base: position 2,024,810 of record OX383968.1, on the reverse strand, counting down.
ATTCTTTTTTTTATAACGCAAATGAATACCAACGTCCGTACCCAGCCGTGGACAGGAGTTGACTAGCGATTGTTTTCGGAACGTGACGTCATATTTTAAAGTCAAATTCAATTTAGGAAATACTCGCCAGTCAGCTGTGCTAAAAGAGGCTTTCGAGGAGGATCACTACAGTACCATACTCAAGTATAGGCAGCTATTTCATTATTCAGCTAGACTGTATATGTAGGCATCAAAATATGGGATTAGGTAATATAACATCTCATCATCATCATATCAGCCGAAAGACGTCCACTGCTGGACATAGGCCTCCCCTAAAGATCTCCATGACGACCGGTCCTGCGCTTCTCGCATCCAGCGGCTTCCCGCGACCTTGACCAGATCGTCGGTCCACCTTGTGGGGGGCCTGCCAACGCTTCGTCTTCCGGTACTTGGTCGCCACTCACAATAACACTACACAACACTATAACATCTATGACGAATAAATTTAAAAAAGAAGAAAAACATGGAAAGCAAAAGCGCCCGCTGAGGTGTATTGTATGGGAATAAAAGGTCGACACACACTGGCAACACCGATGACCGGAAAGTCGAGGTGCAGACGGTGTGCGGGCGACGGCCTTGCAGTAAAGCTGTTTTAATTAATATATCACCATTACCCGACCCTGAATAGGAGACACTGAACACCACAATTAGGATGGCTGATTTAGGCAAAAGCGGGCAATTGCCAAAAAATACTGGCGAATCCGGGTATAAATAAGACTATAACAACAAAATGACAGCAGGAAAAGCTATGCGCGAGAGCAGGTCGGATCGATACGGTGTCTCTGTCGCTCCAATGTGCAGCTCATCACTACGTCCTGCTCTCACGCAGTAAAAGTAGATATTGGAGGATAAATAGAAGACTAGATACCTAAAAAGAAGAAGAAAAACATGGAAAGCAAAAGCGCCCGCTGAGGTGTAATGTATGGGAATAAAAGGTCGACACACACTGGCAACACCGATGACCGGGAAGTCGAGGGAGCGGACGTATACGGGCGACGATCTTGCAATAAGACTAAAACTACTTTAGGTTAAAAGTACCCTAAACCGACGAGCATGTATGAAAGGATTGATGAAAGTACAGGAAGCAAGGGAAGTATGTCAAGATCGTAGCAGGTGCAGGACTGTGGTCTCTGCCTACCCCGTCGGGAAAGAGGCGTGATGTTATGTATGTATGTAGATACCTATTAGGTTATTAGCACTTTTCGCCTACATTCTCATATTCGATAAGTCTCGGGTACTTTTATAAATGCTGTAGAGCATATTTAAAGTAAGTTAAAAATTCTGGACGTAGTTCCCTACCTGGTAGCATAGTAGCACTTTTATTATTCTCAGTAAAGAATTTTTCTTCTGAAAATGGTAGAATATTATTTTTAAATCACATTGCTAGAATGTCGGAAGCCCGGATTTGGGTGAAAGCCACATACTAACTGACATCGGAACTCGCTGAGAGGATTTTCAGGGAAATGTGATTTTTGTACAACAATTTTTGAATTTTGTTACGTTTGTACAAGCTGTCGCTTGAGAGAACTTGTGAATTTCAAAAACTCGTTCTAGAACTTGGGATGGGCAATTAAAATTTAATAATGTAATGTTTTTATCTTATTCAGTTTTATAGCAATATCCAAAACAAATAAACGCCAAAAAAATATATAAGTTTCTAGTTTGGGAACCCTTATCCTATGTAGGACAGAAAAACCAACTGATCATCAGATGATGGATGGCAGTCGGGTTTTTTGTTTTTATAATAATTTTTTTTAGCTACCTCTTCCTGAATTTTAAAGCTACCTTTCTGATAATCCCTTACATCATGATGACACAAGATCTTTGCAAAGGTCTCATTTATTCTTTTCCTTCTTTCAATCTTTCCTAGTACACCCAACAGCACGTCAGTTGAAACACTTTGGACCTTATGGCATGGTAATACAGTTGCAAATGTTTCCACTGACTTGCGGTTGATCGTACTACGATATGCTGAGTTTGTAAGAAATATACGAAAATTCAGATAATTTTATTCAATGTAGATTCTTTACAGAATGTCATGCAGAATACAATGCAAATAGAGCGAGTCTACGCCGTTTTGGATCGTGCTATGGCAGCGTAAAAGAAACAGCAAGAAACCACTGCAGCACGGCCTACTTTAAGAGTCCGCTTTTTACAATGTGTTTCGCTGGAATATCAGAGCACCATACCTCCTTGTCATTGATATAGTCATCTAATCTATAGTAAGCTTTTTTACATAAAGTAAGAAACTATTAGCATCTTAGTCACAACACGTTATAGTCCGGCAAATTCACAAAATTGCTCCAAAAAAAATTCCAGGTTCTAGTTAGGTACATAACTCTCGATTTTGATAGGAATCAATTCTTGAATTTTCTATGGATTTTTTTTGAAATTTTATAATTGGCTCCAATCAAAAATTGAGAGCTATGTACCTAACTACTACCTACCTGGAAAAAAATTGATGAAATTTTAAGGCGAATCTACGTGAAACAGCTAATTGACCGCACTATCACTCAAACTTTTCTGATAATTGAACAGGTTGTTACGCTTAATTTTTACAAAGTTTTTTCAAACTTTTACTGAACCGTAAAAAACATTGATTTAAAACAAACTTCAGTTACAAGTATAAATTACAATGAATGAGAAAACTTTCAATAGGACTCTCTGAATGTATCTACAGGCAATGATCAAAACAAAAAAAAATTAAGCGCAAGTCTTGTTTTAAAGTGCAAGGTTCCGTCGTACGAATTATTAGTGCCGATAAATAAGCGATATTACTAATGTGAAAAATTCATGTTAGTGTAAAATGGTTCAATATATATAAGATGTAACAGTCCTGGCACAGACTTTGGTCCATTGGGGCTGCTACTGAACACTAGTGATGTTTATAGGCGTCTCTTTATTCAGGCTTTTGTTGTATAGTGTGTATTATGTACATTCTTCCTTTGTAAAATAATAAAGTAAAGTAAAAGTGTTTTTTTATTCTTACATCTTACAGCGGTTTTCTTTTATATAGAAGATGCCATACCCTCGTAAGTCATACTTAACTAAAGCAAAATAAAATAAATAGCAACAGCTCTTTCGATGAATCACTCATAAGGTTGCCTCATCAAATGAAAAGCAGTGTTTTATTTTACAAACGTGTAATAAAGAAGTATTTTGTTAAGATTAAGCGTTTTCCAAAGAAAGATATTTTTGGACTATTGCATTGTCATTGTGATTCACATGTCACTGTCATTCAATTAGCTTTATAGCTTTTACTACCCTCCATAATAGTTCGAGCGTGTTTCTCTCACTCCTTCTCTTTCGGTCTCTGTCTATCTAAATTCTGGGTTTGATGGCCGGTGAGGACCCAATCTAACAAAAACCAATTCCTCAGTTCTTTAAGGATGTTTGACCAAATTGGAGCACGTTAAACCATTGATCCCGGCTACTTTCGGTAGTAGTCGTTATTGAGCCGTGGTTGAAGCCTTTGGTGCCAATAATTTTAACACCGGGGTTTGTCAAAACAGTATCCGATAGATATAATGACGATTCAATCACCGAATAAAATTCATATCCTAAACATAGGAGCTTCCAAAAAAAAGTCGGTCTGTGATGGAAGTGACCATAACTCGAGTAAATCACGATGAAACTATGAAAGCGTACCAAATGGTTTTTCAATTTATCAAACAGGCCCCTAAAACAATGTGAGGGCCCTGGAGGGGTCTGGAAGGAGTCCCGTCGGCGTGAAATGTACAAATTACGGAGAAATGAAAGAAGAAGAAAGACGCAATGATATACTATAAACATACTGATGACATGTTACAGTCAGGAAAATGTTGATAGAAAGTTTAAGTGACCCTTACGAGCAAAATAAACGTCTAACGTTAAGAGGCTATGGGAAAAGATAGATATTTAACAGAGCGCGCAGTCTTTTCGCTTGAAAGAAAGGGATAAAGTGCGCAATCCGCAACGCATTCGATTGCGACAGATATACTGTGAGTGTTACCAAAACTAAATGACGTAAGCACCTGATATAAAATATCAACTTTTTGTAAAAACTAAGTAATAAAATAAAATTTTTGGTTGGACAAACCCTAGCAATTACAAATACCTTTCTGTATACTTAATTTCACTACTTAAAACACCTCAGATTCCACAAAAAAAGGAATAAATGAAAATTGAATTGGCAACTTTTGCTTTTTATTTTGTCGAGTCGATTTTCACTAATCGTGTTTTGGTCTTGGTGATGCCCTCACTTGAATGGTCAAGAAACACGTACCTGAAAATCACGGCCTGATACTGGGTAAATAAAAAGATATTTGTCTTCAGAACACCCAAAAAAATTTACATATCGCCTTAAAGATAATTTACATTTTTAGGACTCAAACCTGCGTCTTTTTTTTATACCGAAGACGCTTTACCAACTAAGCCGCAGTAGTCCAGCCAGGTTTTGTGGAATGATTAAGCTCATCATTAAGCGCCGGGCCAACTAACTCTAGCAATGATGATTATTTTATGCGCATGGGTGACAAATAAAGAAAGAAAAGAACGCCTCCTCTCACCTGTCCCACTCATCACCGCGACAATTATCTTTAGTTCTGCTCACTATTGGTCAACACAAGAGTTACTTTGTGCAGCGTAATTTCACAGCAAAATGCGTGAATATTTTGGGAGATGTAGATTGTTAAAGTTGCGGCTGGCACAATAATCAGCGGTTGTTAGTAACCACAGTATAGCAGGTAGGGTTTGCAGAAGGATAACTGTTGCATACCTTTCGATTAAGATTCCTTAGCTGCTTTTTGCGACACCCACAGAAAGCAATGGGATGGTGATTTTTTTTGCAAGAAACTAAAAGACAGTCTGAATGACAGATTTTATTACCTGTATATTCGAAAAATGTAGCTTGGTTAGGATGTTAGCAGAACAGAACTTTGCGTTAGAACAGGACGGAGCGATATACTGTAGCGCACTCTGTCCTACTCTCACACTACTGTCTTTCTAAGTAATCACGCAAAAATATACTGAGTGTAACAAAAAGAGTATACCAACCCTGAAGGATGTGAATCTGCCCATAAAACTGAACAACTTTCCCTAAAGAACATAGCTCTAAATATGAAAAAAAAATTGACCTCCCATGATTTAGTTTCTATGGGAGGTAAAAATGTTTTTTTCGTATTTCGACCTATGTTCCTCAGGGAAAGTTGTTCAGTTTATTGGGCAGAATCACATCCTTCATCCTTTCTGTTACACCTTGTATACACTGTAGGTAATTTTTACTGTATATCCATGGAGGGAGCTTTTACGTTCGCGTGGGCCACAGATTAAAGAACTCTCTATTCGCTGCTTTTGTAATCTCTAAATTATTCGGTCATGGAAGACAAAAGAAATGGAAAATTAGTAGTTATACGTAGGCATTTCTGTGAAATAATAAGAAAGGGAAAATTTCAAAGAAAATCACGAAACGCAAGACCCGGAAGGAATCAAATCTTGTTTTGACGTTAAACTGTACTTAAGTACTAGGTACAGGTTGGTTCCGGCTTTTTTTTATGTTACTAGTGAGCAAACTAGCAGTAGGGCCACCTGATGGTAAGTGGTCACCACCGCCCATTACACCTATTGTACTTTCTTATTAATGGCATGTTTTGACTCTAATAAGATAGCTAAGCGCGTTGCTCACTTTGAAAACTAAGATGATATGTCTCATGTGCCGGTAATTTCGCTGGCTCCCTTGCCCTTCAAACCGAAACAAAGTAGTGCAAACACTGTTGCTTCACGGTAGAAAAAAGCAAGGGGGTGGTACTTCCCTTTTTATGGTGATCGGAAGAAGAGATCACCTCCTAAAAAGAGTTCCACCTGGTCATGAGCTAACAGTCTCCTGGAAGAACTTAAAAGTCTATTGACAGGTTTCGAACTTAAGTCAAAAAATAAGAAAAACACAGGATTCTGTGATAGGAAGAACCTATTCCGCAAATATGTAAAATATGAAATATTCGCTTTCTTGTACACTGTGCTAACGAGTATTCATGTGAGGTATCAGATAGATAGACATAACGTTTATTCATAGTAAAAAAAAATACAATGATAAAACACAAAAAAACAGAACACATACAAAAAGACATACCCACCAAAACATAAGAAAAGAAATAATTTAAAAAGAAAAACAAAATGCCAGGTGACATTAAAAGTTTCACTAAACTTGTCCATGGTTACTGGAAAAGTCTTTGGCTCAGCATAAATTACAGGGAAACAGATAATGCTACAGCAGTAGCAAGATTTTGGGAGCTGAATATTTAGGTATTGAATCATTAACACGAAGAAAAGAAGTCTCTCACCGCAGAGCATGACCCACACCTTTAACTGGCAGATGAACTAACTTTTAAGAACGCGAGATGAACTAACTTTTAAGAATGAAATAAGTTTAGAAGTAAAGTGAGTGCATAATAAGCACCAACAAACAATTTTACTGTTTGGCGCTATAAAACAAAAATGTAATGCGATAAATTTTATGATGATGTGTAAAAAAAACTCAAGCTACTCAAAACGCTGCGTGTTCGTCGTTGATCTTTTTTTTATGTTGCCTGTATGGAATTCCACCGCTGGTCGGCCTCCTCATTTTTCGCCAACCATCACGGTCTTGAGATTTTATTTTCCAGGCAGTCAAAAAATATTTAATTCGTTGCGCCATTTTCTCCGAGATCGACCTCGAAGAGTCCTCTAAGATCCAGTCCATGGCTAACTTAAAATTAGGATGCATGGTAGAGACAGTCCCACGCAGTTCCACTCAAGTAGGGCTGATTTTGTGGGTCAAATTTTCATTGGATTTGCTGTCGACGAGAATACCTAGTACGTGACAATATCAAAAACGATCTCGAAGTCCAATCCAAGCATTTATCGAAACTCCTTCAGAGACTTTACAACTTAAAACTTATCACAAAAACTACGGCCAATGTTCCTCTTAGTAGAAATCTTTTCAGTACCTCTATCGTACCGTAAAATGCAGGCCAATTTTTTACAGCAAGGTTCTTGGAAACCCGGACAATACGAACTTTTTGTCGAGTTTCACGTCTAAAGTTTTGCAAGCGGCGATGGATTTTCTTTTGCAAATTTTTCAATATTTTGCAACACTTCCTACAGATATTGCTTACATAGACGTACTTCGTTATGGATATCTTTTTAAAGTGCTTTATAAGCACGATTTGTATTGCATGAAACATTTTGCTCTGCTGCATGCACACACTTGACTTGTTAGTTTTTACCTGCCGTGTCCACAAAATTAGTAAAACTTACAAAGGTCAATATTTCTTCTATAATAAGGTCAATCTTGCTTCTATAATAAGGTAACCACAGACACTGAAAGTTTATCGTTACATAAATTTAAAGCTGTTATCAGGGAGAAGTTGTATATAGGTTATTATAAAATATCAGATTATCTACAAGTGAAAAGCCATGGGATTAGGCTGCGGTTCTAACAGGCTAATTCTAAATTCAAATTGACTTATGTTTATTGTATCAACCCGGTACATCAAACAGTTTTTCCACTATGGCGCCACTTTGTTTGTGAAGCGATGTAGTTTAGCTGACGTCATTAAGAGATTTAAATATCCAACAATGAATAAACTATATTTGATTTTATTACTGTTTTTTTTGTTAATGTAGATTTAAAGTACCTTTTTTGTGAAGAAGAGTTAGCAGAGCAAATTAAGAAAACTATCTACCTATCTTTCTAAGAATTTTTTTCTTTTCAAAAAATTGAGAATTTATTAATATATTTATTTTTCATGTTAAACCGCTGTCACACCCTCTTTAATTCAGAGACTAATTCGGTATACACGACACGCGCTTGACCAAATTTTATTATTTGTTGTTATTTTATAGCTTATGAATTATAAATATACCAATTTTCAAGTTTGTAAGTGTTCCCGTTTTTAAAATAGAACTCAAACAAAAATCGCCTCCGCGACCATCCAACTTGACCCCTCTCTTATATGAATGTTCTTGAAACGGGAGCTCACCACAATTGGTTACCATTAGTTGCGAGTAAAGTTGTAATATTTAATGATTTCAGACTTTTCCCTTTATTTGTACTGTAAGACCTAGCTTCTTGCCAAATTTCATAATTTTAGGTCAACGGGAAGTACCCTGTAGGTTTTGCTTTTTTGCATAAATGTATGGAGATGAGGACTAAAAAGCCATATCTTTTGATTGCGTCGTTGTAAAAAATTTAAATTTTCAGATCTTGTGTGGTTCATGGACCCTAACATATGGTATTAATTTCAACCTGATACCTTTACCCGTTCGTGAGATAAAGGGTCTTGACAGACAGACAGACAGACGGACAACAAAGTGATCCTATAAGGGTTCCGTTTTTTTCTTTTGAGGTACGGAACCCTAAAAAGGGGAAGGAATGTGTTGCAGTGGATGTGTTTCATCTAATATGATCGTGAAAGATGATGTGAAGGAAAAAAGAATTAAAATAGCGTTCCAATTTGTTTTCAATTGTCTTATTCATAGCGTCTTTTTACACAAGTTATACAAATATCAAAAAATACACGCTTTCACAATACCAAAGAACACAAAATGAATCGATCATGCAATAAAAATTTGACCTGCCGTAAATCTGTCTTCCGTTTTTCTTTGGATTCGGATTTGTGGTTCGATACTGATTTTTATCTTTGTTAAAATTTATTAGATGCAAACGTCGAATAACCGTCCCTGTTACCGTGTGGCTTGATTTGAACCAAGTTTAGAACCTATAGTCATATTATTCGAGTTATTGGTAATTCATCCTCATCATATCAGCCGAAAAACGTCCACTGCTGGACAGCCTCCCCTTAAGAGCTCCATGACGACCGGTCCTGCGCTGCTCGCATTCAGCGGCTTCCCGCGACCTTGACCAGATCGTCGGTCCACCTTGTGGGGCCTGCCAACGCTTCGTCTTCCGGTACGTGGTCGCCACTCTAGAACCCTTATACCCCATCGGCCATCAGTTCTTCTTGCGGTGTGCCCTGCCCACTACCACTTTAGTTTAGCGATTCTCAGGGCTATGTCAGTTACTTTAGTTCTTCTGCGGTACTTAGGAAGATATTTTCAAGTATCATTGAAAGCTGGGTATGGCAGAAGAACCATGTAAGTAGAATTAATGCAGCAGAAATGAGAGCGTTAAGGAGCATGATTGGTGTTTAATTGAGTGACAGGATTAGAAATAGTGTGATAAGAGAACGTGGTGTGTAAAAGAAGACTTGGTGACTAAAATTGAGAAACTGATGCTGAGATGGTATGTTCATGTAGAGAGGATGAATGAACGCAGATCGACGAAAGAGATCTATTTTACCAGAGTGAATGGAAACGTTGGAAGGGAAGGCATCGGTGAACGTACCAAGACCAAATTAATTCAGGATGTTCTGAATAAAGGTCAGATTAAAAGTACAGCTAACCGACGAGCATGTATGAAAGGATTGATGTAAGTACAGGAAGCGAGGGAAGTATGTCAAGATCGTAGCAGGTGGAAGACTGTGGTCTCTACCTTCCCCGACAGGAAAGAGGCGTGATGTTATGTATGTATGTATTTTCAAGTATTTTCCTAAAAGTGTTTAAATAAAATAGAAACCAAAATACAGTACTCAATGCTGCTCCTATGTTTGTAAAAATTTCGTACATCCTAACATACTTGTACCTACCCATGATGAATAAATAAAGTTTAATTCACAAAACGTGCGAAAAGCAGTCTCATAATCCTCAGCTGTGAAAAATCCGTGTTTGAGAAACCTAGGCTCCGGCATCCGTGAATTTCATTCATATGTAACACAATATAAGTCTGAGAGAATGCTTTGGAATTTTAAAACAGGTGCTATTCTGCAGGTGTTTTGAAGTTGTGGAAAGAATGGAATAAGTTAGATTTTGGTTTGTGGAAATGTGCAAAATGGCCGAAAACTAAAATAACCATTGGAGAAAAGCCTGGGTGATACCCTGCGGTGCGTCTGGACTCCCGATGGATACGGTTCTTGTACTGACGAACAATTATTTGAAAGGCAAATAACTTCAGAGTGTTGTGACTGTGAGCGCGCGCGCTCATTTTTTGATCAGTCTACAAGCGGCAGCCGAGCAAGTTACTGGGGCTCTGACTTGTGCTGGACATAAGATCATAGTGTGGGGCTGATATGAACCATCAGGAGAAATACGTAAGTCTGACTACAATGAGATGAGACTCGATGTGTTGGCTAAGATGATCAGTGATTGTAATCGAAGAGTTAGCCTTCACAGCCATCTAAGACTATCGCCAATGTCTAATCACGACATATATATTATCTTATTATGTTTTTATATTATCTAAATATTGTCATTTACACATATTATGTAAATAAATTTTCAAATTCTGTTATTTAAAAGACTAATTTGAAAACAAAACCCGCCACAACCCATCTCATTCTGCATCTGACAGACATTATACATTCAGGAGCCGAGGAAATAGGATCCTATCAAAATAATCATGAGACCCAAGAGGGAAGAAATCTTTATTATTCTGTTTGGAAGGAGGTTGGAATTACAAGTATTTGGGTTACTTCTATATCTAAATGCTTTAATTTTTTAATAGATCGTAATTTTACCCTAATTACGAGTACCTGGGTACATTTGCACTGAGCGGATGGCCGCGGCCGTCCGATTGGACGCAATCCTTCCTACTAATATTATAAACGCGAAAGTTTGTAAGTATGGATGGATGGATGTTTGTTACTCTATCACGTAAAACCAACTGAATGGATTTTAATGAAACTTTACAATAATATAGCTTATACATCAGAATAACACATAGGCTACAATTTAAAAACCTGCGTAGACGAAGTCGCGGGCACCAGCTAAACAAAAGTATGTGTGAAAGACTGTTAGCATCACAGTGCTTATTATAAAAATGTGTTTTCGAACATATATTCGATTTCGACCAGCCGGACAGTTGTCCTAAGTGTGGCTATCCGCTCAGTACGGTCAACCGCTTGTCGGTCGAAACTTTTTCAACTCTATTACCACGCCATAAGGTCCAAAAGTGTTTCTACTGATGTGCGGCCGTGTGTACGTATGTACCCTAACTCGGGCTTTATTTGGCAAAGAGCAAACTTTGCCCAAACCTAAATTACGAAATTTACGAACTACGAACTATCTTTACAAAGCACAAAAAACGCTCTTACTCTTTTACCACCAGCGGTCACCCATCCAGTTTCTGATTAAAACACTCGTGATTGGAAAGAAAAAGAAATCACCACAATCTCCATTGTAGGATTTGTAGGTAGTTTCAACTCCTAAATAGTTGCCATACGTGGTATTTTATTAAATACGAGAATCTTAAAGTTAAATGCAAGAACTTGTATTCAAGGACTTTAGCAAGTGATAATCAAAAAAATTCTAAATTCTAATTCTAATAAAGCAAAATAAATTCTGGGAGCCGAGAGGGTTTAGCAAGTGATAATCAGGGTGAAAAGATAATATAAAAATAAATAAAGGATTATTAAAGGGTCAAGAAAAACCATGTGAAAAGTTGCAGACCGGAGCCCGGTGTTCAGGAGACCTTTTTCAGGTTTTTCAGACCGATCTGTTTTGACTTTCTTCTCTGATCAATGTTCTTAACAATCAGTGTAAGCTACCTTCTGCAAAGACTTATGTCTGTCTGATATGCACGGCGAACAAAAGTGGTTACCTGTGATGGAGCAGCTTATCTTATACTAATAAAAAAAAATACTGATCATACAAGAAAGTCAATGGCTTTAGCAAAAATATACAAGCCTGAAAATCTAAAATCCAAATCGGAGCCCAGTGTCCAGGAGGCCTCCTGGACACTGGGCTCCGATCTGGAACATTTAATATGGTTATAAGTATGCTGGATCTGAAACTGACTGATCTACTGACTGACTGACTCTACAACACCTATACCGCCGCCAAACTCAAATGGGAGTGGGCAGGCCACGTGTCCCGTATGCCGCCGGACCTATGGGCCAAGACCATCACCACCTGGCAGCCGCAAACTGACAAAAGGCGTCGAGGCCGACCAAGGCGCCGATGGCGCGATGAACTTGACGCCTTTAGCAAGGCCTGGCAAGAGCGGGCTTTAAATAGGGACCAATGGAGGAAAGAGAGAGAGGCCTTTGCCCAGCAGTGGGACATTATAGGCTAGGAAGCGCAAAAGCCAGCAGTGACGAAATACGTTCTTTGAGAGAGGCCATGGTAGAGCGTACAAACTCAACCTTAAGTCTTGTCTCCGACTGGGGTGACAAAAATCTGGTAAGTTTCAACGCCACCAAAACGCAGGCGTGTCTGTTCACCGCCAAAAGGAGTCCGTTCAATCTGGCTCCTACTTTTCGAGGTACAACTGTACCAGTTACCGACAGCCTCGAGCTACTTGGCATGAAGTTGTGTGCAAATCTGAACTTCGGCGCTAACATTGAGTCAAAAGCCCAAACTGCGGCAAAAAAGCTGGGCATCCTCAATAAGGTTAAGCGTTACTTCACTCCTGGTCAGCTTCTAGTTTTATATAAAGCCCAAGTCCGATCGTGCATGGAGAATTGCTGTCACCTTTGGGATGGCTCAGCCAAATACTAGCTAGCCGCACTTGGCTCGATAGATCGCAGCAAGAAGCTCGTTGGTGATGAGATGCTGGTGAAAACCAAGTTTCACAGTCTGGCCCACCGTCGCAAAGTTGCATGTCTGTCGGTCTTCTACAGATTGTACTTCGGAGAGTGTGCCCTAGAGCTCCACGAGCTTATTCCACCATCTCCCTTCTACCATCGGGAGTCCAGACGCACTGCAGGATATCACCCATACTTGGTTGATATTCCGCACATTCGCACTAAGCGCTTTGAAACATCTTTCATAATGCGCACGGCTAAGAGTGGAATTCTCTGCCTGCGTCTGTGTTCCCGAGTTCATATAACCCGAATCTATTCAAGTCGCGAGTGAATAGGTTTCTTCTGGGTAAGCTCGTTCCATCGTCGACCTCATCTCTGTCTTCAAGACTAGATCGAGGTCAAGAGTAAGCCCATTTTCAATAAAAAAAAAAAAAACTTCAACGGATAAACTCACGTTTTATATTAACAGCATAGCACCGACAGGATTCGATCCTGGTCAGCAGTTTCACTTACCACCATCTGTCGCCGTAGAGCACTACGGCGACAGACGGCGGTCCGTGATACTGCTGACCTGCCTGAAGAAGATCCTCAAACAGGATCAAAACCTGATTCAGATTCAGATAATTTTATTCAATGTAGATTCTTTACAGAACACTTATTGAATGTCATGCAGAATACAATGCAAATAGAGCGAGTCTACGCCGTTTCGGATCGTGCTATGGCAGCGTAAAAGAAACGGCAAGAAACCACTGCAGCACGGCCTACTTTAAGAGTCGGCTTTTTACAATGTGTTTCTTGTGTTTCGCTGGAATATCAGAGCACCATACCTCTTTGTCATTCATATAGTCATCCAATCTATAGTAAGCTTTTTTACATAACGTTTGCTTTACACATTCTTTAAACTTTCTCTCAGGTAATTGCACTATATTGTCAGGTATTTTGTTGTAGTATCGTATACACAGACCAACGAAAGATGTATTGACTTTAGTTAATCTAGTATATAGTTGATCAATTTTATGCTTATTTCTAGTACTAGCTGTTGCCCGCGACTCCGTCCGCGTGGGGTTCAAAAAAAGTAGCTAATGACTTTTCCCATGGTTCAAACTATCTTCGTACCAAGTTTTTATCACAATCGGTTTATCGGATTAGCCATAAAAGCGTAACAGACAGACAGACAGTGCAGTTCTCGCCTTTATATTATAAGGTATACAGAGTACCGATAATACGGATTTTTGTAAATTAAACACCTCTTGTTTACGTGTGGACTGTTATAGTCTATACAACATAGCTTGATCTTTTTGACAGATGTAAAATTGGTGACCGACATAACTTTGCAATGACGAACATAATATTTTTTTATTTTATCAATTTCAAAAATTGTTAAAACTTTAAAAATAGACACACAACACACAAAAGTATCTAATATTCAAACATTTTCCGAAAATCTTAGTGGTTTTTATAGCTTCAAAGTAAGATTTAAATAGAAAAACTGAAAACAATGAACGCTCGTGCAATGTTACGTCGTTTGGTCGGATGGGACACAAATAACAGGCAGTGACTGTTACAAATATCGGTTACAAAGAAGCCTTATTAAAAATCATTTTATCGAATTATCGCATACATATAATAAAAGAGTAGAATCGGCGTGTCTGTAAATTTAGTTTTTTTACCGAGGGAGTGATAAAAGAAGAGTAACAGAATACAAAAAACCTATTTTTGGAATTCTTTTCTAAAACCAAGGTGGCAACACTGGCTGGTGTCGTCCGCCCGCCTGGCCGGTTACGGTTATATAGTACGAGTGCGACAGCCTTGTATGCGTCACGTCCTGAGTGTTTTGAATTATAACCTCAAGCTATTTTGTTGTTCTTTTGTTTTGTTGTGTTGTTATTTAATATTTGTTAAGTTCTTATTGTTGAATTTTAGTTTTCGTTGTGAACTTTTGTTAATCATGCCTAAAAGGGTGAAAAAAACTGTGCTTAACAGTGAAACGCGTGAGTTTGTAATACGCTTACGCGATTATTTTGAGCGTGAGTGTCAAAATGGCGGACCTTTACTGCCATTGTCTCAAGTGCGGCAACGTGTAGCTGACGCTTTGGGAATTGGATTAGCTACTGTAACACGAATATCGACTGAAAAATTTGGCAAAGAAGGTGATGAAGAGAACAAACTATCGACTCCAAATAAAAAACGAAGACGTATCCAACCTATAGTCGATATTGACGATTTTCAATGTGCGGCTATACGAAACCACATTTATGGGTATTATTCAAAGAAAGAATTGCCCACACTTAAAGAGTTGCTGGGAACATTAAGAGAAGCTGGTTTATATGACGGTGGTCGAACTTCGCTGTCAAAACTATTAAATAAAATTGGTTTCCATTACCAAAAAGCAAACAAACGCAAGATCCTTATGGAAAGGACGGACATAGCACTCAAAAGATTTACTTTTTTAAGAAAAGCTAAAAATATTTCTGATTGGAAGAAGGTTGTGTTTTTAGACGAGACGTGGTTGAATGCCAATCACACTGTGCAAAAAACATGGAACGATGGTACTGCCCAATCATCCACAAAAGTACCAGAAGGAAAGGGGGAGAGACTAATAATTTGCCACGCAGGTACTGCCGAAGGTTTCGTGTCAAACTGTTTAATGGCATTTAAATCCCAGAAAACGAATGAATACCATGAAGAGATGAACTTCGAAAAATTTTCAGAATGGTTCTATAAAATGATGGACAACCTGGACGGTCCTCATATAATAATAATGGATAATGCATCCTACCATTCCGTGCAACTTGACAAGGCTCCGACGACGGCAAATAAAAAAGCCGATATAATAGAGTGGCTTATGAACAAGGGCGTAAATGCCGATATGACAATGCTCAAGTGCGAACTGCTTGGGCTGGTGGCCATACACAAACCAAGGGAGCCAGTGTATTTGCTGGATGAAGCAGCAAAGCAACGTGGTCACACTGTTATCAGATTGCCACCCTATCACTGTCAATATAATGCCATAGAACTCATATGGGCACAAATCAAAGGTTAGTGAAAATGCGTAAATATTTCTTTTTTTCTTGATAAATATTTATTTTTTTCATGAATACTAAAACATATACTGCATTAAATAGTATTACTTTATTCATCATTTGTTTCATTCACAGGACATGCAGCCCGCAACAACACATCTCCTCCCTTCACCGCAAACAAAATGCTCCGTTTGTTGGAAGAAGCTTGTGGTCAGGTGACCGCTGAAAACTGGGCGAATGTTGTTCGACACGTGAAAGAAGAAGTTTTGTCTGACTGGATGCGCGATGTGCGCTTCGACAACTTCGTTGAAAACGAATTAATAATTCAAGTTGGAGATGATGACACAAGTTCTGAAGACGATTCTGACGATGAAAACCTAGGTTGTGTTCCTCTTCCCGATTAAAAACTATGCTTTAAAGATAAAATTTTGTTTTATTTTTCAACCTTGATTTTAACTCAATATTATAATAATATAACCCATCGTCGCATACATACCCAATATTTTTATGTCTAGTGAAATAAAGTGGATTGATTAATGAATTAATTTATTTTGAATAGTTTAAAACATACAGCCACACCATCTCATCACACTTACAAGTACCTATATAAAAACGTTATTTTTTGTACTACTAGATATTGCCTGTTTCCCATCACTAGACCCATCTGTCAAAACGATCAAGCTATGTTGTACAGAGTATAGGTCGCCCACTATCCTCGTAAGTGTAAAATTATAGTATAATTCTACGCGGATGAACTGTGATACTGGTTTCGTTATTTCTTATACAAAACTAAGCCTAACTAAATCTGAGGCGCAGTCACTTTAGCTTCTGTGGCCACTGAAAAAAGGGCGGTACAAAGTCCAACGTGCTTGACATGTTTTTACTGTACATGTACCTACATACAAAACTTTTGGACTTCACTTCTGTACCATCTTTTTAACTTATTTCTCCCATTAAAAGACAAATCCTAAAAAACAATGATTCACATCTCTCTTTATTATTTGAAGTATTTTGATAGAGGATTTTGAGATAGAATTTTTTTATTATTATTTTTATCATAAAACTAAATCTAGATTTTACCAATCTTCAGCTGTACCCACGACTTTTACACAAACAACTGGACCGGATCAAACGGTATTTTCAACAACGTATTTGGCTTTCTTCCGTTCAAAGTTATAAGCTTTGTTTGATTTCAGCTCGGCTTCACCGCTTGAAACTTTAAACTCGCCTATTTTCTGTTTGAGTGAACCAATTGCAATAAAAAAAGTCTAAATATTGCACGAAAGCAACCCAAATACGTTATTGATAACCCCGTTTGAGTCGTTCAAGTAATTTGTGAGGTATTGGTGCGGCCGCTTAAAATTTCGTGAACCTTCTATCTAAGTGAACCGTTTGCAATGAAATAAAGCTTATAAGTTGCACAGACTAAAGCCCGACACGTCATTGAAAACCTCGTTTAAATTAGTTCAGTAGGTGAGTTCTTGGTTCTGTAGCTTAAAACTTTGCGTATCTTCTGTCAAAGTCAACCTATCGCAATGAAACTAAGCTTATATATATTGCATAGGAGTAAGACAAACGCGTTGTTGAAAGCCACGTTTGAATCGGCTCAAAAGTTTGTGAGTTATTCGCGCCTTCGCTTTAAACTTTGCGAAACTTCTATCTGAGTGAACCGTTTTCAACTAACCTAAGCTTATATGTTGCACGGAAGTACCTAATCCAAGCACGTCATGGAAATGCCAGTTGGAATCGGTACAGTAGTTTGTGATCTATTGGTGCCGCCGTTTAAACTTCGCGCACCTTCTGTCTGAGTGAACGGATTTCAGTGAAATTAAGCTAATATATTGCAAAGAATTAAGCTTAACACGTTATTGAAAACCCCGTTTAAATCCGTTTAGTAGTTTGTGAGTTATTGGAACCGCCGCTTGAAACTTAGTGAATCTTCTTTCTGAGTGAACCATTTGCAATGAAATTAAGCATACATGTTGCATGGAGTAAGCCAAACACGTTACTGAAAACCTCGTTTAAATCGGTTCAGTTGTTTGTGAGTTATTGGCGCCACCGCTTGAAATTTCTTACACCTTCTGTCTGAGTGAGCCGTTTTCAATGAAAGTAAGCAAATATGTTGCAAAGAAGTAAGCTTGACAGGTTATTGTAAACTCCGTTTGAATCCGTTCAATAGTTTGTGAGTTATTTGCGCCGCCGGATGAAATTTCGCGTACCTTCTGTCTGAGTGAACCGTTTGCAATGAAACTTAATTTTTATGTTGCAAAAAAGTTAGCCAAACTCGTAATTGAAAACCCCGTTTGAATCGGTTTGATAGTTTGTGAGTTATTAGCGCACAGGCAGTTTGATACTTTACATTAGTGTAGCTTCTGATAGAGTGAACCGATTTGAATGAACATAGCCTATATGTTGCTCAGAGCTAAGCTTAATCTACCTGCGAAAACTGCGTGAAAATCCATTCAGTAGTTTCGGAGTTTATCGAAAACATACAGACAGACAGACAGACCGACAGACAGACAGACAGACAAAAAATTAAAAAAATATATATTTGTGTTCTATTAGTCCTTTCTTATCGCCCACACTCATTTTTTGATAAATTCATCAAAAGTACAGACACGCGGTTTCTACTCTTTTATTATATGTATAGATGTATAGATTAAAATTATGCCTGTCACAAATTTTAGGTAATTGATGAATGTTCTTTCTGTCGGTCCTATACCGTCCATATAAAACGTGAGCGAACGTGAACGTGTTGAAGTACATAATTATGTATATATAACACTCACGATTCGTTTAGTGGTTTTCATATAAAATAAAATAAATAAATAAAATACTTTTATTTCAGACGATAAAGTCCATAGGTGGGTATACAAACAGGCATTAAGTTTTGGAAAATTAGACCAAAAGAGATGTAAAATTTTACTATGGGGGTTGGATTTTTATTTCGAGGGAAAATTAACAGGGTTCAAACCAAGTTCATATGATAGATAGAATAGTAGATAATATTGTGGTGAAGAAAGAATATTTTTAAAGGCCACCATTTTTTAACAATCGATTTTTATAGTTATTGAAATACGGCATCACTGATTGGAATATGGCAACACAGATTGGACTATGACAACCCTACTTACAAATAGTGTTGCGATCTATCGATTATTTTATTTCGAGATATTAGTGTGAGTCAGGTCACCTGCGTCAGTTTATACCTCGTAACGTCAAAAAATTACATTTGCCCTTTGCCTAGAGGCTCGTTCTAAGTCGGCAGATCATTTGACTGAGAGTTGTCAGTTTCTATGAGTCATATTAATGAGTTAACTCATTTAAATAATTTGAACCATTTGGTCAGTTTCTATGAGTCATATTAATGAGTCAACTCATTTAAATAATTTGGACCATATGAGTCCGAGAAGTAATACAAGATCTTATGACACGCACGACAAGCAGTCATCCAAGTACTATAAGGCCGGATATAAAGCAGGTTGTAGCAGACAGACCTCTGTGAAATATTCCCGCGCAACGTTGGAATTGTTCTCTAATTGCGTCACTGTCAGTGTTCAATTGTCAAGAAACTACCTAGTAAGAGCAGGCAAAATGTCAATCTCGTCGGCCGACAATTATTGAGGGATCGAGGGGAGTCATGGCTCCCCCTGCCTCTACCACGAAGGTCATGAGGCGACCAAAGGCCACTCACAACGTCGCCCAGGCCACTTACCTTCGCGAAGAAATCGCCGCCAAGCGTTGCAAAAGTGCAGTCGCCAGCCTTACCGCCACTTCACCGCACCCCGTCGAAGCCCCCCGCAACCGCAACCGCGGGCCCTCGACAGCCGCTTGCCTGGGCTGTACCGCCTTTGCCACAGAGCCTATTAACACGGTCTTCTCCCCACAAGCCGTGGGAGTGAAGACGAAGCACCCGGAGGTGTCAACAACTTCAGTCACACACGAAGCCATCGACCTTGCCATCGAGCTCCTGCTCTCCGTTCTCAAGGCCTTGAGAGCAGGCACAGACCCGGTGACAATTGTCACGGAGGGTGTCTCCATCCTGGCTCGCATCCCCTCCCCTCCACACCAGGTAGCCTACGTTCACTACGCCTCGTCGAGTAGTTAGGACTGTGGGCCCCTCACAAAACTGATACAGTGGATTTATTTTTTATACAAGAGAAAAAAAGAAAGAAAATGGGTTATCACTTTAAGGTACTAAAACGATAAAAACTAAACTGCGTTAGTTTTAATCGTTTTTGTACCTTGTATTCCTTGAATTTTCATCGTGTTCAGGTCTAAATCGACAATTTCAGTTTCATTTCAGGTTACTCTTTATTATTTCATTTACCTATTTTAAAATAGCTCCGCGGATAGCTTTATGTTACGTCCATGTGTGTGGTTGAAACACACTGCTGTCAAAAATTATTTTGCAAAACATTACCCGTTGACAGCAGTCTGTCTTGACCACGCACACGGGCGTCATATACAGCTATCCTGCTGTCAAAATAATATTTCCTGTTCTGGAACGCACGTCTATACGAAGAAAAACGAAAAGGCAATTGAGTGTTGCCAGTTTATTTTGCTTTGGTGGTGCCAGTACTTAAAAAAAAAGTCCACTACAGATTTTTTTTAAAAATTATTTTAAAAAAAATGGCGGCATTAAAAAAATAATTCTTAGTAATTCTTCTTTCTTCTTTTTATTCTCCTTCATGTAATATAAATTTCAAGTCTGTTAATTTTATCTTGGAATAAAAAACCACTAGTATACATGTCTTTTAAATATGTCATAGCAATAGGTTACAATGGTGTTAATTAATGGATTATTACAGTAAATTAGCTTATATCTAAATTTTGCCGTTCGGTGTCGGATCAATGCGTCAAGTCCAGGGCAGCGGGCCTCAGCGAACATTGTCGAGGCACTACAATACCTTGGCAGTCGAAACAAAACCCTAAATGCGTCATTATATTGCACTTTCAAACATCTATATTCTTCCTTTGTATAATGCATCCAAAGTTGCGGTGTATACAACGGTTGGCAGTAGGCATTAAACATAGTTAGTTTGGCCTCCTTAGAACACTTACAGAACCTGCTGACAATCATGTTAGCTCTCACTGCGAGGGCGCGCCGCTCACGATCTATATGGTTATTACGATGTATATGGTTATTCATGATCCTCTAATAATCCCTTATCTTTTATAAAAACAGTTTGACGGGTTCTTACCACGATATGGATTTTTGATGAGTTCCCGATATTTCGGCGCTGTTGGAAGCACCATGATCACGGAGTTCATCCACAACAGCGCCAAAATATTGGGAACTCATTAAAAATCCATATCGTGGTAAGAACCCGTCAAACTCTTTTTATAATAGTGTTAGTGACCGCGAAACTCTCAAACAATCCCTTATCTACTCCGACATTTGATCTTCGCCCTAATTATTAAACTCAAAGCCTTTTCGGCTCCCAGACAGGTCTTGTAGTATTTTTACTAAGAGCCAAAAGGCCTAAAACAAAACTTTGGCCTCGAGAATAAGCCCTCAAACAGATTTACAAAGGCAAATTTAATTACATGAAATTAATATATTTATAACAACAATAAAATACGAATTTTCTTGAAAGTATAATCTGTATAATTTGATTACAAGGCTTACTAAAAGAAAGATTTTATTTCTGAACGACACAAATATTTTCCAATTATAATAAAAAGCTCTCGAGTCTCATTAAAGATTAAAATTTGTCTAGACAACAACGACCTTTAAAATACTGTATTTTTACCCATTTCGGAGATGGGAGAAAAATCGATCTAGCTAGGTTCCATGTCTGGTAAAATTCGTTTTCCCCGTGTTTTTAAGCATTTGCGTTTTAGACAAAAACCTACAGCGCCATCTGTTTGCGGGTAGCATAACTTGCTCATCTGAAGATATTTTAATGTTGAGGCGGCTCTTATAGAGCGAAGCTCGGTCTCCCAGGTACTTTATATTAGTTGAACGAGTGATATTGGCACAAGGGGGATATTGGCTATATCAGAACTACTGGTGGATGTTCTCTTAATTAGTTAATATTGACTCCATGACAACGTTGCAACGCAATGTAATAAAAAAAATATTTGATTATTTTTGTTTGAGTGAACATAGTGTTATGTATACTTGCCTGAAATAAAGGATTTTTATTTTATTTTTTTATTAACTATTATTGGAAGTCAATATAGTGGATTTTGGGGAGCAAATTGAGCATCATGAAATTTTTGTTTTTTCTAATATTATAAATTGGTGTATCAAAATGAAGAGTTTTATGAGGAGATCAAAAAAATTGCAACTCATATGTTAAAACAAATATTTAAAAGTACTTTGACGTAACTGTAAAAACTAAAATATTGAAATAAAATTAAATAAATACATAAACCCGAATGCGTAGTAGACAAAAGAAAAACGAGTAAGTATCAGAGGCTTATTTTGAATTCAATAAGATGCGAGCGAGAATGAACAAAATTATGTGACCACCACAAAACGTATTGATCCTAGCTTATTTTCCTCTCTTGACCATGACACCCACTGTCTTACTATAGTGAAATAATTAGACAGTAATAAGACAGCAAAGCGCGTTACCTACCCTGAGAACTACGATGGTATGTCTCATGTGCCGGTAATTTCACTGGCTCCTTTTCCTTCAAACCGAAAAACAGCAGTATAAAAACACTGCTGCTTTACGGCAGAAAAAGGCAAGGGGGTGGTACTGCCCCAGGCGAACTTTTCACAAAAGCTCTACCACCTACAAATTCTTTTTTAAAAATATTTTTGAAGTGAAAACTTCTTTAGTGGCGCTTGGCACTTTTTTAGATGGGTAAAAAATGTTAAACTCATGTCAGATGTTTAAGTTTTGAAGTGAAATTTTCTTTAGCGGCGAGTCAGATCTGACGAAGATTGTCTATCTATATGTAATATAAATGGTCATGTTTGTCTAAGATAGCGCAATAAATGAATATTGTATGTACTTTTATGCTGATAAATAAAACAATTCGTGCGAAATTATTCCCTAACCATTCCAAAATATTCAAAAATGCACAACGTTGATGTTTAAGTTTTCACTTCTGCCGGCACTCCCGGAGTGCAACCCGTCCTTTTTTTTAACCGACTTCAAAAAAGGACGAGGTTCTATGTTACACTGTATGTATTTTTTTTTATGTATGTTCATTACATTTACAAGTGTTAGGGTCATTCACTGTCCTAGCCGTTACAGAGTCGGGATTTGACGAGGGCACTGGTAATTACACAGATTGACTGCCATCTGACCTCCGCTACCCAGAGGGCAATTTAGACCTAATCCAACATTAGGCGTTACCAATTTACTGATCAAGCCAAAAATAAGGCAGTAAAAGTGGCGACGTAATGAGCTTTGACATTAGCTAACGAAATGTTGCGTGACAGCTAATGTCAATCCTATACATTTTTATTCTATTCTATAGCGTTTGCGATAGCAGAAAGCCACTTGTCTCAGGTGTAGTTGTTTTTTTTTTTCTTTTTTCAAATACCTTTTTTCCTCTGAAATCAGAGACTTTGTCAAACTCTTCCTTTTTTCTGGCAAAGTAGGAAAAAAAATCATCATGGACACCTCGGAAGGGAGGACCCAGGTAGTGCCAGACTCTAACCGGCAAAAAAAAACCTTCAATTGCCTTTTCTACCTTTATCTTTTTTTTTTTGTTGTGCATCTAGTCGTCTAGATCACTGGTGTATTTTCGTTCGTCATGATCGTTAGGCAAGGTAAACCGTTCGGGATCAATAAAGGTTAGGCTAGTTTATCTTGCGGCCACGTCGAATTAAACGCAGTTTTATAAAATGCCTAGGCGTTATTTATAATGCCAAATTTCACATTTATCTTAGTGCCTAGGCATACTTGTAAAGTTGAAAATTTTATAATTTGCCTGTGACATCTAGATAGCATCTAGACAATCGTAAAGACCTAGAATTCTCCTTTTCCATATTACTATAATCCGAAGGGACTCTAATTCATAAGACGTGTTACTGAAGGAAATAAATCTTAGCCCTGACACGCATTAGAGTTGGAAAGAGTGGTTATTCGTTATTACGAATATGTCTATTAATCCCCTGCTCCAAGCTGCTTCTGGTTTTGGGCATGTTTGCGTGTTTATTTTCGTATTGTTGGACTCTGATTATCAAAAGTAGGGGAACCGCCTCGTCTGACGGCCACTTTTCAGGCCTTTTCAAGATATCTTATTCAAACAAAATTATTGCCTTATACAGTAAGAGTCGTTCGAAGAGTTTTGAGCGTGCCAGCTACCGGACCAATATTGATGGCAAGAAAAATAAACGTTTTATTTATCATACTTTCAGATAGATAGATAAACACTTTAAGATCACACATGGTTCACCTTATCAGTTTATAAGGAAACTCTTAAATCTAGGGCGACAAAGGCGGTCTTGTCACTGGGAGCGATCTCTTCCAGACAACCTTTGCATGCAGGTAAGTGTGATAGAAAACTGTAGTAGTGTGCCAATATAATACAATATTTAAATACTTATACAATACAATATACATAAATAAATTATGTAAACATGTAATGTATAAGAAATAAATAAAATACACACAACAGCAAAAGTATCCAATATTTGACGCAAACTAAAGAACAGTTTAATTAAGGAAATGGTTAATGGTATGTAATCTCTTTAGTAGTGATAATATCTTCTTTATTAAGTTACTGCGTAAAGTAAAGTCGAAATATGCTGCTCGGTTAGACTGACAGCAAGATAGAGCTATATGTGAAAACAGGACGAAGCAATACGTGTCTCTGTTCTTTCCACGTTCCTCCAGTATCTCAGGCATTGGTCCTACCTGCAGTCACACTGCTATCATTCTATTCAAGCTTCGTTATTTCAACTGTATAGTTATTAATTTTATGTTAGGCCGACCATAATATTGACTCTGTCAGGGAAGTGAGGGGCGCCAAAAGTGTAATATTCTGGCTGTGAGGCTGTGAGTTCATCAGAAAGACTGAATAGTCTGTGATCCTAATGGTACAGTCAAGAGCACGTCAAATTTGATATATAAGATTTTGTTTTGTTCTTAGTTCAAGCACTGTAGAAGCTAAATTCATATTTGGAGTGTCAACCTTCATCTTTTCTTGAGTGAACGTGCTATTCATAATCGTTAACATAACTATTACAAATAAGAGCAAAATCCTTATTCAAGTAGGCATGGCCTACACGGAAATTAGGGCATACATGGTGAATATCGGGTAGCATTTCTAGCTACTCGTAATAAATTACAAAACTAACACGATTAAAGTGACAGTGTAGCACTATGTAGCTTTATGGAAATTAGGACATGCCGGGAGAATAACGGGTAGCGTTACTGGCTATTCGTAATATTAGCAAAACTAATACAAATATACGTGATGTCTCAAGACAGATAAGCGTAATCTTGGCCTGTATTGATATGATAGGAACATGTCAGGTGATTGTTGGTTAGTATTTCTGACTATTCGTAACAAATAACTAAACGAATACGAATATAAATGACGTCCCTAACCAGGTAGGTGTCATGTTTAGGCCAGGGTATTTAGAAACTTTTATATGAGTGGGTTTGAAGTAAATATAAATGTGACTTTTTTATTATTATTGACAAAATTAAGTTTAAATACATATATGTAAAATAGTATTAAAGAAAAAAAGTAGGGAAGATGACGAAAAATACATTTCAAAACGAAAAATTAAATAATAAAGTGTATCATTACAGTTGATATTTTAATTTGGTATAAAATGTATTTAAAATAATATTTTAAAAGTAAAACATTAAACTTACTTCCATTACATATTATCATTTAAGTGCAATTTCGAGTTAACTTATTACCTTAGTGAAACTCCGAATTTCAGCAATTCCAATGGGAAAACATTTTAATTTTTAGGTAAACTACCTATGATTATAGTTCTATTAACAATGCTAATCGATTGATTGCATTAGCATTTTAGTATAAATAAAAAAATATGTTCCTAAGGTCATACGATTTTAATAATTATACATTTATAGGAGAGATTAGTTGTTTAACAAGAATCCGAGAAAAAACAGCCATACTTAATTACTTTTTTTTTTTTTTTTTTATAGAAGAGGGAGGCAGACGAGCAGGCGGGTCACCTGATGGTAAGTGATCACCGACGCCCATAGACACCTGCAACACCAGGGGGATCACAGGTGCGCTGCCGGCCTTTGAGATATTTGTAGGCTCGTTTCTTGAAGGCTGCCTTGTTGTACCCGTTCGGAAATACCTGCGCAGGAAGCTGATGATGATCCACAGTGCGGTCGTACGTGGTAAGAAGTTTCTTGTAAAACGTACGGTGGAAGATTGCCAGTTATCTAAGTGGTAAGGATGAAATTTTAACTTCTGGCGACTTCCAGGTCAAATAATAATTTCCCTGGACTAGTTGACCAACAAGGAAATTAGGACATGCCAGGTAAATGCCGGGTAGTATTGCTGGATATTCGTAATAATTAAAAACGAAATACGAATATACGTGACAATCCCTAGTCAGGTAGGCGTAATGTTGGTATACACGGAAATTAGGACATGCCAGGTGAATGCCGGGTAGCATTACTGGCTATTCGTAATAATTCTGAGAAGTTACCTTTGGGCAGAGGAATTTCTCATAAATGTCTTGTATGTAATTTATTAAGTCGGGAACGTTTCGAATGAAAATGACAACTACCAACTTTTTTAAAGAGAAAATAAATAAATAAATACAGCTTTTGTAATTGTTTTTGGTTTGAAGAATTTGTTTGGTTTCTACCTTAAGTTTTTAGGAAGTACCTTCTATTTCATCATTATTATATTTTTGTGCATCAAGTTATTCGCTAAGTAACAATTAGTAGGTATCTACTACTTTACTTTATCGTCTGCCAAGGCGACTATGGTAAACCCCCCCTAAATTTAAGCATAGATATCTTTAGGGGAGGCCCTTGTCTAGCAGTGGACGTCTTTCGGCTGATATGATGATGATGACTTCTTTACAAATATAGAGCTTTTCTATTATAGTATAATGCATATTTTAGTAATTTACTCAGTACTTATTTTGATATTTAATCTGTTCTCAGACTGTGATACATATTTTTTTCCTAAGGAACTTTTTAAGTCGTTAACATAGCTACGTGAACTTCTGTACTAAATGTGCTATCACTCACGGATGTAAATTTTTTTTTGTCCATCTAAGGCAAAACTGTTCATTTTCAGGGTTTAAACTTTCTTTCAGGGAAGAAAAATCGATCTAGCTAGGTCTCATGTTTGGGAAAATTCGTTTTTCCCGTGTTTTTAAGCAATTTATCAAAATACTGCGTTTTAGATAAATACCTACAGCGCCTAGCTTGCTCACCAGATGATATTTTAATGTTGAGACTACTAATTATAGAGCGAAACTCGGTCGCCCAGATGCTAATATTATTATATGCGTCAAATTATTATTTTTTTCCGCTGGGAAAATGTGTTTTTTACCTATTGCTACGTACACTGTGTTTATGTGCGTACTAAACAAGGCCAAGTCAAGTTCACGTAGCTCAAAGTAATTTCAACAGGTATTTCTCATAAACATGACGTTATATGTAATAACTGTAGATTAGTTAGAGAATGTGTACCTAAGATGAACTCCGGAATTCGGGGTCGGGGTCTTAGCAATTGAATGGCCAAGTTCCGGAACTGCCTTTTGTTAAGGTTGGAAATAACATATACATAGAAGTATAGGGTCCTAATTAAATCATCATAACATCCCATGGTCCCGTGTGGTGCCGGCAAAGAATAGTACCATCCATATGTACCTGTGGGTGTCGTAAGACGTCTCTTACGACCCATCTCTCTGCTGCCCATCCTCCAGTTTATAACCCTTAGTGACGACTAAGGGTTATAAACTGGAGGATGGGCAGCAGCATTCTCCTGCGTATCATACCATCTTACTTACTGCGGTCACCTAAGAACGCGGTCCATGGTGCTAACCTTAACGCTAACAAGCGAGGTGACTATGGTACTTCCCCTCCACATTTTTCCAGCAAAAGCTAGATTTCTGCAGGGAGCTCCCGGTCCTGTGGTGGACATTTCATGGGATGTTATGACGAATTAAATAATCATCATCATAACATCCCATAATACGTCTATTACAGGACAGGTTGCTCCCTCCAGAACTCCAGCAAAAATGTGTGTTACTAGGAAGGGATTTTACCATAGTCACCTCGCACCAAACGCTTTGACAAAAAAAAAAACAAAAAGAATAAAAAAAACTTTGACACGAGCTGAGTGGGCTTGAACCCGCTGAAGGTCGCAGCTTCCATCTCAGCTCTCATCTTTTTCCTTTTTTATAGGGTTCCGTACCCAAAGTGTGTAAAACGGCACCCTATTAATTTGCCTCCGATGTGTGTCTGAAAGCGGGCTGTACCTCATAAACCGTAAAAGGTACACAGTTGAAATGTAATGCACTACAACAACAAGTAATAAAAATAAAAACATATAAAAAACTAAGAGGAGCTGCCATACCAAAAACGTATTTTTTTTGTATTAGCTCATTCGTAAAAACGGAAACACTTACAAGAATGAAAACCATTATACTCATAGTGACTAACCTAACGACTAACAACAAATAATAAAAACTTATCAAGTGCGCGTCGGACATGCGCAAATCCTACTTCCTATCCTACTACTCGTAATATTATAAACGCGAAAGTTTGTAAGTATGGCTGGATGGATGGATGGATGTTTATTACTCTTTCACGTAAAAACTACTGAATGGATTTTAATGAAACTTGGCACACATATAGGTCAAGTCCTGGAATAACATATATGCTACTTTTTACCGCGGGAAAACACTTCATTCCCACGGGAAAACGCATTTAATGTTAATAAAGAAGGTGACTGACTCACTGACTGACATATCAACGCACAGCCCAAACCGCTGGGTGTAGAAATTCCAAATTTGGTATGTTGATTTCTTATGAGGTCTAACGGTGCATTAAGAAAGGGTTTTACAAAAATCCACCCCAAGGGGGGTAAAATAGGGGATGAAAGTTTGTATGAAAGTCCGTCAGTTTTGAAGTTAGGATCTTCAAATTTTGTATTTGGGCTGACGACTAAAAATTTAGTTTTACGTGTCTCAGGGTTTTTGAAAATATGAGGGAGAGGGGCAGGGACAGGGATGGTTTGACGGACGGGTGGACAGATGATTGGACGGACGGGCGGACGACAGATAGATGGAAGGGTGGATGGATGGATGGTCAGATAGATAGAATCCCTCGCGGACGAAGTCGCGGGCAACAGCTAGTTTAATATACTTCTGCGTGACAGTGCGTCCATAACTAAAACGGTTTTTTTACCTTAGTGGTACGGAACCCTCTATTATATTGTATTTGTTGTATTTAAAATTTTAATTTCTCAATCTAAGACGTTTTCGAGTTTTCAATCGAATACCCAAAAGATCATAACTTAAATAATATTATTTGGTTCAAGATATTTTTTTTTCTGTGTAGCTTAATAAAACTCTTGCTCGATCAAAACAAATATCAAGACCATTTAATTTTTTTTGCAATATTTAGTAATTTATCAGCATTTTGAAGACAATTTTTACGGGAAGAAAAAAGCTGCAGGCACAATCTGCCTGTCATAATCGTAACGAGGGATTTATAAGGCGTTTCACATTTTCCTGTTTTGTTTTAAATATGTTATCCTGGAATTATCCGAGATTTTAACTTTTTTGGGCTAATTTTCCTGTTGTCTGGCATTTTTTATTAAAAATACCTTTGTAGATATTCTTTGACAGAAGGCAGATTTTGGCACTAAAAATTACCATTCTGTACCTGGCATAGTATTTAAATGTCTGTTTATGCTGATTCAGTCTCTTATATTTTAGTATTTGTGTATATTCTGGAATAATAAAACATTACTTAAATAGGTCGAAAGATATAGCATGCCTCATAGATGCCGTTTTTTGGCCAAGTACCATGTAAAAGACCTTAGGTCAAAGTGACCCCACCCTTGTAACAAGTTAACAACAAAGCACATAATATAAGGTTAAAAACACCACATATGTGGTCGCCATGTTGTTAATTTGCGAGTCAGTTTAACTCAAATAATTACTAATATAATTAATTATTAAAAGGATTTTTTTTTATAAAAGTACATATCTAGTCCATAGGTAATATAAACATCTAAATATATAAAAGAGCTTGTACAATATATAAATAAAGAAATAACAATGTTTCAAATTATTAACAACCTTATTTGAAATTCGACCTACCATGTACCACATGGTTTTACGTACCTTACGTAGTTTTGTTTTAAGCAAATAAATTTTTTTTTTTATATTCTATTCGTATACCGCTGCGGCCATAAAGTACACACTTCCCCGCCTCAGGCACGTAAAAAATGATTACCTTTTCTGCTGAATTATACTATTAAAATCATTCCTTTTTATTCTTACCTGAAAAAGAAAAAGAATGTTAATTACAAAAAAAAGAAATCATGATATTTCTGAAAATCTAATTATTTTAGTTCGGTTGGTATTAGCATGGACAAATGTAGTATTAAAGAAATGCAGTCTTGGTTTGCAGGCACTTCAAGGATTATTAGGCAACAGTAAATTTCCTGCCAACATCTTTAGGTATAAATATTTTAAGCTAGGAAAAGTAAATAAGATGGCAGAAAGGGTGTTTTCAAACGAGCTTTTGGAAGTTCAACTATATAACTCCGCTAGTTAGCACTATAGTCTGACCGCAACCGCTGTACCGCGCCTTACGCTTAGGTATGCAAACGGCGAGATGGGGGGGGGGCATCGCTCGTCATTGCTCACGGCGGCAACTAGTTCTTGCTATTTCTTTCTTACTTCCCCACCTCCCCGCGCATACTCAAGGCGCGGTACAGCGGTTGTGGTCTGACTATAGGAAAATATAAAATGGAAAAACTGATACTGAACGTTCACCCCAAGTGGTTCACCCAGTATAACAATTATTAAGTCAATTTGATTGTTGCTATCAAACTCCATAATATATCTTCTTCTAAAAAGAATTGTTTAATTTTACTGAATCTTAAAAAAAAGAAATTTCCAACAGTGATCAGTGTACCACCCATAGAAATATTAAGATTAGTGAAAATAAGTGTCACAAGGTATTCTGACATTCATTCAGTCATTGTAAATACGGCATGGGCGTCGTTGTGTTGATTTTGTATGAGGATGTCAAATCGCGTTTGATGATTTGACATTTCAACTTGGGACACAATGGCAGATGTAATTCCATAGTACTCGTATAATAAATTAGTATTCCTTCTATTCCAAGCGGAGCAAAGTGTCCGAATTCTTTGGTACCACCCATCGACAACGTCAAGGAAAACTCCCTCAGATATTTACAAAAAAGAGAAAATTATTTCCTAAATATAACCTATATACAACTCAACTATCACCAAGTACTCTTTTTCGTACTGTCAACAAAAATAAAGGTGTCAACAAACCTTCGCGTGCTGCTCCATTTAATTTATGTATAAGGACTTTAATAGCATCTTTTCTGTAGGCGAGTGAAATACAGTTATTAAAATGAAGAAGACTTTAATATAAAGAAAAACCGTCCAAGTGCGAGTCGGACTCGCGCACTGAGGGTTCCCTACCACCACATTATATTAATTAAATCAGCTGATTTGAGTTGATTGAATGAAAGGAAAATGGCGGTTTACGTTTTATGACGTATTAAAAAAAACTACTTCTAAGTTCTAAGTTAAGTGTGTGGTTTCCGCACTTAGTCCTGGAGGCGCATTTTTGAAGCGTTCGAACTTCAATTCGCATTCGAATTGGCAAGATTCGTATACGAATCCGTAAAATCGCAATTTTTGAATATTCATACCTGTGAATTCCGCAACGAGTGGTCCGACCCACTCGTTTTGCATTTCTACCACTCGAAAGTATGTATAATCTGTGATGAGAACGACATTGACGTTTCCTTCACACATGACATTGTACTGACATATCAACTTTTTAATTTGCGTTCCATTCCCTCGAAATTCATTACCGGTTTTTAAAATCAATGAGTGATTGCTTTCCGGTTTTTATTTTTTCTGCGTGAAAAGAAAATTGTTTTTAAGATTGTAATGTAATGGCAACATTGCTTTCGAATGATTCAAAAATGCGTAAAATCGAGAGCATTAGAAATTAAATTCGTACACGATTCGTTTTCGTATGCGAACTAAAGATTCACTTCGAACGCTTCAAAAATGCGTCTCCTGTAAGGACCATTGTGCGTGGGCCTATGTGGCCATCAAGTTAGCCACCCTAACTGTTGCCAGAACTCAGTCAGTTTGTCTAGTCTGTTGGGTATTTGATCAAGGGTAATGTCTGTTCCAAGTGTGCTTTCTCTGATGCTATTAATTACTTTGCATTCTAGAATGACGTGTTCAATGGTTTCTTCCGTTTCCATGCAGGCCCTAAATAGAAGGCTGCCTGTTATACCTATAGTGTGGTAGTGTTTGTTGAGAGCAATGTGCCCTGTTATTGTGCCTACTACGAGTACATTGCGGAACTTAGTCCTGTTCATCTGTAGTAGTCGTCTTGTTAAGCGTGTGTTAGTTGATGTTATAATTTTTTTGGATTGATTGCATGTTGCAATGTCATTCCATTGTTTGTCTGCTTCATTTCTTGTTTTTTCTCGTATCCATGTTCGAAACTGGTTGAAAGGTAGCGGCAGCATTGGTTCTGGTCCTTCATAGATCTCGTTGGATCCTCCCCTTGCCAATTGATCTGCCGCGTCATTTTCCCAGAGAACCACTGTGTCCTTTTATCCATTGTAATGTTATGTTGTTCTTTTGTGATGACTTCTGTAATTCTTCATGGCATTGTAGTATAAGTCCTGAGGTTGTATAGCTACCTCTCAGCGTTTGGAGTACTGATGCGCTGTCCGAATGCTTGTATTAGTGATGTTCCTTGCTGTTATTGCTTGTGCAGCTTGTATAATGCCGACACATTCAGCTTGTTATACTGTGTTATATTGTCCTAGGGCACTTAATACAGGGTGACCCATAAGTCCTTTGAAAAGTAAAATTTGAATAAAACGAACAGGGCGCGCGTGAGCGGTGCAGGGGAAGCGGGGGGAGTAACTTCGGTTTCTGGGAATTTAGTCGCGATGAAGCGTTTTACCGGAACGGACCGTGCGTTTTGTGTGCGCAAGTTTTATCAAAACGACAATTCGGCAACCGTTGCGCGGCGTAGATTTCGAGAACACAAAGGTTTACACAACTTTGACGACACTCCAACTCTTCAAACGATTAAGAACTGGGTTGCTAAGTTCGAGGAGACCGGTTCGACGTTAGATAAACCGCGGTTGGGTCGCCCAAGGACGTCACGTACGGAACAAAACATAGACACAGTGACACAGTCTATTCGCGAAAATCCGACACAGTCAACTCGTAAGCGTGCCAGAGCATTAAACGTATCCAGGACATCGTTACGACGGATTTTGAAGAAGCCAGGACGTGGTTTCAACAGGATGGGGCAACTTCTCACACCTCTAACACTGCTATGCCCGTTATCCGTCAACTTTTTCCTGGCAAAGTGATCTCTAAGAGAGGAGACATTTCCTGGCCTCCACGTAGTCAGGATCTGACCCCGATGGATTTTTTTTTGTGGGGCTACCTTAAGGCTAAAGTGTACGACACAAACCCGCGGTCAATTGAGGCCCTAAAATAAAACATCCGTAGAAAAATGGCAAGCATTTCAGCAGTGACGTGCCGCGCAGTCATCGACAATTTTCGACGTCGTTTGCAAGAGTGCCGTGATCGCAACGGATTACATTTAGAAAATGTTATTTTCAAAAAATAATTCTCGTTTTTTAAGCTTTTTTTGTAAATAAAAATATAATTCATAATGTAATTAGTTTTATTTTAATATTTTTTTTTTCATATCAAAGGACTTATGGGCCACCCTGTATTTCTATGTTAAGATCTTGTGAGTATGTGCCTGCACCTGTGCTCAGTTTTGCTTTTGACCCATCGGTCTAAACTAAAAAAACTACTTACTACAGGGTGAAATTGAAATCATTCGACAAATTTTGAAACTGAGTTTAGACCGCGTAACTGAACAATTTTCGCCTAGGAACATAGGTCATTGGACAAATAAAAAGTTCCCTTTCATAGTAAAGTCAGACAACTGACCATACATTTTGTAAGGGAGATCGATTTTTTTTACGTCTAACGACCTATGTTCCTTGGGGAAAGTTGTTCAGTTTCGTGGTCTGAACTCAATCTCAAAATTTGTCGAATGTTTTCAAATTCACCTGTAGATCTCGTGGAAGTTTGCATGGTAATGTACATTATATATTTTTTTTTAGTTTTATCATTCTTTTATTTTAGAAGTTACAGGGCACACAGTTTACCACTTTGGAAGTGTCTCTCGCGCAAACTATTCAGTATAGAAAAAACCGGCCAAGTGCGAGTCGGACTCGCGCCCTAAGGGTTCCGTACCTATCTACCATATGATATACTAAAAGCTTTTGCTCTTTGATTTTAAAAACTCCGCGACTATCTAAATTGACCCCTCTTTTATAGAAAAGTTCTTGAAACGGGAGCTCACCTTAATTGGTTACTATTTGTTGTGAGAAAAATTTAAATATTTAATGATTTTAGACTTTTCCCTTTATTTGTACTGTGAGACCTAGCTTTTTGCCAAATTTCATAATTTTAGGTCAACGGGAAGTACCCTGTAGGTTTTGCTTTTTTGCATAAATGTATGGTGATGAGGACATAAAAAGCCATATCTTTTGATTGCGTCGTTGTAAAAAATTTAAATTTTCAGATCTTGTGTGGTTATAGACTTTAATATTCGTTATCAATTTCAATCTGATACCTTTACCCGTTCGGGAGAAAAAGGGTCTTGACAGACAGACGGACAGACGGACAACAAAGTGATCCTATAAGGGTTCCGTTTTTTTCGTTTGAGGTAAGGAACCCTAAAAAACATTGAGTTTCAGTTATACTCGTAAGTATGGGGAACCCCAAAATAAATTGTTTATTTTCTATTTTTGTGCAAAAATCTTATTGCGGTTCACATAATACATCTACTTACCAAGTTTCAACAGTATAGTTCTTATAGTTTCGGAAAAAAGTGACTTTGGCATATGGACGAACAGACAGATAGACAGACAGACATAACGAATCCATAACAGTTCAGTTTTTTTGCCATTTGGAAAGAATCTTCTGTAAAGAATCTACATTGAATAAAATTATCTGAATCTGAATCTTTGGCTACGGAACCCTAAAAATGTAGAAGACTTTAATTTAAAAAATCAGGTGTTTGAAGTAATTATCAGTTAGCACCTTTTCGGTTAGCTGAGTAAAATATACACCTTCAAAAACGTTGGAAGCTATATGATCGAAAATAGAACTACAATTGAAGTAATTGTGATGTTAGAAGCAAACTATCGTTAGAAAAATTACAGTGTTGTCATATTTTCAGGTAAAAATGCAGGAACGATAATCTAAGGGAGGTATCACTAAAAAGTTGTTTTCTTTACACTTTCCGTTTTTGGATAATTCTACAAAGTAGAAAACCGAACCTGCGTCTTCTTTACAACTTTTAATGCGTTCTATTTTGTCGGCGTAGATGAA
This sequence comes from Athrips mouffetella, assembly GCA_947532105.1. Taxonomy (NCBI): domain Eukaryota; kingdom Metazoa; phylum Arthropoda; class Insecta; order Lepidoptera; family Gelechiidae; genus Athrips; species Athrips mouffetella. The sequence goes on along the minus strand of OX383968.1, from coordinate 1,989,550 downwards.
ATGTATATTAGTTGTAAATTACAACTTTCTAATACCTAGGGTCTCAAAGCTAAGCCGCGGCTCACCGGCCACTACATATCGAGCGCAAATTTGAAATTGGAAGGTCGTGTAGGTCCGCTCAGTACAAAAGACCACCAGAAGGACCACGAGAATCGTGCGAGCGGGTGCACGCGGGCTTGCGGGGTAGATTGCAAGGGGGTCGGAGACTGTCCGTTCTGTGTATGATACCACTATTACTTTATTCTCGTAATTTGGACCCCTGGCGTTGCAATCATTTCTTTTCCGCACATGTAGGATGTGGAATAAACTTCCCCATGTGGTTTTCTCTAGTAGTTACGATATGGAGGCTTTCAAAAAATTAAACCGCCGAAAAAACTGAAAAGCAAGAAATAATAAAACTTTTTTATTTAACCTTAATAACAAAGTTCTTAAACTAATGTAAGTATACCCGAGTAATTTTGAGTCGGCGCCAAACAAACAAAATTAATTAATTACGTAAAGCGTGATGCACGGCAGCGGCGCCGCCTCAAAATTACTCGGGTATACTTACAATAGTTTAAGAACTTTGTTATTAAGGTTAAATAAAAAAGTTTTATTATTTCTTGCTTTTCAGTTTTTTCGGCGGTTTAATTTTTTTGTTATAAAGTTTTTATTTTTCAATTTTTTGTGACTATAAATTTTATTTTCATACCCTTAGGGTAAATCGGAATACTCTGTAAAAAAGTTATGCGTGGTCATACATTAAAAAATCAGTCAGTGAACAATCAATCATCCCCTGTTTTCCTACCGTTAGGGTTGGAATTTTTTTCCCAAATTTATATGGGACCAACGTTTCAACCCATTCCAACCAAAAAAGAATTATCAAAATCGGACTACTCTGTAAAAAGTTATGCGTGGTCATACATAAAAATATATATATACGCGTCGACTTGAGAACCTCCTCCGTTTTTTTTTTCGTCTGTTAAAAAAGCGGGTTAACAAATTCTTAAAAGGCCGGCAACGCACTAGCATCGCCTCTTCTGGTGTTGCAAGTGTCCATGGGCGGCAGTGACACTTTCCATCAGGTGAGCTGTCTGCTCGTTTGTCTGTTTTGACATTAAAAAAAAAAATCTACGGCCACGGACAGACAGACAGATGGACAAGGGTTACTTGTTGACTACGGAACCCTAAAAAATGTTGCTACGTGGGGAAAATTGTTTACTTTCATAGTCTGAAACCAACATTTTAGTTTTCGAGGAATATCTATCTATGTACAAACTATTGTTTTCAAGTAGAAACAAAGTGGCACAATATGAAAAAAGCGAAAAAAAACCTGACACCAGGAAATCCCTCTCAGAATGTGAGCTAAGCTAAAAGCCATCCGGAATACGACTGCTGTACTGACAGCCCATTTAGTTTCAGCCTTTCTAGATAAAAAAAATACTACACTGTGAGATAAAATTCAGCTCATTCTCAAAAGGGTTCTGTACAAGAAATAAAGTTTTTGTATGTGACCTAGATCTTATGCTTAATCATTATACTAGGTTTATACTAGGAGCAATAAAAAACCGGCCAAGTGCGTGTAGGGCCACGCGCTGTATAGGGTTAAGGCCTATCGCTCTGACACAAAGGTTGATCATGAGGTCATATAATATCATGATGATCTACATTTACCTATATCTATCTCTGTGGCTCAACAAACCAAAGTGATTTTTGGCCTCCTAGCTCGTCAAAATCCTTGACGACTTCATCCTTCCATCGGTATCTTGGCCTGACAACAGGACGGCGTCCCGTTCACCTTGAAATGCAATAAAGAAAAATAAAAAGAAAACGAAAAAAATTTTTTAACATCATGCCATCCCATGTTATACCAAGTCCACTGTTGGACAGCGAAATGATAACCTACATGTGTGTGGGCAATGGTAGCCTTAGATCGTCAAAAGCAATCTCTTACACACACCTTCTGCGAAAGGAGTAAATAAAGAAACATATACGAGATCCTTTTTATTACGGAACCCTAAAAAATAATACCAGCATTACATCCTTTGTAAGAGCGAGGAACTTGAAACTTTTATCTTCTAGTTTAAGTATTTAATTAGTGAGTACAGTTTGAGGCGGTAAAAGAGATTATTATAAGTAGTTTTGAGTTGTTTGAAATGAGGTTACGCAAAATTGCTCTTACTTTGAAGGTTCCAAGAATAATAATAAAATTAGACGTGAAAGTTTATATTATGTTGAATTTGGGAATTGACTTATTTTTTATTAGTGTAAGCGTTTGTACTTTCATTGTTTTAATTATGCCCGCGACTTCATCCGCCTAAAATAAATAATCTATGAGCCATCAAACCAAAAAGTTTCCATTAAAAAAAAATACTGCTACATTTTTTATCAAAAATATATCAAATTTTACAATATTTTCGACAAAATAATATTTAATCGTTTTACTTTTCTGATATTTTTGAAATAACATAGAAACAAAATCATTTTTTGGGGAGGATCAGCCTTAATGAGACCGAAACCCATTTCGTAGAGATCAGACAAAAAGTACCAAAAAGTTTGGTATCCTACTCTACAAATCCCATTGACGTGTTAAAGAGAACCCAAAAGTTTTGTAGTCGCAAAATTTTGCAAAAAATATACCCGTATTTTTCTAATATCTAACAAAATAATGGGAATGAATTAAACGTTGTTACTTATAAATTTAATGATTTCCAAAATAATGTTTTATAACCCAATACACTTCAGACAAAATGGATGAATGTACACCAAATTTGGGTAATTGGTTACCAAATTTATGCTGGTCAAAATAAGCCGGTTCGGTTAGTTTGTGTTAGGTTATCTTGCGACCACAATGCACGAGCCGAGCAAGCGGAGCGAGCGTGCCGTGGCAGCGGCCGGCGAAGTGCCAGAAGCAAATTTGGTGATTATTTAATCATTTTGGTAAACAAAATTTGGTGAACATTTATCCATTTTGGTAAACAAAATTTGGTGAACATTTATCCATTTTGGTGGATAATATTTGGTAAAAATTTACTAAAATTTGGTGGCACGTCAATACACAGCCCAAAATAATTATAAAGTTTATAATTAAAGCAACGAAATTATATTGGAGGAAATTTCACACACGGTCACCTGATCCCAAACTAGGCAAATCCTGTGCTATGGGTACCAAAGACTGATATACATACATAAATAGATTCAGATTCAGATAATTTTATTCAATGTAGATTCTTTACAGAATACTTATTGAATGTCATGCAGAATACAATGCAAATAGAGCGAGTCTACGCCGTTTCGGATCGTGCTATGGCAGCGTAAAAGAAACGGCAAGAAACCACTGCAGCACGGCCTACTTTAAGAGTCGGCTTTTTACAATGTGTTTCCTGTGTTTCGCTGGAATATCAGAGCACCATACCTCTTTGTCATTCATATAGTCATCCAATCTATAGTAAGCTTTTTTACATAACGTTTGCTTTACACATTCTTTAAACTTTCTCTCAGGTAATTGCACTATATTGTCAGGTATTTTGTTGTAGTATCGTATACACAGACCAACGAAAGATGTAGACTTTAGTTAATCTAGTATATGGTTGATCAATTTTATTATTTTTATTTTTTTTTATTTTATTTTGGCAACAAACAGTTGTATACATAAATATTTATACAAATTCTTATGAGTTAAAGAAAAACCTTGAGTGCCCAAAAGTGCGTTCTTAACATATTATAATTATATCAAAACAGAGAGAGTGACGTGCGGATAACAATAAGAATAACTTAATAATTAAGCATAGTAAGAAATATATGACTCTAATTATAAACTAACAAATAGGTAGAAAACTTATCATTAAACTTAGGATAAAAAATTTAGTGTAATGCTAATTATTTTTTGGGTGCTTAATTTGAGAGTTTAGGTGGCTATTGAGACTGTTTTTAAATTTCAAAATATTCATGTGAAAGGGATCTATGTGGGACATTTCTTTGTTATAAAGTGCGAGACAGCGATGGAAAAATGCATTTGAAGTATAGTTTGACTTAGAAATAGTAGCAGCAGTAAACAGAAAGTTACTTCTGTGAACACTTTTAATAGGAACTTTAAAATAAATCCTTTCTAAAAGGCCAGGGGAATCGATAACACCATTTTTAATTTTATATAGGAACATAAGATCGAACTGTTGTCGCCTTAGGTTCAAAGGTAACATTTTATGTTTTAATAGTGAATCTGTATACGATATGCGCTCGGAGCCGATTCTGTATTCCAGAGTCATCAAAAATATTTTTTGTCTCAAAAATATCTCTCGATACGATTGTTATGACATTTATAAAACGGATTCCAGATTACAGAACCGAAGTCCAGCACTGATCGAACTAAACTGAAATAAAGAATTTTGCTTTTTTAAAGGGCTTACATGTACGCAACAGAAAGCCTAGTTGTCTAAAGGCTTTTTGTACTATGTGTTCATAGTGATCTTTAAAAGACAGTTTGTCATCTAGTATGATTCCGAGGTCTCGAATTTTTTTAACTCGTGACAAAGAACAGTCATTTAGTTTGTAATTGTATATTAATGAATTTCTTTTACGTGTATAGCTAATAATGAAACATTTATCACAGTTTAGATACAATTGATTTTTTGAACAATATTCTGCTAAAGCCGTAATGTCACTTTGAAGCGAGATGCATTCTGATTCATTTTTAATTATTTTAAAGATTTTTGCATCGTCAGCGTAGAGAAGAATATTGGCGTGAGTGATACAGCTAGGTATATCATTAATGTAGAGCGTGAATAACAATGGACCCAAGTGGGACCCTTGTGGGACCCCAGAGGGTACAGATTGAAATTCTGACATGAATCCTCGAACCGAAACGGCTTGAGACCGATTGCTTACGTAGGACTTGATCCAACGAAACGAAACAGATCGCCATGTATTCCGGCTCTCCAAAGCTTGTCCAAAAGCAGATCGTGATTGATTTTATTATGCTTATTTCTAGTATTAAAATTATGCCTGTCACAAATTTTAGGTAATTGATGAATGTTCTTTCTAGCATAATTATATTTTCATAGATATACTGGCATGGCACTGTCATAATGTTGATTTCCTTGAACAGTTCTCTCAGGGAATCACGAATCTTCAGGCAATAAATTGCTCTTATAGCCCTTTTTAGTATATAATAGATAAAATATATAATAGATAAATAACACCCAGACACAGAACAAACACTTATGTTTATCACACAAATGTTAACCCTGGGCGGGGATTGAACCCGCGGCCCACAGCGTGAGAGGCAGGCTCACTAAAGTACGGCCAACGTAAGAAGTTCGTTTTGACGTTTCCTTATCACCAACACACAGGGTTCATTTTTCTTTGCAGGGCGTAATTTTTCATATGTTTGACAGCTGTCAAAACCTATTACGATGGCCTTACTTTAATTAACAACCACACCAATGGGCTTGTCAATATTACTTCAATTCACAAGTTAATCAAATAATCTTAACAAGAGTCGCTTGGAGCGTGAGAGATAAGTATATTTGAAATTGACTTGAGTTGCACAAAAGATTGTATAGAAATGTCATTCTCAAAGAGATGCCCTGTTAAGTGGCAGACTCTTGGTAGGGACCGATACCTTTGAGATTACAAGAAAGATTCAAAGGTAGATTATTTTCTTAGTTAAATATATTTAAATGAAAATGTGGAGAAACTTGAGAAATTATATTTCTTTTTTTATTTCGGTTTGGAATTGATACTTTTTACAAAATACTTATTTTATTAAACTTACTTACTCATTAACTTACTCACTCTCACTTGCTCTATCTCTCTTACTTACTTACCTACTCCAAACCTACTCATACTTCTCATTAGACTAGACTAGGAATTGAATTAAAAATATTCTAGAAGCAAAACTAACATCTGTTATTTGGTGATTTTAAACCAATACGACCTTGCTGAATTAATTAATGTTGTTACATAAATAACACAATAAAAATATTCAAGAAGGCGGTCAAAAAGTTTAAATTGACTAATTTTGACTGAAACGTCCTGAATTCAGAAAGGCCAAATTATTAAATTTGGCCTTTCTGAATTCAGGACGTTCTGAATAAAGGCCAGGTTAACAGTACCCTAAACCGACGAGCATGTATGAAAGGATTGATGAAAGTACAGGAAGCAAGGGAAGTATGTCAAGATCGTAGCAAGTGGAGGACTGTGGTCTCTGCCTACCCCGACGGGAAAGAGGCGTGATGTTATGAATGTATGTTTGGCCTAATTAGGCTTGTTTACGAAATTCAAAAAGGAGATGATATGTCAAAAAATCATCTTTTTTAAGGTTCCGTACCTACCTCGAGAGTAAAAAAAACAGAACCCATAAGGGTTCCGTCATAGACGGACAACAAAGGGATCACTTTGTTGTTTTTATGTGTATGAAAATTTCAAGCTTCTAATACGACACAAACGATACGGCCATTTACAATTTTATGATGGCAGTATATGTCACCTTGTCCAGACATTTACGAAACAAGCCAAAACCAATAAGGTACTTCCTGTTGACCTAGAAGTATAAAATTTGACAAGAAGGAAAACAAAAATATCTAAAATTATCAAATTTTAAGCCTACACCTTCCTTAAATCAGAAACTAATTCAGCATACATTGCTCGTGTAAGGATTAACAAACCAAGTCTATCAGCAATGTATGCCGAATTAGTCTTTGAATTAGGAAGGTTTACAAATATTTAGATCGAGGGCATAAAACAGACGGTATGGTAAAGTTTACACGGTATTTATTTTCTACGTACAACCCATTTACAGGCCCAAAGGAAACGCACAAGTGAAACCAAATGTGTCCTACATTTCCCCTTTTTTCAACGACCTCCATATTATAATATGTAGAGGACTTTATTATACGCTGTCTTGTGAGGGAGCTCCGTATAAGGAAGCGTGTACATGATTAGGTGTTATGTTAAACACAGAAAACTAAAGAAGAATACACTAGTATGCCAAAAAGGTAACTTGCAATGCTCATGCGCTTTTAAACCTTTGTAACAGCACCTCGTTTCCAGAACATCCCTCTTAAGATCTCATAGACCATCGGGATCCTCGGTGTCGACATTTCGAATGAAGTCCAGTTCCGCGATCACTTGGAAGGTAAAGCCAAGCTGGCCTCCAAAAATCTTGGAGTACTAAACAGAGCGAGGTGGTAATTCATGTCGAGTCATCGACTTGTACTGTATATAGCACAAGTCCGGTCCCACACGGAGTATTGCTCCCATCTCTGGGCTGGAGCGCCCCAATACCAACTCCTCCCACTTGATCGCATCCAAAAGATGGCAGTTCGAATTGTCGATGATCCCATGCTCACCGACGGTATGGAGCCACTAAGTCTACGGAGAGACGTTACTTCCTTCTGTGTTCTGTACCGTCTGTACAATGGGGAGTGTTCTGAGGAACTGTTTAGTCGTAGGAGGAATTCCATTCACATAATTTGGACCCCTGGCGTTGCAATACAACGTGGTTTTAGGGCGTATAATGAACTTCCCCCTGTGGTTTTCCCTAGTAGTTACGATATGGGGGCTTTCAAAAAGTGGGTTAACAAATTCTTAAATGCCGGCAACACACTAGCATTGCCTGTTCTGGTGTTGCAAGTGTCCAGGGGCGGCAGTGATACTTTCTATTAGGTGAGCTGTCTGCTCGTTTGTCTGTTTTGACATGAAAAAACATCCAGTATAAGGTGCACAAGCGAACATAGAAGAGACGAGGCGGGTGCTCGTAGGTGTTATTGTATGTGTCAGTACCTACCACAGAACAACGATAGGGCCACTTCGCCTGCGCGCGCACCCCCCCATAGAAGCGAATATGGTAAAAAAATTTGGTCCCGTATTGAAGAGTTATACTATCCAATTTTTGTAGGCGCTTATTTTGAATGCACATCATAAACACATTCGTTGAAACACTTAAATGACGCTAGTACTCGTAGTGTGGGTGCGGAAAACATGTTAGTTTTAGTAAATGGTGACACTGATTTGTATTGAATGACATAAAGAATTCGTCTCTAGATGTAGAGCTAGACGCATGCGCTTCAGAGCTCTGTGGTACCTACCTTGTTACAGTTTCTAAAATATACAATAACTAGCTTTTTTCCGCGACTTTATCCGCATGTAAGAAAAAAGTATACCAGTGTTTGCTTAAGTCAAACTTTTAGCTATCGAACAAAAAATTTCATTAAATCAGTTCAGTAATTTTCGCATGATTAAACAATAAATAAACAAAAAAACCGGCCAAGTGCGAGTCGGACTCGCGCCCTTAGGGTTCCGCACCTATCTACCATATGATATACTGAAAGCTTTTGTTATTTGTTTTTAAAAACTCCGCGACCATCAAACTTGACCCCTCTTTTATAGAAAAGTTCTTGAAACGGGAGCTCACCTTAATTGGTTACTTTTAGTTGTAAGAAAAATTTAAATATTTGATGATTTTGAACCTTACCCTTCATTTTTACTGTGAGACCTAGCTTCTTGCCAAATTTCATAATTTTAGATCAACGGGAAGTACCCTGTAGGTTTTGCTTATTTGCATAAATGTATGGAGATGAGGACATAAAAAGCCATATCATTTGATTGCGTCGTTTTTAAAAAATAGAAATTTTAAGATCTTGTGTGGTTTATGGACCTTAATATTCGTTATCAATTTCAACCTGATACCTCTTCTCGTTCGTGAGAAAAAGGATCTTGACAGACAGACAACAAAGTGATCCTATAAGGGTTCCGTTTTTTTCTTTTGAGGTACGGAGCCCTAAAAACAAAAAAGCAAAACGTGACAATTTTCATGTCTTCAATGTACACACAAAATTTCATTTTACAATTTTATAATATTTAGAACAAAATTAAATTCTTAAAACTTTTTTGTAGAGAAGTACCAGAATATCGTGTTTTTCATTATTTTGTACGTACAAGGATGTTGAGAGTCAAGACCCCCTTCTGGGGCAATCAGTTAAAAAGTCTGATTGCTCTCTTAAGCACGAGTTAGAATCATTCAAAGCATTACCAATTAAAATGTAAATTATGGTTTTAGCGTAGGCAAGAGAAAAGTCATTAAAATTATTTGATTGCATATTGTACGGTAAGACAAGCTTGACACCCGCAGCGCGAATCTGGCTTCTATTGCAACTAGAATAAAAACGGTACAAAGTTCAATTTGTCAAGCTTGCCGTGTTATTGAGCATACACACACACATAAAATCACGCCTCTTTCCCTGTGGGGTAGGTTTAGACCACAGCCCTCCACCTGCTACGATCTTGACATACTTCCCTCGCTTCCTATACTTTCATCAACCCTTTCATGCACGCTCCTCGGTTAGAGTATTTTTAACCGGCATGGCCTTTATCAAAAACACAATACAAGCTATTGGGCTTTTGTGCAAAGCCTGGAGAGTCTATTTACGCCGCAAAGAATTAGCTCAGAGCTTGCCCTCTGTGTTGTGAGTGGGAAAATAGTAGAGTCTGGCCCACGAAAGCTATCCATACAAAACAGCGGAAAATTTAAAAATATAAGTTTGTATACAACAATTTGATACTTTTAGTTGGTTTTCAAGACTACAAGTTACTACCTGAAAACCAACTAAAAGTATCAAATTGTCATTTTGCAGTATTTTCAGGGTTTAAAACTTGTTATTATTAAATTTTCCGCGGTTTTGTTTAGACAGCTTTCGTTGGCCAGACTGTCATTAGGGGAGCCAATGAAATAAAAGGTACATCATGCTTTCCATGTCAGTTATCAGGGTGGGAAAAACTTTAACTGTCTTACTACCATCAGGTTATTCAGTCACGTTTTGAAAAGCGTTAACGTTAACGATAGCAGAAAATCCCTGGCTGGCTGTATCCTTAGCTCCCACCCACGTCCAATCATCCCCCCCCCTCTCCCCCTCACCGCGCCTGCCCTCATCACCCACCCCTCCTCAGGCCTTCCCCTCACCCACCTCTGCTCACCCTGCACCCCTCTCACCCTCCTTCCCTGTCACCCCCCTCACTCCCCTTCCTCTCGCCTCCACCCCCACACACCCGACATCCAAAGCTCGATGTACCTCTGTAAGTATGTACCACGGACCCCTATGTAGGTAGGTACGTCTATGTAGGTCATTGTAGGTAGGACCGCCCCTCCCCTCACCCCCCTCAACTTCCCTCTCTCACCCCTCCCCTCACCTTTTGACTCATTTAAAGCTCGATGTAGTACAAATTATTACCGCTAGAGGACCTATATGTCCACTTTGCACGAAATGACCCCCCAAATGAAAGCATATAGGGTGTTAGGGACCGCCTTCCGACTACTTCTTCTTCTTTGCGTGTCGATGGCATCGTCATTTTAATTTTATATTTGTTTAGCCCAAAATTCGGCAACATGCACTGCATTTTGTGTGGCGTCCATTAACTCTTGCTGTGTGCAGGTGGAAGGGGACGCAGAACACGATGTTAGGTGGGCCATAGTTTGTATCGCACCACACGTGCAGATCAGATTAGGATCCTTTGAGAAACCCCACCTGGACATGTTGTCTTTACTGCAGCCAACCTGAGTCCGAAGTCTATTTAGAGACTTCCAGGTCAGCCATGGCAAATTCTGTCCAGGTGAAAGACTCTCTGAAGGTGGAACAAAAGGGGAAGGAAGTGAAACTCTTTCACGCCACAGTCTGCAGCGAGCCTGTGAAGGGTCAGAGGTCAGGCCATCGACACACTTTACGAAATTTTTTCGGCTCTTTAGCCTTTGCGGCACTGGTTCGTGGCTGTGCAGAGGGTGTCGTGTGTCTTTCATCTTGGCCTTTTCACATGAGCTAGCCACAGATCTGCGGACATCTGGAGGCGACTACTGAAGGGGCATGATCAGTCGACGACACTGAACAACTTTCAGTGAACAAAACTTTCAGGAAATGAAAATAAAAATCCGCGGCTCCATAACAAATTCTAAACTTGATCGGGCTGTTTGTATGGAGAAGCCGATTTTTTTTTCGTTTCCTGAAAGTTTTGTTCACTGAAAGTTGTTCAGTGTCGTTAACTGATCATGCCCCTTCAGTATTTGGAAGGTAGTCCCTTACACCCCGTATATAAAGCCAGACGCAACCACGCCAATAACCTGGTTGGCTGTGACCTTGATTATATGGTTACGTCAATGTACATAGGTCAAGTCAAGAGCAAGTAAAGCTCACGTCTACTCACCCCCCTCCCCATCACCACCCTTCCCCTCACCCCCTCATCTCTCTTCACCTCTGATTCACTCAAAGCCCGATGTAGAACCAATAAATGCCGCCAGAGGACCTATAGCCACTTTGCACGAAATTAGAGTCTGGCCAACGAAAGCTGTCCATACGAAACCGCGCGAAATTTAAAAATAACAAGTTTTTTACCCTGAAAATACTGCAAATTAAAAATTTGATACTTTTAGTAGGTTTTCAACTCTACAAGTTACTACCTAAAAACCAACTGAAAGTATCAAATTGTTGTTTTGCAGTATTTTCGGGGTTAAAAACTTGTTATTTTTAAATTTCACGCAGTTTTGTATGGACAGCTTTCGTTGGCCAGACTCTACCTCCAAAGCGAAGACATATCCTTGCTCAAAAAATATGCCCTGAAACTCTTCAGCGCAAATTTAGGAAGCCGTTGTATTCCCAGCCTTATCTGCCCTTTCCCATCGTCAGTCCACCCCCTTATTTACGCACCAAAAGGATAGAACACATAAAGGAGGCATCATGGAGGCATAAAGACAAATGATAAAGATGACATTTGAATAAAGGACGCAGATTTCTCGAGCGATTTTTCTTCGCACAATGAATTTGTAAGCTGGATCTTCTTGTCGTTCTTTTGAATCTTATTTTAACCAACCGACGGAAAAAAGTGTCGCGATAAGCTCCAACGTTTTGTTTGTTTTTATTGCAATGTTGTGTCTGATATTTTATTTTGCTTTATTGTACAATGACTGATGCTCGGACTGATGGATTTCAGCCATTCTTGGTCGTTCTCAAACGTTCGGTCTTTCTCTTTTTTAGGGTTCCGTACCTCAATAGAAAAAAAACGGAACCCTTATAGGACCACTTTGTTGTCCGTCTGTCTGTCTGTCAAGACCCTTTATCTCACGAACGGGTAAAGGTATCAGGTTGAAATTAATATCATATATTAGGATCTATGAACCACACAAGATCTGAAAATTTAAATTTTTTACAACGACGCAATCAAAAGATATGGCATTTTATGTCCTCATCTCCATACATTTATGCAAAAATGCAAAACCTACTTCCCGTTGACCTAAAATTATGAAATTTGGCAAGAAGCTAGGTCTCACAGTACAACTAATGGGAAAAGTCTGAAATCATTAAATATTACAACTTTTCACACAAGTAATGGTAACCAATTGTGGTGAGCTCTCGTTTCATGAACATTCATATAAGAGAGGGGTCAAGTTGGATGGTCGCGGAGGCGATTTTTGTTTTAGTTCTATTTTAAAAACGGGAACACTTATTAACTTGAAAATTGGTTTATTTATAGTGCATAAGCTATAAAATAACAACAAATAATAAAATTTGGTCAAGCGCGTGTCGGACTCAAAAAATCTAGCACATTAACTTACTGAAATTTCAACTAACACATATGATTATGTGGTGGTACGGAACCCTCGGTGCGCGAGTCCGACTCGCACTTGGCCGGTTTTTTTCATTTTGTACAGTTTGATGACCCCTGATGACCCTAACGATGTTAGTTTTGTAATTTGATGATTGATCCATATCAGCCGAAATTGATATTTTTCAATCAGGTGCTATGTAATTGTCGATTTATTTTTTTTACTACAAAATTAGATTTTTGCAATAGTTTTAGTTACCGTAAAAATATTGTACTTTTAGTTGATATTTTGACAAAATGTGTGTGACATAGAAGGACTATAAGTACTCCCTTAGTAACAATGCATCTATAGTATAAAAAATAAATAAAATAAAGTTTGTAAGTCAGACTTAAAAATATGGCACTTTAATTTGAACTTGTCATTTGATTACATTACGTTAGATAATGTGATACAAACGTCTTGGACCGCGGACACACCCGGGACCAAAGAATTTTTAAGAACCTACCCGGGACACTGCATACCTACATCGAGCGCGAATTTCGTGTATATTTAGTAAAAAAAAATACCCTCAGGAGGACCACGAGAATCTCGCGGGCGGGTGCATGCGGGGATTGCAAGGGGGGCGGAGAGTGTCCGTTCTATGTGATAGTATCGGCTTAGGGCATTAATGGTACTACTGACACTGATTAGTTTCACCTGTACCATTACTTTATTCTGTGAACACGGTTTTGTTTCTTTGCTAGTTATTTAAAATTGGCGCTTTCTATGAATAATGTTTCTTGTTTGATAAACCTTTTGTGTCAAAATGTCACATTAATAATGAGCTCCATTTAAAAAAAATACTCATGTTTGTATATGTGTTGTGCGGAAAGACCTGGATGCCCTCCAAAGAGCCGATTGGCAAGAAGCGGCACAGAACAGGAAAGAATGGTGAACTCTCGTGTCGGAGGCCAAGATCCGCTTGGGGTCGCTGAGCCAGCGTAGTAAAGTTAGTACGTATATGTACCCTTCCATAGTTTCAGGGTTTCATACTAATATGGCCCTTATCGGGTTGCTTTTTAAGTTTTTATTTTACACAATTATACTATTCTTTGGGATCTCATTTCGAACGATGTCGTTTATTCCTTGAGCGTTGGCAACACTGTACAGACACGCGTTTCGCGTGAATTGGATTTGGGAGCGTGTAGGAGATTTTGGGATAACATTTCAGCGAGGTTATTTCTGAGTTTGCATTTATCATGTCATGGTTGTAGATGTGAAATTGAATCCCGGATTTACGGTACGCTCAAAAGGCAGTTATAATGAAATGTTTTCAAAATGATTAGCTATTAAAGTAAGGCCATCATAACAGGTCCATTGTGACAGCTGTCAAACGTATGAAAAATTACGACCTGCAAAGAAAAATTAACCCTGTGTGATGGAGTTAAGGATACCTCAAAACTAACTTCTTACGTTGCCCCCTTTATAAGGTCCATAACAATATTAACACCCGTAGTTTTTACTTTTCAGGACCAAACTTAGGACGTTCTGAGTAAAAGCTAAGTACCCCATACCAGACAAAAAAAATTAAAGAGTATTGCTTTACATTTTAGGAGCAACATTTATTTCTATATTTATTTATTCTTGTCTGGGAAAATTCGTTTTCTCCACGTTTTCGAGTATTGATTCGAAAAGAAATCTATATCACGTTTCAGAAAACCCAACCAGTGATAAAGCGCCATCTGTTGATAATCCTTGTACTAAGATGATTTCAAAATAGGTTGCTCAAACAGTCTTACAGTGATCAAAACCAGAAAGAAGTGTATGAAGAAGCTATTTATACAGGGCTTTATGAATAGGTTTCCGAAAACTAAAAGGGCATGATCGATTACTATTACTCAACTTAACTGAACAACTTTCAGTGACTAACACTTTCTCGAAATTAAAAAATAATAGCCCTCCATACAAACTGTTCAATCAAGTTTACAATTATTATACTCAAAGTACAGTTTCGTAGACTGATCATGCCTTTCCAGATTTTGGAAACCTGCCCTTCACACCCTTTATAGCAGAAGCAATACAAGGAATGACTTCACATATTAATGTTTTCTTTTAATTTTATTTTTTAGAATATTTCATTTGAACCTCGAATTATTGTTCGAATGACAACATTTATTTACTCTACGGGCTTATTTAAAGCAATAATATTTTGTACTCGATTGAAATAAGCCCCTACAAACGGTGGAGCAATTTCCCTAACCGAGCGGCGTACAAATTTACGCCGTATAATTTGACTTTTTAGGGTTCCCTGTCATATAAAGCTATACGTATTTCTTTTTAACGAATGAATGAAGATGTGTTTATTTAAAAAATGCTACAGTTTTTTCTTAAAAACTAAACAAGCCTGCAAAACTGTTAACAAAGTTTGACTGCGTGAACAGTCTCGACGAAATCTTATTAACTAAAATTAATTAGATTAATTATTATAAGGACAACTACTAAATTAAAATAGGCTAAACCATTCAATAAATGTTGTTTCAGCAATTTAGAAAGTTTATTTTTATTCGGTTCATGCACAGAACAACGATAGGGCCACTTCGCCTGTGCGCGCACCCCCCCATAGAAGCGAATATAGTAAAAAAATTTGGTTCCTTATTGAAGAGTTATACTATCCAATTTTTGTAGGCGCTTATTTTGAATGCACATCATAAACACATTCGTTGCCATAGAGACGCTGTCACTGGTTTTTTGCATCTTACTCTCTCGCAATAATAGTACTATTTTAATCGCACTCAAATGACGTTAGTAGTGTGGGTGCGGAAAACGTGTTAGTTTTAGTAAATGGTGACACTGACATAAAGAATTCGTCTCTAAATGCAATATTACACCTTGTACAGTCAAGTGCAGGTCATGCTTAACACTTGCAGTTCGAATTTCTTTTCTACACTGGTTAGGAAAACAAAAGTCTAGTGTATCAAGCTTGACGTGCTCTTTTGCCTGTATGTACGTCGGTGGAAATACTTTGACTTTCAGCGGGTATCTGGTTTCGGGCGTTGGTAGCGTAGCTTACTTACAATGTTATTTTTAGGATCATGGCCAAATCCTAAAATGCTTCTCAGAACACAAAACTGAATCAAATTTCCAAAGAAACATGAACTTATCGGAAACCGAGAAAAAAAATTTTGGTCGTCTCATACTCAATAATCTATTTTAATTTTATTTGACAAAAGATTAGTATCATCATAACATCCCATGAAACGTCCACTACAGGATAGGGAGCTCCCTCTAGAATTCTAGCTTTTGCTGGAAAAATGAAGAGGGGAAGTACCATAGTCACCTCGCTTGTTAGTGTTACGGCTGGCACCATGGACCGCGGTTGCAGGTGACCGCAGTAAGTAAGATGTTAGATACAAAGGAGGATGCTACTGCCTATCCTCTAGTTTATAACCCTTAGTCGCCTCTTACGACACCCACGGGTATGTAAGGGTTGGTACTATTTTTTGCCGGCACCACACGGGACCAAGTTTTTCAGAATCGTGTTCTAAGTAACATACTAAGACTTGGCTAGGAATCCAAAAATAGCCCCATGGAAATTAAGGCTAGAGTACACTTTTCCCTATAAGTATAAACCCACTACACTACGCCCTTAAGGGAAAACCCTTATAAGAGCATCATCTGCCCATGTGAAGCTCAGCTTTTGATCCTTTTAAAGATATTCGAACGGTGACTTCAGAACCTTTTTATCTGCAACTTGCGTTATACCTCATGGAGTCGCGTAAATTGGACCAATTTATAAAGGAGATGTTTCGAGAGGTTATGGAGACTGGGCCCATAACCAATGCCATAGCATTATTCCACAGGTTGTAGCGAAAATTGAAAGGACGTGCTCAGTAACCCTGAAGAACTTTCCTAAAGAAACATTTTAGGGAATGAAAAAAAATGTTGACCTCTCCATGGCTCACTTTGATCAAACAGTTTGTATGAAGAAGCCAATTCTTTTTTTTATTTCCTAAACATGTTTGTTTGGGAAAGTTGTTCAGTTTCGTTGACTAAATACGCCCTTTCATTTTTGGGTGCACCGTCCCTTATACCATTTATTAGAAATCGTTACTTAAACTAAGATATTTGACGAGAGCACTGGGTTTTACACAAAGCAACTGCTATCTTACCTCCGCAACTCAAAGCAAACCAATATCTTAGATTCACCTTTGTCAGGTTAGTAGCCAACCTGACTCTAAGAGATTTCAGGCCGTTTATTTTCCTCTGACATGACTTTACGACTACTATCAGAAATAGTCACTCTTAATGTGCCTTTAGCGGACACCCATCCTAGTTCTGACCCTAGTCAATGTTACTTAACTTTCGTGATCAGAATAAACGATCAACTTTCTCCTTAGTTGCATTAACCCTTTAATGAAAAGAGAGGCCTAAAATACCCCTAAACAAAAAACCATTTACTACAAAGTAAATGAATTACCTAGTAGAAAAAAGGTAAAATATTTTCACGGAACCTTACTTCCGAAGACAGTTTCGCTCTTCTCGGCTTTTTTACAAACATTATACATTACACCTCCGTGTATAATGACAGCTTTATTACACAGGGCCTTCGAGGATGCTCTTGTTTCGTTAAAAGCTATTCTGGGATGCAAAAAAGTGTAAAGATGAAAGAGACGAAAACTAATTACGGGAGCTTTAGAATTTTGTGTAGGGGTAAAACTGGTAAAAGCCAATTTTATAATGCAGTTACCGTTCTTACATTTTCTAAGGTAATTAAACTCTAAATTATTTTGTCTGCTGCAGTAGGGGCGAAGCACAGAATTTTGTAGGTCCTGCTTGACTGAAGGAAAGGAGATATTTTTAATGACGCATACGATTATTCACACATTTATATATCGAGCTTTAAGATGTAATTAATTTGATCAAAAACAGCAATTTAAGAAGCCGTTTGACGTTGCGTTATAACAAAACATATGTTGCAGGCAAATCTATAAAAAAATATATAATTAATTAATAAAATTAATATTAATAAAATTTAATTACATTTTGTTATATTTTTAACCAATAGGTGGTAAAACAAAGTGTAACAAAGATATGAAGTGCAAGGGAGAGTATTCACTGCCAACAAACTGCAGTGCAGTTTAGCAGGCGTTTAAAGTTGTAAAATTTGTTTTGATCATCGTAAATAAACGTCTTTTTCATATACATAGCCGCTGTACATGGGTTTTAGATAACTGGTGCATTTTAGAATCATAAACCAATAACTTATCCAAAAACAGGATCAAATTACGCGCCATTTTGTAGATTACTTAGAGATTATATAAAGTGGTAAATTTCACAGTTTCTCTCAGTTTGCAAAATTCCTAGGCATTATGAAAGTGCCGAGTTTCGCAATTCGCCTGCGCCACATACATGGTGTACCTTCAAAGTGAATAGGCAAAATCACAACGTTCATTAATCTGCACTAGTCACACTAACCTTTTTGCCGTGGGTCTTGCCGCTGTATACATCGAAACCTCAGGCTTTTGAGTTAACCGGAAAGGGTCATTATTGAGGTTTACATTGTACAATGCGGGTAGCCGAGGGGTTAAGTGTCAGTTTGTTGGATGCGGGATTTGATTAGGAATAAATGGTACAGCAGCACTGCACTTACTTTCTCGCAATACTCAAGGAAAAACCATCAACCGCAAACTTAAATTTGTAATGCCATACACATAGTATGGAAATACAAACTTTTATTTACGTTTTTCCAAAAAAATGTTCGAATGAAATATACAGATCAATTCAGAATTCAAATTGTCAAACATTAAAACAAACAAACATCAAACGATTTCGAGTAAATAACATGTTTAACTTTTGGTAGTACTGGAACACCCTGTATATGAATTTTCAAAGATCAATAGATACTACCGTAGGATACTTGCATGGAGATTTTTTTTAAATTTCCCCACACATGTTCCTTATGGATTATTGTTCAGTTTAGTGTACTGAGCAAGCCCTCTCAGTTTTTGGTACAACCACTCGAAAGCAATAAAGGATTATGATTATTATTATATTTTATTCAAAAAATCATAAAGAATATCCAGTCAGGTAGACAACCAATCCAGGAGTAATATTATAGAAAATTTTAATAAACTCAATGGAACCAATTTTGGGTAAATCACATATTTACGATTTGGTGGTACAGTAACACCCCTTGTATGAAATTACACAGATCATTTGATACTGGCGCAAGATATCTTACATGGAGATGCTTGGTCATGCAAAGTTTCAACAAGATTCTATGAGCCGTTTTTGAGAAAATTACAATTTATCATTTTCGTTGTATGACAGCTACCCTCAAAATGAGAGTCAGCCAGAAACCACTTAGAACCCTTCGATGGATTTGCATAAAACTCCTAAATTCCAAATATGGTGTCAATCGGACCATTCGTTTAGCCGCTAGGCCAAAGCGTGACGGACAGACCGACCGACCGACGGACCGACCGACCGACCGACCGACCGACGGACGGAAATTTTTGGGAGACTTGTTTCTTATGATGTATAAGTGATATAGAACACATTTTTGAGAAAATTAGAAAAACTTTTTTTTTCTCGAATACAATACCTTTCTCGCTCCGCTCGAAAGTAAAAAGCAATTTTAGGTAGATAGGATAGATCGATATGCGTGTGGTGTGAGATCGATGACTACCCTCACCTGATGTCTGAGTTATTTGCCTCTTGACTTAGATTTGATTATTGCTACCGTACATAGTCGGCCTAGAGCCTAGTGGCTTTCTACAATCGCAAACGCCAGTAGAATAGAATGAAAATGTATGGGATTGACATTAGCTAACGAAATGTCACGTGACAGCTTATGTCACACCCATAGAGTTTTATTCTATTCTATACTTTGATTCTATAGCGTTTGCGATGATAGAAAGATAGAAAGCATCTTGACTCAGGGCTCTGGACCAACGACGGCGCTGTACATAGTCAAAATTACCTCTCTTTCTAACAAAGGGAAGAATGCGCGTGCTAGAACGGAGCTGATTCGCGCTGTTTTACGTTTTTCGCTCATTTTTGCACTTTCCTCAGGGAACACTCAACACATTAAAAAAATTAAAAAAAAAATTTAATTAAATTTCAAAACTTTATTCCAAAGAAATACTACAGTTATTTTTATTACAAATTCCGCCAAACTGTATAACAGTTTGTTGGCAGAAATTGGCTCCCAATGTTATACTGTTACATAATTGTTACATGCAAAAACTTTTTTAAAATTTATTTAAAGATAATGAAAACATAATTTTTGAATTTATTTAAAGATACAGAAACACCTTGCAAATAAAAGTAAGTACGCTATATACCTACCTATCTATGTAATATCTAAAAATCTACGCACAAGCTCTGAATCTGATCTCGAAATTTATTTAATAAATATTGCCTAACTTTATTTTAAAAAATGGTATGTAAAAAACTAGACTTAACAAAAGGCTTTCGACCACATTTGTGGTCCGACTGGCGAAACTGTCAAGAGAATGCAAGGCAGACCTGTTGTTTTTTACTTGTATAGGTACCTTCTATTTCTACGAATAGATTTCATTCGTGTAATCTGTCATTTAACCACTTTTCTCTCAAACTGTACAAAACCTGCCAGGTTTCGGATTGGCAGACCAACGTTTTGTGGACCTACTAGGCCACTACTATCGCTACAAAGTTGCAAATTTCGTGTACTAGATGACGTAGGATAACATGCAGTGCCCTTACGGTCGAGCGGATCCAGAATTCTAGATTTTGCTAGAAAAAGGTAGAAGGGAAATAATGAAAATGTAATCACATTAATAATATTTAATTTCAAATTGAATTATGACACTAAAAGAGACTAAATAATACGACACAGTAAGAATACTCGCCATATCACCTACATATCACAATTTTCTAACATCTAGTTCTAGAAAGTAGCCAAGAGCCTTTTGTAACAGCATTTGGAATTTCGTTTGGCATTTTTAGATTGTATTCGATTTCTGCTGGAGGAGTTTTAGTGATTGACAATGCAATGGATTTTTTTGATGTTGAAGATTTTTCTATTTTATCTTGACGTGGAAGTAAATTGGACTAACTTTAAAAGTATCACTTGCTATATAACCTCATGTTTTTTTAATTTAATTTATCTTAGACTAGCTGTTGCCCGCAACTTCGTTCGCTTTAAACGTTCCTTCAGTGGGAAAGAGACTTTTCTTACTGTAAAAATACTTCAAAGATATAAGAGTTGAGGTAAAGAAAGAAAGAAAAATGTTTTTATTCACTGCTTACATAAAATCTTAACATTTAACCCATACATAAAACAATTACATAATTACAAGCACCGAAAAAAGGACCTGGCTCAGCAAAATGCTGCAGGCCAAGACACCAGCGCTGATTTTCAGCCTGGCCCTAAAAGCATGCATGTTATTCCAGGTTACCTCTCTTCGACTGACTTTTTGTTGAGAATGAGATTTTTTACTTAGGTGTAAAGCTGACCAATATAGTGTGTGACATTTCAGTAGTTTGAGACTCATACTAATTAATTTTACATAGATATTAGTGTACAACCTCCGTGTAAGTGGTCAGAGGGCTCGGCTCTCGATCCGGAGTTTCTGGGTGTGCAACCCAAAGGCTGCACATCAAAATCGTCTATGTGTGAGGGAGAAATTAAACCAAAAGCTTTCGACAACAAGTATCCCTAAATACGGGTGGACAGAGTACAAGGCAAAAATTGCTTACAAACAACGCGTAGCTCCTCCAAATAAACAACTAGTGTTTTCATAGCTCCTCCAACATTTCCATAGATGACGTAACCATGTTTTAGATAATTCAGCAAATTGAACAACGCCATCTACATTTAATCCTAAAAACTAAACTTACTAAGTTATGAGTTTATGATATTGCTGTCTTCAACGAATTGAACACTAGGTTCGATTTCCGCTGGGGACACTGTCAAACAAAAATCCCTTTGTGTGACCTCCCCAGTTTGGTTAGGACATTGCAGGATGAATCACCTGATTGTCCGAAAAGATAGATGATTCCTTACTTCGGAAGGCACGATAAGCCGTTGGTCCCGACTACTATCTACTGATGAAGTTGTTAATAAGCTTTGGCAGCACAACAACTCTGAAAACAGGGTTAGTGAGGTTGGTCATTGACCTTGCGACCCACACGATATGATGATGTTGAATCCAGTGCTGGGTATGGGCCTATTACTTATTAAATGTCTTACGTACACCCCCCATTTAACTTCTTTGCATCCCTATAGCTATAAACTGCTAAACGAAAAAATAACTTAGACCATTTACAAGTAGACTTAGACGTAAAATTTTTTTTTCAAATTTTGTCCCATGTTCCTTAAGAAAAAGTGTACAGTTTTATGGTTATTCTGAGCCTGGCATTATAAAACTAAACTTAAACTCAAAATAGTTTATTAATTGTTGGATATTAAAATCTCTTAAATAACGCGCAAAATATGATACTTATAAATGAAGTAGGTAATACTGTACGTCTACCACAAAATCTCTTATATTAGTTAGTGTTTCATATTCGATAACAACATGAGAAATTACAAAATAATGTAAAAAGCCTAAATAATTGGAGTAAAATGTTAAAATTTGTTTTGTCTTGTCGGTACCTGTTTTTATATGCTTCAGGACAAATATTCATGTTATACTCGTATAATTATATTTGTTTGCACTTATTTTTGAAAGAACAACGTTACAGGTAAATAAAACCCAGTTATTTCGACCTCGCAACCCAGCTTTTCATACTAGTAACTGTAATATGATTCAAATTAGACCGTTTTCCCTCGGGAAACCCTTCCGACCCGGGAAACTATCCTATAATTCTGCCCCGAGTTATGTATGAAAGTGTAATGAGGTATTAAGTTACGGACATTATAGATGTTGAAAAGTATAGATGATGTAGAATCGCACTTTCGTTTTAAAAAAGGCCTACGCGTAAAACTTTTCAAGGGCTTAATCTGAGAGCTAAAAGGCCACTACGAGTATAAGAGTAAGAGTATTAAGCCACTTAGCGGCTTATGTTTGCTCATAACCTAACAAAGTGTAATCTACGATTCCGTGTTTTTTTTTTTTTTACTGTCAATGGGCTTACTCTTGACCTCGATCTAGTCTTGAGGAGAGAGATAAGGTCGACGATAGGACGTATTCACTAGGTATTTGAATAGATTCGGATTATATGAAAAAATAAAATTCCATAAAATTTTGCTTAATTTTGTTTATAAGAAACTTTTACCAAAATCGTACGATCAATTCTCGCCTTTATGTTAACTGTATTTTGCGTAAAAAATAAAATTACATAAAAATTTTGTTTTTTTTTGTCTATATCTAACTTTTACCAAATCGCCTTTATTATGTAAACTGTATTTTGTGTAAACCGGCACAGATTCATCATCATCATCATCATGTCAGCCGAAAGACGTCCACTGCTGACCTCCCCTAAAGATCTCCATGACGACCGGTCCTGCGCTGCTCGCATCCAGCAGCGGCTTCCCGCGACCTTGACCAGATCGTTGGTCCACCTTGTGGGGGGCTGCCAACGCTTCGTCTTCCGGTACGTGGTCGCCACTCTAGAACCCTTACGCCCCATCGGCCATCGATTCTTCTTGCGATGTGCCCTGCCCACTGCCACTTTAGTTTAGCCACTCTCAGGGCTATGTCAGTTACTTTACGAGTAATTACTTGATCTGTACTAAATAAATGCATTACGAGTATTATTAGTATTTATATGAATTCGGAAACACTGACGCAGGTAGAGAATTCCACTCTTTTGCCGTCATCATCATCATGAAGTGACGTTGGCGACCATATGCATATATGTCTTCCTGTCTTCGTGGCGACTGGCGACCGTTGTTGGTGGCCGCAGTATGTAAGATGGTATGGTACACAGAAAGTTGCTGCTGCCCATCCTTTATGACACCCACGGGTAGAGATGGATTGGCACTATTCTTTGCCGGCGCACTACGGAGGCCTACTTGATTCACATGCTGGGAAAAGACCTCCCTTGCGATTGGTTCTCGTCATAATTTTGCCCTTTTCGAGGTATGGTGCTCTAATATTCCAGCGAAACACAAGAAACACATTGTAAAAAGCCGACTCTTAATGTAGGCCGTATTGCAGTGGTTTCTTGCCGTTTCTTTTACGCTGCCATATCATGATCCGAAACCGTGTAGACTCGCTCTATTTGCATTGTATTCTGCATGACATTCTGTAAAGAATCTATATTTAATAAATTATCTGAATCTGAATCATGATCCCTTTTGGACCCCCACAGAAATCTCGTCTAACACATGTAGATATTATGTGGTAGTACGGAGCCCTCAGCGCGAGAGTCTGATTCGCACTTGACCGCTTTTTTTAAAGCATGGGACACGTTAAAGCTTTATTTATTTAGCATTAAAGGATTAATGAAACTAAGTAGTACCAGCTCTCTAAACTATAACGATCGACTTGAAATGCGGAGTTTCCGCAATCAAATCGATCACAAGTTTGCTCTGAAGGCCCTTTTCCACTATTACTTTATCCGGTCGTTCAGACGCAAAATGCCTACATATCCACCCATCATGGTACGTCCTACACGGACTCCAATTACTCAGATACCAGGGATTGTGAGGTCGGTCATCTTGCAATGTCTCGAAGTAGTCTTAAGAAATACGAGTATGGCGCCCTGCAATTGACTCGAGAATAGAAGATGCGATAAGGACAGTTTGCAAAAGAAACATTACGAGAGAGGATAATTTTGATAGATACTTAAAATAAATAATATAACGAGGAGTGGACATTTTGAAAACAGGATATTTTGCAACTAAACATCTAAACGTATGAAAATCTTCAGAAATTGGACTCAAAATTAACTATTCTGAGCCCGAATAAACTAACGGCCAATCCAAAAGTTTCATAATTTATGAAAAGTATAATGACGATTTGATGGGTCGATGTTCCGTAATTGGTGAAATCGATTGTACTGTCCCGTCACCGCCCCCGCGTCCCTCAGCTTACTCTCGCCGCACGGATAAGGATTGAAATCTAAGCTAATGACGGCTCTTAAATCGGATCCGTCACCCGAGTAGTGGAGAAAGGGCCTAAGGATATCCTAAAATCATATTTCATTTGCCTCCGGCCCTCTGAAACCCTTGTGTATAATGTTGGGAAGGATATTTTGATAGCACAGAGTGCATTACGAATAAAATATTTTAGTCATGAGAAAATATTTCAAACAAACCCTTTTTACGAATACATTCCTCATAATCATCATATACATATGTCCTGTGTGGTGCCGGCAAAGAATAGTACCAATACAAACCCGTGGGTGTAGTAAGAGGCGACTAAGGGTTATAAACTGGAGGATGGGCAGCAGCATCCTCCTGTGTATAATATCATCTTACTTACTGCGGTCACCTACAACCGCGTCCATGGTGCCAGCCGTAACGCTGACAACCGAGGTGACTATGGTACTTCCCCTCCACATTTTTCTAGCAAAAACTAGAGTTCTGGAGGGAGCTCCCTGTCCCATAGTGGACATTTCATGGGATGTTATGATGAATCATCATATCGTGTTGGCCGCAAGGTCGATGACCGATCTCACACCCTCTGGTGACAGAGTTGTTGAGGCGCTTAAGAACTCTGTCATGTTACTTTCATAGACAGTTGCTGGTACCAACGGCTTAACGTGCCTTCCGAAGTACGGAGTCATCTTTTCGGACAACCAGTGATTCCTGCAATGTCCTTACAAAACTGGGGAAGCCTTACAAAGTAACCCCTGTTTGAAAGAGTCCCCTCTGGAAATCGAAACAGAACCCTCCAGATAGAGAGCCAAACGCTTTAACCACTAAACCACTGTGTTCTTGTATTTTTTAATATTTACTAAGTTTTACGTGGTGCCAACGGCAAAGTTAAATTTTTATTTCGTCAACTGCAAAATGTAAAAATAAAATTCTTAGAACAATCTTTCTAACCAGTGAAAGGTTTTTTTTTGTAATACCCATGGCCACGGAGACCAAAAAGGGTTAAAAAAATCCTATGGAAAAACACAAAAATACCTCCACCGAAAGTACCTATATATTTTTGTGAGAGCTTATAAATAAAACTATCATTAGGGTACTCCCAGTCGCAACTCTTTTATTTTATTTTTTATGGCCCTAAATGTCCCACTGCAGGGCAAAGACCTTCCCTTTTTAGGTTTCCTAACCAAAATGGTAAAAACGGGACCCTTGTAGTGCGACTTCGTCTGTCTGTCTGTCTGTCACAACTGTATATCACACCAACCACTTAGGCCGGTATTTCACTGGGACACCATGGCAGCGCAACCAGTCGCCGCTACCAACAAAATGTATACAGCTCTATAGAGAGTTACTCACCTGGTGTCCGTTTGGTTGCGCAACCAATTTGGTGGCGCAACCAGCTCGGATGCTGGTCGCGCTACCACTCCCAGTGAAATATAGCCCTTAATACTATGGCTGCAAGGTGTGGCGACTCTGGTGTCTTTACTGGTGTCTAGTTACGGACACCATGGTGGCCCAACTAGTCGCGCCACCGTGGTGTCCCAGTGAAATATCGGCCTTATGCTATCGATTTGAAATTTGGAAAAGTATTAGAAAATGATTGCCCAACTTTATTGCAAATGAAAGAATTATAAAAATATTATTATTATTATTGTGAAAGGGGCCTAAATGGGGGGGGGGTCAAAATTAACTTATACATGTATGTAACATAAGTTATTTCTATATCTAATACCGGTAAAATACCTGCGGTGTAATATGAAGGACCTTTTTGATCAAAAACCTGAACTCGTTAGAGTTTCTTGACCAAAAACTTGAACTCCTAACAAACTTTTAACAGACTTACATGTTCAGTAGTCAAGTCGAATTAATGAAAATACTAGCAAACTACTTGTCTTTCGAAATTAAATAAATAAGTATTTGTAATCGTGAAACTTTAATTTATTGTGTTTTTAGGGTTCCGTACCTCAAATGACATAAAAACAGAACCCTTATAGGATCATTTGAGGTCCGTCTGTCTGTCAAGACGTCTTTTCTCCCAAACGGGTGAAGGTATAAAGTTGGAATAAACATCAAATATTAAAGTCTATGGACCCTTAAATCTGGGAAAATCCCACATTTCTAAGACAACACAATCAAAAGTTATGGCCATTTTTGTCTCCATCTCCATAAAATGAACCAAACCTGTAGGGTACTTCCCGTTGACCTAAAATAATGAAATTTAGCAAGAAGCTAGGTTTCATAGCACAAAGGAAAAAGTCTAAAATTATTACAAAAAATTCCAACCTGTCCTGTAGTGGACTTTACATGGGATGTTATGATGAAATTATTTTTATTATTTATTATTATTTTCTTTGTATAATTTTTAGTCTCTCCGAGGAGGTAGTTTTTACACAGGCCGAAGCCAAGTGCTAAGCGCATATAACTTTAATCTACAGACAGGAAATTCCTTACAATTCTGCCCGTGTTTAAAATGACACGGCGTAGACTCGCTCTATTTGCATTGTATTCTGCATGACATTCAATAAATATTCTGTAAAGAATCTACATTGAATAAAAATTATCTGAATCTGAATCTATCTGAATCTGACAGCTTTTTGAAGGACAGGGATTAAAGAGGGATACATGTCAAGAATTTTAAGGCCTATTTTTAGAGTTTTTGGGATTATACCAGTAGAAGAGATGATGATTGGTGTGGTTTTTACATTGTTAACTTTCCATTGTGTTTTTAATTCTATTGCGAGATATGTGTACTTGGATTTTTTTATTATTATTATTGGAATAGTACCGATATCAGAAAGGCTGCACCTTTACACCGTGTTCCCGGGAGCATTCCGAACCGGTTCTACATTTTCCGGGATGGAATCAGTGTGGGTACAGAATTTGCTTAATGTTATGCCTCGTGAGGGCTCTCTGTAGGTTTTTAGCCCTCTGTGAGTAGAATTCAAAGTTGTTTTGACCTTTGGCTCAAAGAAAATAGTGGATGAAATCCTACCGAATATTTTTTTGAATCTAAACTTAATTGTTTTAGGCCTAAAATATATATTTTTTTATCAGCTAAGGTCGAGTCGTTTAGTTTTGGAAAGTTTGCGTAAGAAATTATAGTTAGCCCACCTGCTCGTTTGCTCAATTGTGACAAAAAAAACGTATTTTAGGGGGGATAGTATGGAGGGATATATTCACCACGCTTAAAAAAGTGTGGCGTATTTTAGGGGGATCGTAAGGAGGCATATATTCACGACGCTTGGTTAAAATGAGGTGTATTTTAGGGGGGGACAGTAAGGAGGGATGTATTCACCACACATGCCTCCTCCAGTCTCGTGTGGATCACTTAAGATATTTTTGGATAATGTCAATAATGTCTTAAGTCAAGTTGAGGATATTGTTATTCTTGGTGATTTTAACTTACCATTCATGAAGTGGGAGAAAACTGCAAACTCTGTCGCTACTATACCCAATTACAACAGCTGTTCCCTGGGCTTGTTACTAACTGATTTTATGGCGTCTAATAATGTGATCCTGTTAAATCATTTTTGTAATGTCAACGATAGGGTGCTTGATCTAGTCTTAAAATCTTTCCATGGCTTAAATGTAACTGAACCTATTGATAAAATATGTAAAATAGATGAAAAACATCCTCCTTTGCTTCTCACTCTTGTAAACGTCAGCATTAAGTTTCTTAATCATAAAAACCTCTCACGTATAAACTTCTACAAGGCGGATTATAAAGCTATTATGTCGGAATTGGACGCAACGGACTGGGACAGTATTTTTATGGACTGTAATGATGTCAATGATATGGTGTCATTGTTCTATAATAAATTAAACTCCATATTTAATCGGAATGTGCCAAAGCGTAATTATAACAGTTACAGGTATCCTCCTTGGTATAATAAAAACCTTATTAAACTACAGGCAGAGAAAGATAAGCTTAGGGCAAAATATCGTAAGTTAAATAATAATTTGGGTTGTTAAGAGATCGGTGTCATAAATTACATGATCAGCTTAATTCTGCTAACTTGGCAAGAGTAGAGGGAGGGATTGTCAAAAACCCTAAATCTTTTTGGCGGTATGTAGCTGACAAAAAAAGTAAACGCTCGTGTTACCCCTCGACGATGCATATGGGTGATAAGAAGGCTTGCACTGGCACTGACATTACAAATCTGTTTGCAGAAAAAATTTCTAGCGTTTTCGTGGTCAATAACGATGACGTGGAACAACTTCGTGACACGCAGTCGTCGCCGAATAATGTCCTTAACTCAGTTCATGTAACTGAGCGCGATGTTTTCTTTATGACTATACTATGACTAAAACCTTTTCAAGGACCTGGTCCAGATGGCATTCCACCACTATTTGTGAAGCGTTGTGGCCGTTGCCTTGCGTACCCTCTTGCATGTATTATTAACCGGTCTTTGATGGACGGCAAATTCCCTGATGAGTGGAAAAAAGCAAAAAGGATGATGTCGATTAGGTGGCTATTTACCGTCCTATTTCAATATTATCTTGCTTTTCAAAATTGTTTGCATATATCTCGGAATCAGGTGTCCCGCAGGGCTCTCACCTGGGTCCCATATTATTTTCCATCTTTTTCAATGATATTTGTAACTACATAGGTCACAGCAGCTTTTCTTTGTTCGCGGATGACCTGAAGGTCTACCGCATCGTCAACTCATGCTCTGAAATGAACCTACTGCAAAGCGATTTGGTTAGGATTACGCAGTGGTGTACTGATAATGCTATGGTATCGAATGTAAAGAAATGTATAATATGTCTCACCCTTTAAAGTACATCAAGTATTGGATAATGATTTGGTACGCGATAAGTTACTGTCAGTCAACTTCGAAGAATTACTGAGTATTCAATGTCCTATTCAACTATATAACGCTTTAAATAACTTATTTAATGATATATATAACAGTAGTTATGTCACCAAAAAGTATAAGATAAATAGTAACAGAGATAACAAACCATGGGTAACCAAATACTTAAAAAAAATAACTTTAGAAAAGGATAGACTTTTTTTACTGTGGAGTAATGACCCTAAGAACATGATAAAGAAATTAGAATATACAAGGTACCGTAATAAGTGTAATAAAATTTACTCAAGAGCAAGAAATAAGTTTGACAAGGACCGCATAATTAATTGTAAAAATAATTTAAGAAAACTCTGGGTTTTGTTAAATGAGTTATTGGGAAATAGCTGTAAAGACTTGGATAGCACAATAATATCCAACATGAAAAACTGTCAAGATATTACACAAATCTGTAATGAATTTGCTGTTTCGTTTTTATCTGAAGTGGAGCAAGTTATGCATATGTGCAGTGACAAATTTTTAGATAGAAATAAATATGTAAGTCAAAATGATTTGTGTATGAGGTTTGTACCTACTAAACCTTCTGATGTGGTTAAGGTTATAAATAAGCTATCGAGCAGGAAATCGCCGGGCAGTGATTCGATTCGCATGAGTGATATTAAACTGTTGTCTGAACGGTTAAGTCCTGTAATTTCGCGATTAGTAAATCTAAGTGTGAGCGAGCATAAGTTTCCCATTAAATTAAAGGAATCTATAGTGAGACCAATTTACAAGAAAGGCGTAAAGCATCTACATTGTAACTACAGGCCAATTTCAATACTTTCTAGTGTTGAAAAAGTAGTAGAAAAATGTGTAGTTGATCAAATAAGTACATATTTGGAAAAATATAATATCCTTAACCACTGTCAGTATGGCTTTCAAAAGGGGAAGAGTACCGCCACACTGTTGGCTAAATTTACAAATGATGTTAATGGTTATCTAGGTGAAAAGAAAATTGTAGTGGCGGTGTTCTTCGATTATAAAAAAGCTTTCGACACCCTGGAGCACGAGACGCTTATCAGGGCGATGGAGAAGTGTGGGGTCGGGCAACCGCTGAACCATTGGTTCCGCGATTATCTGAGCGGGCGCTCCTTTACTGTCAGGGTTGGTGGGGGCCGCAGTGCTCCCATGCCAGTGACGTGTGGTGTGCCTCAAGGATCGGGATGTGGACCTGTCTGCTACCTGATGCATGTAAACAGCCTCTGCCAAGTGTTCCAGCATTGCACGCCGTACATGTTTGCCGATGATCTGTGTGCATTGCGTGCCGGCACCAACCTTGTTGACATATGTAGACTCGTGCAGCAGGATATTGGTAACGTAGTGAAATGGTCGCACGACAATGGTATTGTACTGAACGCACAAAAAACGCAAATGATTGTATTTAGGTCGCCATATTGCAATATTAGTGATTTGAGCTGTTCGCTTATAACTCATACATATAGTTGTTTGCATAACCCATCTGTATGTAACTGTAATCCTATAGAAAGAGTTTCTTGTGTTACTTATCTAGGTGTTAAATTAGATGAGTTCTTCTCCTGGTTCAGTCATATTGAATATATATGTAACAAATTACGTATATTGTTGGGTAAATTTTATCACTTAAGATATAAGGTTTCTCAAAATGTGCTCAAATGTATGTACTTAGCAATGGTAGACTCTGTCATTTCTTATGCTCTTGACAGTTATGGTTTAACGTTTAAAACATACATAGAAAAACTGGAGATGTTGCAAGTTCGATTTATGAAATTATTAGTTGACACTAAGACTAAACATAAATGCAAAGAAAATTATTATCAGCTATTTAAGATTTGCAATATCTTACCAGCTACTTTAAAACATAAATATATGTTGCTCTCGAATAACCATGGGTGTCAGGATTACCTTGTACCATTGCAACATGGTTATGGTACAAGGGCAGTGTCGGAAGGCAGATATGTTGTTCCCAGAGTAAATAATTATTATGGTGATAGAACTTTGAATAAACGCATACCGTATCTGGTTAACGCCCTGCCGTCCGAAATTGCAAACATACAAAATAAAAAACAATTTTCAATAATGCTTAAGAAACATTTATTCAAAACATTATAATATCTTTCTTTTATAGACTCAAAGGTAATGGTCGAATTTTCTTTTAAACTATGCTTATTTTGTTTTTCCCATAGTTGCTGTTCCTTATTAATAACTAGTTTTTAAGTATGAACTTGTAGCCGTACGAGCGGTACTCTGTCCTCGCAGATAAACCACGTAAGTGGTTTTGTGAGACCCTATGTAAACTAATGTAAGAAGTTCTAAAAATAAAGATTTTTATCTATCTATCTATCTATGTTTTCACATAAAATACACTCGTAAAACGCAACTATTTGGCTCCGTCTATTTTTTGGGTGATGCACTCATCCAAGAGGTCACCGAAATACGCGATCTTGGCGTTACCATCGATAGGAAACTATCTTTTGACTCCCATATTAATGCTATCACCAAAAAGGCTGCACAAATGCTTGGTTTTCTCCGATGAAACACTCGACAGTTTCGCTCTGCTAAAACCAAGATATTACTTTACAATGCAGTGGTGCAAAGTGGCCTCGAGTACGCGTCAACTGCTTGGTGTCCATTCTATACAACACAGTCTCAGCGAATAGAGCGCATTCAGCGGTCTTTTACAAGAACGCTGGCTTTTACAGCTCACGAGATCTCTCATAGATGTCCTTATGAGACTCGGTTATCATTCTTCAATATGAGGTCATTGCGTAGCAGGAGAAAGATTCGCGATGTACCTACTATTTATTTATAAGATTGTCAACAATGTAATCGATTGCTGTTCTATTCCCAGCTCTGTAAGACTTGCTGTTCCCTATCAGTACCCTCGTGATATCATCAAAAAGATGTTCTCTACTCCATCTTGTAGAACAAATCTTGGTATGAATTCTCCTATTTATCGCATTTCCATGTCATATAATGAGGTTAATAGGCTTAATGCTGATCTCGATATGTTAAATGATTCATTGCCTAACTTTAAGAAAAAAATTGGTTTAATGTTGACTTAATGTATTTGTAAATGTTTCACAAAATTGTACCTATTATATTTTGAAATTGTTTTTTGAAATTTTATATTTAATATTGTGTTTTAAAATTGTATAATTGTCTGTCATGCTAAAAGTTTAATGTAAATTGTAAGTGTTAAAATTTAGTAGTTAAAAGTAAGTACGAGTAGGTAACTCTCATGAATGTTGTATTCGCCTGTAATGGGTATTACGTATCAGACCCAATACGAGTACAATCATGTCTTATTACAATAAGTTTTATAATACGTGTACTGTTGGCGATCCTTATTAAATAAATAAATAAAATAAATACTTGGTTAAAGTGTGTTGTATGTTAGGTATAGTAAGGAAGGATAAACTCACCACACTTGCTTAAAGTGTGGTGTATTTTAGGGGAGGATAGTAAGAAGGGATATATTTACTACGCTTGTTTAAAGTGTGGTGTATTTTAGGGGGGAATAGTAAGGAGGAATATACACACCACTCTTGGTTAAATTGAGGTGTATTTTAGGTATATTCACCACGCTTGGTTAAATTATGGTGTTTTAGGGGGATTATAAGGAGGGATATATTCACCACGCTTGGTTAAAGTGAGGTGTATTTTAGGGGGGAATAGTAAGGAGGGATATATTCACCACGCTTGGTTTAAGTGTGGTGTATTTTAGGGGGGAATAGTAAGGAGGAATATACACACCACTCTTGGTTAAATTGAGGTGTATTTTAGGTATATTCACCACGCTTGGTTAAAGTATGGTGTTTTAGGGGGGATTATAAGGAGGGATATATTCACCACGCTTGGTTAAAGTGAGGTGTATTTTAGGGGGGAATAGTAAGAAGGGATATATTCACCACGCTTGGTTTAAGTGTGGTGTATTTTAGGGGGGAATAGTAAGGAGGAATATATACACCACTCTTGGTTAAATTGAGGTGTATTTTAGGTATATTCACCACGCTTGGTTAAAGTATGGTGTTTTTAGGGGGGATTATAAGGAGGGATATATTCACCACGCTTGGTTAAAGTGAGGTGTATTTTAGGGGGATAGTAAGGAGGGATATATTCACCACGCTTGTTAGCGTTGCGAGTGCCTTACGAGTACCACCAGAGTTGTATGAAGTAGCTAAGTTTTGAGCTGGAAAAGTTCCGTGTCATTTTTTTAGCTTAGAGCTGCGCATGCGCTTACCTAGGCAGTGAAGCAAACCTATTGATTGGAATATTCCAGGAGTGTAATCGTGGTAATTTAAACGATATGACATACTTGACACACGTATGAAAAACTTAGTTAAGTCTTAATTTACGTTTTTGTTTTGGTAATATCGTTGAAATTACCACGATTGACCCCAAATACATCTTTATGTAAAGACGCAAGAGTCGAGGCGCGGGGCACAATTCCATCTTCCCTCTCGCTTTGTTACAAAGAATATTAAAGGATAGAAATACTGTGCTCTGTCTTAGCATTCGCTCAGTCTTATTGGTGACTGCAGTATGATAGCACACCTCGGAAGCTCCATACGATCGGGCTCAAAAGTGACAGCTGTCATTTTTACACGCGCAAATGTGTGGGTGGGTTAAAGACGTGTGAGTGTAGGGTTGGTGGTATCTAGAAAACACTTACCTACCCTAGAAAACGTAGATAACAGAACATTAGCATTATACTTTTATTACAGTTTCGAGTTGCACATTTTTCGTTCGACTATAAAGCGACTTACACAATTCACAAACGAATTATAACTTTACTATCACTCGTCACCTCACTTTGTTGTATTTAGTAATCGAATTTCAATTAAATTAACAAACACACGTTGAAATAATCTCACAAACTCTAAAAACAATCATTTTTTTCACTAAACTTCATCTTTGACGGCTGGCTGGCCGCCGCCCCGCCGGTGCACCAGGGTGACTATCGCGAAAATGGCGAATCTGCTCTTCTCATCACTGCAAAAAAATCTGCCAAACTTTATTCCAGAAAATGAAAAAAAATGCTGTTATATTATTGCTTTAACGTGGAAAGGAATAAATAAATACATACTATTCAAAGCTTTATTTTTTTCATTTAACCCAAAAAATGCTCTATTAAATCTATCAATGAAAGAAATGTTTAAAGGAAAGAAAACATCTGTGTCTACCTTATGGTGTTTATTCCATAATAATTGCTTCTTATTATTGTTTAACTTTATTCCAAATTTTACTTTGTCTTGGAGAGTCGAAAGACAACCGTAAACTGCACAACCACGCACCATTTTTTCAACTTTTGCAAGCGTTGCATATCGCGTGGCAACAGGACGAGAAATGGGACGAGATATCGCGCAGGGCCCCGCGGGGTGATGCACGCGCACTTGAGGTACTCCGATTGGTGGGAGGCGGAGAGCTTCCGTTCTGTATGTAGTACTATTATTAATTCTGTGATGATAGTGCGATATGCACTACTGCTGCTTGTCCTACGGTTTATGATCCCTTAGCCGCCTTTTACGACACCCACCGGAAGTCGTCAAACCCAGTATTTTTAGTCGGTTGTTACCAAGCGGATCTATTAAATTTAAAGATTCATGAAGTTAAAACTAGGAAAAAATATATATATATTAATTTGTCTTCGAGC
This sequence comes from Athrips mouffetella, assembly GCA_947532105.1. Taxonomy (NCBI): domain Eukaryota; kingdom Metazoa; phylum Arthropoda; class Insecta; order Lepidoptera; family Gelechiidae; genus Athrips; species Athrips mouffetella. The sequence continues at coordinate 1,954,496 of OX383968.1, read as the reverse complement.
TTACCATGCGCCATGTTTTTTCGAACAATGCCCTCAAATTACCTGAAAGTCAAAAATCACATTATTTACAACTTTTCAGCCTGTTATAAGCAATTCTCAGACTGTTATTTAACCAAACATGTTTGAAAATTGATTGATAGTCTGTTCTCTTATTTATTTCCAAAAGAAAATAGGTTTTAAGCAAATAAAGTCTAACAAGTTTGCTACAAAAACAACCCGACTGAATTGGGGTTGATTTGTAAACAAATACAGGTACAGACGTAAACACAAGTTAGCTAATAAAGACGCGTTTGATGTTTATTTTGATGATTAGAATCCATGGAAACACTAATTTGTCATTAAAGGAATCCACGTGTTGTAGTGTTCAATGTTCTTTGAAATTACATTAAAAACAGTTAATCGGTAGGATAGCAAAGGAAATTATGACCTACCAAAAGGCACACTTTTATTGAACTTCTGTAAGTTTCCAACAAAAACTTTAGTTCAATTTCCGAGACAAAGTGGTACATAGAGTAAATAAAAACCGGCCAAGTGCGAGTCGGACTCGCGCATCGAAGGTTCCGTATCACTAAGGCAGCGTTTCTTAACCTTTTTAGTCCACGGACCCCTTGGAATTCAAACACAACTTTAGGGACCCCCTTAATAAAAAAAAAAACTATAAATTGGACCATTTATTTTAAGTTCTACAAATACAACAAAAAATACGTTAATGTAAAAGTTAATGGGTTGACGTTGCTACTGTTGTATTTTCAAATTGCATTCCACTTATAACCTCTTACATTTATTTATTATAGATTGTTAAATGGGACTGCGGTCCCCCACAGATATACACGCGGACCACAGGTTAAGAAACACTGCACTAAGGTATAAAACACCGTCTATGGACGCGCAGTCATGTAATAAATGCGCGCGAATCCGACAGGCACTTGACCAGTATTTATTATTTATTGTTATTCTATAGCTTATGCACAATAAACATATAATTTTTCACGCTTATAAGTGTTCCCGACTTCACGATAGAGCTACAACATAAAACCAAGCAAAACTTGCTAAAAAAGTACGTTTTTAGTAGGAAAGCTTAATTTTTATAATTTTTATATGTTATTATGGCGGCAACAGAAACAATAATGCGTGAAAATTTTTGCTATTACGGTTCATGAGATAGACATCGGAGGCATACTATACTAATAGAGTCCCATTTTCACCCTTTACATGTAATAGTCGAAATCTGAAAATATGTAGCTACCTCCGCAACTACGATAGAAGTCACGTATTTAACTGTTCACCACGCGCCCTCCCGCAAATTTTGTATGGGCAAGCCACAGCAACGCAATAAACAAAAAAAACTACTCTACACAGTCTACACGCGTTTAGCCTCTACACGAGGGATCCTCAGGAGGTTTGTACAACCTGTGCCCAACAGATGTTCAGCTGGAGTTCCACAAGATTAGCCTGATTCTATTGTTACAAGCTAGCGGTTCGGGATTGGAGTGAAACGCCAATGTAGGTCTTTCCGTTTATTTAGGAGTTATTTACAACCCGAGCTTCTTATGCACGTCACCGAGTTCACCCTCTTATCCTCTTCGTGCGGTCTTCTCTCCAAGCACTCCTCCTCCGGGACCTCTTCTGCGTACTCTTCTCTCCGTGTTCCTCTTGCCTCCAGGACCTCTTCTATGCGCGACTTCTCTCCGAGCACTCTTCCCTCCGGGACCTCTTCTATGCGCAACTTCCCTCCGAGCTTCTACCCTTCGGGACCTCTTCTATGCGAGACTTCTCTCCGAGCACTCTTTCCTCCGGGACCTCTTCCACGTACTCTCTTGAGTTACCTCTGAGGTTTTCTCTTCCTTAGGACTTTTCTTATTTTTCTTGTTCCTCACTTTACTTGTCTTTCCACTCAACTACCGTGCAAGGAACATAAATACTCACCTACCGTGTAGCCGTTTGGCGGCCCAGTTTATATACCCGTGCTACTCGGTCCCGAACATTCTAGACTCATTTTTGAATTTAGGTTTTTGTTAGATTTTTCTAGTAATTGGCTCTCTTTCTTCAGCTATCTCTTACTTCTCTTTCCAGAATGTTCTAAACAAATTACAAATGATAAAACATTCATGGGTGGGTGGGATGCGAACCGGCGACCGTCGGCTTGTTAGTCCGAAGCCATATCTCCTGGACCACGCGGCTCTTAGCTGACTTGTCGCAATTTTGATACAGTTCTTTTTGACAGCTGGTAACCTGACGTCATGCTCGTGACACTATTAACAACATAAACATGTTATAATAAATCTTATTAGCAGTACTGAAATATTTACAAATATCATATATATAGGCGTTGTAAAATAGTGGAACGTGGTTGGATCCTTGTGGGACTCTGGATGTAAAAGTGACGTAATCAGATTTGTAACCGCCTAGTATGACTGCTTGAGAATGATTAGTAAAATAAGAACGAACCGATCTTAATAAATCAACACCCAACGAGTTAAGCTTATCAAGGAGGATGTTGTGGTCCACACGGTCGAAAGCTTTTTCAAAATCCGTGTAGACCACATCAACCTGTCCACCACGTTCTATATTATGAAGAAAGTTGTACATATTAATAGTCAAAATGTCATCCTATAGAGTAACCTTTTTTGCTAGTACACACGGCGGCACGTCTGAGAAGTCATTTTTACCTTGATTCGGGCGTTTGTAGAGCGCTGGTTCAGCTTATACTGGCCTCGGTTTCACTTGCTGCCGTTCGTACGTTATATGAAGAGATCACAGGCTGCTTTGATTAAAGTAAAAATATTGCGATTATTATGATTTCATGTTCTTTTTTATCCATCCATACTAATATTATAAATGCGAAAGTAACTCTGTCTGTCTGTCTGTCTGTTTGTTTGTTGCTCTTTCACGCCTAAACGGCTGAACGGATTTTGATGAAATTTGGTATGGTGATAGATGGTAACTTGGAGACGGACATAGGCTACTTTTTACCCCGGGAAAATATCTCATTCCCGTGGGAATCTACACATACAATAATACTCTAGCGGGGTTGTATCTGCTACAGCACACCGAAACTACTTAACCGATTTTGATGGGACTTTTTTTATTCAACTAAGTATCGCTGATTACGAAAACTACTACAATTTTGAAATCCAACGTGGTAGACGTAAACTACCATTATCCCCTGGGGATAAGGTTGAGGTGCGATAGGGTTGAAATGTCTAAAAATCAATATGGGTGTCGTTTGTAAGGTTTATCGAGCCGCTGATTACAAAAACTACAACAATTTTGAAATCCAACATGGTGGACGTGAAATGCTATCATCCCTTGGGGATGAGGTTGGGGTGCGATAGAGTTGATATGTCTAAAAATCAATATGGGTGTCGTTCGTATGGTTTATCGGGTCGCTGATTACGAAAACTACAATGATTTTGAAATCCAACGTGGTGGACGTGAAATACCACCACCCCTGGGATGGGGTTGGGATTCGATAGGTTTCGCAGTCTGTCTGTGGGATTCGATAGGTTTGAAATGTCTAAAAATCAATATGAGTGTCAGTTGTATGTTTATATAAGGATAGGGATAGCGGTTAAGATGGCGTTAGGGGTAGAAGCAGGGATAGGGGTAGGGTCAGGGATAGGGAGAGGGAGAGGGGGAGGGATAGGGAGAGAGTGTAAGGGAGGGGAAAATGAGGGGAGAGAAAGGGGGAGGGAGGGGTAGAGGGCGTGGGAGGGGGTAGAGGGAGGGAGAGGGGGAAGGGGAGGATGAGTGAGGGGAAGGGGGAAAGGGAGGGGAATGGGAGGAGGGCGAGGGGGGAAAGGGAGGGTGATGGGGAGAGGGGAAGGGGGGAAATGGAGGGGGAAGGAAGGGTGAGGGGGGGAAGAGGGAGGGGCGAGGGAGAGGAAGAGAGAGTGGGAGAGGGTGAGGGAGAGGGAGTGGGAATGTTGGGGGGGGGATACAAAAGGATAGATAGGGAGTAATAGGGACCTTTTTTACTTTTATGAATACCTCCTCGCTACCCATTCACTTCATTGCCTCCCTTTATTGCCTTCTTTTTTAAGTTCGCCTGTAACGGTTGACAATGAAAATTCCGCACTACCTACCAGTTAAATAAAATCAAAAGATAATTAAGTTTGTAGTAAGATGCATTTATTCAACTTGGATAAGTACAAATGCATCTTTTACGTAGGGATCAAGAAGGATAAGCGCTCCGTAAAATATGTTTCAATTAAGTTCGAGTTCTGTTTTTTTATAAAATCTACGCGGACGAAGTCGCGGGTAACAGCTAGTTATACTAATAAAATAATAAAATTGTTTATTTTTTAAGTATTAACAGAAATACATTTCTTTTTGCAACTCCGTAGCCTATGCTAGTTTAGTAACTATGTTACAGGCTACAGTATCTTCCTCTGTGGTTTACAAATTCAATCTTAGATATACTTAAGTAATCTAGGTTTTTACACTTCATATATTGTCATGCAAAAAGATGTGTGTCTGTAAGTGTGTGTGTATGTGTGTGTGTGGATGTATGTGAGTTTTTGCGTATCTGATCAAGTTTATGATAAAATTACAAAGTGGTTCTCTACTCCGTCATAATCTAACTCTTCAAGCCATTTAGTAACGTAATTTTTAAATTAATGATTGTTCGTGTTCTCTTTTCTAGTATGACAATAAATAATTTATATGTTTATCTATCAAAGTAATCTTTTAAAACGATTACGACGTAAACGATCCTAAATCTATTCCTAATATCATTGTAATTGTTTTACTATGGCGTGACTACGAAAATATAATTTTACTAACTTTGTTCCATCAACGGATTGGATTTCTTTTGACTTTCGGTACCGCTAAAATCATAGAAAAATAATACACTAGGTACGTTTGTCAAAATGTTTTTAAAAGTTAAGAAAAAATATTTTTATGTAACCAGTGAGCGAATGAGCGAATGTCTGTTAGTCTTATTAGTTCACAATTTTACACAAATAAGACAGCAAAGCGCGTTGCCAACCCAGAGAACTAAGATAGTGTGTCTCATGTGCCGTATATTTATTTATTTATTTCACCGGTTCCCTTACCATTAAAACCAGAATTCAGACTGCACAAAAACTTTATTAACTTCTAAAAATACTTGAATGAAATCAGCTTACCTATACAGCGTGAATTTTTATTCGTTTTAAACCCGAAGCTCAGTGATTCTAATCATGAAAACAAGCAACTTTCCCGAAGAAAAAATTTTTTACTAGAAAAAATTTCGTTTCCCCACAGTAAAGTGTTCACGTGATCGACTCATTTTGTATGGGAAGGTGAAAATTTTTTTCGAATAAATAATTTTTTTCTTTGGTAAAGATGCTTGTTTTCATGAGTAGAATCACTGCGATTCGGGATTAAAACGAATAAAAATTCACGCTGTAGATTATTGATAAGTCATTAATCTAAGAAACCTTTATCAATCTAAGGAAATCAGTTAAAATACATAGCTTCACAAGCAAAGTGGCGCCATGCAGGAATATATCTGTTTTGGGCAACTACCTAAACAAATTATCCAAGCATAGTATCTCTTTTTTACGCTTTATTTTTTGTTCAAATATTCACACAAGTAAAATCCAGAAAATCCAGTTTCTCACTCAATCGAAACTAAATATCTTTCACCCTTCCCGATTTTTCCACGTCATTGGCATCAATTTCACCCAAACACCACCTTAACCACTACATCCATACATTTACACTCAAACAGAGATTTACAGGGGGCCGCCGGTCCATGATGGCAAACCTTAAAAATTTAAGACATTTTCAATAGTGATTTGAAAACTGTTTACTTCCGTTTTCGCACTTCCGTTTTAAGTTTCTGGCAGCGATACTATTGTTGTTGGTTGGTAGTGCTCTTGCCTTCTTCACTGTAAGTCACGGGTTCGATCCCAGCCCAGGGCAACCATTGGTGTATGTCGAAGGCAAATTGCATAATTCGCCGTTTACAAACGGCGGGCAAACTGTAAACGGTCGGCAAATTGTAAAACGGCGCCGGCAGACTGTAAACGGGTTTAGATCACTGGTGCATGGTTAGGTTGTGTTTGGTTATCCTACGACCACACGACCAGAAAAAAATACGCGCCATTTTGTGAATTGCCGAGGCATTATTTAAATGACGAATAAAAAATTTCATGTAGAATGCCAAGGCAAATGTAAAATGATGAATTTGACAATTTGCCTGTGACATGTATGTTAATATCCGATATCCATAGTCCCGTGCGGTGCTGGCAAAAAATAGTACTAAAATACCAGCCCATCTCTACCGTGTCGTAAGAGGTGACTAAGGGATTATGGGATTTTGATCCTGAGGTCCAGGGGAGAGGTGAGCAGCGTCCTTTTTTGCATCGTATATACCATCTTAACAGCCGCAACGCTAACAAGCGTAGTGACTTTGATACTTCCCTCCAAATTGTACGCGAATTCGCTGAAATTCTGGAGGGAGCTAGCTCCCTTTCCTGCAATGGAGTTTTTCACGGGATGTTATGATGATCCATAATAGTAGGTACAGGTTTTGCTTAGTTTAGGATCAGGTAGCCCTATACTTATGTCGCTCCACCATCCCTGAAGAGAGTTGTTGTTTCACTAATTGAATTTTTTTCTTATGAATTAATTCATATTGTGTGGTGTACAGCAGGCAATGCTGGTGGCCAGCTTGGACCATGGCTGTCAATACATCACGACGACCGATGGACGATGATCGAGCAGTCAGTCTCTGTCGCGCCGTGTTACTGGACACACGTCTAAATAAGATAGAGCTATTTAGTTAATAATTTTTTATTCCATTCACCATACAGTACTATCTGGAAGTTATGGTGTTGTGTATCATTGTAAATATAGGCTGTGTATTAACGTGCCACCAAATTTGAGTAAATTTTTACCAAATAATATTCACCAAATTTTGTCTACCAAAATGGATGAATGTACACCAAATTTGCTTCTGGCACTTCGCCGGCCGCTACCGCGGCACGCTCGCTCCGCTCGCTCGGCTCGTGCGTTGTGGTCGCCAAGATAACCTAACACAAGCTAACTGAACCGGTTACCCAAATTTGGTGTACGTTCAGCCAATTTGATGTACATTCATCCATTTTGTCTGAAGTGTATTGGGGTATAAAAATATATTTTGGGAATCATTTGTTGCCGTAAATATATCCCGAAACACGAGGCCCGACGGGACACCACATATTGTTTTTTCTTATCCTCGTCTAAACTTTTCTGTCTCATCAAGCATTTAATTACTCATTACTGACATCCGTTTCTGAGTTCCGTTTCTCTTTCAAATTTTGGTACATCCCTAAAACTACCCTGCAAACGTGAATTAATTTAACGTGCCTAATGCCAAAGAAATCTCACCCTTATGCAGTTGAGTTAAGGTGTTCACTGCGAGGTCATTTATAGGTTTTCCGAAACTCAGTGAACCGTGCAATGTTACTCTGGAGAGTGCTGGCGGAATTTCAAAGCATAGTCTGATTTCTTCAGATGATAAAATCAGGTATGTGTTATGGTTTTGGTAGATACACTGCCCTGTCCTGGTTTGACATTATATGAGGAAAAAGTGCTAATTATCATTGACTTCGTCCATCATGCATCGGCCAGCATTTTTTTTAAATGATACAAGTGAGCAAACGAGTAAGTAAGTGGTCACCACTGCACATAGCACCCACTTTCTTTTTAGTGACAGATTGACACTTTTAAGGTAGAAAAGGGACGATAGTTGGACACTTGATAAGATATAACACTTTTATAAGGAATATTATTGAAGGAAAATTTGTAGGCAGGAGATGAAGAGGAAGACCAAGACATTTATTTTGAGCAAATAAAAGAGAGGGGAGGGGAAACGTCGAGTCTTATCAGGATGTTAAATCTTTGGCAGAGGACAGAGATACATGGAGATTGCTCCACTGACAAGAGCGCGGCTCTCAAATATTAGAAGAAGAAGAAGGTAGCAAAGCGCGTTGACCACCCTGAGAATTAAGATGTTATATCTCATGTGCCGGTAACTTTACTGGGTCACTAACCCTTCAAACGGCATAAAAGCCCTAACACCTTCAAATAATTTTCACTCTAAACTTTTCACTCTATAAGCATTTATAATTAATTAGTTCCATAGCAACCTAAAGATATTTTTACCAAAACTGAAAAGTATCCAACCAAATCAGATCCCAAATTCAACCTTAAAGCCCACTAAAAGGCAGGATAACGGTTTAAAATAATACGATAGGTAATTCCACGGAGAACTTCCTAAAAGAGCAGATTCGCCTGCGTGTAATGTTCCATTAATGACCTCTTTAGAAAAAGTACGATTTGAACTTCGAACTTTCCCAAAATGATTACACTTTGCGCAGACTTTATTCGCTGCTTACGCGACCTACAAAAATCTTACTGCCTATATATACCTACGTACATAAGTTAAATGAAAAAGAATAAGAAACACGATAAAAGTATTTTAATATGAGTAGATTGCCAAGATTCACAATCTCACTATAATTTATTTATTCGTTCACTCCAAAGCTTACCAACACATCTTGCAGCCAAGACACTAAAACCAGAGTATATTTTGACGGAAAGAATAACATTGTCTTACAAACTTGTTTTTTCTGACAGCTTTAGCCGATTGCTTTTGCCATAGCTACAAAATGTGTTGGTAAGCCTTGAATTAAACTAAAAAATAGATCATACGCTTTCATTGTCAGAAAGTTTCCAGATCACAAGTAAAAACAAGCCCAACATTCTTCACTCTACATTCTTTAAGCCCTATCTCTACAAGGTGTAACAAAAAGGGTACACCAACCCTGAATGATGTGAAACTGCCCATGAAACTGAACAACTTTCACAAAAAAAAATTTTTACCTCCCAAACAAAATGCGCTTTCATCTGATTCAGCTTCTATGGGAGGTAATTTTTTTTTATTCGACTTTCGTACCTTAGGGAAATTTGTTCAGTTTCAGGGCAGATTTAAATCCTTCAGGGTTGGTATACCCTTTTTGTTACACCCTGTATAAGGCCAGCACAAACATTTTATCTTAATCAAAAACTATGACTTGATCGTTTCAGCAACTCTTGCTAGATTCAACAATAACCAGCGACTTAATTTCTTGCTTCAAGTTCATAATATTTTTTTAAGCGACGACCGTAAAATGACAAAGTTATACTTTGCGACCAGGGTTTAGAATTCGTGGAGCTAATGGTGGTAGAGTTAGGCCACAGAATAAAGTAATAGTACTATCATACAGAACGGACTCTCTCCGCCCCCCTTGCAAACTACCCCGCACCTCCGCGCGCACCCGCCTGCGAGATTCTCGTGGTCCTTCTGTGGGGCTTTTGTACTGAATATGCGAGCCTACGCGACCTTCTAATTTTAAATTTTAAATTCGCGCTCGATGTATGCTATGGTGTGTTGAGGCTTACGAGTATGTTAGTATAGAGACCGGGACTTGCATCTTCATGAGATCTGAAAACGTTTTATAAGTAGTGAAAGCCTTATGAGCTTGTGAGTCTTGACAACCGAATTTACAAGAAATGTTTTGGTGGGCTTTATAACTATTTCAAGGGTCATCTCAAACTTTCTCGAGAAACTATCGTAACTTTTGGAATTCTGCTTTGGAGAATCTTCAACAATATAACTTTTCTACATAAATGGAGAACAATTTGTGCAAAGAATCTTTGTAAAACATATAAGAGAACAGAAAGTTAGTAACTGTATGTCCTTTGCCGGGTCCAATTTGCATCAAGTACAAGTAAAAATGGAAACTTATGGAACAAGTTACGCATCATGTAAAGGGTTGGAAAGAAACAGAATATTGTAGTGTGGTTTAAGCAGATACTATTTTAAAATATTATAAAAATTAGTTATAAGTTTTCCCACTCCTGAGCAGAGGCCTCCTTTTATTCCTATTATTATTGTTATCGTTCGGCCTATTTAAATATAACCTGCATTAAAGTATTTACAAATTTATATTCAAGAGCTGCAGCCAGTCTACAGCCGCTACCGAAACAATAGAGCTCCTGAATCCTATCCACACGCCACACATTCCTTTTTTAGCTATGTTCTAAGGACATTATAAAAAAGGAGTGTCTGGATACCCCTTTCGTACCCCTATCGAAGCTGTAGTCTATTTTGCCTAACCTAAGCTTAGCTAACCTAACGATATTTGGTTTTCTAAAAATATCCATACTCGTAATACACAAAACACAGGATTGTACTTCGGAGAGTGTGCTCAAGAGCTCTACGACCTTACTCCTTCCCCTTCTACCATCGGAAGTCCAGACGCACCGCAGGATAACACTCACACTTTTTTGATTATTCCATCCATTTGCACAAAGCGCTTGAAAATATCTTAATGCACACGGCCAAAGAGAGGAATTCTCTGCCTGTATTCATGAGTTCATTTAACCCGAATTTATTCAAGTCGCGAGTGAATAGGCGAGTGAATAGACCTCATCTCTGTCCTCAAGACTAGATCGAGATCAAGAGTAAGCACATTGACAATAAAAACAACAGTTTCTTGTTATGAATTTATTTGTTTAAAAATTGCATTATTATAATAAACAATCCAATATTGCGTATTCTTTTACAATGTACTTATTTAAATTAAATGCAAAACATTGTTGTGTGGTTCAAAATTATGTTGAAACAGCTTATAAAACTTGTAGAATGCTGAACTTCTATAGAGCGGTTCCGAATTCCTCTCATGATGGTATTTTCATGCTATGTAGGTTAGAATGTGGCAGCCAGATTATGTCACAACTATCCGTGTTGCATTGCGTCCTTTGTGAACTTCATCGTCGATCATAACAGGAAGGAAAGTCTACTGCTGGACGGATGCGTTCGCCAGGAAGCTCCTCAAGAATTTTGGTTTTGATATAAACTGTGAAAAACAACTTTCCTGACGAAGAAACTTTCCATTTAGCCTACAGAATAGACCTTTAATTATAGGGTGACTTTTAATTAGTTCTTGATAGCAAAAGATATGCATGTACTCATGATACTGAACAACTTTCCCCAAGGAACATAGGTCGAAATACGAAAATCAAGTTTTGCCCTCCCATAGAAACTGCATCAGCTGATAGCGCATTTTGTATGGGAGGTCAAATTTGGTTTTTCGTATTTCGACCTATGTTCCTTAGGAAAAGTTGTTCAGTATCATGAGTACATTCATATATTTTGCTATCAAGAACTAATAAAAAGTCACCCTATATAGGGTGTTGGGTATACGTCTGCAAACCTCTCAGGTGCTTGCTCTTTTCCTAAGGAACATAAGGTCGAAATACGAAAAAAAAATTACTTCCCATTCAAACACACCATAGGACGTTAATTTTTTTTTTCGGCTTTCGACCTAGGAGGTTGTTCAGTTTCATGAGTAGGTAGAGCAACTACTCGAGAGGTTTGCAGACATACCAATCAGACTGTATAATTAGTCTTTTTCATCATTGACAAAGGTGGTAAGTTGTCTCCACCGCCTATGACACCCATTGCGTCTTATTAGTGAAATAATTTGACACTATCAGACAGCATAGCGCGTTACCCACCCTGAGAACTAATATGGTATGTCTCATGTGCCGGCAATTTCACTATCTGCCTTACCCTTCACATCAAAACACAGCAGTGCAAACTCTGCTGCTTTACGGCAGAAAAAGGCAAGGATATGGTACGTCCCCAGACGGACTTTGCAATAAAGCCCTACAACCTAATAGTTAAAAAAAAGAAAAATAAATTTTAATTCTCAAAGTCGCTCTCAGTTTAATACATCAACCCTAATTCCCAAAAGTTGTTGGCGGCTTGTGCCCATTCGTCCTGTCCACCACAGCTGTGAACCACAAGTTTGTTTGAAATACGATACTATGCCTTTTTTTGCTTTCGTTGCTCAAAAGGTCATCCTGTTAAAAACGTAAAGTAGACTACGTCAGGCTATTAACAACCCTGTCCTACGTTGGTCAAATGTTTTATGTCATAAGTGGGCAAACAAGCAGGTGGGCCACCTGATGGTAAGTGGTCACTATATACCGTCCATAACGCCAACTGTCTTATTATAGTGTTACCGCAACCGCTGCACCGCGCCTTAGGTATGCGCGAGGAGGTGGGGGAGTGGGAAGAAAAGAACAAGAACTAGTTGCCGTCGTGAGCGATGACGAGCGATGCCCTCCCCCGTCTCGCCGCTCGCATACCTAAGGCGCGGTACAGCGGTTGCGGCCTATAGTAGTAAAACTTGACACTAATAAGACAGCAAAGCGAGTTACCCACCCCTGAGAACTAAGGTGGTATGTCTCATGATCTGGTAATTTCTCTGGCTCCTTTACTCTTCAAAGCGAAACACAGCAGTGGAAATACTGCTGCTTTACGGCAGAAATAGGTAAAGGGGTGGTGGGATATCCCTAGACCAGGGGTCGGCAACCTGCGGCTCGCGAGCCACATGCGGCTCTTTGGATGTGAAGCTGCGGCTCTTTAGTTCCATACGCAAATATTAATAATTTAAATAAAAATAAATATATATTTTTCTTTTTGCGGCTCTAATTTTGTAAATTTATTTTTTTTACTCTTCCGACTCAAAACGTTGCCGACCCCTGCCCTAGACGGCCTTTTAAAGACTTTAAAAGTCCATGACTGACTTCAACAAACATCTATCTACTTATTCTTCCCTAGAGATCGCTAATTAGAACTCCTTAGGGCGTGCTGCAGCTATAATCACCCGACTACCAAGCCTCGATCGCAAGTACAAATTGCAAACAGAGTAGTGACCTGGATATAGTTACCCGTCGGGCATGTAATTTGAGTCGAGAACTGGGCTAGTTAGTCACTATAAGTGGATTAAGGCTTCTAAATACAAACATACATAACATCCGTATTCTATGCCATGGAACGTCCACTGCAGGGCAGGGAGCTAGGTGAACCAGAACTCCAGGAAAAACGCGTGATACTTTGGAAGGGATTAACCACAGTCACCACTCTTTTTAGAGTTGCGGCTGGCGTCCGCTGTTGTTGGTGACCACACTCTGTAAGATGGTACGATACATAGCAAAAGTTTTTTTATATTTTTCATCATAACTTGAAAACTAATAGCGCCCCAGGTTCATGTTTCATCTTTTGACGTGGGTGTCGTATTAGGCGATCATATGCAGTTTGGGCCGTTGGCCAGTGGTTCAGAAACCCCGTTGAAATAAAATAATATGCAAGATATTTTATAAATATTCCTAACAAGACTCCAGATTCAATATCTAAAGAAATTGAACAAGATTCAAGACCTTGATATCCAGGCTGACATCTTAAAAGCTGTCAATTTTGTATGAAAAGGGCAAGATATTTTATTATCAAAATATGTAGAAAGGCAATTTATCGCCCACGCTTCAAGAGATATTGAAAAATACTCAATCTGAAACGCTCTGATATGTTCAGCGTTTTTTGAAAACTTTTTAAAAAGAGTATTGACATGGAATGATTCGATTTACTTGCTCTCGAATAAAATTACCAAAGAAGATAAGGTGTGTATCGAATATATTTATACTTGTAACTTGCAAATACAAGTAAACAGAAAGAGCAGATTTTAAACAGACAAGATAATTTTTTTCTTAGCAGTTTTTTTTTAAATTTATTTAAGTGAAAACCTCTTAAGCGGCTCTTGGCACTTTTTTTTAAATGGATAAAAAATGTTAAACTCACGTCAGATCTGACGCGTCAGATCTGTAGCCTGATCGAATAAGCGTAAGATTGTCTAAATGTAACATAAATTTTAACTTGAGATTGGCAGGAATGGTTGTTCCCCCTTACAACGACCGATTGCCAAAATATTAAGAAGTGAAGTGAAGTAATATAAATTTTATACGTCGTTTGTTTCAATTTTGGTTTAATCTGTTGATTTGAGAGTTTGAAGTATAATTTTGACAGGATATTATCCAGTAAACGTCTTATAAAGTGAACATTTATTAATAGAAAATGGAAATATATTCTTCTACTAAAATTTTTGGATGGTGAGAAGCGGCTTTCTTCGTGACTTCAATAACTTCCCCTATCAACTTATCGGAGTCATCGTGGTGCACAGGCTTTCCTCGTCGTCGATCTTCGAGATGCGGATTCCTGTGTAACTCATTCTTTCACTGGACATTGGCGTGTTGCCATATTTTTGTAACAATTCCTTTACTTTGACATTGGCGAAATACGTTTTGTAATGAGATGCGATGCCATTAAATAAATATACATACATACTTACTTTTATACTGATAAATAAAACCAATTCGTGCGAAATTATTCCCTAACCATTCCAAAATATTCAATAATGCAAGTTTACACTTCTGCCGGCACACCCGGATTGCAACCCGTCCTTTTTTTTTCTTAGCAGTTTCCATAGACATCTAAAGCTGCCGTTATTCATAATCTAAGGCAGTTTCTGTGCTTGTGCTTTTCGCTCTATCAGCCAATGAGCTGCAAGACATGCTGATCGAACTCGATGTGGCGAGCTGCAAGGTTTGACTTCATATGAACCAGTCAAAGACAAAAGTGGCACTAAACGTAGGATCGTAAGACGGGCAAGAGATACAATATGTCGACGAATATATCTATTTGGGTTAGTTTGTTTCCTTTCACAACAGGCAAGAAAAAGAAATCAGTAGTCGTAAAGAAAACGCGTCCAAGAAAACTGGTCCATGAAGGATTTACTTAAAGGGACTCTCCAATGAGCTGGTTTTAAAAAAAGAAAAACTAGTTTTAATTTTCTTGATAGATAGCATTGTTGTAGGTAAATTTAACTGTCAACTTATTTTTCCTATCTGTTGTAAGTGTTGCCTAAGGAGGTTTATTTCCTTTACACTTCATCTATGACAGATTTATTTCAAGTTCTTTAGCAACTGTCTTCAGAGCCATCTATCGACACCTTTGAATACTCAGTTGACACTTAGCTGTGAAACCGGCTCATTATCCTTGAAACGGAGACTCGTTGACATGTGCGTCTTGCCCGTCCTAACCTAAGGAGCCCAGACATAGTCACTGACTGAGGCACAGAAGTTCAGACTTGCGGTCTGCCAAAGGGCGATGGAGTGCAGCATACTAGTTGTAAAGAGGACCGACCGTATCCGCAACACGACTCCAAAACCCGAATCGCTGACGTCGGCAAAAAGGCTGCCACATTAAAATGGGATTGGGCGAGTCACGAGAATCGGATGCACCCGGATAGGTCGGCCAAATGCGCCACGGAATGGATACCACACGATAGACGCCGGACAGAGGAAGGCCCAAGAAGCGATGTATAGATGATCTGGATGATTTTAAAGACCAGTGGCCCGAAGCCGCAACAAATAGGGAGGAATGTAAACGTATGGGGAGGCCTTTGCCAAGCAGTGGGACAGTATAGACTAGCAAAAAAAAGTTTATATCTTAGCAGAACCTACTAAAATTTCGGTTTTATACACCCTCCTATTTTCAGACCTATGTTCCTTGGGAAATTTGTTCAGTTTCATGCGCAGAACAACCTTATAAAATTTTCGGGTCGATTAAAAAATATGGGTTTGAAAAAGTCTTCCATAAACTTTTATTTACATTTATATCTGAAAGCGACCAAAAATATTACGTACCTTAACGCTGGATTTCAGTGATTCGGTCCAGCTACTAGATCATTGTAAGTAAGCATCGTTTTAAGCCAAGCGCACAGTTAATAATTCTGCCAGCAACTACAGCAGTGACCAATCAGAGCGCGTAACGGATTCTATTTACGTCCTAGTTGCAGTCAATTACAACTGCAGCCTTAATTAAAGCTCGATTAAGTATTGGTTTAAGCTAATAGACGAGACCTTTTTGAAATGGTTTGTATAACTATTGTGACATTTAGCGACAGTTAAGTATGGGGAGCGATAGTTATCGCGTTTAATATTTGAGTTCGCAGTAGTAGTCAGGTCAATGATTGCTTTTGCCATGCTAAAAAAATCGTACTATAACCACGAGATTTTCATGTACGTATTATTGGCTAGTTCGAGAAGTGAAACTCATATCACCTTTCTTAAATAGATTTATTATTTACCGAGACACAGTATAATATTAAAGCATAACCTTACACGCTAAGAGCTATCAACCGACTGCCTTGCCTTTCACTTTACAATCATTATCTCACCCTACCATCGATATGTAGCCAACTTCACATGTAGCTAACTTCGCATCGTGCTCGCTGACATCCGATTGGCTGGACTCGGACGCTGCGCTACTAGTCAATGAGAAAGGGGAATGTAGTATTGTCCACCAATGATCTAAGCGCCGCGATGTGCTATATCTATGTTGTCCACAAAAACAACTTAAGAAGTAACCATACTATTAACTGCCAACATATCCAAGTACTTAACTAATATTATAAACTACTATATTTCATCATCATAACATCCCATGTAGCGTCCACTACAGGACAGGGAGCTCCCTCCAGAATTCTAGCTTTTGCCGGAAAAATGTGGAGGGGAAGTACCATAGTCACCTCGCTTGTTAGCGTTACGGCTGGCACCATGGACCGCGGTTGTAGGTGACCGCAGTAAGTAAGATGTAAGATACAAAGGAGGATGCTGCTGCCCATCCTCCAGGTAACCCTTAGTCGCCTCTTACGACACCCACGAGTATGTATGGGTTGGTACTATTCTTTTCCGGCACCACACGGGACTACTATATTTAACTACAAATATTTACTATAAGTTTAGAAAAAGCCAACAGTATAGTGCAGGCAAAGAATAGTTGCCTTGAGAGGGATTTATTAATACGACTACAGCAGTACAACGGATGCCGGGACTGCACTTTTAAAATACATCTTTTGCGCGTGGGAAAAATCTGAAGATGCTATTGGTATCTTCTGTGATCTATCCAAAGCATTTGATTGCGTAGATCATAGCACATTATTGCTAAAACTTGAACATTACGGTGTTAAGAATAATTCACTTAAACTACTTAGGTCATATTTGGAAAACAGGATTCTAAAGGTACAAGTAAACAGGACGAAATAACTGGGATCTGTTGTCAAAATTGGCGTACCTCAAGGGTCCATATTAGAGCCATTTTTATTCCTTATTTATATTAATGACCTTCCTTCTGTGGTGAAGAATCTGTCAAAGATTGTGTTATTTGCTGATGATACTTCGTTAACATTCAATGTAAGTAGGAAATCACAAAATTATAACGAAGTCAATGATGCACTTGGACAGATTCATGCATGGTTTACTGTTAACAATCTAGTCCTAAACGCCAAAAAAACTAAATGTATTAAATTTGCACTACCAAATGTAAGGTCTACTTCACGTAACATAGTATTGAATAATGAACCATTAGATTTTGTAAATAGTACAGTTTTCTTAGGGTTAACACTAGACTCTAAACTTCAATGGGGCCCTCATATAACGGCTCTTTCTGGTCGATTGAGCTCGGCTGCATATGCTGATAGAAAAATCAGACAACTTACTGATGAAGCTACTGCAAGGCTGGTTTACTTTAGCTACTTCCATAGCATTATGTCTTATGGCATACTGCTTTGGGGCCGAGCAGCTGATATACATTCAATATTCGTTTTACAAAAGAGGGCTATAAGAGCAATTTATTGCCTGAAGACTCGTGATTCCCTGAGAGAACTGTTCAAGGAAATCAACATTATGACAGTGCCATGCCAGTATATCTATGAAAATATAATGAATGCTAGAAAGAACATTCATCAATTACCTAAAATTTGTGACAGGCATAATTTTAATACTAGAAATAAGCACAAAATTGATCAACCATATACTAGATTAACTAAAGTCAATACATCTTTCGTTGGTCTGTGTATACGATACTACAACAATATACCTGACAATATAGTGCATTAACCTGAGAGAAAGTTTAAAGAATGTGTAAAGCAAACGTTATGTAAAAAAGATTTTTAGAATAAGGTAGGTATGGTGATTAACGCCCACTTAACTTTAAACTGTTTTTATGATATTGTTACTAATAAATCAGATTTAAAAACTTGTTCAAATGATTATTTAGCTCTTAAGAATTGAGAAATCATAGTTAAAATATGTCAACAATCTTTATTTTTCATCAAAACCACTTTTTAAAAACCCTTTTTTCGGGCGTTATTAAAAATAGTGCTTTTAATACCGCCCATAATAGATATTGGATTCTGAGCACTACAATATACATTATTTGTGGTAATTTAAATGATTAAACAGTATAATAACGTATATGTTTCTTTATTGTTTAAAACGGAATGTAAAAAATCTACACTTAACTTAAGAGTTTCCACACTTCTTAACACGTACTAATAAACGTGAAAATTCAAGTCACAATCGTTTGTAACGCAATTTTTTTTTATCGTACATTATCATTTTCAATAAAGATTATTATTTTAAGTATTTCACAAAAAAAATCGAAAAATACCGTTACCTTCACTGGACTTTATTTAACGATATCGGGCAATAGCGCCCTATAGTAGCGATTCCGTCAAGACGAATCGATTTGAACGACATAAACCAGAATTAGATTTGTTATAAGGTAAAGATAGATTCAATATGTTTGTGTTCTGATATGATTTATGTTATGCAATGTAGATAAAAACATGAATTACTGTATAATGTAAATTAAGTTCTGTTTTTCCAAGGTATAAATACGCCCACACAGGCTAATAGCGCCCAATGGCCAATTGACTGGGAGTTGATATCCTAGTGGGTGTTATTATCATTACACACGTATTTTTTACTGCAGCAGCCGCCGCGACTTAGATTTGAGAAGCACGACGCGTCACTAGCAAAATCACGGAGCAAAATGGTGGTTTGTGAGTCCTGCGCTCGCATTAGACTTGTCCTTATTGGTGTATTCTACGAGTATGTGTGCGTGTGCCAAAATACCCGAATATTCGAATTTATGTGTGTTTTCTGTAGCTTGGGCGTTATTTAACAGTGGGCGTTATTCACCATACCTACCTTACATAATGTTGATTTGATTTTTTTTGTGACAAGTGTGCAAACAAGCTGATGGTCTAGTCTACTTGATGGTAAGTGTAATCAGCGCCTCTATCAAATCATCAGATATATTTGATACTTATAAGACAACAAAGCGCGTTGCCCACCCTGAGAACTAAGAAGGTATGTCTAATGCGCCGATAATATAACTGGCTCTCTTAGAACCGTAAAAACTGTTTCATTACTAATACTCGTAATTTACGGCAGAAATAGGCAAGAAGGTTGTACTTCCCCAGACGGACTTTGCACTAAAGCCACACCCCGGTCACTACATACAATGAGCGCAAATTTGAAATTGGAAGCGCGCGTAGGCCTGATGATCAGTATAACCTGACTCGCAGGAGCACCACGGGAGTCGCGCGGTGTGGTGCGTGCGAGGGTGTGGGGGAGATTGCAAGGGGGGCGGAGAATGTCAGTTCTGTATGATACTTCATTCTGTGCTAAAGCTTTACCTTCAAAGATTACAATAAAATACAGTACAGTACAAAATTTACAAAATATACAAACATGAAATACGGAGCACAATAGGCGGCCTTATTGCTAAAAAGCATTTCTTCCAGGCAACCTTTGGGTGCAGGAAACAATATAATTGTAATACGGGGACGGCGCACAAAGATAAACCATAAACTGAATAAATATTAGGTACATACATAGTATTATAATAGACAGTACCTGGGCGACCGAGCTTCGCTCTATAATAGCCGCCTCAACATTAAAATATCATCGGGTGAGCAAGCTACGCTACTCAACAACAGATGGCGCTGTAAGTTTCTTAAACGCATTAAAACACGCAAAGAAATTATTAAATAAACGGTGAAAACTAATTTTCCCAGACATGAGACCTAGCTAGATCGATTTTTCGCCACCGAAAGCCCCTGTATAGTAAATTTCATCGAAATCGTTAGAGCCGTTTTCGAGAAACCGATTACAAATATATATTTAAATACAAATATTGCTCGTTTAATAGTATAGGATACATATTTCTACATAACAATATACTACATACTTATATACTACATACAATATACATACATAAAAAAATAAAACACTTAAACAAACAAAGATTATTGGAGCTTTAGCTGAAGTAGCATATCGGATTTGTCATACGAAACAAGCCCGTACGTACATGTGATGTGACACACCTTCATATAAACAAGGAAATTGGTGGTGACATCATTGTCGACCCGCCCCAATTACACAAGTTTTAAGCGCTATACACACGGTATATCTAAGGGCGGTATTTCACTGGGACACCATGGCAGCGCAACCAGTCACCGCTACCAACAAAATGTATACAGCTCTATAGAGAGTTACTCACCTGGTGTCCGTTTGGTTGAGCAACCAATTTGGCGGCGCAACCAGCTCGGATGCTGGTCGCGCTACCACTCCTAGTGAAATATAGCCCTTAAGGCCGGTATTTCACTGGGACACCATGGCAGCGCAACCAGTCGCCGCTACCAACAAAATGTATACAGCTCTATAGAGAGTTACTTACCTGGTGATGCTGGTCGCGCTACCACGAAATATAGCCCTTAATACTGTGGCCGCAGGGTGTGGTGACTCTGGTGTCTTTACTGGTGTCTAGTTACGGACACCAGTGGCGCAACCAGTCGCGCCACCGTGGTTTCCCAGTGAAATATCGGCCTAAGGGTCACTGTGTACAGCAGCGATATTGCAAGCAAGCTACAAATCATCATGACATCCCATGAAACGTCCACTATAGGACATGGAACTCCCTCTAAAATTCCAGCTTTTGCTGAAGCAATGTGGAGGGGAAGTACAATGCAATACTCTTTATTACACACAGATATCAAGAAATACAAAAACATAGGTCAACATAAAATACAGAGCACAATAAGGCGGCCTTATTGCTAAAAAGCAATTTCTTCCAGGCAACCTTACTTAAGTACCATAGTCACCACGCTTGTTAGCGTTACGGCTGGCACCATGGACCGCGGTTGTTGGTGACCGCAGAATGTAAGATGATACGATACACAGAAGGATGTTGCTGCCCATGCTCTGGTTCATTAACCCTAAGTCGCCTTTTACGACACCCACGGTTAGAGATGGGTCGGTACTATTTTTTGCCGGCACCGCACGGGCGAGCACGGACAAGCGACAAATATCGTTGGCATTTAAGATCTGTCCACGCAATCGACATGCAAGCGTTAAAACAGTGATATGACTGACTATCTATGGATTCCGGGTCACGGATTAAATTCGCGGAAAAAGTGGTGAAATAAGTCAACATTGTTCTTCCTGTAAGTAAACAATACTGATAAAATTGGTCAATCGCAGAATGCAGTTGAAATTAAGTGATTAATCCTATACTACGAGTATTAAACGAGCAATATTTGTATATGTCGTGGGCCAATCGTTGAACTGGGCTGATCGAGATCTGCCTGGGCAATTATTATTATTATCGTTCGGCCTATTTACATATAACCTGCATTAAAATATTTACAAATTAATATCTAAGTGCTGTAGCCAGTCTACAGCCGCCGCAGAAAGCCCGTGAAGTTCCTCGTATGAGCCAGGAAACCGTCTGAGGGGGCATTCTCCTACAATATGTGCCGTGGTCTGCTCTGACGCTCCACAATCGCAAGCGGGTGAGCCCGCTATACCCCACTTGTGAAGGTGGTAGTTACATCGGGCTACACCCGTTCGGATGCGGTTTAGCGTCGTCCAGATACGTCTGTTGGATTTGAAGCCTTGAACTTGTTCAGACGGGTCCGAGACCACACCCGCAGAGCACTCTAGGGTTTGCCATTCAGCCAGCCAGGACGAGCGAATGTCTGAGGACTGCCGAACTTCGGGGTCAGACCAAATGGGCTTGCGTGATGTTAGGCGATTTGGGATGACTCCATCGGGGGTCTTTCTGATCGGCATTTGGTACGGAAGTCTGCAGTTCTCCGTTTTCATCCACTCGCCCGCTGCGATTTGAGCGCGCCTAAGGTGAGGAGGCAATGTGATCGTGATTCGTGATCTGACCAATGATTTCATGATGTGCCCAATATAAAATGGGGCACATCGATGAGAGCAACCGATGCGATTTGCCCATAATATAGTCACTTGGCCATATCGAGATATGGCTGGGCACATCGAGATATGGCTGAGCGCATCGTAGGTAATGTAGTTTCGATTCGTGACGCTTGTGGCGCTGTTTGCGCTCTGTTACCTGTGTCTTAGGTTAGAATAGTTAGGTTAGGTTTTATTGTCTAGTAAAATTGTGGCGCTGTTTGCGCTCTGTTAGCTATGTATTAGGTTATGTTAGGTTGGGTTATTTAGGTTATGTTAGGTTTAATTATCTAGTAAAATATTATTTTCTAAACTTAATTTTATTTGCTTTTAATTTGGTCACCCTACAAAATCGTTATGCTGTAAACGATATGGCGGGTATTAGATAGGCAAATCAAGAAATGCCGGCGTATCGTGATGTGCCCAGGCAGATCTCGATCGGCCCAATTGAACGATCGGCCTACGACATATACATATAAGGGACTTTTGATTAGTTCTTTATAGAAAAAGGTATGACATTGAACAACTTTCTCGACCTCCTCGTATAAACTGCATCAGCTGATAGTGCATTTTGTATGGGAGGTCAAATTTGGTAAACTTTTTATTGCATAACAAAAAATATATCATTATTAATATGAAAATAATGTTAAGTTTTGGAGTACTTGGAAGTATTTTTAAAGAAGTGTTGTATTGCAATGTTAGAGCTAATCATGTACCGTTGCACAATGATATCCACTGACTAAAATATAAAATATATCACAAGAAAATAAGTACTGAAATAAGTCCTGAAGAAAATGTAACAAGACACTCGAATACTGCAGCATGGCCTACTTTTTGAACTTGTTTCTTGTTCAATGTGAGAATAGGCTTGGAAATATCATTTCATTTTATGTTATTTAGAACCTAGGCAACCGAGATTCGCTCTATAATAACTTTATCCAACGCGCGCCACCAATGGATGGCGCTGTAGGGTTTTGGAGACGCGCTTTTTTCAAGAAATGCTAAAAAAAAGGAAAAATACAATATTTTTCTGAGAGATAGCTATATCGACTTTTCGCCCCCGAAAATCTTCGTATGAAAATAATATCAGAATCGTTAGAGTCGTTTTCGAAAAACCAATTGCAAATATATACGGGGTGTAATGGACGGTGTACCGAAAACTGAAAGGGTGTGCTCAGTCAAAGAAACTGAACAACTTTCCCAACAGTTTTGGGAAATGAAAATAATTTTCGACCTCTCCATACAAACTGTTTGATCAAAGTAAGCAATTGGTATAGAAAGGTGAATTTTTATTCATTACCAAAAAATGTTTCTTTGAGAAAGTGGTTCAGATTCGTTAACTGAGCACGCCCTTTTTGTTTTCGGTACACCGTCCCTTACACCGAGAGTTCCGTACCCCAAAGGGTGCATACTGTACCCTGTTACTAAGCATTAAGCGTCTGTTTCAGTACGTGTGTCTGTCCGACCTTTCATAAAGGTTTTATCTCTTGAACATACTTAGGTAACAGGTATATTTTTGTTACGTGTTATTATATTAAAAAAAAAAATTAAAAAAAAATATTCGGGGTATATACAGAGTGTAAGGGAAATTTTTTCGAAAACTGAAGGGATCAGTAAACGATACTGAACTACTTTCAGTGAACGAAACACACAGGAAATGAAATAATCTCTATAAATACCTGTTCATGACCTAAATTAGTAATATATCCTAATCATTCATTCAATCCATCATCCATTCACTCGTTTCACCATTCACTCTGAAAACAGTCCTTTTTCTTTACTCGTTAAAAATCTGAATTGAATTAAGCCTGCGTGGAAAATGGGACTCTCCAAGACCCTTGACTTCTTTGCTAAGGGCCCTCATGACTTCCATTATAGAGTAAGGCTGCCAACATAAGGTAACAAGTAGTGAAAAGTTCGGTCAGGGTATTATTTTCTATGTTATCTTATGCACTTGCATATAAAGATACAAGTTGCCCGTACTGACTTGTCCAGTTGTCAGGACTGGGCCTTAATGACGTTCCCCCCCCCCCCCCCGCCCCCTCCCCAAGGAGGTTGAAGTAGCAGCATTTTCTGCTAAGGAGAGAGCCATAAGCGTATCCATTTTCTGCAGCACCTCCATACTAAAATGTATGGATTCTTGTCGATTCCTAAAAACGTAACAGTTTTATCTTTCTCTCTGAGAAATATGTGACTTGGGACTAATAAATGTTAATATTACCTGTTGTTACCTGTCTCTGCATCACCCTAAGGTAGACTGTTAGATAATGCCTTTAGGCGTTAAGTCCGCCTATGTTCCTTTAAGCATGAAGTTGAATAAAAAAAAATTACTTCAGTTTTTCTGGCAAAAATACTTACCTTTCAAAAAAAAGGCGGTGTTAAAAATCACGCATAAAATGGCTATTACGGATCATTTACGCTTCCGTTCTTAGGATTAATGATCAAATTAAAAGAAAAAAATATATATGTTTTCATTTTCGCGAAGAACGTTTAGCTAAAACATTAGATTTTTAAAGATTTCTTGATTTTTGTAAAACTTAACTCAACACTACTGACCGATTTACCTACGGGACCACTCAGAACCCTTTGATAAATTTGCATAAAACCCTTAAATACAAAATATGATGTCAATCGGACCAGTCGTTTAGCCGCTAGGCCAAAGCGCGACGGACAGACCGACCGACGGACCGACCAACCGACCGACCGAGGGACGGACATTTTTGGGAGACTTGTTTTTTATGATGTATAAGTGATATAGAACACATTTTTGAGAAAATTAGAAAAAAAAATTTCGCGAATACAATACCTTTTTAGCTCCGCTCGAAAGTAAAATATCCCTGTTTATGTTGTACAAATACAACAAATACAAAAGCATTTATTCCCAAAAAAAAAAAAAAAAAATTTACATTAAAAAGCACGCGTAGCATTAAAAACATAGAAGGGAAAAGGTGTTGATTGACGCTGATATAAACTGCACCATCAGGAGTCCACACGCACAGCTTGGTTGATATCCCACACATTCTCACAAAGCGGTTGAAACATCTTTTATAATGCGCACGGCCAAAGAGTGGAATTCTCTGCCTGCGTCTGTTTTCCCGAGTTCATGTAACCCGAATGTATAGTCGCGAGTGAATAGGCTTCTTCTGGGCAAGCTCGTTCCATCGTCGACCACATACATTGACAATAAAGAATATATATACTGGTACCGAATTTACCCTTACTGGTAATCTGGCTCCTTATATTTTCATCCTAACTCTACTTGCCAAGCTTTTTCCCGAGAGATTGTGTAGGTGAAAAAGATATTTAGCTTCACTTGAGGAATCAGAGGGTATTCTTGTTGGGGAGTATGTTAGGATTAGTTGATATTTCTAAGTAGTCTTCGTACTCGAGATTTTTTTTTCCTGAATAGAACGTACTGTCTGAAATTTGGTATTATAGGTATATTAATATTTTAAAAAAGGCCTTTTATATTTTATCAAACTCCTATTTACTACGTTCCTAGTCTTACAAAATTTTGAACCCCCCCCCCTCCCCTCGAGTTTCGGCGGCACTTGCAATTTTTTTAACTATTCTATAGCATTAGTAGCCACGAAGATAAGCAATTGTAGTAGACATGTAGAAGGACTAAGTATCATCGTAAGGGTAAGGGTTCAGGACAGGGAGCTCCCTCCAGAATTCTAGCTTTTGCTGGAAAAATGTGGAGGGGAAGTACCATAGTCACCTCACTTGTTAGCGTTACGGCTGGCACCATGGACCGCGGTTGTAGGTGACCGCAGTAAGTAAGATTGTTTGATACACAGGAGGATGCTGCTGCCATCCTCCAGTTTATAACCCTTAGTCGCCTCTTACGACACCCACGGGCATGTATGTGATGGTACAATTCTTTGCCGGCCCTATTTTGTATTTTAGCTGACGTCATTAAGAGATTTAAATATCCGACAATGATTTCATGAGTTTGAATTCGAGTAAAGGAAAGTTTCAGTGGGAGCGCCTCTCTTAGACGAACTATGTGGTCATTTTGGGAAAGGTCATTTTGGTAAGTGGTTATAATGGTACGAAGCCTGCGTGTTGACTAACTGCGATCTAGGGCGCTCGCGCGATTTTTACTGGACGCCCTAAGACCAACCGTTACTAAATCCCTTAAGAGTGGTATCCCCTCAAACCTCCTTTCAATATTGTCAAAATCCCCTCATCATGGATTATCGATTAAGAACCCGTAAAACTGAGAATTCTCTTTACGATCAGATTTCTTCACTCAAAATCTCGAAAGCTCTCGATGGTACTTAAAAGAATATCGGATACTTGGATTGTTATCTCAATCGCTTAAGCGGCAAAATCGGATGAATGAATTTCAGCACTTTTTTCAGGGTTCAAAACAAATCGGCATAAAAATACCGGTCATGTGATTAAAAATGTCTAAAAAAACTATCCCCTATTTATCTTTGAAGTTTGGTATGTGAAAAATCCAAAAAAAGTTTTTTGGTATCTGAATAATATCAATAAAAAATTGAATTGAAATAGCCAGCGACTTGTGGATTCAAGTTGTTGCATGACACGGTTGACAATTTTACTGCTTTTATAGTGCGGCCGCTTTGTATCGGGTTCCTATCAAAGCAAAGCTAACACATTCAGCACCTCATTAGCGGTAGTCTTTGCAGCCGTTAACATGAAACTGCTAAGAACTTAACCCTATAAGGCCTGAAACAGACGACCTGCTTTAGTCGGTCCTACTAATAGGAAAATAGGAAAAGGCAACGTTCTATTTCCCAGGTTCGATGCTAAAAGTTAGTTAGTTTTAATGACAAAATCACCAGATTTTTTCTGGCGAGTCAACTGATTTTATGCTCAAAACACAACTATTTCTGTCATTTTCATCTTTCACTGTGATTTGTTACTCACTAGAATAAATGTGGTTATTTTTCTGTTGAAACTGAACAACTTAGCTGGAACAACTGGATTGAATAACATTCAAAATGACGTTCCAAACAAAATGTGCTATCAGCTAAAGCTTTGTGATGTTTATATAAGGCTTTTATAGTTGGTATTTCAGCTTTTTGGTGGTATGGGCAAAATTACCACGTTTCCAGGAAAATATAAATTAAAATGTATTACCGATAAAGTTCTTCAAACTTTGACTTTAAAACTGTCTTTATTTGTCTCATTGACTCTTACCAACATCGTGCGTTTGTCGGAAGACTTAAGCTGACTATCGACTTTAAATTCAGTCATTATCATACATTGAACGGCTCTCGGATAAAATCGGATAGTGTGCGGGGCCCCTAGTTCTTAACTCCTATTAAACGGAGCTTTGAACGACTTTACAGACGCATTTAAGTGTTAAGGTGTTAGGTTAAACGAGGTTTTTGTTAGAATGTGTTATGTTTATTATGGTAACTCTTGATGATAGTTTACACTTGTTAAATTTATAATGGCGGCTATTCTAGGGTGTCAGGGCTTTTGTGCAAAGTCCTTCTGGGAAAATTCCACCCGTTTGGTTATTTCTGACGTAAAGCAGCAGTGTTTGGGTAGCCAGTGATGCTACCTGCATATGAGACATACCATTTTAGCTCTCAAGGTGTGCAACGCGCTTCTCTGTCTTATAAGTGTCACAAACTGTATCTAATAAAAAAGAGGGGTGCTATGAGCGCTGGTGACCACTTACCATCAGGTGGTCTAAAAAAATCTATTTGCCCCTAGCTTGCTCAAACAATAATGACAAACAAGAATCGTTAAAATCGGTTCACTACCTGCGGGGATATCGCGTAACAAACATACAAAAATAAACATATAGATGAATATACAACCTCCTCTTTCGGTTAAAAATGTAATGTCTGGCCCGTTGGTGTGGTTGGTAGTAAGCCTGTCGTCTACGCCGTGGGCTGCGGGTTCGATCCCCGCCCAGGGCAAACATTTGTGCGATGAACACAAGTGCTTGTTCTTTGTCTGGGTGTTATTTATCTATTCTAGGTCACGGACTTCGACCCCTTAACAAAAAGTGTGTGTAACTAAGCATCTACTCTCCATGCATCTACTTCCATCACATAAGGTGCTGTGCTCCCACACCGGTGTTTAGAACGTTTCTAAACAATTATAAACATCCGGTGTGGGAGCAATAGTGGAAATGTTTATAAACGTTTGAAAACGTTTAGAAACGTTTCAGATACAATTTCGAAACAAAAACTGTTCCTAACAGTTGACGAACGTCTGTAAATATTTATAAACAAAATATTTAGTTACATTTGGAGACAAAACAAAACTGTTTGAAAAATTTTGCAACAGTTATAAACACCAGAGTTCCCGAACTTGAACTTTTTTTGTCATAGGAAGTATTTTATTTTAATGTTATTTTTTAATATCATGTTATATGTACTTTATTCTACTTACACAACATGTGGTTAAAAGGAAATCGGTACTTTTTCTTACAGCCTGTATACTGCGGTCATTCCGTAATATTAATAACCGTTGTATGAAAGATGGGATATTCTCTACGGCGTCATGTTCCGTCGTCAAGGTGATGAATAGCGTGATTCATTGTTGCTGTCGCTGGGAAGCTTTAAAATAGTTGTTTTAGAACTATTTTAAAGGGATGGCTCAGCCAAATACCAACTAGCCGCACTTGACTCGATAGATCGCAGAGCCAAGAAGCTCGTTGGTGATGTGATGCTGGTGAAAACCAAGTTTCACAGTCTGACCCACCGTCGCAAAGTTGCATGTCTGTCGGTTTTCTACAGATTGTACTTCGGAGAGTGTGCTCTAGAGCTCCACGAGCTTATTCCACCATCTCCCTTCTACCATCAGGAGTCCAGACGCACCGCAGGATATCACCCATACTTGGTTGATATTCCGCACATTCGCACAAAGCGCTTTGAAACATCTTTTATAATGCGCACGGCTAAAGAGTGGAATTCTCTGCCTGCGTCTGTGTTCCCGAGTTCATATAACCCGAATCTATTCAAGTCGCGAGTGAATAGGCTTCTTCTGGGCAAGCTCGCTCCAAAGTAGACCTCATCTCTGTCTTCAAGACTAGCTCGAGGTCAAGAGTAAGCCCATTTTCTATAAAAAAAAAAAAAAGAACACGTATGGTGAAGACAATGTGCAAAATAAAGAGAAACGGAATGAAAGAATGCTCAAAGATAACTAACAAATAATCTAATAACAATTAATCTTTTTACTTTCGAGCGGAGCGAGAAAGGTATTGTATTCGTGAAAAAAAAAATAGTTTTTCTAATTTTCTCAAAAATGTGTTCTATATCACTTATACATCATAAAAAACAAGTCTCCCAAAAATATCCGTCCGTCGGTCGGTCGGTCGGTCGGTCCGTCGGTCGGTAGGTCTGTCCGTCACGCTTTGGCCTAGCGGCTAAACGAATACTCCGATTGACACCATATTTGGAATTTAGGAGTTTTATGCAAATCCATCGAAGGGTTCTAAGTGGTTTCCGGCTGGCTCTTATTTTGAGAGTAGCTGTCATACAACGAAAATGATAAATTGTAATTTTCTCAAAAACGGCTCATAGAATCTTGATGAAACTTTGCATGACTAAGCATCTCCATGTAAGATATCTTGCGCCAGTATCAAATGATCTGTGTAATTTCATATAAGGGGTGTTCCTGTACCACCAAATCGTAAATATGTGATTTACCCAAAATTGGTTCCATTGAGTTTATTAAAATTTTCTATAATATTACTCCTGGATTGGTTGTCTACCTGACTGGATATTCTTTATGATGTTTTGAATAAAATTTAGTACACAGGGTGTACCAAAAACTGAAAGGGCTTGCTCAGTAGACTAAACTGAACAATAATCCATAAGGAACATGTGTTGGGAAATTAAAAAAATCTCCATGCAAGTATCCTACGGTAGTATCTATTGATCTTTGAAAATTCATATAAAGGGTGTTCCAGTACTACCAAAAGTTAAACATGTGATTTACTCGAAATAGTTTGATGTTTGTTTGTTTTAATGTTTGACAATTTGAATTCTGAATTGATCTGTATATTTCATTCGAACATTTTATTGGAAAAACGTAAATAAAAGTTTGTATTTCCATACTATGTGTATAGCATTACAAATTTAAGTTTGCGGTTGATAGTTTTTCCTTGAGTATTGCGAGAAATTAAGTATTTATTTTTCATGTTTCGCTGTGTTTGCACGCTTGCATCATCATTATACTTTCTCCTATAGTCACTCTAAGGTTGACTGGTAGACATCTCACCTAGGGATAAGTCCGCCTTTGCATGTAATCTTTCAGACAATAGTAATTTTGTAATTTTCATGCAATAATGATTATACAACCAACAAATTTTTCGTAAAAAAAATACGAAAACGAAGATTATTTGTCAAAAATGTCGTACGAGTATGTTTACGGTTCCGCTGATAAAATACATAAGTTTGATGGCAGAATTAACTAATTTTATTTATTAGTTGGGCAAAAAAAACAAGCAACTATCGCGAAAAAAAAACTATTAAAAATAGCAAGACGGAGCGATACGTGTCTGTGTCGCTTCAATACGTGGGCACACTGAAAGTTATGCGTAACTCTTAAAACTATTTATAGGAATGTAAGGTAATACGTTTACTGCTTTTCAAAGTATTTTTCATTACATTTTAAATACTTTTTTACCCACGACGGAACGGAGAAGGTATATGCGTTTAGGGTGAGATGTTGTGTGTTTGTTTGTGTGTGCAAAGTTATGTTGCCTTTTATATCTTAATATCTTAAAAACGGCTTAACCGATTTAGATACGGTTTTCAGTAATGGATTTATAATTTATCAAAGATGGTTTGTAGATTAGAGTTGTGGCGCCAAGTCACCAGGGGGCGCTGTAATGATAATTTTTATCTAAGCAAATGTTGCCATTTATCTCCAAAACGGTGCGACCGATTTAGGTACGGTTTTCAGTAAAAGATTTATGATTTATCAGTGATGGTTCTTAGACCAGAGTTATGGCACCAACTCACCAGGGGGCGCTGTAATAATAAATTTTATCTAAGCAAATGTTGCCATTTATTTCCAAAACGGTTTGACCGATTTAGATACGGTTTTCAGTAAAAGATTTATGATTTATCAGTGATGGTTCTTAGACCAGAGTTGTGGCGCCAACTCACCAGGGGGCACTGTAATAATAAATTTCTATTTACGCAAATGTTCCCATTTATCTCCAAAACGGTTTGACCGATTTAGATACGGTTTTCAGTATAAGATTTATCTATCAGTATCATATTTATCACTGACAGTTTTTAGACTATAGTTGTGGAGTCAACTCACAAGGGGGCGCTGTGTAGTAATAAATAATTATTCTTTACTCGCGCAACGTCCTTCTTAATCGCTCTAGTAAAGTGGGAATTCTCTAAAAAGTTAAAAATAAAAAGCAAAATTGAAAATTTTGAAAAAAACCCACGACGGCTGTCATTCAAAAAATATTAAATAAAACTTTGGAAATTCCCCCGACTAAAAATAAATATTTTCACCTATCTATTCATATATTTTATATAAGCCAAGAAAATCCGTCGGGGCTGCCATTCCTTATCTTACGTAAATTAATAGAGCATACGAGCTAGTTGTAAAATAGCTTTTGTTTGCTGCAGTTAAGTATAAATTATGAAAAGATGGCAATGACAGCCCCCGACGGATTTTCTTGGCTTATAAAATATATGAATAGATAGGTGAAAATATTTATTTTTAGTCGGGGGAATTTCCAAAGTTTTATTTAATATTTTTTGAATGACAGCCGTCGTGGGTTTTTTTCAAAATTTTCAATTTTGCTTTTTATTCGTTTAAATCATTTTTGAAAACATAAGGACCATTCTTCTGAGGGTCAGTTTACTATTATCTAATGGCAGCAAGACTAAAATTATTCAGTGCTCGAGCAGTAATATCTTTTCGTGCCAGTGTCGTTTGAAACATCCGGATGCCGGGGTTGGAAGGAAAAGATTTAATTTAGGACATAGGGCGCTGGAAGAGAGAGTGTGGTGGTGATCGCTCAGGAGCATTCCTGTTGCAAAGGTTGTCCATCGCTGTTCAGCGCGGTAACGCCGCTAGCGTGATGGGTAACTTTGCACCAGGAACCTCTAGAGGGGGGCTATTTGATTGACGAAGCCTTAAGCCGATTTGTTTTGTAACATTATGTCATAAATTGTATTTATCCGATTTTGTTATATTTGATTACATTTCTGCGCTTATTAGGATATATGTGTCCAAGGCCATATTTTTACGTGCTTGTTAAAAGCTGTCACGGCCTCTTCTGGAATGACGAAACTCTCATCAAATCCCTAATTTTAGAAAATAAAGAAATCGCATGGTTCAAGGTCTATCTGGACTGTGTGCGGGATGGGTCACAAGATCCATATTTTCAGCAGTCAAAAATTACATTGCTTTTTTGGCAGTCTCAGTCGTTTATCTCTAACTTTTTCTAAGACAGTATTAATAGATTTCTGTTCTCCAAGAGGGATAGTGCAGGCGGGACCCGTGCGGGAGAAAAACGACGCAATAATTTTTTTTCCGATGTTTCTCGCTCGCTTCAATTTTGTTGGTGCGCTCTCGCTTTCTAACACCCAAACAGAAGACTGTTGCTTTCTTTCCGGAATGTAACAATATATCAACTTTTCATCTCCTGTTACAATGTCAATTACTGCTTTGAACGTCCGTGATTGTACTTCAATAACATTTCTTTACACGAATTAACTCGAACAGGTTTTTTTATGGGGTGAGTTCATGAGGAATCTAGCGGCAACAAAGTTTTCTTACTTTTAAATGTTCAAGTATTTTTTTTTATTTGAATCATACCAATCCCCAAGTGTCTTTGAACCTCCTCATAGGTGATACGCCGGTTTTCTTAAATGAATCGTCTTACAGCAGGAACATTTTCCTCAGTAATCGCACTTAAGGGCCGACCTTCACGAATTTCATTAGGGCTCCCGCACACGACCGAGAATCGGTGACCGATTTTTTGTTGGCATCCCGCTCTGACGTGTTATCACCTGAATCTTCCCTCCTTGTCCTGGCCGATAATCGCCCACCGATTCTCGGTCGTGTGCGGGAGCCCTTATGGAGGGAAACACGACCACGATAAAATTCTGCGTAACAATGCCTTACGGTGCTCAAATGTGGTGCTACTCTTCGAAAAGCATTTTGAAGTTGGGCAGTACAATCCTGCGGAGAGAGTGAACTTATAAATAAATAAAAAATCATCGCCCTAAAATAGTTTCGCTTTAATTCCATTTTTGCTACGGACGAAAATTTTCAACGTTATAAAAACAATTGACATGAGACTTCCCGCCAAACATTTGTACATTCCAAAGAGATTTGAACCTCGCTACGAGCGCAGCGAGGTTCAAATCTCTTTGGTACATTCTTTGTTTAAAAAAATAAAGTATTCGAAAATCAAACGTGTTTGAGCGGCTTGGAACGTAAACTTTTTAGTGCGCCCTGTGTATCTTACGCATTGCTCCATACTCCATCTTGCAATCAAGCTTTCGACCGTAATAGGCACAGCAGACTGCAGACTTTTTGTTCTGACTGTCCACCAGTGTGGCCGGTACTGCAATTGTTTTCGTATTATTATAGTCATTGACATGAGAAAAACGCTCCGCTTCTATGCGCGTATATTCCATAATCTTTGGTTTGGAAGGAAAACCGCTGGCATAGTTCTTCATTTCAAAGAGTTATTTAGTCGAAAAGGTTGTTTAGATTGATTGTTATTTAGTTTTAACCTAGAGCAATTTTGAAAAATTATAAGTTTGTATTTCATTTTGATAAAAGCTATAATTTTCGCAATACCGGCCACACTGCCGTGTCTGCCCGGCTCTCGTCTACTGAATGAATGATGGGCTTGCGGCGTCATGTTCCGTTGTCGAGGTGATGAATAGCGTCATTCAATATTTATGACGCCGCGAAACTTTTTGTTTTAAAATCAACTAAGGAACGCAAAACATTGGGGGTCTTACTACAAAAAAGTTAGACATCTGTTGAACACTTGATTTTAAAAAACGCGCACTAAATAACTGGCTATGTCAGTTGATGCGCAGAAGTCAAGTCATAAGAAAATAAGTAATTTTTGACTTCTGCGCATCAGTGACATAGAGTTATTTGGTACAATTTTTTAAATCAAGTGTTCAACAGATGTCTAACTTTTTTGTAGTAAGTCGGGTATTTATACACAAACTGCAAATATTTAACTAAGATTTCTACTTTGGATTACAGTTTGCTACCTTTAGTATTAAGAGCACTTGCCAACAAACAACTTTAACAACTTTAAATGCTGGTAAGGAAAATCACTTTACTTCTTAATCTAATATCAACATTCTGAAAGTTCAAACTGAATTCCTATGAAACAACAAAAAGTCATCGACGTAAACAAAAGAACGTACCAAAGCGTGCGATGTCTATACCATTTCAAATTTCCTATTCGCATCGAGACAATACCGGTTACATCCTCTTTGCAAGGAAAACGGTCAAACGGTCAATCCTATTCTCTATATGGAACAGAAGAAAGATTTTATTGATACGATAGAACTGACATGAATCAGATCTCCCAATGCAACTATGGTGTGTTAAATTGCAATCTACAAAGCTGACCCTTTAAGTAAGCCGTGTTGCAGTGCTGCCATAGCACAATCCGAAATGGTATTAGACTCGCTCTATTTGCATTATTTTAATTTACAAAAAAAAAATTACATTTAATAAAAATATATGAATTTTAATGTGACCAAAACCAGCGCAGTGGCGTATGCTGGACGCAATACCAATACCTTCCTATTTGAGAGCTACCATATTGTCGGTTGAGTAACTTCGCCTCCCTATCCTCTGCAACTTCTTTCCAACTACCTACACATTGTGTAAGAAGAGATTTTCTGAAAAACTGTACTGGAGATTCAGACAATGAAGCTGAACATGTTTTTTCTGTAAGCATAGATTAAAATACTAACCGGAAGACGTAGCGTTGGCAGGCCCTACCATAAAGTGGGCCGTCGATTCGATAGATAGAGACAAACACTTTATTGCACATATAAAAAACAAATAAAACTATAGACAAAAAGTAGGCGAAAGCGACCTTATCGCTTTAAATGACCACATCAAAATAAATTGATCTGGTCAAAGTCGCAGCTCTAGAACCATTCTAAAGCGATGAGCCCCGCCCACAACCACTCAAGTTTTTCAATTCTCAAACCAATGACATTTCTATTACCATAAATTTCTGCTACATAATACCTTTGAGAAAAGCTCTATTCTTTGGGCGTGCTACACAAAAATAGTCTTATGCCAACACGAATAAGGTTTTCCGATATTGTTAGTTTTGTTGAGAGGGGAGACCTCTTTGTTTCGTGTGGGTAAATGAGCCGTGGCGTAAAACTTGTTATGTGTTATATTACGATGGTACGGTCAAGGCAAATAGTTGATATTTTCATAAAGATTAAGTGTGTTTATACAGGGTGGTGCAAAACAACTACCACAGTGAAAATAGCTTTTTCGTCGTTTTTAGGGTTCCGTACCCAAAGGGTGAAAAACAGGACCCTATTAATATGCATCCGATGTACGTCTCTATAATCTTTTTAATTAATCAATTTTTTTTTCCTTCATGCCTCTACCCGTTCGTGAGATAAAGGGTCTTGACAGACAGACGGACAACAAAGTGATCCTATAAGGGTTCCGTTTTTTTCTTTTGAGGTACGGAACCCTAGAAACGAGCCTAAAACGTGATCCCCCTGGTGTTGCGGGTGTCCATAGGAAAGGTGAACACTTACCATCAGGCCATACCCGTCTGCACGTCTGCTAAAAAAATACGGCCGTAAGTTTTACTTGGATAAATATTAAAATAAATAGAAAGTAATAGCTAGGCCTGTAAGTTTAAAGCTAATCCTAAATAGCATTGATATTTTATCTCGCTGCGATAACGGGAACCGGATAACAATAATTTTTCAGAAGTAAGTAAGTAGTTTAGGGTAGATGGTTTCAAGTAGGGAGGTCATTACCATATCAGATTTGAGTGCCCTTTTATTCGCACTATCTAGAGACCATGCGCACGTAGTCGCGGTATTCTCGTCTTCTCGAAAAAAAAAAATATATTTCTTAATGCAAAGAAATTATGCTCTAATTTTTTCATTTATTCCAAAGCTACCCACATTTTGCAGCTGTGAGACTAAAACCAGAGTACATATTTTTTTATATATATTTTTTTATGTGTACAATAAACAGTTAAATAAATAAATAAATAATAAATAAATAAATCGTTTTACAAATTTCTTTTTTCTGATAGCTTTAGCCAATTCCTTTTGTCACAGCTGCAAATGTGTTGGTAAGCGTTGGAATAAACGAAAAATATGAATCATATACCATAATGAACAAACACTGTTAACATAGTAAGGGTCAATTTCCCCAGGCCGCGTTATCTCTCTTAAGATTTGTTATATACCTAAATTTGTCCCATCAAGAATCTTTATAAATATACATCATCATCATAACATCCCATGAAACGTCGACTACAGGACAGGGAACTCCCTCCAGAAATCTAGCTTTTGCTGGAAAAATGTAGAGGGGAAGTACCATAGTCACCTCGTTTGTTAGCGTTACCGCTGGCACCATGGACCGCGGTTGTAGGTGACCGCAGTAAGTAAGATGTAAGATACAAAGAAAGATGCTGCTGCCCATTCTCCAGTTTATAACCCTCAGTCGCCTCTTACGACACCCACGGGTATGTATGGGTTGGTACTATTCTTTGCCGGCACCACACGGGACTAAAATATACAAGCGTGTATGCAAATAAGCTACAGAGTATTGCAATAAATAAAAAAAATAAAAAAATGTTCCGCCAGTAGACGAGAATTTACATAAACTTTAGAGTAGGTACATCGTCAACGCGACCGTCCGAATCACCCACTAAGCCCATCCAAGGAATGTGATGGGTATCTCTAAAGTATACATAAATATTTTTAAAAGTAATCAAAATTTCCTTATAAAAAAAGTTATAACTGAAAAAAATACTCAAACTGTGATAAGTCTTTAAAAAACTCTAACCTATACGAAATATATGTGCATAATGATCCTAACATATTCGCTGATTTATTAATTAAAATTAGGTTTTATGAATTCTCTTCTTGAACATCAAAATTAAGCCCTATTTCCAGATCTAAAGGTATAATCAAGCTGTGTATTACGGTAGGCATACTTAGATAACAAACAGAAATATTATAGATTTAGGAACTTTTTTTATGTTTAACAGAAATGGGCAAACGAGCAGGTGGGCTACCTGGTGGTAAGTAGTCACTACCGTCCAAAACACCCACTGTCTTATTAATGAAATATTTTGACACTAATAAGACAGCAAAGCGCGTTACCCACCCTGATATCTAAAAAGGTATGACTCATGCGTCGGTAATTTAACTGGCTCCCTTCCTTCAAAGCGAAAAAAAACACTGCTGCTTTACAGCAGAAAAAGGCAAGGGGGTGGTACTTCCCCATATGGACTTTGCACGAAAGCCCTACAACCTACGAAAACACCTACGGATTTTTTGTAATAACCCTGTTAAAAAAATTTAACAAAATTATGAACCTAACAAGCTGGCCCAGTCTACAACTAATAAGACATTATTGAATGCCATACATGATATAACATTATATAAACCAAAAAGACACCAAACGTTAATTTACTTAATACGTACACTTAGCACACACTCAATACACACTCTCACCTACACACACGCACTCACACACACACACACATCCGCATAACTATTTGTAGACCCTATTTTAGGGTTTATTATTTCGTCTCACACTTATTATTTGTGATGATTTCTTATTAATTTAGTTTCGCATAATTTTCTTTATTATTTCTTCTTATAAGTCTTTGTTGTAATTGTCTAATCTAGGAAGAGCGGAGCCTCCTATCAAAGGTATACTTAAAAGGAGTGCTTCCAATAACTGTTTTAATAGAATTTAAGAACTGAAATAAATTATTTTTTAATATTTATTAATCTAGAAATACAACGCAATTCCATCACCATAAATATTTCAAAATTGAATATAAACGAAACGCGAACAAAAGAATGGCAGTAAAGGATGATTTACATACAAACTAGCTCATAATGATACCTTAGCTCGCGTGTCTAACAGTCGTTTCCATACACTTTCCATACTCATTCATCCACAGTAGTTATTATTACCTGTTTCCACTTCTATTTGCACTATCGTTTCTGTGACGTCGTTAATTGTTAAGTTCGTGAATAAATGATGATGATTTATTAACCCTTGCGTACCTATTTTAGTTAAATATTCATAGTTTTAGGTAAGTATTATAAACATTTGTAAATTTTTGTTATAAAATAACTTTCTTCAAACATTACCAAAAGCATTCCACATTGCCGGCCGACCGTCCGATTTCATTAAGTGTGGATGATAAATTAAAAGTCAAAGCCACCCACTTTTTTTTTTATAACTTACAACAGAGCAAGGCCCCCTTATCAAAGAACACCATCAAGTCATGAACGATGTTTCGTCAATCGGTCTCAGAAATATCTAGGTCGTCGTGCCATCCATTCCGAGGTCATTCTCTTACTCGCTGGCTATCGAAGTTGATCTAACAATAGAATAAAATAAAAAAAACAATAAAGTGAGGAGGTACTAGCGACGAATCTGAATCATGACCAGTCTTATGCTTCATCATAACATCGCATAAAACATCCACTGCAGTACAGAGAGCTTCCTCCAGAACTCCATCAAAAACGAGTGCCGAGACCGAGTATGTAATATGGTGAGATACACAGAAAGATGCTGCTGCCCATCCTCCGATTTATAAGCCCTTAGTCGCTTCTTACGACATCCACGGGAAGGGATGTGCTGGTACTATTTTTTGCCGGCACCACACGGGTCTTAACCTTATTCTCG
The DNA here is from genome assembly GCA_947532105.1 of Athrips mouffetella. Taxonomy (NCBI): domain Eukaryota; kingdom Metazoa; phylum Arthropoda; class Insecta; order Lepidoptera; family Gelechiidae; genus Athrips; species Athrips mouffetella. The sequence continues at coordinate 1,915,646 of OX383968.1, read as the reverse complement.
AACAAACATAAAAACAGACAAGAAAAAATCTTATAGCAGGAGATTCAGGTTATATGAACACGGGAACACTTGAAGAATTCTACTCTTTAAATCATAATCAGAATCAGAATCGTTTATTTGCGAAAACATGGTAAGGATTACAGAGGTGGTACAAAAATATAAAGTGATCATGTACATGTTTTGCTAATTTTGGTTTAGCATGCAAATTTTTAGAAAAATACCTTAAAAATTAAATTTAAACAAGAAGAATCGAAAAAAAGAAATACAAATCAGTCAGGAATAAAAATTAATAAATTGTTAAATATAAATCTCAAAATATCTTCTTCTTCTTATATCTTTAGGAAGAGCGTTATACAGTTTTGGTGCCATTCCAACTATACTTTTATGAAGCAGTGCAGTTTTACAGGAATGTAGACACAGTTTGTTCTGTCGACGAGTACTTTTGACTTGAGAAAAAAGATGCATATTGGTACGAACAAACATTACAGTCTCAAAAATATACAACGATGAAAATGTTAGTAGTTTTAAGTCTATGAAATGTGGTCTACAACTATCAGTTCGTCGTAAGTGGCAGATAGCTCTAATACAGCGTTTTTGTGCTTTAAATATTGCATCTATACCGGTCGCGTTTCCCCAGAAAATTATACCATATCTTAATACTGATGCTACAAGTCCATGGTAAGCCATTAAAACTGTATTTCGATTGGCTATTTTGCTAAGTTTGCGCAGAGCAAAAGAGCTTTGGTTGAGTCTCTCGCATAAACTATTGATATGAGATTTCCAGCTCATGTTGTAATCTAAATGAAGGCCTAAGAATTTAGTTTCATCTGTTTGCCCAATCACTGTTGAGTCGCGCTTTACAGTAGAATTGAGTGGCACGGGATTTCTTTGTTTGAAATTTATAATTTTTGTTTTGCTTAGATTAATCTTCAAATTATTAGTTTCTAACCAATTTATAATTTCTGAAATACTACTTTGAATGTCATTTTCGTTAGAGTAAAGAATTGTGCAATCATCAGCAAACAGAATCATTTTATTATAAGATGTCAAATTAACTATGTCGTTGATATAAATAAATAAATAATAGTGGCCCCAAAATGCTTCCTTGTGGAACTCCGACATGTACAGGATTTACACGAGAAGAGTATATTGTTTCTGTTTTTGTTTTTGGACAGACCCTAGTAATATGCGTTACTTGTGTTCTACCACTAAGATACGATCTTACGAGATTGTGGACATTACCTCTTACACCATAAGTTTCAAGCTTTTTTAACAGTATTTTATGATCAACGTAGTCGAAGGCTTTTGTCAAATCCATAAACAACGCCAAGACAGGGATCCTCTTATCCATCCTAGTATACACAGTATATAACATGTCATATATAGCCATATTAACGGATTTATTTTTTCGAAAGCCTTTTTTAGCCGCGCGTATTTTAAAAAATATTTCAAAGCGCTTTATGCGAATGTGCGGAATATTAACCAAGTATGGGTGATATCTTGCGGTGCGTCTGGACTCCCGGTGGTAGAAGGGAGATGGTGGAATAAGCTCGTGGAGCTGTTGAGGTGGGCCAGACTGTGAAATTTGGTTTTCACCAGCATCTCATCACCAACGAGCTTCTTGGCTCTGTGATCTATCTAAATCTATATATCCTCGTTAAAAAGGGGGCACGATTTGATTAGGTTGATAATACAAACTTACTTCATCTTCTTGTCAAGTCAATTATAACCAGCCATTGCAATATCGTTTTCATAAAACCCCTAACAAAATCAGTTCGAGCACGCTATACCATCAATAAAATCATTTCCCTTGAAGAAATTGTCTCGCCCCAGATAGGAAATGCAAAATAAGTCCTGAAGCGGCACCTGTAATGCAAAATAAGCTTTATTCCAAAACGAATAAGAAAACCATTTCCGTAGTTTAAATCAGAACTAGCGCCATACAAAAAATTGCTGTTTTGATACTGAATAAAACATTCAGTAACTTCAAAGACCAATCTTGCCATACATAATTATGCCATAATAAAGTGCTTTTTACTTAAAATAAAACATCTTTTAATTACAGAATCTCTGTGTTGGGATAATTTTACAAAGTAGAGTGCTTCTTACTTATTCTCTTTCTTTTTTCTTTATTTCACAAGTATGCAAACTAGCAGGTGAAATACTACACGTACTAATACATGCTCGCTTCGCTCGCTCGGCTCGTGCGTTTGGTTGATAGAGCCTTACCTAACGGACCTATGGATCTAAGAAATTCCTACGAATTTATGATTTTTCGAAAGTTGATAAACTTACCAGGAAATTGATCATTAAGATTCTTATAATTTTTCGCTGACATTATATTTTAAAAAGTTCATTTTTTTTTAGTTAAAGAAAACGATTTTAACTTTTTGTATGACAGTATCTCCAGAAGCTGTTAGGTAAGAATGAAATTTTGTTGAAGGTAAGTTAAATTTGATTTTGGATCGTTCTTGTGTTCGGTTTTGAATAGTTTTGTTGGGAATTCCCATTTTCATTCTAGGTGCAGTTTTACTGCAAAGCTTCTGTACTTAAAGTTTGTTGAGAGTAGGTACAAGATAGTACGTGTGCAATCTGAATTTAAATGTAAGGAGTGTAACGACTTATATGGATGGCATAATTCTTTAAGTACTGATTATCAATGATATTTCTCATTATTGAAGAAAACCAGAGAGATATTAGGTGAAATTCCTGTACTATAAAAAAAAAACTGGAATCGAGGCATCATTTTCATGCTCCTACTCGTATTTAGCAATTGAAAACGCCTCTTTGGTTTTTTTTATTACCATTTGAGAGTGTTATTGTTAGTACTGCCTCAAAAACAAAAAGAGTATGATGAATCCTTAATGAAACTGAACCACTTTTCCAAAGAAATGTAACCATCCCAGGAAATTAATAAAAATTTGCAAAAATAGACCGGTCGCTGTTTAGAATCGGCGATTTTGCCGCGTTTTTTGTTGTGCGATTTTACTTACAGTGCCGCTTTGTATAGCCATGCAAGTGATCAAATTGTTAACGAGTAAGCAATGTACGACAAAACGCGGCAAAATCTCGCGTACTGTCTTGTTGGACAGTTGGTGTGAAGAGGCCAATTTATTGGTGACATTTTGGGGAAAGTAGTTCAGAATCGTTACACTTCTTAAATTCCAATTGCAATTTAAATGTAAACTCCACAACATTTAAGTTTATTAAAATAAATAAATACCTTCGTAAACTACAAAGCTACAACCGCAGACTAGTCTATTCATGAAGCTCGCGATGAATGGGAAACTATGTTTAGTGATGGACGGATAAGGTTTTGTTTAACGAGCTTTTCAGTGCTTGCCGCCGTATATAAGGGACATATCAAGGATTTTTTTGCTTATGAACTGTGCTAAGGAAAGTACTTTAGAACTTGAAGAATAAGAATTGTTACTACGAACAGGTTACTTCTGTTTTCTATGACCTAATAATAACTAAAAGAAATTATGTGAAACAAATATATAGCCACCTTCCGCAACAATGATGGATGCTATGTGTTTGGCACTGGTCGGTCTAACATCTCCTGAGGATGCCTCGTGTAGAGGCGAAACACGTGTAGAGTGTTTTTTGGTTGGTTGCTGTGTTGCAGTTGCCTGCGCATGCGCATTTATTTGCGAGCGGGCGGGCAGTGCACAGTGAGTACATAGGATCCATCATTGTTGCGGAAGGTGGCTATATATTTGTTTCACATAATTTCTTTGAGATGGACTTCCGCAAAGTAACGCCTGATTTTATTAACTACTAATAATAACTTTTCTCTCCGACTGCTCCGTACCTGCCAGGTTGCGCATTGACAGATCAACGTTTTTTTTTTGTAGATCTTATAGGCCACTGCTCTCTCAACAAAGCTGCAAACTTGTACTCGACGATGTAGGATAACTTGCGGCGCCCTCAGCTACAACGTGTTAATGGAATAAGCGAAATCATAGCGAAACTAGGAAAATTGTTAATTAGTTCTTTCAGAATCGAGAGTAGAATTTTCATGGGTTTTGATAGGGGTATTTTTAGGGTTCCGTACCTCAAAATAAAAAACGGAACCCTTATAGGATCACTTTGTTGTCCGTCTGTCTATCTGTCTGTCTGTCTATCAAGACACTTTTTCTCACGAACTAGAAGAGGTATCAGGTTGAAATTGATACAGAATATTAAGGTCTATGAACCACACAAGATCTGAAATTTTCAATTTTGTTCAACGACGCAATCAAAAGATATGGCTTTTTATGTCCTCATCTCAATACATTTATGCAAAAAAGCAAAACCTACAGGGTACTTCCCGTTGACCTAAAATTATGAAATTTGGCAAGAAGCTAGATCTTACAGTACAAATAAAGGGAAAAGTCTAAAATCATTAAATATTTAAATTTTTCTCACAACTAATAACCAATTAAGGTGAGCTCCCTTTTCAGGAACGTTTCTATAAAATCGGGGTCAAAATGGATGGTCGCCGAGATTTTAAAATCAAAGAGCAAAAGCTTTTAGTATATCAAACCTAAGCGTTTATCTTGCATAATGCCGGATGCTGAAGACGAAGAAGACACCGACGCCGATATTCCCAACAAAAGTATGATGGAAAAAATACTCGAGGAAATACGGGTACAAATCGGCCAAATGTTAAAAACGGAACTAGAATCTACCTTACAATTTTACTCCGACAAGATCGACGAATACGAAAAAAAGATTGAATCTTACGAAACAAGCATGAAATCTTGCATGAATCAGTGCAAAGATCTAAAAAATACGTGTAAAAATCTAACCTTGAGAAATGATGAAATGGAGCAAAAAATAAACAGCTTGGAACAAAAATTTATTGCAAACCAAATAGAAATATGTGGGATACAAGAAAATGAAAACGAGAATATTTCAGAAATTACTCAGAAAATCTGCTCGAAACTACAAACAAACCCTACAGATATAATCACGGCCTACCGAAAAAAGAAAACCCGCCAAACCTCCAACAAAACAAAGGATATACCCACTATAATCGTGTCGCTAAGGGAAGGGTGCCGCAACAAATGGCTAGACTCATACAAAGCAACAGAAATCAAGGCGGAAGAGATAGGTGGACAGGGAAACACTAAAATATACCTACGTGAGTCCCTGACGCCCCAAACATCTTATCTTCTATGGAAGGCTAAATCTGAGCTGAAAGAAAAGGGACTATGTAAGTTCGTATGGTGTAAGAATGGTCTCGTCATGGTGCGCAAGCAAGAAAAGGATAAATTTTACATAATCAGATGCACCAACGACATAGAAAACTTGGCCTTTGAACTAAAAAAATACGAAAATTAAACGACAACAAACAACTATGAATGTTAATCTTATTATCGCAACTTAATGGACCTTAACCCACAAATAATAGAAACTACACATAAATCGTGGAATAATTTATCAGATGACATTATCTCGAGCCACAACTCTTTTTTATCACTACATGTCAACATCAGATCGATGATTAAAAACTTCGCCCAACTAGAGTCAATAATTGCACAGTCAACAAAAACAATACACTTTATTGCGGTCACAGAAGCAAACATATCCAGCGCATGTGAACAAATGTTTCAACTAAAAAACTACTCTATGAATACCTGTCTTAGAAATCAACGGAAAGGAGGAGGTGTCATCGTATATGTCCATAATAGTGCTAACTTCACTCGATCGACACATACAACAACCTACTGCGAGTGCATTGCGGGAACCGTGGAGACTGATTTTTATAAAACCCATGTATGCGCTATATACAGACCCCCGGCACTAAGCAAATCTCTTTTCCTGCAAGAAGTAAACAATATTATAAACAAAACTCCGGTAAGTCATAACTACTTATTATTAGGCGATATAAACATAAATATAAAATTACGAAATGCATTGACTAAACAATATCTGAACTTATTGCATGAGAGGGGATTTGAATGTGCAATTAATCAGTATACGCGTATAGAAACTAAGGGTGAACAGACCTCCAAAACCTGTTTAGACCATATATTTATAAGGAACTACCTACAATGCACTCGTAAGCGAGAAGTTCGGTCAGCTGTGATAAACAATCCGCTCGCCGATCACTTGATAACCGGTTGCGCGGTCACTGAACTTTCCTCCGTGAGTAAACAAAGCACGCATAGAAGCGTAACGAGAATAGACAGCGACAAGTTGTATAGGGAATTAAGTGAAACTAGCTGGAATTCAGTGTCACACATATCAGAACCAAACGAAATCTTGAACTATATTGTGGATAATTTTGATCAAGCTTACAACAAGTGTAAATTCCAAGTAAAAATGTATAGTGGTAGAAGAAATTCATGTAGTTGGATAACAGATAGGATTAAAGCTATGAGTGCAAAAAAATGTGAATTATACCAAATATGGCTAAGTGATACTAGTAATAAAACAAATAGACGCTTATACAACAGATACCGAAATAAAACAAATAAATATATAAATAAAGTTAGAAATAACCATACAAAATCTGAAATAAGTAACAATTTTAGAAATATGAGGACGGTATGGGAGATTGTAAACAGATTAACGGGAAAAATTATTAAATGTATAGACGACATCATTGTAAAAGCATTCAAGTCAAACCCTTGTTTATTGTGTAATGAATTTGCTTACAAATCTCAAAATAATGTTAAAAAAATTAATGTAAATTGTAATATTAACTTATTAGACGAAAACACATTCAATAAATCTCCTAATTGTACTTTGCGTATATCGAAAGCCTCTAATGAGGATGTGTTTAAAATAATAAAAACGTTAAATGATAAGAAGGCGCCAGGTAGCGACGGTATACGCGCTACAGATGTGAAGGCATTGATAGAACCCCTAACTCCAGCAATCACTCACTTGATAAATAGATGTATCGATACTTGTACATATCCTGACAAACTTAAAATAGGAATAATAAGACCAATTTATAAAAAAGGCAGCCATGATGATGTAGACAACTATAGACCGATTACGATTCTTCCGTGTATTGATAAGATAATTGAGAGGTACTTTAGTAATGAAATAAATAAATTCTTGGCGACAAATTGTGTAATAAATAACAAACAATTTGGATTCCAAAAAAACAGGAACACTTCTCAATTATTGTCTCAATACACGGATGAAATCAACGGATATCTTAACGATCAAAAACATGTGCTTGTCATATTTGTTGATTTCAGTAAGGCGTTCGACACCTTAAATTATAGTACACTGTATAAGAAGCTAGAACAAAACGGTATACAAGGTCCGCTGCTGAAATGGTTTAAGAACTACCACAACAATAGATACACGATGGTTAAAATCGCTGAACAATATAGTGATAAGATCCTAACAGAAGAAGGTACGGCCCAGGGATCAATCTTGGCGCCAACAGAGTATCTACTATACGTCAATGATATGCCTAATATATTCAGCAGCGGATCTGTATACCAGTTCGCTGATGACACATGTCTACTTGTAGCACATAAAGATGTACTAGAAGCACAATCTATCATGCAGCGGAACTATGATGCTCTGTGCAAGTGGGCACATGACCTGGGATTAGCCATTAATGATAAAAAAACAAAATTAATACATATACACTCAGCATATCTCAAAAATGAAGACAAACCCACGATCGTTGCCCATGAGCACCAGTGCATGCATGGTTCCGCTTGTGATGGTAGGTGCAACTGCCGTAAATTAGATGTAGTTAATCAGCATACTTACCTCGGTGTAGTTATAGACAACAAATTTAATTGGCGCAAACACATCGATCACATCTGTGGAAAATTAAGAGCTATACTGTCTAAACTATCCATATTAAAATACAGGCTACCTTTCATGACACTTAGAATGTTATATTTATCACTAGCAAACTCCATTATCAGTTATAGTATAAGCAGCTACGGCCGTACGTATAAGACTTACCTTGAGGATATATACAGGTTACAAATTAGATTACTTAAAACTATTATCCCACCTAACAAAAAAGAATTATTTAAAGATAACGAAAGATAACGAAAGTACATACTGTTTTTGACATGGTTAAATTCGCCATAATCACAGAGTATTACGATAAGATATCACTCATGACAAAGCACGCTCGATCAGGGAACCTCCGACAAGTAACGTACTTACCTACATACTCACTGCCAAAGTATAAAAATACATATGGTAAAAGAACACATGAATATATGCTACCGGAATTCCTGAACGAGCTGCCTACTGAAGTCCTCAACTTACTAACACAAAACCCCAAACCTAATATACATAAGCAAATATTAAAAAAACATTTTATGGAAAAAGTGACTGAAAATGTCAATACCGCAGCATAGTGTATAATTTTATGTAATGTTTTAGAGCGACGACGCTCTCCTGAGCATAAACTTACCTTAAGTTTCTTCAGAAGAGTATATAAGTCATTTTGTATTTAAATTATGTTTTATGAATAAAATTAAAAAAAAAAAAAAAAAAAAAAATATAGTAGATAGGTACGGAACCCATAGGGCGCAAGTCCGACTCGCACTTGGCCCGTTTTTTTTATTATTACTATTCAACTTTTTGTCGCTTCTAAATATTTCTGTGGCTACGCGGTACGAGTATATCATGCAGTCACTACGTTAAGACAAAGAGGCGCAGCGCGTGGTGCATGAGCGGTGAGGAGGGGAGGGAAGTGGGCGTGGCGTGTACAATTTTTTTAACATGTTACTTAGTCCATGAAACTGAACAACTTTCCCCAAGAAACATACCTAGGTTAAAAATACGAAAAATATTTTTAAACTCCCATAGATAGCATAACTCATTTTGTGTTAGAGGTATAATTTTTGAAGTGAAAGAAAACTTCTTTTGGCACTTTTTTAGATGGGTAAAAAATGTTAAACTCGCGTCAGATACCGCGCCAGATCTCGCGTCAGATCCGTAGCCTGATCGAAAAAGCGTCAACTGTCAACCGTATTGTTATAACAATACGGGTTTTTATTCAGTGACATCAAAGAAGTGCGCGAGCAATGGCGCGATTGACCCTTAAAAAAAGCATAATATTCAACATACATACATACATAACATCACGCCTCTTTCCCGTTGGGGTAGGCAGAGACCACAGTCCTCCACCTGCTACGATCTTGACATACTTCCCTTGCTTCCTGTACTTTCATCAATCCTTTCATACATGCTCGTCGGTTTAGGGTACTTTTAACCTGGACTTTATTCAGAACGTCCTGAATTTGGTCCTGGTACGTTCGCCTAGGCCTTCCCCTTCCAACGTTTCCATTCACTCTCGCCTGGTAGATCTCTTTCGTCAATCTTCGTTCATTCATCCTCTCTACATGACCAAACCATCTCAGCATCCCTTTCTCGATTTTGGTCACTACGTCTTCTTTTACGCCACACCGTTCTCTTATCACACTATTTCTTATCCTGTCACTCAATTTAACACCAATCATACTCCTTAGCGCTCTCATTTCCACTGCATTAATTCTATCCTTTCATGCTTCTTCTGCCATACCCAGCTTTCACTGCCATACATCAGTGTTGGTACCAAAACTCCCCCATGAACAGCCAAACGAGCCTTGTGAGACACCTTCTGACTCTTCATAAAGGCGTGCAGGGCACCATTCACCATGTTTCCAGCATTCACTTTTCTTTCAATATCACTTTCACACTTTCCATCTCTCGTAAACTTTAAGCCCAGATACACAAACTCCTTCACTTGTTCGACTTGTTCACCATCTATTAATATAGTACACTCTGTCATACATTCTCCTCTTTCAAGTACCATTACTTTAGTCTTGCTTACATTTACTTTCATTCCTTTCTTGTCCAAAGCCACATTCATTATTGTTACCATCTCCTGCAACTCGTCAGCAGATGACGCAAGTACAACTTGGTCATCAGCGTAGAGAAGACATTTGATGAGTAACTCATTCATTCTTAATATTCAAAAATGCAAGTTTTTACTTCTGCCGGCACTCCCAGAGTGCAACCCGTCCTTTTTTTTCGTATTTCGACCTATGGTCTTAAGATAAAGATTTTCAGTTTTATGGTTCAAGCAACATACTAAAATTATGTTCTCTATCTCAGTAGGACCCACAGAACAACGATAGGGCCACTCCGCCTGCGCGCGCACATAGAAGCGAAGAGAGTAAAAAAAAATTGGTTCCTTATTGACTAGGTATACTATCCAATTTATTTAAGCGCTTATTTTGAATGCACATCATAAACACGTTCGTTGCCATAGAGACGCTGTCACTGGTTTTTTGCATCTTACTATCTCGCGATAATAGAACTATGTTTATCGCACTCAAATGACGCTAGTTGTGTGGGTGCGGAAAGCGTGTTAGTTTTAGTAAATGGTGACACTGATTTGTATGGAATGAAATAAAGAATTCGTCTCTAGATGCAGAGCAAGACGCATGGACTTCAGAGCTCTGTGGTAAGACCCTACATTTGACTTTTCATTCAAAATAATCGGTTTAATTCTTCAGTTCAAGCACGGAGTAATAAATCCGGATGGAAGGCCGAAAGTTCGGACGAATCCGGACAAATAGTAACCCTGCACAGTACATATTTAAATCAGCTTAAAGATCCTTCATAGAAAAAGCCGCTTATTCAACTTTTGTAGTACGAGGGACTTGTGGGAAACTAAACTTGTTCCCTTCTTAACAAACTTCAATGGAATCAAACTGTAATCCTTTTCGGCCTCTTCCTTCGAAAGGTCAAGCCGCGGGACACGGAAAGCTTTAGCGGATCTTTTGAAAATTAAAATTGGGTCTATAAATATGAAATTGTCGTAAGGTAAACTCAATTTTTAGTACTAAAATTTTTGCATTTTTGTAGGAATTAAAAATTCAAATCTTAAATTATTTTTTAAGCATGATTAGGAAGACTTACAGAAGCTTAAATTTAATTTTCTAAAAATATTATCTGCAATTAATATAACAAAATTAATGATGAAATTGGACGACATTTAAGACAAACAATTTTTGAACCTTTAACCTCTAAAGCCTCATGTCAAAATTCGCAGAATCGAAAAGAAAACGTAGTTATTAACGCGATAAAGCATAATTTCGCATAAATTGCAATACATTTTTCATGAATTTTCCATTTTTCGGGAACTCTATGGGAAATTGACATAGGTGCCATATGTCAAAATTTTGGTGTTCCCGTTTCGGCACAACGGGGCGTTGGAGGTTAATTTTATATATCAAACTAAAAATAAGAACTTTATTTTTTGCGAAAATTGAAAATCTTGAAGTCAACTTTCAAATGAAAGACACATGAAAAAACAAAAATCTTTAGAATTATAGAATTATGATCTCATTAATCAGTAAGAAAATTTTGGCAATTTCATAGACAAAGACCTGTTAAAATAGCGAAGAGTGGTTTCAATACGTTACGCAGTATTATATTAACAATGAGGTAATCCACTTATATACTGTGTTGTCAGTCCAATAGGCTGTACGTCGATAGCTGAAAAGATTACCAACAAAAAGCAGTAGTTCTTCGAAGTTTCTGCTACAGGTAACCCAAAATAAATACACATATAGGACAGACCTCGTGTAAGAATTGTCCATAACGCGGCCTTGGTTGCCTCCGCAATGCGGCCCCACATTAATATTTTACTTACGTACGGGACACACTGCCGTCTAGATCCGCCAACTGCTTTGTATGCGTGCTGATGTAAAATAAGGCGTTTTAATGAAAAGAAACCTTGCCTTGTAAGGTTATTTTATAATGCCGCTTGCATACTAAAAATATTTTTGGCCTTGTACAGTCTGCAAGTCACACACTCTCAATACGCCTTAAGGCTAAAATTAGCAGCTACACGCTCGTCAATGTTAATTTCGATGTCATTTACACGTCAATAACGTTCACATACGTGTGCCTTGTAACGTGCCTGTTACGACCAACGGTGGCCAGAAAATTCATAAAAATGAGTAAAGTAAAACGACCACATCATTAAATGTTGTTTTGTTTAATATACAGCGTGATTTTTTATTCACCAGAAAAAAATTAAGGGACGATTCTGCCCATGAAACTGAACAACTTTTCACAAGGAACATAGGTCGAAATACGAAAAACAATTTTTGACCTCCCATAGAAACTGCATCAGCTGATAGCGCATTTTGTATGGGAGGTCAAATTTGGTTTTACGTATTTCAACTATATTCCTTGGGAAAAGTTGTTCAGTTTCATGGGTAGAATCATGCCCTATTTTCTTTCTGGTGCTGTATTGTAAATTTTGGGGTTATTTAGTTACTTTGTGACTATTACTGTTTTTACTGTAATTGTGTATGACTGTTTTAATTTGACGTTCTAAATGTTAATAAATTTAAGTAGTTAATAAATTAATTAAGAAATAAAAAAATATAATGCTTGCCAAGCTTCCGCTACGCCTATGATTATCTTTGCGCTACATTTTAGGTAACCGTGTGTAACCCTTACTAAGCACAATTTTAATCGTTAAAAGTAAAGTAGATCGAATAGTTAGCATTGGTTTTAACCGCTGACTGGGTAGTTAGTTGTTCTGACTCGTTTGCTCAAAGGTTTTTATACCACTACAAAACTGCTGATACGGCAGAAATGGTACGGTCAACCGCTTGTCGGTAGAAACTTTTTCAACTCTATTACCACGCCATAAGGTCCAAAAGTGTTTGTGTGTGTGTACTATCATACATAACGGGCACTCTCTGCCCTCCTTGCACATCCCCGCGCGCACCCGCCCGCGAGATTCTCGTGGTGATTCTGAGGGTCTTTTGTATTGAATATGCGAGCCTGCGCGACCTTCCAATTTAAAATTTCGAATTTGCGCTCATTGTATGTAGTGTCCATTGCCGACAATCGCAAGTATAAATGATATCTAAGAAAAAGAGAAAAAAATTCTACACAGAGTACCACCTTATTATAAGCAATCAGAACCCAAAATTTAATCCCAATACTACGAACGTGATAAATTCTCATAATTTTCTCGGTTTTTCCTCCTAACACTTTATCCCCTAGAGATCTCCGCTTAACGATGAAAGAGTATCGTTGCTTTGAGGATTTTCCTTATACTCGCCGGCTTTGACCTGATTGGTCAGTTCGCTGTCACTCACGATTGGATAGAGACCCAATCAACGAAGAAGTTTTTGTACTATACAGATGTCACCGAGAAAATTCTATACAGGGTGTTAAGAATATGTTCACGAAACTGAAAAAACTGAAAAATACTGAAACATTTGGAAGATCAATATTATTTTATTGCGTTTCGATTTAAAGGGTGTAAGGGGTTGTGTACCGAAAACTGAAAGGGCGTGCTCAAACAACGAAATTAAACCACTTTCAAAAACAAAAATTTTTGGGAAATGAAAAAGTTTTGACCTTTCCATACAAACTTTTCGATCAGAGTGAGCAATTTGTATGGAGAGTTCAAACATTTTTTTCATTTCCCAAAAATGTTTCTTTGGGAAAGTTGTTCAGTTTCGTTGACTGAGCACGCCCTTTCAGTTTCCGGTACACCGCCCCTTACACCCTGTATTTTCTTAAGGAACAGTTTATCAGTTTGATGGGCCAATACGTACCTTTTTTCTAATACCCTTTATTTTATACTAAGACATGTTCAGCAAACAAATGTAAATATCTCACAAAAAACGCGCGTCTTTCCTGTTAAAAATAAAAAAAAGTAAAATTTTGTAGTTTAGGCTAATCTCCAAACACAAAAACAAACAGTCAATGAAACAGACCGCCCCAGGTCGCACCCGGTCCAAAGGTGCCCATCACGCTACTAGCATTACCACGCTGTATCGCAATGGACAACCTCTGGACAAGAAACGAGCCGGAGCGGGGGTCAAGACCTCTCTCCTTCAGCCTACGCCCTATCTGCCCGACAAAGATCAGTGCCTCCGCGCACCACCGTTTTTTGTGTTGTAATTTAGTTGACATGTTTTTTATTTCAATAAATGATTTTGTTATATCTCCAAACCTTATAAACTTATCATTCGTATAAAGCCTTATTTCAACGGCTAAATTCAAATGCTTTTGTTCTACAAATTTTGACAAAATCAACTCTCCATACGAAATTATTAGGTCAAAGTGATCGGTCCAATATTGCAAATTTCAAAAACGCTTTCAAAAACTACAGGGTTACATTTGGTCCCCTGGTCAAATTTTAGTATGTTACTCAGAACACGAATCTGAACCACTTTCCCAAAGGAACAAGCGTCGGAAAACGAGAAAAAGTTTTGGTCCTGCCATACAAATCCCACTATTGTCGGCACAAGATTTGTATGGGAGGACCAACATTTTTTCTCGGTTTTCAACCCATACGAGTATTCTTTTGGAAAAGTTGTTCAAATACATGCTCTGTGCAACATACTTTTGGCCACGGGTTCAAAAATAACCCTTTTTAACTAAAAAAAATCGCAAGCCATTATAACTTTCAAAACCTGTCAGTCAAACTGAAACTTTAATTTTTTTCATTACAACAAACAACTTATTTCTTTTTTACGGTCCACACGAGATTTCACGAATTAAAATTTTTATTCACACCGTTGCACGCAGCCCGCGTAAAGTTAAAAAGCTTACGACAGCTGTAAAAATGGCTGCATTTGAATATTTATTAAGAAAAATATTGTTTTATACAAAGATGAAAGTTGACAAAAAGACTGTGCTTGGAAGAGAATATCACCTACAAGTAAAACCTTTCACAAATACTATGACAAAATTATTTTCAAATCATCAAAACTCAAAGATTTTACAGGGTGTAAGGCCGGTATTTCACCATGGTGGCGCGACTGGTGGATCGACTGGTGGCTCGACTGGTGGCTCGACTGGTTGCGCTACTGGTGTCCGTAACTAGACACCAGAGTCGGTACACCCTACGGTCACAGTATTAAGGGCTACATTTCAATGGGAGTGGCAGCGCGACCAGCAGCGGAGCTGGTGTCTAGTTACGGACACCAGTGGCGCAACCAGTCGCGCTACCAGTCGCGTTACCAGTGTCCCAGTGAAATACCAGCCTTAGGGCTTGTACCGAAAACTGAAAGGGCGTGTTCAGTCAACGAAATATTTCTTGGAAAAAGAGATGCTTTCACAATCAGAGCAAAAATGTTTCTGTACTATAGTCGCCACGCTTGAAAGCGTTGCGGCTAGCACGAAAAACCGCATTAAAGTACGATTCACAGAAAGACACTTCTATCTTTCAGCGCTAGATACTATAGTCGCGTTTTACGACACCTAATGAAAGAGATGGGTTTGTACTTTTCTAAGTCTGCATCACATTGAAATAGACACGACTATTAAATTTATTTTTGACACTTAGACACAGCGTACTTTCGGTACGCCGAAAGTCACTGGTTCAAATCCGGCTCGCGTCAAATTTTTCTTCCTCTTTATTTAAAAATTAGACGACTACCAAAAACAAATTTTTCGTTTTTTTCTTTTGAAAGAAAAACATTTCCAAAATAGAATTGAATAAGCCTAAAATATACGGCGGTTCATTAGAGTAACTTCTGAAGGATAACCCTGGGTAGGCCGGTACCTCTCGTTTACCCCATTACCATAATCAATCAGTCCCATTTACCTCGGTTACCCAGTCCTGTGTAGGTTATAGTCAACTCGCTCCATGTCTACTCGGACCGCGGTGCCAGATAACGAATGAAACTTTTCGACTGATTGAAATCTGTTGTAATTTTGTTCAAAACCATTTCAATGCCAGCTACTGAGATAGTTAAAAAAAATAGTAATAAATAAAAAACTCCAAAATTTTTTTTTTTTAAACTCCAAAAAAACACAGACTGTCAATGGGCTTACTCTTGACCTGGATCTAGTCTTGAGGACAGAGATGAGGTCGACGATGGGACGAGCTTGTCCAGAAGAAGCCTATGGACTTGAAACGAAGTGTTCTAGATATTAACAACTTTACGATGGGATCAACTCAGACATCTCTCTCGATACATATCAATCAGCTTTTTCGTTCATGTGTGAAAACCTGTTTTTTTACGATTTCAGAGTAAGTGCCATAATAAGAGTTATTTGTAAAAATAAACAAAATATTGAGTTTTATTGTAAGAGCTTCAAAAGCCCAGTTTTAAACAATAGGGAATATGCATTTTTTTTAAGTAAAAATTTATCCTCATTCATGTAATAAACAGTTTAGTAAAACTGTTTCTCGAATAACTATGAAATAAAAAAAGATATAAGCCATCGAAGATTTGTTTCTGTCTCTTCCTAGCAAAACGAAATTTAACACGGAAATTATATGGCCGTAGTGACATGTGACGTCACTGTCCATGTCGGTTCTAGGTCTAATCTTAAATCTTCTAAATGCTTATATTGGCCGTATTTTTAAGCCGATTTTAATTTAAATTTCACTTTTTGTCATCTTTACTAGGGTATTTTTATATTTTGATAATAATAAATGCGACAAAAAAAATATACATATTCTCACTATCATTTATACTCCCTATTCGGACCGTGGTCCCACTAGATCGTAGCCCAAGTTGACTTAACAGCCTAGGCAGGTCGGCCTGCCCGCAACAAGTTGTAGGTACAGTAACTACACCACCAATAATGTCGGTACCGCTCCTACACCACCGCTAATGGCATCGTTTGGAAAATGGCTTTGGCAAGAGCCAGGCCGTTAAAAGCCTAAGTAAGGTATGTTAGTTCAGAAAAGAGTTAAAGTGTAAATCATACTACTTAATATCTTTATTTGTTTTCTTTTTTTTATTGTCAATAAGCCCTTTGACCTCGATCTTGTCTTGAGGACAGAGAATGAGGTCGACGATGGGACGAGCTTGCCCAGAAAAACCATATTTACTCGCGACTTGAATAGATTCGGGTTATATGAACTCGGGAACACAGACGCGGGTAGAAAGTTCCACTCTTTGTCCGTGCGCATTATAAAAGATGTTTAAAAGCGCTTTGTTCGAGTGTGTGGAATATGAACCAAGTGTGGGTGATACCCTGCGGTGCGTCTGGACTGGTATGGTAAGGTGGTAAAATGGGGATGGTGTAATCAGCTCATGGAGCTCTTGAGCGCACTCTCCGAAGTACAATCTGTAAAAGACCGACAGACATGCAACCTTCCGAAGGTGGGCCAGACTGTGAAACTTGGTTTTCACCAACATCTCATCACCAACGAGCTTTAACGAGCTTTTATTTGTAAATTTATCCTTTATTTTTAGTTAATAAAAATAAATACATATTATATTGCCTAAGAACTAAGATTGTGTGTCTCATGAGCCAGTAATTTCACTGGCTCCCTTGCCCTTCAAACCAACACACATCAGTGCTTGCACTGCTTTCACTTATAGACTTCGCATAAAAGCCTTACCACCTTCAAGCTACATAACCAAAACACAAAACAAACTAAATAATCAAAAGACACGACCATTTATGTCTCCAGCTTGCCCAAAAGAAACCTATTCACTCGCGACTTAAATAGATTCGGGTTATAAGAGCTCGGGAATACAGACGCAGGCAGAGAATTCCACTCCTTAGCCGTGCGCATTATAAAGGATATGTGAAATATCAACCAAGTATGGGTGATATCCTGCGGTGCGTCTAGATTCCCGATGGTAGAAGGGGGATGATAGGATGGGGGATCTCCACACATTTATGAACCAATCCAAAACCTTTAGGGCTTCCCGTTGTAATTTGGCAAGAAGCTAGGTCTCATAGCGCTAGCGAAAATAAAGTTTAGAAATTAAATTATGTTCTTTTAGAAAAGTTGTTCAGTTTCATGGGCCAAGTAACATGCTAAAATTATGTTTACTATTTCATTATGACCCTCTACAACGTGTAATTAAATTATGTTCACTATTTCATTATGACCCTCTACAACGTGTAATTAAATTATGTTCACTATTTCATTATGACCCTCTACAACGTGTAATTAAATTATGTTCACTATTTCATTGTGACCCTCTACAACGTGTAATTAAATTATGTTCACTATTTCATTATGACCCTCTACAACGTGTAATTAAATTATGTTCACTATTTCATTATGACCCTCTACAACGTGTAATTAAATTATGTTCACTATTTCATTGTGACCCTCTACAACGTGTAATTCCAAGTATGCAAAAATTTGAATATTGAAATTAAAAAATTTGGTGCTCCATAAAAATTTACCTGACCAGATTTTCATTTTGCACGCATATTAGATTTTTTTTCTGTTCAAAAAAATCTGTTCAGTTACATGGGTAGAACCACCACCTGAGAGGTTTTGCGTATTTGGAATTACACATTGTAAGCATCTAATCATACAAAATAGTTCCGTTTATATATGTTTATGAGGTCAGGACCCCTATTATAAAGAAAAGGACCCTGCTTCTTATTCCTTATATTCATAGAAATATCAATAAAATCGTATTTGAAATAATGAGCCACCGCTTCCTAAATTAGGTCACCACCATTCTTTATCCTTTTAACATCACCTTTTTGGTTGGCGGTTCGTAAAAGGGTCATGTCATGTTATGTTTTTAAAGCTAATTGCCTTTCGGGACCGTACCTCATTTAACTTAATTATGATTTTCACATTACACAAATAATATCATAAATAATGCAAAAAATTCGATATTTGCCAAAGGGAATGGAAGATGTTAACGAAAATTTTTAACAAAATTAAGAATGGAGTTTCTAAGGCCGGTATTTCACTGGGACACTGGTAGCGCGACTGGTTACGCCACTGGTGTCTGTAACAAGACACCAGTAAAGACACCAGAATCGCTACACCCTGCGGCCACAGTATTAAGGGCTATATTTCACTGGGAGTGGTAACGCGACTGGTAGCGCAACTGGTTGCGCCACTGGTGTCCGTAACTAGACACCAGCTCGGCTGCTGGTCGCGCTACCACTCCCAGTGAAATATGGCCCTTAATACTGTGGCCGCAGGGTGTAGCGACTCTGGTGTCTAGTTACGGACACCAGTAGCGCAACCAGTCGAGCCACCAGTCGCGCCACCATGGTGTCCCAGTGAAATACCGGCCTTACACCCTGTAAAATCTTTGAGTATACCGGCCTAAGGCGTAGGCCAGACAGCACAGGTGCGCCGTACGGCACGCCTTCGGCGCACCTCTTCTGTCTGACTTGCGCCGCGTCGTTCTTCTACATTTTGTATGCAGGTGACTTAAACAGGCGACGAAACGGCATGCCAAAGGCGCGCTGTCAGTGCACCACCGGCGCACGGCCTGCGCAACCACCGGCACGCCGCACAGTCTGCTGCGAGTGCCACAGTCGGCCACCGATTCCGTCGTCCAGCCGCGATGTGTACCACGGGGGCGCTAGAAGCGCGCCTCGGGCGCACCAGAAGTGTGCCACGGGCGCAAACTATGTGCGCTCGTAGCGTGCCACAGACGCATCCGATGCGCGCCGCGCCCGTTCTGTCTGGCTTGCGCCTAAGGCTTCTACTAGGTATCGGCAGAACTCTTTTATTTGGCGAGCAAGTAACTCTTTCAACAAGCTATGTAAAGATGTAGATTTAGACCTATATAACACTGGTTGTGAGTCGGCGAGATGTATTCTAATTAATTTGTTTTTTGACTCTTAAGCGGATTTCTTTTCTTATTATTCCTTACATTTTTTTTAATTTATTATTTAGTTTTTCTGTTTTCAAATAAGTGCGTACTGTGTACTTAGTGTGCAAAGAATGTATTTTTTTCCACTGTATTTCTATCTGTGAAGACCTGTAATTGGCTCTGTTTTTACATATTTAAGCTATCTATCTTGTATTGAAGCTGTTGGTTTTCCGACTATTAAATAAATAAATAAAAAAAAAATACGGCAGCTTTTTAGGGTTCCGTACCAAAATGGTAAAAACGGAAACCTTAAAACCCAGAAAAACTGTTTATCTTACGTAGAATCAAAACCAGTATAAGCTGAACCAGCGCTACGCTACAAACACCCGAAACCAGAGACCCACTCAAGGTCAAAGTGTTTCCACTGACGTGCGGCCTTGTGTACCACGGAACAACTATAGGGCCTCTCCGCAGCTTTGTGATGTGTACCTATTGTATGTTTTTTTTAAGTATACATCGCTGTGATAATTACTACAATTACTACTTACTTTGTGTGATAGAGTTACTCGTTCCACTAGAATCCCCTAGTTCAGTCCCCCAGGGGACTAAACAGCACTCAGTTGGTTAATTTCGTACCTGTAAAAGAAGAAATCGTTATATCAAAGGTGTATTTTTCAAAAAAAAAATTGAAAAAATCCCAAAAATCCCGCGATAGGTGAAGTCAATAAAAACACCAAAATGTTCGAGATGAAACATTATATTGCGAGCAAATACATTCAAACCTCTTCTTGATTAGAAGAAAACATCTTGTAACCACGTTTTAAGATTTGTGTACAAATGTTACAACGCCATCTATGATTTGCCTCTGAATGATAGATGGCATTGGCAACGGCTCTTAACAATTTTTGACAATTTAATTTCTTAATAGTCATTCGGATGTACTATGGTTCCTTGATTACATTGAAGTTATTTTACTTACTTATTTCCATGAAAAGCTAATAGCATGAAAATTTGAAACCAATTACTTGCTTCCGCATTTATAGATTTTAATGCGTTGTTTAAAGCTAAGTGCTTATTATGAAGGCTACATGCCTATAATTACACTTTTGACCAACAGATTGTTGAAAACCTTAGTAAATTAATTAGTATAATTAGATAATATCAACTATATATCAAGTATATCGCACAGTAGGACGTTTCAAATCCTATACTATTAAACGAACAATATTTGTATATATATTTGTAGCGCCTGGGTTTTTATTGTCGCTTCTTTTTTTCCCACTATGGCGCCATATTGTTTGTGAAGCGATGTAGTTTAGCTTATCCAACAATGAATAAACGGTTTTGACTTTGACTCTGTAATCGGTTTCTCGAAAACGGCTATAACGATTTTGATGAAATTTAGTATCCGAAGGTTTTTGGGGACGAAAAATCGATCTAACTAGGTCTCATGTCTGGGAAAAATGGTTTTGCCCGTGTTTTTAAGCTTCTTAAAAAAATACCGCGTTTTAGACAGAAACCTACAGCGCCATCTGTTAGCGAGTAGCATAGCTTGCTCACCCGATGATGTTTTAATGTTGAGGCGGCTAATTATAGAGCGAAGCTCGGTCAAACAGGTACTAGCAGTTTATGAACGGTACATAATGAGGGGTATAAAACCCGAGTCTCGGTTAATTCACACAGTTTTGTCAATCTGTGCGTGTAAACTCTCTCAGCAGCATTTTTTTATCATGAACTATTGAATTTTCTAACAGTCATCGCGGGAGACCTATAAAACAACTTTTTAATTTTTTTAGGCACGCCATGACAGCGCGCTGCGTATGTAGTCTATGTACGCAAGGAGGTTTCATCCTATACTAATTAACGTGCAATATTTGTAAATATATATATATGTTTCTTGAAAACGGCTCTAACGATTTCGATGAAATTTACCATACGGAGGTTTTCGGGGGTGAAAAATTGATCTAGCTAGGTCTCATGTCTGGGAAAATTCGTTTTCTCCGTGATTTTAAGCATTTGTGTTTTAGACAAAAACCTACAGCGCCATCTGTTGGCGGGTAGCATAGCTTGCTCACCCGATGATATTTTAATGTTGAGGCGGCTATAATAGAGCGAAGCTCGGTCGCCCAGGTACTTGAAATAATAGAAAACTCAGCAAACACAGTCATGTTGTATTTACCTTTGTTTTAATTAGTTTTTCATCCCATCTATTCAAAAATTGCTGAACGGTTCGCCAATAAAGGCCAACAAAATAGCTGTTTTCTCTAAGAGACTTTCGTAGCGGGTAAAAATGGGATTTAAAATTAGAATTAGAATTTAGATCCACCATAGGGATATTTTAGGTCAACCATAGGGGTAGAACCTAAATATTGTATGAAAAATGATACTGGCCGGTTGTAATATTAAAGTTATTATGAAAATAAAAAAATTAATAAGCTTGAAATGTAAACAAGACTACCAACCAAAGAGGTTCTGTTCCTAATTTTCAATAACATTTTCAGTTGTTACAAATAATACTTAATAAGATTTTTACTTTCGAGCGGAGCGAGAAAGGTATTGTATTCGTGGAAAAAAAAAAGTTTTTCTAATTTTCTAAAAAATGTGTTCTATATCACTTATACATCATTAAAAACAAGTCTCCCAAAAATGTCGGTCCGTCTGTCGGTCGGTCGGTCGGTCGGTCCGTCGGTCGGTCGGTCCGTCGGTCGGTCTGTCCGTCACGCTTTGGCCTAGCGGCTAAACGAATGGTCCGATTGACACCATATTTGGAATTTAGGAGTTTTATGCAAATCCATCAAAGGGTTCTGAGTGGTTTCCTTCTGGCTTTCATTTTGAGGGTAGCTGTCGTACAACGAAAATGAAAAATTGAAATTTTCTCTAAAACGACTCATATAATCTTGATGAAACTTTGCATGACCAAGCATCTCCATGTAAGATATCATGAACCAGTATCAATTGATCTGTGTAATTTCATATAAGGGGTGTTCCTATACCACCAAAACGTAAATATGTGATTTACCCAAAATTGGTTCCATTGAGTTAATTAAAATTCTCTATAATATTAATCCTGGATTGGTTGTCTACCTGACTGGATATTATTTATGATTTTTTTTCAATAAAATTTAATACACAGGGTGTACCAAAAAACTGAAAGGGCTTGCTCAGTAGACCAAACTGAACAATTATCCATAAGGAACATGTGTAGGTAAATTAAAAAAATGTGCATGCAAGTATCCTAGAAGTATCCATTGATCTGTATCCAGTACTACCAAAAGTTAAACATGTGATTTACTCGAAATCGTTTGAAGTTTGTTGGTTTTAATGTTTGACAATTTGAGTTCTGAATTGATCTGTATACTCGTATTTCATTCGAACATTTTTTTGGAAAAACGTAAATAAAAGTTTGTATTTCCATACTATGTGTATGGCATTACAAATTTAAGTTTGCGGTTGATAGTTTTTCTTGAGTATTGCGAGAAAGTAAGTGCAGTGCTGCTGTACCATTTATTAGTATCGTTTCATCAAGTAATAATATTGTAATGGTATTTTATATTTAAAATTAATGACGAGTGTGAGTTTCAATGAGCCTCTTATTCTTTTCTCATAGAGAGAGATGAAAAGTTGAGTGTATTACGCGGCTGCAAAAATATTTTTACCTTGGGCGACCTATTGAATCCCTCGCTAAGTTCAGGATTCTAGAATCCTTCACTTCGCTCTGGATTCAAAATAGCGCCCTCGCCTTAAAAATATTATTTTACAGCCTTGTGATACAATCTACTATTGTTATGTAATAAGTGATATAAATGTGATAGAAATTATTCGCCTTTGGTTATTTTTAAAGCAGCTAGGAATTTCCCTTAGCAGTTATCACCTGAAAAAGAGAAAAGCATTAAGAAGAGGTTTGCTTTTATCTATTAAGCAAAAAAAAGGACGGGTTGCACTCCGGGAGTGCCGGCAGAAGTGAAAACTTGCATTTTTGAATATTATGCTTTTTTTAAGGATCAATCGCGCGATTGCTCGCGTACTTCTTTGATGTCACTGAATAATAACCCGTATTGTGATAACAATACGGTTGACAGTTGATGCTTTTTCGATCAGGCTATGGATCTGACGAGACATCTGACGCCAGTTTAACAGTTTTTTACCCATCTAAAAAAGTGCCAAGCGCCGCTAAGGAAGTTTTCACTTCAAAAACAAAACTTACATTACCTTTTACTCCTAAAAATCTTTTAAAATATTTAACATAATTAAGTAGTACCTGGGCGACCGAGCTATGCTCTGTATGATTAAAATATCATCGGGTGAGCAAGCTATGCTACTCAACAACAGGTGGCGCTGTAAGTTTCTTGAACGCACTAAAACGCGCTAAGAAATATTAAAAAAGACGGTGAAAGTGAAAACGAATTTTCCCAGACATGAGACCCAGTTAGACCGATTTTTTACCCCCCAAAAACCCCTGTATACAAAATTACATCGAAATTGTTAAAGCCGTTTTCGAGAAACAATATATATATATATATACCAAGTATAGGATAGGTAGTCAAAGAGAATAAATAAATATTTTTGAGCGATCGCCTAATGACGTGATATGGGGTTTTACAAAGTTCGCCAACCTCAAAACTGTGTTAGCCAACCTCACAACGTTAATAAAAAAACCAATCCAGCTGATTATTACCGTGCGGCTCTATTTGTGGGACACAAACACGCAACGGTTGAAAAGGACGGTCAAGCGCGAGTTAGGCCCATTCCTGAAAAGTGTTCTATCTCATTGTATGAAAGTCATCATACATTATTTTATAATATTTTTGTGTCCCGTGTGGTGCCGGTTAAGATTAGTATCAACCCATACATACCCGTCGGTGTCGTAAGAGGCGACTAAGGGTTAACTGGAGGATGGGCAGCAGCATCCTCCTTTATATCTTACATCTTTCTTACTGCGGTCACCTACAACCGCGGTCCATGGTGCCAGCCGTAACGCTAACAAGCGAGGTGACTATGGTACTTCCCCTCCACATTTTTTCCAGCAAAGGCTAGAATTCTGGAGGGAGCTCTCTGTCCTGTAGTGGACGTTTCATGGGATGTTATGATGATGTCCGCGGTTGTAAGTGACCGCAGTATATAAGATGGTATGATACACAGGAGGATGCTGCTGCCCATCCTCCTGTTTATAACCCATAATCGCCTATTACGACACCCACGGGTATGTATGGGATGGTACTATTCCTTTCCGGCACCACACGGGACCTAAATGAATTACAATTCAATAATTCAAGCAGCTTCTAAGGGTCTTCAATCTACAAGCAAATACGACGGAACCCTAATAAGGTTAGAGGAAAATTATAAGGCCTGCAAGAATACTGTATTTTCTTTGACAAACTTGTTAAGTTTTGTAAATACAAAAATGCATGCAAGAGTTCATATAACTTAAGGTAAATTTAAAGTCTAAATATTTTTACATTATTGGGTTTTGCACAATATGGGTTATAGAGATGTTACGCTTATTTGCTTAGTTTTAGAAGTTTACTCTCGAATATCACTTAAATGTGTTTATATTGTGAAACGCTTAAAAAAGTTGAAAAATTTAAGACTACAAAAATCAAGATAACAATGAAATTTTTTCGAAAGTCGTGTACTTTATGTAAGAAAGTAGCCTTTTTTTAGCACTACTCAAAATAATTGTTAAACAGCTCACTGCATCAGCTCATAATATTTAGTTTACTCGCATGGAACAATCAATTTTTCAAGTAAACTTCCTGGCTGGCTAGAAACCTCCTCAATCTCAATCGCTTTAGGTTGCCAAACAGAGAAATAGAAAACTAAATAACATGCAAAACGTCTCACATACTGGCCGAACGCCAGCAAGACAGTTCGGTAAGGCAGCGCGTAAAAAAGAAATAAAAACTGTTCTAAATTCAAATATTCTACCGCAGAACGTCACATTTGATTCTTGACTCTATGCCGGCAGTTTTAAGGAATATTTCCGCTTTTCTTTGGTTCGATAACGATGTCACAAAATTTAAACGCTACAGAAGACTTGCTTGTGGATGTAGAGTTAAAGTTAAAAGACAGTAACTTGGTTCGCCCCTCAACTTTCTTTTGGTTATGTATGAATAACATTTTATTGCCTACAAATAAAGAAAACATTTATAATCAGCACGTTTACAAGTAGTGAGCAAAATTTAAACTAAAAGCAACGTAGAGGGGTGGGCTATGTTGTTGTAGTTGAATGATGCCACGTAGCCCTAAGCATACGGACTACAGTTATCATCATCATAATAACATTCCCTACAACGTCCACTCCAGGACAGGGAGCTCCATCCCGAATTCCAATAAAAAAGGCGCGGTAGATTTTGGAATGAATGAAATTATTTATTTCAGAACAAGATGTTCCACCCACAATTCATAATTCTAGTCAAATACTATTTTACAATTCGTAAGTGAATTTATTACATGCAAATGTAAAATATAAATGTCATATAATATAACAAAAAGATAAAAGATTCAGATTCAGATAATTTATTCAATGTAGATTCTTTACAGAATACAATGCAAATACAGCGAGTCTACACCGTTTCGGATCATGCTATGGGCGCGTAAAAGAAACGGCATGAAACCACTGCAGCACGGCCTACTTTAAGAGTCGGCCGTCTTCTTTCTAAAATGTAGAGAAACTTCTGTACCGTCTTTATTTTGTGACCATATTGTGTAGATTGATACATACATAACGACCTGCGCTGGGACATGAGTGTTTTGATGTATGGGTGGTTTTATGGGCCCTAAGAGATTTCTTCTTGTAACTTATTGTGTAGATATAAGATTTGTAAAGTTGAAGTTTTTCAACGACATTATAAGTGTTCCATATTTTGGACTGAGGGGTAAAATGATTTATTTGTTGATTTCGCAGCGTTGACGCTTATACTGGGTTATTTTTTGTCACCAACTAACTTTGTTTGTTTTTTTTTATGACAAGTGATGTCTGGACATGAAACTGAACAACTTTTCCTATGGAACATGGGCGGAAAAACGAAAAAAAAATTACAACCTCTCATACAAATGTGCTGTCAGCTGATGCAATTTTTGTGGGACTTCGAAATGTTAAGTTTCGAAATTTATATGTGACTGTAGGTTCCTAACGAGATTGGAGAGAAATAAAAGAGTTTGTTTGCAGTTCACGAAAGTCCGGCTATACTTGAATGAAAATACTTCATTTAACGTTACAAATGTCTTTACATTTGGGATATAATGTCGTACACAAGACCTGACTGAGACGCGAGATGGGGAACGAGTGGCGAGCGCGCCGCGCGGCTGCTTCTACGAACTCATGTTGCCTTGTCAGCATTACTGTGTCACTACAGAATGTTTTTTTTTTTGTATTTCGTCATTATGTTTCTTGAAAAAAAAATTACTTTAATGGATAAAACCGCCTTAAAAATAAGTATGACCGCTAGTGGTATAATTGAAGTGTTTGCTGCGCTTTGAAAAGCACGTTCAGCCGATGATCTCAACTACAGTCAGTAAGAAGCCGTTTGACAGCTTGTGTGCGGAAGTTTTTAAATAAATTTTCAAAAAATGTAGCAGAAAAAAAGTAGTCGCTTTTTAGGTTTTTAAATCTATTTTTATTTCTTTTTAACTTAATTAAGGTTGGAAATTGAGAATGTATAACAAAAATAAACGTATTTGAGTTCATAAACTAAAGTTATTTTTGTGTCACGTTGACGTAGTAATTTGACGTCACGGTTCGTAGCGTGATGCTACAATCGTAGAGCCTTGTAGCCGGCTCGTAGACGTTTGCTACGACTTGTAGCAGTAAGGGTAATAAAGGCCAAATTTCTATATGATTTGCTCATGTCTGCCTCTTTGACTGATGATATTTAAGGAGCATCCTCTTGAAGATACAAAAAATATTGGCAGACATCCATACCTCTGGGTTTTTGAGGAATTAAGTTTTGACTATTTTGAAATTTGACCATGAAACGTACACCTGGCAGACTATGACTATCTGATTAAATACAATGTATAAAACCCCAGAAAAATGGTCTGCCACCATAATAGCCCTGCTTCGTAAAGTTACAGCTCTTCAAAATGCAAAAATTCACTACTTCGTCCCGTGATAATGTAGAGCCCTGCATGTCTGCCTCTTCGATTTTCTACATCTTCAGAAGTATTTTAAACAGGAACCACAGAGGCAGACAAAAAACATTATTTAGTATCTTATTTTTTTTTTTTTGCTTTAACGCAAAAACGCAGCGACGCACAGAAAAACTTGTAAGGACCAAATCGATTCGTATTGAGCTGATCTATCATCTATCAATATAAATCATGAGAAAATCATATACCCAAAATGCAGCCAGCACCCTAACTATATATTCGTGTTTTTACTTTCAAGCGGAGCGAGAAATGTATTGTATTCGTGAAAAATAGTAGATTGTATCACAAGGCTGTAAAATAATATTTTTAAGGCGAGGGATTCTAGAGTAGAGTCCTGAACGTAGCGAGGGATTCAATAGGTCGCCCAAGGTAAAAATATTTTTACAGCCGCGTAATACACTCTACTTTTCATCTCCCTCTATGAGAAAAGAATAAAAGGCTCATTGAGACACACACTCGTCATTAATTTTGAATATAAAATAACATTACAATATTATTACTTGATTAAACAATACTAAAACTCATGTAAGGTATTATTTGTAACAACTGAAAATGTTATTGACATTTTTGTATCAATTAGGAACAGAACCTCTTTTGTTGGTAGTCTTGTTTACATTTAGAGCATTTTTATTTTTTTATATTTATAATAATTTTAATAGTACAACCGGCCAGTATCATTTTTCATACAATATTTTGGTTCGACCTCTATGGTTGACCAAAAATATCCCTATGGTGGACCAAAATTCAAATTCTAATTTTAAATTCCATTTTTACCCGCTACGAAAGTCTCTTGGGGAAAACAGCTATTTTGTTCGCCTTATTGACAAACCGTTCAGCTATTTTCGATTAGATGGGATGAAAAAGTTTTTAAAATTTTCTCAAAAATGCGTTCTATATTACTTAAGTCCGTCCGTCGGTCGGTCGGTCGGTCGGTCCGTCGGTCGGTTTGTCCGTCACGCTTTGGCCTAGCGGCTAAACGAACAGTCCGATTGACACCATATTTTAAATTTAAGATTTTCTCGTAAATTCATCGAAGGATACTGAGTGATTTCTAGCTGGCTCTCTTTTTGAGGGTAGCTGTCATACAATGGAAATGA
Organism: Athrips mouffetella; assembly: GCA_947532105.1. Classification (NCBI taxonomy): domain Eukaryota; kingdom Metazoa; phylum Arthropoda; class Insecta; order Lepidoptera; family Gelechiidae; genus Athrips; species Athrips mouffetella. The sequence continues at coordinate 1,886,896 of OX383968.1, read as the reverse complement.
AAAATTGCGATTTGCTCAAAAACGGCTCAAATGATCTTGATGAAATTTTGCATGACTAAGACTGTCCATGCAAGGTATTTTCGGCAGTATACATTGGTCTGTGCAAGTTCATATAAGGGGTGTTCCCTTACTACTAAAATTTAAAATGTGATTTACTCAAAATCGGTTCCAATGAGCTTATTTTAATGCTTCGAATTGGAATCATAAATTGCTTATGTAGCTGACTGCTAATTTCATTTAAACATTTTTGCATAAATCTAGTAAGTATAGGTAAGTTTTGTATTTCCATATTATTTGTATGGAATTACAAACTTAAGTTTGCACTTGGTTCTTATTTACTCTTTACTATCCGCAGCCCTTAATAATCTAGTAGTTAGAGCATTCGGCTCTTGATCCGGAAGTTCTGGGTTCGACTCGCGGCGGGGACACTGTCGAATGATGACTCTCGTATATCGCGAGAAAGTAAGTGCAGTGCTGCTGTACCATTTGTTTTTATTGTAAATGGGTTTACTTTTGAATTCATTGAGGTCAGAGATGATATCTACAACTGACTGAGTTCGGGCTACAGTAAGGGTCGCTGAATTGACGGCCACATAGGCCCACGCACAATGGTCCACATACCATTTTTACTGCACCATGAATTAATGTTGATCTAATACACTTTCCTTTAAGTGCCCATAACCTTTAACACTAAAAACGCTACCGCATACATATTGCAACGAATGTGGACATTTACGACTCTTGGACATATTTTCCGTTCAAATCCTTATGTGGGTTGTTCCCATCAACATTTAATGTCTATAATTCAATATCCGAACGTTATTTTCAAGGTTGTTACGTTTTACGATTGACCCGACGTTTTCTGGAAAAAAATTCGCGTTAACCGTTCGGGTGTTCGTTTAGCAATATGTTTATACGTTTTTGGGTTTTATTCAATGAGACTGGCCTTCTAAGCCGTATGTTGCGGGTTTTATCCTCGCTTGGGGTACAAAAAAAATGTATAATGGACACGGGTGCTTTTTAGGACTGTTATTGGAAATGCGAAAAAATCACAGTGGTAGTATACCGGGTGTAAGGGACAGCCCTCCGAATACTGAAATCAGTCAACGTAATTGAACAACTTTCAGCAAACAAAACTTTCAGGAAACGAAAAAAAAATCGGCCTATCCAGACAAACTGACTAACAAAGTTTGCAATTTTGTATGGAGAGGACGATTTTTTCTTTCATTTCCTGAAAGTTTTATTCGCTGAAAGATGTTCAGTTACACTGACTAATCATGCCCTTTCAGTATTAAGAGGGCCGTCTCTTACACCCTATATATGATGAAGTTAAAAGGAAAACTATCACAGTTAAGTAGGCTATATAGGTTAATGCCTGGCTTAATGCATACTTATACAAGTAAAAGTGTGCCGCGTGGTGGCGGCAAAGAATAGTACCAACCCATACATACCCGTGGGTGTCGTAAGAGGCGACTAAGGGTTAACTGGTGGATGGGCAGCAGCATCCTCCTTTGTATCTAACATGTATCTAACATCTTACTTACTGCGGTCACCTACAACCGCGGTCTATAGTGCCAGCCGTAACGCTAACAAGCGAGGTGACTATGGTACCTCCCCTCAACATTTTTCCAGCAAAAGCTAGAATTCTGGAGGGAGCTCCCTGTCCTGTAGTGGACGTTCATGGGATGTTATGATGATGATGATGATGATACAAGTAAAAAACAACAGGTCTGCCTTGCATCCAAATGTGGTCAGATGTGATTGGACCACAAATTTGGTCGGACTGGCGAAACTGCCAAGAGGATGCAAGGCAGACCTGTTGTTTTTCACTTGTATAGGTACTGTAGTGATCCTCCTCGAAAGCCTTCTTTTAGCAGAGCTGGCTGGCGAGTATTTCTAAAATTGAATTTGATTTCGAATAATGACGTCACGTTCTGAAAACAATCGTCAGTCAACTCCTGCCCACGGCTGGGTACGGACGTTGTTATTGTATACAATAAAAAAAAAATATAACGAAAGTTCGAAGCGTATCTATTGCGTTTCTTTTATAATAACCCCGGTCTTCGTGTTCGTTATAATGGTGGAGGCGCCGTGCCCCTATTGCCATTTTATGTAAAGTATTACAGTTGCGCGATTCGAGTCGGGTTTGGGAGCGTGTCATGGAGCCGGTCCTGAGTGGGGGAAGAGGATGCTAATGAGGAAGATGATGCCCTGTATGTGAAGATGATGCCATATGATGACCACGACGCGTCATACTTTATGAGTGCCAATTTTTATGGACACGGCACGCATAACACGTGCCGTACAACTGTAAGCTAATTTTGTATTGTCTAAAGCAGAGAATCACCCTCATCAAAGTTTTTTCATATTTTTCGTCATGCTTGAATTGGTTACAAACGTACCAATTTCGTGATAATTTGTGTTTGCAAGTCTCCAAGGCGACGGATGGCGACAGAGAAACTGCGCATGTCTTTTGGATGACAATCTGACAAAGATGTCATGTCATATTTTGTTACTAACGGCAGCTTACTGCCTATAGATAAACAAAGAGCCCGAAAACGCGTAACCAATTTTGATTTGTCAATGTGTGCGTTAGATAGTGATGTACATTTTGGTATCGATATTCGAGTACCCTGGCGACATTGACTTGTCTGTTCAGGCGGTAGCGTCGCTGTCAACAATCGCAGTGTTTCACTTGTAGTAGGTAGTAGTGTCGATAATCCTCCATTTCTCCGCCTGGGGCCGTAGATAAGTGGATTTCTACTATCGTAAATGCCAGTAGTATAGAATAAAAATGTATGAGATTGATATTCACTGACGAAATGTTGCGTGACGGCTATGGCTATATTATATGCAACTACCGTTTACGATTACAGGAAGCCCCTTTTCTAGGTACCAACCCAAAAAAGTCGGTGGAACTGTAATTTATGTTTCTTTGTTCAAACCTCATTTTTTTATCTTCGTCACTGCATGACCAGTGCCACCAGCATGAGCCCCTATCTTAGGCCAAATGTATTTTTTTATTTTTTATTTATGGAGCAAATGTCAAAATATAGCATTTGAGGCCGCCAAAGGCCTCTCACATATGGCTCTTTAACGACTACATCCATAGGTAGTAGTCGGGCCAACGGCTTAACGTGCCTTCCGAAGCACGGAATTATCCAACTTATCGGACTATCAGGTGATTCATCCTGCAATGTCCTAACCAAACTGGGGAAGCCGCTCAAAGGGATTTTTGTCTGACAGAGTCCCCACCAGGAATCAAAAACAGAACCTCCGGACTCCGGATCGAGAGCCGAGCGCTCTAACCACTAGACCATTGAAGACGTTAATGGCTGATAATTCTACAAAGCAGAAAATCGCTAAATTTCACAACCACAAACGCAACGCAACGTTGGAATGCGTATTGAAGACGCATATTTCACAACATCAGACAGAACCACATTTTAGCCTAGTAGGTAAAACGTCTCCGGTACTTACGGAGAAGACGCAGGTTCGAATACTGTCTGTGGTTGTGAAATTATGCGATTTTCTACTTTATACACAAAAATTTTAGAATAGTCAGTTTTAAGGAAGGAATGAAATTATATTTTAGTAACAATTTGTTTGAGCCGATAATAACTATACGGAAGTGCCTCCGCTGCTGCCGGCGCCGGGTCCTATATGAGCTACCGACCGGCGCCGGTTGCTGAAATGGCTGCCGGTGCTGATTTTTTTTTTTAATTGGTAACAGAACTAAATTAGTCAACCCCGATTCCAAGCTGCCGAATCTGTTAGCTCCATTTAATAAAGTTGTATTAAGTCGGCATTTTCTTTTATATACCTACATCTAGAAAATGTTTGCTACAAACTTAAGAGTATTTTTTAGGATTCCAACTCGTCCAATCACCCTTATCAATTTTCCTTTTATATTCGAATCCTTTGGAAACTGTTGAACAAAATGGCAAAACAAAGTTAGGACTGACCTACTTCTGTTTATTTCAAGACGAAAATGGTAAATCAAGTAAGTAACAATGCGTCTGTAAGCTCGTATTATAAACATAAAGAAAATAGGTATCGATAAATTTGAGTCAAGCCCTAGCGTAAATGTGAGCTATATTGATGAAAAATATAACACTAAAATTCAGAACATTATCAACAACTAAACTTTTTTCAATGCAAAATACGAAAATTAGCAATTCAGAAGAAGCTATTCTATATTTTAAACATGAAATATAAGTTATTTTAAGCAAAAAAACATATAGTTCAAAAGTAATAACGTCCTAAGAATTTACCCGTGAAATGTACATTTCTCTGGACTATTTTTGTGATTAACACCACATCCAACTACACTACACACCGTCATAATTAAAAGTATCCTTATTTTTATATAAATATGTAGTTTTTACGCAATTTTTTACAAAAAACTGGAAAGCTGGTTTTTCGCGTGGCTCAAAGTGGCTCCCTGTCATTCAAAATCGGTTACAGAGCTATTCGATTCGCTATCCTTTGCTATCTTGCAGTATCACCATAAGAGATTTGTTTCTCGCTCGCACTCATTGTTGGTCTTCTATGCTTATGTCTATGGTTTATAGTATTTGTTCATATTGCGTAGATAATATTACGTGTACAATATTATTCCTATAATCACGAAATATTGTCCTATAAAAAAATATAGATAAGCTCATTATGATTATATATGCATTGTACGCAATATTGTAAATATAAAAAAGATATATGTATGATTTTGTACTAAAATCTTTGTTAGCAGGTTTTCACTATAATTTTTCACTTTTCTAGTCAAAGAACCTCTCATATAGTTAAAAGCGTGAGTTATAAATGTTTTACTTGACGATGTATGTATAGATGAAAGACGTCCAAAAACATGTATTCATGGTGTCCTAATTTTATTTTGTACTTAACACTAATTATTTTTTTCATGTTATACTATGCTCAATGAGTTGTGATATCGAGTGTCGATATCCTTGGATGCGCTTCAGCGTGTCCACATCGGTGATCGCTAACCATGAGCGACACCACTAAGATGGCTATCCTGACTGACGACTGATGGCGGACGTGCTACTTCCGACCATCGCATCGCCAGCAGAGCTAGGCTGCATGCAGCTTTTCAGCCATCTCAAAAAAGAAGATTGTTTTATTTTTGCTATCCATGTATTAATAAATTTATTTTTTGGGTTTGTTCATTAGGGTTGTAATTGCGAACGATTGCAACTTTATTGATCATCTGGGAAAGAAAAACGGGGTGTTTTTTGGATGTTGTAATTAAGATTTAATTACAATCATTCAGGTGTATTTCATTTTTGGTAACTTGGTATGGTCTTCAATGGTAAAGTGTTAAAAAGGTATAGTGATTTCTTGGTAATTGAAGGTACAGGTAACGTGTTATGATGACGGTAAACAAGTAAGTATTGGTATTTTCTTTAAAGTCTATACTACAGACATAACTTTCTAAAGATTTTTCTAATAAAGAGTGGGTTTAGTTAGGATAAATATCACAGTTTTCATTATCGGGGAAGAACATAGGTACACCTATTATTAAATCATATGTATTTAGATAGAGGGTCTGGATCAGGCTCAAGTATCGTGTTTGTAGCTGATATGACGACGTGTATTTTTCTAGCTTTGCTTCCGCTTTACATCGGCCGCAGGCCATATGATGTTCACTAGATTTCAAATTAAGATAATGCTTTTAGAAAAACATCACATTTTGGGGTTAAATATTAGTTTTTGGAATCAATAATATAGGTTAGCTTGATGGGATATATTGTTGCCACTAGTTGTTATCTTGTACAACCACTTTTATGCCCATAGGGTTAGTGGGTGACTTTTGTTGGGTCACAGTATCTTGGGAGCATCTTAGGGTAGTTTTTGTCTTATTTTAGCAACGCCTTTATTTTGTTTGAAAGAGAAAGGTATATCAGTAATGTCACTGACATTATCCAGCCGCAGGCTGCATAAACTAACGCGTAGCGTTTTTCAAGCGTTTTCCTTATGTCAAATTGACTTTCATCAGCCGCAGGCTGCTAGACAAACTCAGAGCGTTTTTTCTATGTAATGGGAACATTGGGAACATTTTATTTTTTTAGGATGAGCATAGAGTAGGAAGTTTTCTTTTTTAATTTATGTAAAGGTTCCATGAATTACGAAAGAGAATGTTTTATATTATTGGATGTCAAACTTTATTTGTCAAAGAGCATAGTATCACTTATTTTGATAGAGACGTAACTAGTAAAATAATTTTAGTTTTGATCTAAGATAGTTCTTTTTTCAAAATTTTCAACCATTGTATTTTTTTTGTTTAGCAAGTAGTTAAGCATAACACCTGTTGTGGTGTAATTTTCGGTGGTTTTGTGCACCGTAGTTCATGAGATTACCGAAACTGAAAGCAACAATGTTTTGTCACATGAGCTAGATATTAGCAATATTTTGCAGGGTTATGTTATGCTTGCATTTGTAATATTTTCTACCATAGGCAGGTAGATTAGGGAATTTTGTACAAGAAATTTCCAAGCTTCACTCGGAAATTTCTTTGCCCGGGGGGAGGATAATGTAGTGATCCTCCTCGAAAGCCTTCTTTTAGCAGAGCTGGCTGGCGAGTATTTCTAAAATTGAATTTGATTTCGAATAATGACGTCACGTTCTGAAAACAATCGCCAGTCAACTCCTGCCCACGGCTGGGTACGGACGTTGTTATTCTATACGATAAAAAAAACAATATTACGAAAGTTCGAAGCGTATCTATTGCGTTTCTTTTATAATAACCCCGGTCTTCGTGTTCGTTATAGTACCTTCTATTTGTACGAATAGATTTCATTCGTGTAATCTGTCACTTAACCACTTTTCACTCCGACTGTACAAAACCTGCCAGGTTCGGATTGGCAAGCCAACGTTTTGTGGACCCAGTAGGTCACTAAGTTGCAAATTTCATGTACTTGATGACGTAGGATAACATGCAGTGCCCTTAAAGTCTAGGATATCTCATTTGTCAAATTACGATACGTAGTTTAGAAGTTACGAGGGAACAGATGAACATACATACAAGGTAATTTTTTTTGACCTGATATGCGTATTAAAAAAATTTTCAACTTCCCATAAAAAAAGGGTTGGTCACGTGACCACTTTAGTATAGGGAGTCGAATATTTTTTTGTGTGTTGTAAGTAAAGTCGTAGAATAAAAGTTGTTGCTTTTGACCTCTGTAATAAGGTGGGCATACGCATATCAGGTCCAAAAAAATAACCTTGTCTACGTACCGGTCAAAATCATAACTTTCCTTTTTGCTGTAGTCGGGTGGTAAAAGAACGAACAATTATTTTTATTAGAAAAATTATTTCGTCACAATAAATTACTTCAAAAAAAGCAATCATTACTGGTTAAATTTTCTAATTATTCGTGCAGCTAAAAATAATACATATTTTGATGAATAATTTTCCTTACACTAATTATACTAATTATCCATGTTTTACGGTCAATTTGGTCCCTGTAACGTAAATATTACATTATAGTGACCGAAATGACCGTGGCACGAGCCACGAGGAACAATATAAGTTTTATAAATAGAGCTATCAAACACAGTTAATAAAACTTTCATAATTTATTTATTATCGGTTCCAGTGTGGTTGATTTTTAAAGCTAAATAACCCTCCTGTTTTGGGGTTGTTTTGTTTTTATAAATAGTTTTTAGACAGTTTTCTTACTATTAATTTCTTGGTGACGTAAAGTTGCTTATTTTAAACTCCTCTATCATGTATGATAGTAAATAAACTATCAAGTTATATTTCACCGCCCACCTACAGTGATATTTTCTATTCTATTACGTCATAACTCATGGTGTTTGAGAAAAAGGTCGTTTGAAACATATGGTGGCAGTTTTCCCATGGTTTTCCCCCTATTTCCTATTGACGTGTATAGATTCAGATTCAGATGATTTTATTCAATGTAGATTCTTAACAGAATACTTATTGAATGTCATGCAGAATACAATGCAAATAGAGCGAGTCTACGCCGTTTCGGATCGTGCTATGGCAGCGTAAAAGAAACGGCAAGAATTCACTGTAGCACGGCCTACTTTAAGAGTCGGCTTTTTACAATGTGTTTCTTGTGTTTCGCTGGAATATCAGAGCACCATACCTCTTTGTCATTCATATAGTCATCCAATCTATAGTAAGCTTTTTTACATAACGTTTGCTTTACACATTCTTTAAACTTTCTCTCAGGTAATTGCACTATATTGTCAGGTATTTTGTTGTAGTATCGTATACACAGACCAACGAAAGATGTATTGACTTTAGTTAATCTAGTATATGGTTGATCAATTTTATGCTTGTTTCTAGTATTAGAATTATGCCTGTCACAAATTTTAGGTAATTGATGAATGTTCTTTCTAGCATACATTATATTTTCATAGATATACTGGCATGGCACTGTGATAATGTAGGTGTATGATGAAAGTTTTTCATTAAATCAGGTTTTAATCAAATAGTCGATTACATAATCGTAGGTGTTTCAGTCTGCCTCCTCTCCGTACTAATATCGAACAGCACTCGCCATTGTATGGTATGTGTTCTTACTATGATGGGGTTAGATTTAAAACTGACATTTTCACAGGTTCTTTGTTCTCCTTTAAAATGTCACTTCACTCTCATCTTAACGTTTTAACTTGTTGCTCCTAGCTACCCTAGCTAGTTATGATTAGTTATCTTATGTTGCAAGCTGTGTCCACATCTAGAAGGGTACAATCCTTGTTTATTTGTTCCAGTACATTAGTTTGTATGCATTGGGATTAGTATTCGGTTTTGTGGACCTTACAATAAAAAAAAACCCTAAGCTTGTATAGGGTCATCATCATCAACATCGAACGTCCACTGCAGATCAAGGTGCTCCCTCCAGAACTAAAACAAAAACGCGTGGTGCTTTGGAGGGGATTTACCATAGTCGCCACGCTTGCAAGCGTCGCGGTTGGTGACCATTGTTGTTGGTGACCGCAGTATGTAAGGCAGAAAGATGCTGCTGCCCATCTTCCGGTTCATAAGCCCTTAGTCACCTCTTACGACACCCACGAGTAGAGATGGGTTGGAACTATTCTTTGCCTGCACTGAAAGGTATATTCTGCGCAAAACCTGCTGGGATGAAGCTAGACACGATTTAAGTCAATACTTATAGGTAACATATAAGAATTGATGCCGCTCAGCAGAATGTGACGAATACAAAAAAATTACAAAAATATTTGGTTTTTACTAGGTTTAAAGTTGTATCTTTGGAACCGACATAACTATAGCTGGTTGAAAATTTCACTGAATAATAACATATGTTTTTGAGACAAATATATCAATCACCTGGAAGGAGCTCAAATCGCGCTGAGTCTTCACGCTTGACTTGCACTTGATTTGCTCGTGTACGTACTACGTTCTATTCTTTGCAGGTACCACGCGGGATCCGTATCTATAAATTTAGCGTACGTACGGCGGCAAGCTCGTAGACACAAAACCAGCATAAGCTGAACTAGCTCTACTGAACAAACGCCAGAAACCAGAGACCCGCTCAAAGTCAAAGTGTTTCCACCTCAGAGTAAATAACTGTAGAGTCCGCCATATACATATTCTGTATGAGCTAGTGAAGTGTAAAGCGTCTCACTGTCGCCCATACAAGTCGGTCAAAAAACTCAGTTAAGTTTTACAAAAATCAGGATATCTTTAAAAATCGAATGTTTTAGTATAAACTTTGTTTGGGAAAGTGAAAATATATCGTTTTTTACTTGTGAATTGATCATTAATACTTTGAAAGGAAGCGTAAATAATCCGTAATAGCCATTTTATGTGTGATTTTTAACACCGTTTTTTTCGTGAATGGTAACTGTTTTCACCAGAAAAACTGTAGTAGTAGCATTTATTAGCCCTATGTCACATATTTCTCAAAGAGAAAGATACAAATTTTACGTTTTTAGGATCTTGATAAAATTCCATACATTTTAGTATGGAGGTCCCTCGCAAGAAAGTGCTACGCTTATGGCTCCCTCCTTAGCAGGAAGAGCTGCTACTAAAACCTCCTTGGTTTCCACCGACGAGCGGCCGTGGATATATAAAATTTTGTAGTACATAAACTTCGTCGTTGACCACAAAACGTTGTCCACCTATCCTTTAACAATTTCAACCCTAAGATGTTAAATAAATATAGGTTACCCTACTAACATCCTACTCCTACTAATATTATAAACGCGAAAGTTTGTAAGTATGGATGGATGGATGGAGGTATGTTTGTTACTCTTTCACGTAAAAACTACTGAATGGATTTTTCATTAAAATCCATTCAGTTTACAATAATATAGCTTATACATTAGAATAACACAAAGGCTACAATTTATAAACCTGCGCAGACGAAGTCGCGGGCACCAGATAGTAGATCATAAGTTCTTGTAACTAACAAAATATGGATAAGAAATGTCTACGTGATTTTTCAAATCTGGAATAAAAGATTATTTATTTATTCATTCATTTAATAAACAAATTTTGAGTGCCTACAAAATAAATCATAGTTCATTCTATAATATCCCGTGAATCCGCCAACAAGGGTTCCACCCAAATACATAAACCCTTGTATTGTTTGGTTTTAAGCTAGTGATTAAATTAATTAGTTCCAATTAAAAGTTGTAAGGGCTCTATAGTAAAGGCAATAAAAGACATTATAAGATTAAAGAAAATACAGTATCGTAAAAGGTTTTATTCTTCATTGTACTCATTTTCTTTAGTAACTTGATCGCTTTTGTGTAACGAACTATTATCTATAATTTTGGATGTAAGAAAGAGGTATTTAATGAGTAATTAAATAAATATAAGACAAAATCACTTGATCCCAAACTAAAAAAAAGTGCGAGTCGGATTCGAGGGTTCCGATATAAATAAATAAATTAATTAAAAAAATTATTATTTACAAACCTTATATACCTAACCTAACCTAACTTAACCTTATAAACATGATATACAAATTATATATATATTCTATTATTATATTTGATATTTAAATTTTATTTTTTTTTTAACTTATGTTCTCTTGTCTTTTTCGACGTAGTGTATAATTTTATGTGGATACTTAATTGGCTTATGTGATTACCTGTAACATTAATTTTTATGTATTTATTATGGCTGTATGTTTCCCTATGCTTAAATAAATAAATAAATAAATATCTTTTGTATTTTCCATCTTTAAGACCGCAAAACAAAATTTGTTTAAAAAGGTTTTTTGCAGATTTCCAGAAAACTATGCAACTTAGAAAGATCGTTTTATTTTTGCTGTAATATTTACATAAACTTCTATCGACTGTAATTAATTCAGATTTTTCCTTTCACAAACTTCGGAGAAAAGATGGGGGGGAATGTAATTTTTTTTTTTCATTTTTCATCATAACTTGAAAACTAAGAGTCGTAAAAAATATAAAAACATATTTTAGAATGTACAAGTAAAGCCCTTTCATATGATGCCCCATTAAGCCTAGTAGCGAAAATTTGAAATTTGGCCCCCTCTATTTGGGCCCCCTTTACATTAATAATCATAATAATTTTTTTATTCTTTCACTTGCAATTTAGTTGCGCAACCATATTCTAAAACGATTCCAAATTTCAAGTCGATAGCATGAGTGGTTGCCGAGATATACAGGTGTGACAGACAGACAGACGGACAGACAGACAAAGTCGCACCATAAGGGTTCGTTTTTTTACCATTTTGGTATCGGAACCCTAAAAAACCGCAATCACACCTTCCTAAATTCGGCAAACATTGCTGGGAGGCTTCGTTATGTTAATTCCAATATCCTTACAACGAGCAATGTATGCCGAATTAAGGAAGGTGTAATAGCGGCCTGTACTATGCGTGCTAGTGGCTGATAACTAACTATACAGAGAAACATTTTTGGGAAATGGAAAAAAAATAACTCTCCATAGAAATTGCTCACTCTGATCGAATAGTTTTTATGGAGAGGTCAATTTTCTTTTTATTTCCCAAAAATGTTTCTTTGGAAAAGTTGATCAGTTTCGTTGACCCTTTTAGTTTTCGGTACATAAAACTCAAACTCGAAATAGTTTATTCATTCTTGGATACTAAAATCTCTTAATGACGTCAGCTATAGTTTAGCTTAGCGTCAACTGAGTATTTAAAGGTGTCGATAGATGGCGCTGAAGAGAGTTGCTAAAGAGCTTAAAATAAAAGAAGCGTGAAGTAAATAAACCTCCTTAGACAACACTAGGAAAAAAATAATCGGCAGTCAAATTCATACAACCGCCATCTATCAAGAAAATTCAAACTAGTTTTTCTTTTTTCAAAACCGGCTCATTCTAAAACCATAACTCACGGACACACTTGTGTATGTAAAGCAGCGTTTAATATTATGACTGCAACGCTCGGTGTGCCAAAAAAGTTCTTTACTTTATACTGCATTGTTTTGTCAGCTTTTAACGCGAGCGAAACTAACGCGCCCCGCATAATTTAAAAACTGTCGTCACTTTACAGGGTGTAATAACAAGGGTACGAGTATATGAACCCTGAATGATGTGATTCTGCTCATGAAACTGAACAACTTTCCCCTAGGAACATAGGTAGATATACAAATTACCTCCCATACAAAATGCACTGTCAGCTGATGTCAGCAGCAGTTTCTATGGGAAGTCAATTCTTTTTTCATATTTATTTATTGCCCTCTATGGCTGTGAATCGTGGACCCTAACGCCGCAAAGAGGTAGATAAATGTTAGAAGCTTTCGAGATGTGGTGTTGGAGAAGGATAGAGATAATCAGCTGAATAGAAAAAAAAACAACGAAGAGGTGTCAAACATGGTTAAAGAAAAAGGAAGCCTATTGAATACTATTGAAAATAGACGAGGGAACATGTTGGGACATCTGATACGACACGACAAATTTTTAAAAACCATCATAGAAGGAAAGGTTGAGGGAAGGAGAGATAGAGTAAGGAAAAGACGTTGCTACATGGACCAGATTTAGAATAAGACAAACGTCGTGTCGTATCAGAAAGTCAAAGAAGTTGCAGAAGATAGGAAGACGTGGAAGTTACTCCACCGATAAGAGCGTAGCTCTTTAATAAGAAGAAGACCTTTGTTCCTTAAGGAAAACTATTTAGTTTCAAAGGCAGATTCTCATCCTTCAGGATTAATAAAATAAAATAGCCTTTATTTATTCATGACTAACATTAATAATAATTAATGCATGCAATTAGGTACTGGTAAATTAATTTCAAACATTTTAAATACAATTTTGATTAGAATGAATTACATATTATTACTATATTATATTAAATTCCCTTATTTATTGTTTTTTTTTCTTGTCTATTGTCATGATGTCTTGGACATAGGCCTCCTCTAAATTATGCCACTCGTTTCTCTCTCTTGCAGATCTCCTCCATCCTTTAGGCAGACCTTCAGGATTAGTATACCGTTTTTGTTACACGCTGTATAAAATATACATCAGAAGTTAGGTAAGCGAGAATTCAGTGAAGTTATACCTCCGCACATTGCGTCGTTGCCAAATTAAAATATCTCGCATGCGAACAGGTAAATTGTAAAAAAAATTAAAAATAATAAGGAATATCCTATTTTTTTTGTCGTGTTAATTGTCAAAATTTGAAATCACCGTAACTAGTAGAGATGACAAAAATGAAATTAAAATTTAAATCGGCTAAGAAATAAGGCCGATATTAGCATTTAAAACGTGATTAGTGAGAGATCCGACATGGCCAGTGACGTCACATTTCACTACGGCCATTAAGACTCCATGTTAAATTTCGTGTTGCTAGTAAGAGACAGACACAAATCTTCGATGGCTTAGTTTTATATCACATGAATGAGGATACATTTTATGAATAACTATTCCCGGTTTGTAAGCTCTTTGTCTAATATTGAAGACACACCTGCAAAAATCCCGCCGCAGAAAGTTCCAAAATCGAAAAATGTGTCAAGTATGACAACAGCGGAAATTACGCTAGATGTGTCATAGGTAACCTAAAAAGCGTAACGAGCGGAACTCTCCGTATCGGAAAGATCCGCTAGTCCGCTACACTTACTTAAGCGGTTTAAGTAATGAAGTTTTTTTTTATGTCACAAGTGGGCAAACGAGCAGGTAGGCCACCTGCTGGTAAGTGGACACCACCACCCATAACACTCACTGTCTTATTAGTGTAATAATTTGACACTAATAAGACAGCAAAGCGCGTTACCCACCCTGAGAACTAAGATGGTATGTCTTATGTGCCGGTAATTTCACTGGCTCCCTTACCTTTCAAACCGAAACACAGAAGTGCAAACACTGCTGCTTTACGGCAGAAAAAGGCAAGGGGGTGGTACTTCCCCAGAAGGACTTTGCACAAAAGCTCTACCACCTACCACATTATAGGTTTTATTAAACAATTACAATTTATGAAATACAAGTAACACGCACATAGGAGTTTGTGCTGCATGTTTTCGGAATAAAATACTATTTGATCCGTACTACAAAAAAAAAATTGGTAAGGTCGATATGTGGTCGGTCTAAGGGTGAAAACATACAGAGACAGCTTACCAGTCAGGACAAATTCAAATCAGGGTCAACCGACATAAAGTAATGGATAAATCGGTCATTACCACAGGTTAGGTAATAGTAAAGTGACGTTTATAGATCCGTCATTCCCAGGCGGGGTGCCGACAAATATCAACCACGTTTTTGAATCGCTGGACAGAAGGAAAGTTTGTCACTTTACGAGACAATGTCCCATCTCTTCGAAATCTCCAAGTAGTATCAGGATGGAACTGCAAAAACACATGGAGATGTCATCAGCGACCCCCTATTAGTCGAGAACAATATCCCTCCATAACCCTTTGCGAAGAGGGAAAAAACCCGAAAAGGGCCGCGATAAAATTGGCCCATTTCATACAATGTCCATTACGGCCCTAATATGGACCCTCCTAAGTTTTGGCTATTCAATGTTCAATGTACTAATAATAATTTGGCAGGCCTCTTTATGGTCCTGCGCAGTTTAGCGAAATTGACGAAGGTTGATCTGATGGGCGTATAAGAGATACTTTGCATGAACTACCTTACTGCGCGTGTACCAACTGTAAATAACTTTTTCAACGGAGTATAGATTGAAATACTTAAAAAAAAACCGGCCAAATGCGTGTCAGACTTCGCTTGCAATATCTTATAAAATTCAAGTAACCAAATCTAGATCCTAGCTTTAATATACTCAGTGTCACTTTCGCTGTTAAGACGAAATTAACGACGTATAATTCATTTAAATCGGTTCAGCGGTTTAGTAGTTATGAGGTAACAAAGAAACGTATCTAAATACATATTTACAAACATACAGGTGAAACACAGAACTATTTGGGTTTTGCAGCAGTCCAGTAAAAATGAGGGAATTTCAAAGAAAAAATCAGATTTATTTATGTATTGATATGTATACAGGGTGTTAATTTAATTGCGTGCCATAGCTTAGGGGGTGTTCCAGTAACGATAAAGGAACAAAAAAAAATATTTAAAAATCCTACTTTAAAAAAATTAAGTCCATTGAAACTAAACTAACGCGGAGGGCGGGCAATGACCCGGACGGGGCACCGCGCTATTACCGAGCCAGCGCGCAAGTATCAATGGATAAG
Source organism: Athrips mouffetella (assembly GCA_947532105.1). NCBI lineage: Eukaryota > Metazoa > Arthropoda > Insecta > Lepidoptera > Gelechiidae > Athrips > Athrips mouffetella. The sequence continues at coordinate 1,871,267 of OX383968.1, read as the reverse complement.
GTAGGCGCATACATAACTGAAAATCTTCCTTTTTTTGTGTGTGACTCCCATTTTCCCTTCATAATTTAACGGACTTACGACCATGAAAATGCAATACCTAATAAATGGTAGAAAAATATAATTTATTATTGATAGTAAAAAAATTAAGTAGGATTTTTTAAATATTTTTTTTGTGTTTCTTTATCGTTACTGAATAACCCCCTAAGCTATGGCACGCAATTAAATTAACACCCTGTATATTTATGATAATATTTAATAAACATTAGTTTCAAGCCTACAACTGAAATTTTTTCTCAAATATTGTGAGGCACGGATCTTTCTGTGCGAGGTAATTTTTTTTATGTTATATTAGCGGCCCGCCCCGGCTTCGCACGGGTACACAAATACGTTCAAAAATACATTATTTTTAAAAATCTACTTTGTTGCTATAAATAGTTGGTTACTGTGGGTTATCCTTAAAAGATAGACAAATACTATCTGGGAATTTTCTTTAGAACTCTTAGAGACCAACAATTCTTTCATACATAACTTTCATATAAATGAAAACAATTACCCAGCGCACGCCCAGAAAGCTCGAGGCACGTTTTTTTCCGACTCGATCAGTTAATTTGCACTCAATATTTATGAATTATAGGTTTAAACCTTCCTATTAAATTAATCTATCTATTAGTGAAAACCGGATCGAAATCAATATAGTAGTTCCTGAGTTTAGCGATCACAGACAGACATGATGAATGACGACAGAAAAACGTTTTGGGGGACTTTCTTTTATAATATGTAGTGAAGTGAGCAAACGAGCAGGTGGGCCACCTGATAGTAAGTGGTCACCAATAGCCGTTGTGATTTGCCACCTCTTTAATATGTGCATTCGGACAGGCATGTATCCACCATCGCTTAAAAGAGTGAAGATATCTCCTCTTTATAAAGGGAAAGGCAAAAAGGCGGACATCACGTCGTACCGACCCATTTCACTAGTCCCAGTGATCAGCAAGATATTTGAGGTGGGCCTTAACAAACGGTTGCTGACATTCATAGGCAGTGGTAACGTACTGTCGGACAGGCAGTACGCATATCGTGCAGGCCGCTCCACCACAGACCTGGTTCGGGAGGTGGTGTGGCGCGTGCTGATCGCGCGCGAGGAGGGTCGCCATGTCGCACTGGTGTGTTGCGACCTCTCGCGCGCGTTCGACACCGCCAACCACGCGCTCGTTGCAGAGAAACTGACTCACTATGGGATACGCGGTCCACCACTAGCCCTCCTTGTGTCCTTCATGTCACAGAGAACACAGGTTGTAGTCGGCGATAAAGGTCGATTAGCGTCTGCAGAGATGGAGAACGTCATGGGCGTCCCGCAGGGGTCATGCTTGTCCAACACGTTGTTTAGCCTACTGCTGAATGACCTACCTCAATCGATCAAGAATGTTGAAACGTACATGTACGCAGATGACGTGGCCGCATTGGTCACAGCAACCACAAAGCGAGAGCTCGAGCACAAGCTCAACGAAACAGTTCAACAACTCGATTGGTGGTTCAGATCAAACGGCTTGGCCCTGAATCGCGACAAGACGTGTTTCATGACGTTCAACCTAAACGGGAAAGCACCTATGCCTTTCCAGGTGTATGCAGGGGATACCCAGCTCAAACAGGTCCAGTCTACAAAATTGTTGGGCTTTCATATAGACTGCGCCCTGACGTGGGAAACACATATTGAAGAGGTTCGCGCTAAACTCGGACGCGCGTGTTTTGCACTTCGTCGTCTTGCCGGTACCGCAACCAAAGAAGTAGTCCGATCATGCTATTTTGCAACGGTCCACTCTAATGTGACATACGGACTGGAACTCTGGGGGTGTGCAGCCGATTGGCAGCGTGCATTTGTGATGCAGAAGCGTGCGTTACGAGCCATGGCCGGAGTGCCGGACGACGAGTCATGTGCACCTCTGTTCAAAACGTTTAATGTACTCACTTTGCCTTGTGAGTACGTATGCCAAATTGCCCTATTTACTCACCTGAACCTTGACCTATTTGCAAGAAGGGAGGAAAATAAAAAGCACAATCTGCGGAGCAATGTGTTAGTGCAACAGCTGGTCACACCATTCCACAAATTGGCTAGATCAGATAAGTCCGTGTACATAATAGGTCCACCCGTATACAATCGCCTACCACGCTCTATAAGAGATGCAGCTTCCACCGCATTATTTAAAAAATACCTAAAAAAATGGCTATCCAATTACCAGTTCTACAGCTTTAAAGATTTTCTAGATCTACCTGTAATAATTTAAATTAATTTGAAATTGATATGTTATCATATAGATTATTTTATATTGTACATTCTTAAAACTGTATATCAGGTATACTTTTTTATCTACCTTCTATGACATGTAACTATTGTTATCAATAAATAATTGTATTGTATTGGTCACCACCACCCATAGCATGACTTATTAATGGCATATTTTGTCAATTTTTATTTTAATTTAGTTACTATCTATCGATTTCTTGCTCTCAAAGTCGTGCACCAAAAAAAGAACACACGAAAACTCATTTCGAAATTTGCGTGCAAAAGTCATTTTTGGCCGCTAGCGTATGAAAGATTTTAGGAATTTTTTATGTGTTTTGCTCGGCAGCTTACGCGTCTTGTGCCTTGAAACTATTGCATCGCTATGCTCAGGATTTTTTCTTTTGAAATCCTAGAATCCTTCGTTTGCCTTAGTTTCAATAAAAATCAAAACAAACTACTCGTATTTCTCTCCACCTTTCCTCAGCTAACTATTACTCTCAATTTATCACAATTATTCGCATTTCTTTTACTAAGCTTCAATCAGAAAGGACAATAATTGTCACTTACGAGTACTATTAGTCGAGAGGTATTATTAGTCAACCTTTGTCAAATAACAAAAGTTCATTGGCCCCGGCCCCATAACAAAATGCTGTCGAACCCCTCGTCTCGTTGGACAAAAAGAAGGTTAGACAGATGTTTCCAAAACGCACTATCAACATTTTTTATACACTTCCTTTCCGATAGCACTTGTGGCCGCGTTGATTGCTCTTTTTTACAAATTTAAAGCTATATATTTTTTCCGTTTAGCATGCTGTAAAAGCCTCTCGTCTATGTGGTGAAATAATTTGACACTAATAAGCCTACAAAGCGCGTTACCCACCCTGAGAACTAAGATGGTATGTCTCATGTGCCGGTAATTTCACTAGCTCGCTTGCCTTTAAATCCGAAACACAGCAATGCAAACACTGCTGCGTTACGTAAGAAAAAGGCAAGGGGCTGGTAACTCCCCAAACGAACTCTACATAAAAGCCATACCACCATCAAAGGAACCTATCTGTCCTGCAGTAGACGTTTCATGGGATGTTATAATGAAGGCATGTGGTGCCGGCAAAGAATAGTACAAAACCATTTCTACCTGTGGGTGTCGTACGACGTGACAAATCGAAGGTTGGGCAGCAGTATCTTCCTGTGCATCGTACCATCTTACATACTGCGGTAAAGAACAGCAGCGGTCGCCAGCCTCAACGCTTAGAAACGTGCGTGACTATCTATGGTGACTATGGTAAATCCTCTACAAAGTACCGCGCCTTTTTGCTGGAGTTCTGGAGGTAGTTCCCTGTCCTGCAGTTATGATGGACGTGTCAAGAAGGATGTTAAAAATGTGTAAAAGTGACCTTAGTGACATACAAACTCATATTTTCCGTGCTTTGTAAATAAACCTGAGCCGTCAATCAGATTACTTGGCGATATCAAGTTAACAACTACAGGTCAAGCTTGACACACGTAGTGCGACTCTAGCCCGCCCGTCTATTGAAATAAGAACGGTTTAAAGTCTAAAGTGTAAAGCTTGATGTGCTCTTGACTGTACTTTGGTTATAATGACGCTGGTGTGACAGCAGGACGAAACTATTCATTAGAATATTGGAGCAACAAAGACAAATATCGCTCCATTCTACTCTCACGCATAGCTCTGTGCTATTCGGACGTGTAGGCTACTTAGCGTCAAAAATAGCATAAAATATCCTCCTGAATGTATGTACTACTTACTTACTTATGCTGGCTCAGCGACCCGAAGAGGATCTTGGCCTCCGACACTAAGAGCCGCCTTTCTTCTCTGTTGTGTACAGCTTGTTGCCAGTCGGCTATTTGAAGCTCCAACAGGTCTTTTTTGACTTCAATCCAGCGACACCTAGGACGTCCGACGGGGCGTCTACTAGTCGGACGTCCAAGATACGCACTTTTGACCGCACGATCCTCCCCCATCCTTTCCACATGGCCGAACCAGCGGAGTCGGGCTGACTTGGTCTCCCCAATGATGTTAGGCTCGGCTATAAAGTCTTCTATCTCCTAGTTCTTCCTAACCCTTCATGTTCCGTCTTCTCTCATTGCTGGTCCTAGAATTTTCCGTAGAATTTTCCTCTCTGCTACTAAAAGTTAATGAATGTATGTGAAAGCCAATAAATTACAAGGAATGTGTGTGAGCCCTACCGGTGTGTCTGTGGCGGTATGGTGGTTATCATGGCCTTAGCTGCGCTCGTTCTGCGGGTAGATACTGCCGTCACCATGCCATCAACGACATCATCCGACTGGCGATGGTGTCAGCTGGCATCCTCTGCGTTTTAGAGCCTCCAGGACTCAGTTGGTCGGACGGCAAAAGACCCGACGGTCTAAAGCAGATCCCATGAGCGAAGGCACGCTGCCTCGTTTGGGACGCTGCTACCTGCGTTAGCTGCGAGTCAGCTGGCATCCTCTGCGTTTTAGAGCCTTCAGGACTCAGTTGGTCGGACGGCAAAAGACCCGACGGTCTAAAGCAGATCCCATGGGTGAAGGCACACTGCCTCGTTTGGGACGCTGCTACCTGCGTTAGCTGCGTGTCAGCTGGCATCCTCTGCGTTTTAGAGCCTCCAGGTTTCAGTTGGTCGGACGGCAAAAGACCCGACGGTCTAAAGCAGATCCCATAGGCGAAGGCACGCTGCCTCGTTTGGGACGCTGCTACCTGCGTTAGCTGCGTGTCAGCTGGCATCCTCTGCGTTTTAGAGCCTCCAGGACTCAGTTGGTCGGACGGCAAAAGACCCGACGGTCTAAAGCAGATCCCATGGGCGAAGGCACGCTGCCTCGATTGGGACGCTACCTGCATTAGCACATTCGCACCGTCACATCTAAAAAGCCCCCAGCAAAGGGCGGGTGCAGCGGCTGGGATCACTGCTAGCCTTAACGCGAACTTGGAGTCTGCGTATGATTACGTGCCGGTAGCTTTCGAAACCGCTGGCACGTGGGGCTCCGAGGCTAAGCAGCTTATCAGAGGTGTCCGACGGCGACTGAAGGAAATGTAATAACATCTGTGCGCGAGGCACACAAGAGAAATAAAAGATGTAAAATTACAAGGAAGTAATTATATTGACAATTCTACTTAATAATTAGAGAAGCGCGCGCGTGATATAGTTGGCGTCGATACGAGCTTTAGAAGGCCGGTAGAATGTGTGCGCGTCGGGGCTGCAGCTGGTTTTGTAGAGGGCCGATGTCGCGCCTCCCGCACCCCGCACCGCAGTTGTCGTCCACACTCGTGCCTGGTACAAGGTGGCACGGTTGGACGGCTTGTACATACTGCCCCCCCTTGAAAGCACAGGGTTGCTTTCAAGAATCATGGAGAAGGCACATGCGATTGAGTGCCCGCCTGACGACTCCTCTTGCTGTCTTGATGTCGGCGACTCTGGATATTCCATCCGTTCCAGGGTAGAGTTTGACTACTCGTCCTAAGCGCCACAGCAATGGAGGTGTACTGTCCTCTTTAATGATGACCAGATCCCCTTCTTGTAGGTCTTTGCTCTTTGTTTTCCATTTATAACGTTGTTGTAATTCTGTTACGTATTCTCTCTGCCAGCGATGCCAAAAATGCTGTCTCATTTGCTCCATCATCTTGTAACGGTCCAGCTTCTTGGTGTTGACGTCCAGTAGAGAAGACCCAGGCAGCGAGGTCAATGGCCTGCCAAGGAGAAAGTGCCCTGGTGTGAGTGCGGTGAAATCGTTGGGAGAAGGGGAGAGTGGGGAAAGAGGACGACTATTAAGGATTGCTTCAATTTGTGCAAATAAAGACGCAAGCTCTTCAAAGGTGAGATGCGTATTGCCTAGAATGCGTTTAATATGAAATTTAGCAGACTTAATGCCTGCCTCTGCATAGCCGTTGAAATTAGGAGCGTAAGCCGGAGAGAAGATGAATTTAATGTTTTCATTAGCAGCGAATTCTGACATGGAATCTGAATGCAGTTTAAAAAGATCACTTATTTCCTTTGCCGCTGCAACAAAATTGCGACCATTATCACAAAATATTTCATTGGGCTTGCCCCTACGCGATATGAAGCGGCGAAGAGATAGTATGAAAGCTTCCTTAGATAACTCACTAACGGCTTCTAAGTGAACACATTTGTATCTCATACAAATAAAAAGGCATAGATAGCATTTAGTGATTTTACAGCCACGGCCACGACGATCTGTAATGAGAAAGGGGCCTGCAAAATCCATTGCCACAGTAGAAAATGGAAAGTCTGGTATCAAGCGCTGTTGAGGCAATGAACCCATAATATTTGACATTGTTTTACCATAGTGCCGTCTACAAATAACACATCCGCGAGCCGTGCGTCGTGCCAGGTCCCTACCTCCTATAGGCCAGTACTGCTCACGAACAGACGACAACAACAACTGCGGCCCTGCGTGTAAGAGGCGAGTGTGTTCATTTGAGAATATTAACTTTGTGAGTTTGTGTTTAGAACATAAAAGAACAGGATGTTTAGTAGAAAAGTCTAAGTCAGACTTATGAAGCCTGCCCCCCACTCTCAGGAGTCCCTGAGAGTCAATAAAAGGGGATAAAGAAGCGATCTTCGATTTTCGACTTAGAGTTTTATTATCGAGTGCTTTAAGTTCTGTATAAAATGATTGTTGTTGCGAGAGATGTAGAAGAACTTGTGTAGACTTTTCTAATTCACTAACGGAAAAAGGACCATTACGTTTTTGTTTTTTGCATTTATTATCAATAAAGCGAAGCACATATGCCATGACTCGCTTTATCTTGTTCAAGCTAGAAAATCTATCAAAGTCAATTACAGCCGGAGGTTGGCTTGTGTCTACGAGTAGAGATGTAACCGATTTTTTGGTTTCAGGTATGACTTTCACTTCATCTTCTTTGTGCAAGGTCGGCCATTTTTCTTCTGGTTCGTGAAGGAAGTGAGGGCCATGCCACCATGAGTTTTGTGCCATGACATGCTGCGGATCTACGCCGCGCGAAGCTAAGTCTACGGGATTTAACGCGGTAGGGACGTAATGCCAATAGACGCAGCGTGCGATCGGCTTTCTAAGAGCAGAACGAACTGTTTCACTGAGACGAGCAGCAAGGTGAGCTGCAGAGAGTTCTAAACGCGGGATAGAGGTGAGCTTTTTTGAAGCGACGCGAGATTTCGCGCATAAGAGGTTAACATGTGCCTTTTGACCTGACGTAGGTAAAGACTTAATATATATGCAAGCTCCATAGGCTGCTTGAGATGCATCACTAAAGGTGTGTAATTCAATTAGGGTAGGTGAATCGCAAAGTATGTTCCTAGGCACAGTAAGCAGCTTTAGGTATTTTATGTTATCGATAAATTTGGCCCACACCCGTTGGATTTCAGGGGGGACCGAGTCATCCCAATCAAGCTTGAGAGACCAAAGTGTTTGCAAAAGAATTTTCGGCTTGACAGTGCACAATGTGAGAAGGCCTAAGGGATCGAATATTTTAAATGTTGTAGATAAGATGATGCGTTTGGTGGCAGTGCTTGACAGTTTTGTGTCATCTATGTCAAAATGAAGGATGTCTTTGTTGGGATTCCATCCTAAACCTAATGTGTGGTGAGATTGGCTGAGTGCTAAATTGTTATTCTCCGTATTTTTTGATTCTGAATCTATGACTACTTGAGAATTGGAGCGATATTTTCGCAAATTAAAGCAGCCTGAATTTAGAGAGCATGAGACTGACCTTTTAATATGAAGCAAGTCAGTCTCTGTGTCAGCTCCTGTTAATAAATCATCACAGTAAAAGTCGTTACGTATGATGTTTTTTATAAGAGGGTTATCGGTTTCCTCTGCAAGCTGCCATAGACAGCGAGCAGCTAAAAAACTAGCACTTGCAAATCCGTAAGTTACAGTATTAAGTCTGAGGGAACGGATAGGAAGATGTTCGTTCTCGCGCCATAAAATAAGCTGTAAGTCTCGATCTAACTCGTTCATAGTAATCTGCCTGTATTGCTTTTCTATGTCTCCTGACAATACATATTTATAATGACGAAATCTTAATAGAATGTTGAACAGCGAATCTTGAATGTTGGGACCAACCATCTGTAGGTCATTGATGGAGAAGCCAGAAGAAGTCTGCGCCGATGCGTCGAATACTACGCGAACCCTACTGGATTCACTACTTTCTTTTATTATGGGATGATGTGGCAAGAAGAAGGAAGTGATGGGACGCTGAACAGCTGCTTCAGAAAGATGACCTAACTCTCGATACTCATTAATGAAGGCAGAGTAAGAAGCTTTAAGTTCCGGCCTTTTGTCTAGGCGCCTTTCTAAGGCAAGGAACCTTTTTTTAGCTAAATAATAAGAATCACCCAGGCAGTCAGGGGAATCTGTTAATGGCAGTCTGACACAAAAACCTACCGTCTTCTTGCCTATAGGTATTTTCAGTGAAGTGCCTTTCCGACTCAGTTTTAATAGGCTGATGCTTCTGAGGGGAGGGAAAATCTTCATATTCCCAGAATTTGGGTAACTGTGGGTTAAGGTCCATATCATCATGAGTGACGAAGTTGCAGGATATGTAAGAATCCTTTTTTGTGCTAGGATTGGCTGATAATAGCGGACCAGCTAATAACCAACCAAGATGCGAATTATGAAGAATGGGCTGCTTGCTGCCTAAAGGACGTGTTTCTGTGCCGATAAGGCTCCAAAAGACGTCGGCTCCTAAGAGCACGTCAATCTGAGACGGTCGATCGAAAGTAGGGTCTGCAAGTTTGATAGATGATGGTATTTGCAAGTTATGATGTATATGACGCTTAGGAATGTTGCCTGTGATATGAGGCAGTACTAAGAAGTGCTGTGTTTGCGAGTATGTGCCTTGCCTTGACCTGATAGTCGCAGAACAGCGTTCGGGAATGACATCAAGTGATGTGTCACCTATACCTAAAACAGAAGTGGCAGTAGAAGGGGCAGAAGCCAGTTGAAGTCGCATTTTAAGGCTATTCGTTATAAAAGAAGACTGGCTTCCGCTGTCAAGAAGTGCCCTTACGGTTTCAACCTTATTATTAAGAGGATTAACTACATCAATTAAGGCTGTGGAGAGAAGAACTTCGGTAGAAGAAGTTGTATTCATGACAGTGGAGAAGGAAGAAGAAGAAGAGGGAGAGGCTTGCTCTTGGCTTCCTTCTTTATCATGGTTGTTCGCAGGATTAGAGTTGGATGAAGTGTGCGATGAAGTTGTATCAGTAGTGTCTATGTGTTTGTGTAGTACAGTGTTATGTCGCCTCTTACACACACGGCAACCGCCGAGCCGGCAATGTGATGCATCGTGGTCTGGTCGCAAGCAATTGAGACACAGCTTAAGCTTCCTGGCCTGCTCCCACTTTTCGTCAACTGACAGGGCCTTGAATACGATGCAGTCGAAGATTCGATGCTTTCCCTGGCAGACGGCGCACGGCCTCGGAGTGCGATCATTTCCTGAAACTGTAAAAGTATGTGTCTGAGAACCCGTGGCTTGATTGCTAATTCGTGACCCGCCTTTACTTTGTTTATTCCTAGACCTGTACAATGCCTCCAATACATCGGCACGAGATTGCAGAAACCCCTTAAAGTTTTCAAGAGTAGGTATATCTGATAATAAATCATTACGATATTCCTCCCATTTTGTACGCGTGACAGAGTCTAGCTTCTCAGTGGCCATGTGTATTATTAGGGTGTCCCAGTGATCAGTGGGCTGTCCTAGTGTATGAAGAGCCCTTAAATTTTTTGTGATGTGATCATTTAGATACCTTAGTGCCTTGTCAGACTCACGCTGAATAGGCTCGATGCTAAATAAAGAATTAAGATGATTGCTAGTAAGTTGACGTTTATTGCCATACCTGTTGCACAGAAGTTCCCACGCTTGTTTGTAATTACTACTGGAGACTTCCAAGTTGGAAATGACACGTGCAGACTCACCTTCTAGCAGGTTTGTAAGATAATGAAATTTATGAATGTCTGGCATTCTGTCATTATTATGAATCAGGGACTCATACGTCTCCTTAAATTCCAACCATTTAAAAAAGGAACCATCATATTTATTTATTTTTATTAGTGGCAACTTAAATCCGGTTGTGTCATGATGACAGCAAGACCGGCTGGAGCTAGACTTAGCACTTTTATCATCAGAAAAGTGCTCCTTAGGCTTGGAAGTTTCCAGAAGGTTCTGCGCGACAGCTATGCAACGATGCAAGTTGCGCTCTATTTCTTCTCTTTCTGTAAGTTCGTCGTTTAGGCGTTCTGCATTCAGAACTTCCATGCTAGACTGAATGTTGTCAAATTTATGTCCCAACTCCAAAAATTTGTCTAATTTTAAATTTAATTCATTAATTTCAATTGGCGTTAAATCGCGATTTTGAAGTTGCTTAAGAAAGTTATCGAAGCGAGTGATCTGGCCTTTAATCGAGCTTCTCTTTGTTTTGAGAGTGGCATAATTATCGCTTTGATTATCATCAATTACTTCCTCGTCCTTTGTTCCCATTTTTTAAATCTAAATTAAGCACAAAAGGCAAAAAATATTAAGAAGTGTTGCAGTTGGGTCATAAATTATAATAAAGGCTAGAAAAAAATTATTATGTTATAAGTTATTATTGGAAAAAACGGCTTACGCCCCTTATTTCTGCTAGTACGACGCAGCGTCAGCAAGCCGGCTGACACGTGCGAAATAGGCGCGGCAAGCAGCAGCGAGGCGAAGTAGGTAGGTAGCGCTCGGACGGAGCCGGCCGGCGCACGGGAAGGTCACGCAGCGGGCGCGTGATCGGACTGGAATGCGCAGATAAGCAAGGCGTGAACAGGCGTGTATTTAAATGATGCGCAATATTAGCGAAATATTCGAGTTAAATTGTTTTGAAATAAGGATAGTATGCTTCTACAAATAGGAAATTATTGTAGGCAGTAAAGGTAAACCTTTAAGAGGAAATTTTACGGTGTGTACCGGCAAATGGAAATTTAAATTGGAATAAAAATTGTGTATAACAAGCAAAGATGCAAATTTATTTGAACAAAATTATTATGAAGTATCTATTATGCGATTGTGTGAATGTAGGTATGATGCGATGTATTTATACGATGTAGCTATCTTAAAGAAGCGCTGAAAGCAAAGTAGTGCTTAGCAGCGTGGTATGAAGAGATAGCATATAATGTAGCTACCTTCTAGAAACGCCGAAAACGTGTAAGTTCTTAGCAGCGTTATTAAGAAGAAGAAGATAGCCACTTATTGATGAAAAGGTATGAATGATGTTGCGTGTTTAGAGCAAAATTTGGACAAAAATATGCAATATGATGAGGATGTATGATGATATGATGAAAAGAAGCAATAAAATTATGATGAAAAAAGACGTAGGTAGGTAGGCAGCACGCGCGTTATGAAGAGCTCAATCGACTAAATTTGCAAAAATTTAAGCAGGAAAAAGGAAGGAAAAGAAAGGTAAGCTCACGGCACTCCCCTTGAACAGGTGATGAACGATGCGAGGCGATGATGACCCGGTTTCGGTTGACTGGGGGCCACGCAAACACGTGGCGGCGGACGACCAGGGCCGGAACGGGCTTCCTCTGTGGTTCTCACTTGTCGGGCTTGACGCGAAGTTACCGTTTTCGTGTGGATGGCCGCAAATCTCTTGCTGATGATGTTCACTCGGGTCTTGAAATCAGCTCGACGGAGTGGAGATATGTTGCGTGGCAAAATGGCGGCGCGCGCGAGGCCTGCGCAGCGCAATATCGCGACGAAATATTCGATGACTGCGGCCCACCCGGGGGCGCCAATTTATGTGCGCGAGGCACACAAGAGAAATAAAAGATGTAAAATTACAAGGAAGTAATTATATTGACAATTCTACTTAATAATTAGAGAAGCGCGCGCGTGATATAGTTGGCGTCGATACGAGCTTTAGAAGGCCGGTAGAATGTGTGCGCGTCGGGGCTGCAGCTGGTTTTGTAGAGGGCCGATGTCGCGCCTCCCGCACCCCGCACCGCAGTTGTCGTCCACACTCGTGCCTGGTACAAGGTGGCACGGTTGGACGGCTTGTACAACATCAACCAACAGCCGTTTGACAAGACGGCTACTACAGATGAATAGGACAAAGCTCCATAATGCAGTAGGCACAATAGCAGGACACATTGCCTCAACAAACATTACTACACTTTAAGCATAACAGACATCCCTCTATGCAGGGCCTGTATTGAAAGGGACGAAACCATCGAACACGTTATTTTGGAGTGCGAAGTAATCAACACTATCAGAGAAAACACACTTGGAGCAGACATAACTTTAGATCAATTACCAAACAAACTGGACAAACTGACTGAGTTCTGGCAACAGTTAGGGTGGCTAAATTGATGGCCAGATAGGCCCACGCACAATGGTCCATATAGGATTTAATGCGGAAACTACAAACTTAACTTAAAACAGGGCGATCAGTAGCGGTACAGCATACGGTAACGCGGCCAGTGTTATGGCGATGTTTGGGCAGGGGGCATTGATTCAGATTCAGATTCAGATAATTTTATTCAATGTAGATTCTTTACAAAATACTTATTGAATGTCATGCAGAATACAATGCAAATAGAGCGAGTCTACGCCGTTTCGGATCGTGCTATGGCAGCGTAAAAGAAACGGCAAGAAACCACTGCAGCACGGCCTACTTTAAGAGTCGGCTTTGCGGGAGGCTTTTTTGACTTTTTATAAATATTAGATTTAATTTTAAGTTGACTTGTTTATATAAAGGCTTAATTAATGTATTTCTGAAGACCATTATAATTTTCATTGTAAGTAATTTGTAATTACTTGTATCCTACCAATATTATAAACGCGAAAGTTTGTAAGTATATGGATGGATGGATGGTATGTTTGTTACTCTTTCACGTAAAAACTACTGAATGGATTTTAATGAAACTTGGCACATATATAAGCTAAGTCCTGGAATAACACATAGGCTACTTTTTACCGCGGGAAAACACTTAATTCCCATGGGAAAACGCATTTAATTTGGGTGAAACTGCAGATTCTGCGCAGACGAAGTCGCGGGCTCCAGCTAGTTATAAATAAATTGTATAAGGAATAACTTTTATTTACTTATACCTTTTAAATTCAGTGGAGCTGTTAAAGACCCTTTTGGGTTTCTTTCTTTCATCTTTCGTTCCAGACTCAGTTAATAAGCTTTTCAGGATAATTAAGGGTATTAATTACATGTTTTCCAAGAAAGAGTTCATTCAACTCCATTTTCAAAGTTACAGGTATAAAAAACACTCGTACCGCTGCCCACTATTTCCACCGAATATCGTACCCTTTCAAATAACAAAGGGAACTCGTACAATCGGGTTCTACAGGGTCTAGAAATGGAAACCTGCCCGAAACCCTTCGTCACTTTCAACAAATAAGATGGTCCTATACATAAGTACTCTGCACTATCAAATTTCAGCTATCTTTAGCACAATAAGTAAATATATACACCCACACATTAATTTAGGCACACATGATAAAACATTGCCCCCATCGTACCTTTTCAAAACAGGCTCAGGCGCACCGAAGGTTCCGTATCGCTCAGGCAAAAATACTGTCTTAGTCAGGGACGCGCAGTCGAGCAGAAGTGTATTAGATACGCGCGAGTCTGACTCGCACTTGACCCGTTTTTATTATTTGCTGTTATTCTACAAGGTAAAACAGAAAGGGTATATCAACCCTAAAGGAGGTGATTCTGCCCATGAAACTGAACAACTTTCCCTAAGGAACATAGGTCGGAATACGAAAAAAAATTTTTTACCTCCTATAGAAACTGAATTAGCTGATCGCGCATTTTGTATGGGAGGTCAAATTTTTTTTTCGTATTTCGTCCCACATTCCTTAGGGAAAGTTGTTCAGTTTCATGGGCAGAATCACATCCTTCAGGGTTGATATACCCTTTCTGTTACACCTTGTATAGCTTATGCACGATAAACATACCAGTTTCACGCTTGTAAGTGATCACGTTTTTAAAATAGAGCTAAAACAAGGGGGTACAGTACACGTTTCTTGTATGGGGGCCCCATATGTTTTAATTTTTAATTCTTTTTATTATTTGTTAGGTAATCTGCCATAATAACATATTCTGTGAAAATTTGAGTGAAAGCACGACAGTGCGCCGGCCAAGTTCTAAGCACAGGCCGCGCGCTCACCGTGCACTATTTACCCCAACCGCTTCGAGCCACTTTTGACCCCCCTGTATCTTCTTTTCTGATTAATAGATCTGGATGAAACTTTACGGACATAATAACACAATTTAATTTACTTTGAATAAAAAGTTTCAATATTTTAGCTATTACAGAAAAAAAGAAAAAAAAATTGTAAATTTGGTACTCCCTGACTGACAGCTCGTCAAAATGTTTGACCACTTCTAGAAGACGCACAAAGCTGAAATTTGGCATTTAGCTAGTCGTCAGGGTAGGAGTAATGGGAAAATTCGAATATTGGAAATTGATCAAGTGCGAGTCGGGTTTTAGTCAAAATTATGTATAAAATGTTGGTAATACTTCTCTAAGACCTGAAAATCTAAAATTTGGCATGGGGATAGTCGTTAGCATTAAAAAAAGTATAGCAAAAAATTGAAAATTGGAAATTGGTCAAGTGCGAGTCAGGATATAGTCATTACTATGCATAAAATTGTTGGTCATACTTCTGTGAGACCTACTAATTTGAAATTTGACATCGGGGTAGTCGTTAGCATTAAAGTAAAGGAAAAATTTGGAAAATGCAAAATGGTCAAGTGCGAGTCAGACTAAAATTAATGTACCAAATATTAAAAAGGTAGTATTTCTAGAAGGTCAGACTTAGTCATGCATTAAAACATGTACCTATGTTTTAACGAAACTATGAAAACACAAACAACGTTGCGATAGTTACTATAAATATAATATAGCAAACTGAACAAAAAGAAATGAAATCCCACCAAAAACATAACTGTTAAAAAGGGGGCCAAGTTTGCCTAAAAAAGGGTTGAAATCCGATCCAATGCCAAGTTTAGATGCACTTTAATATCGATCATAATCATCTTCATCAGCAGCCACGCAGGTACGTTGAAAATAATATCTAAATTGAAATACTTTTGAATTTGAACTTGGCAGGTTAATTTCATTATATAAATAATAAATCTAATTACACAATTAATCAAGTGTTACTTACAGCACAAAAACCTGCCAAGTTCAAATTTAGAAGTATTTCATTTTAGATATTATTTTCAACGTACCTGCGTGGCTGCTGATGAAGACGATTATGATCGATATTAAAGTGCATCTAAACTTGGCATTGGATCGGATTTCAACCCTTTTTTAGGCAAACAATTAGCCGATAGCCCCCTTTTTTAACAGTTATGTTTTTGGTGGGATATAAATCTACTAATACGGTTCGAAAAAAATTATGAAGTGTAAACCACAGTTTCTCTATTTTTGTAGGCGAGTTTTCAACCGTTTAAAACGATTTATTTGGGGATTAAAACGGAAACATTCTATTTAAAATGTTTTAACTCCGTTGTTTTAAATATAGTACAACGTGTTAATGGAATAAGCGAAACCCTCATACACCTTAACTGATTTTTATCCTTAATCCATTCCCGTAAAAAAAAATCTGAAAAAGAAATTGTTTTCTTCCAAATATTGCTATTTTAAAGTTTCATCGTTGTTCTAATAGATTTTTAAGCTATTATGGCGCGTCCACCCCGCGTCCGCGCACGCCACGCCCACTTCCCTCCCCTCCTCACCGCTCATAAGCCGCGCACCGTCCGCGCGCGTTACGCGCGTAGCCAGAGAAATATTTAGAAGCGGCAAAAAATTTAATAAAAAAAATTACCCGTATCAAAAACCCGTAAAATTGATTCTTAATAAACTATTTTCTCAGTTTCGCTTATTCCGTTAACACGTTGTAGGTATATTTCTAACCCAATCACTCCACAACAATAAGCTGTTCAGTGGCAGGAATGTCTTCAAGTAGACGTTGCCTGTCAGACCCTCTATCACATTGGACAAATAGATCGACCGAGTGTTTGACAAGCGTCCTTTTCAGCGAAAACCTAATTTCGAATGTTTGGGGACGGCCAACTGACACTATTACAAGTTGAAATATTTGCCTTAGCACGAACAAAATTAACAAATTCTCGGCCTAATTCCAGTTTGATCAGAAAATCATCATCATAACATCCCATGAAACGTCCACTACAGGACAGGGAGCTCCCTTCAGAATTCTAGCTTTTGCTGGAAAAATGTGGAAGGGAAGTACCATAGTCACCTCGCTTGTCAGCGTTACGGCTGGCACCATGGACCATGTATGGTTGAAGGTGACCGGAATAAGTAAGATGGTATTGATACACAGGAGGATGCTGCTGCCCCGCCTCCGGCTTATAACCGTTAGTCACCTCTTACGACACCTATGGGTATGTATAAGATGGTACTATTCTTTGCCGGCACCATACGGGACTCATAAAATAAATCTCAACAAACTTTCTTTAAAAAAAATTTCATCGAAATTGTTAGAGCCGTTTTCGAGAATACATTTATTAAAGTAGTACCTGGGTGACCGCGCTTTGCCCTTAATTGGGCAGACGTTTATGCAAACTTATTGTGCGGAATGGACAGAAGGGACATATTTCCCACATAAATTAAGGCGATGTGGGATCTCTATTCCTATTGCCCATACCAGAGGCCCGCAAAATGTAAAATGCTGGATGGGAAATATATTCCTTTTATCCAATTAAGGGTTAAATAAATCCCCCCAACAGATGGCGGTGTAGAGTTTTTGAATCGTGCTATTTCCAAGAATTATAAAAAAGAAAAACGAACTTCCCCAGACTTGACTGTGAACTATCGATAACAATTATTCGTCCCTATAAACCACAGTACTAGTAATTTCATAGATATCGCTCAAGCCGATTGATAACAATTATGTTCAAATATTGCTCGTTTATTTATGTAATTAAACACCGCACTCTGTATAAATTTTACTAAACAAATAGTGGAACTAGTGTAAAAATGGTGTTTAATTAGATAAATACATTGGAGTTCCATCAAGTAATAACAACACAAAGTATATCATAATTGATCGTTTAATATAATGGGATTATTAAGCAATAAATTCCATCATAATATTTCATTAATAGGGAGCACCCTCGAGAATTTTATAGCAAAAATGCGTATTTTGGACAAAAAGTTGTTGACTGCGGTTGTTGGTGACCGCAGTATGTAAAATGGCACGAGACGCAAAAGGACTCTACCACAGAATAATAAGGGTAATAGAAGGCGGATTAAAGAAATAATTCATTACAAGGTAATGAAGGCGTATTTCTATTAATTTTTTTGAATTATTTTGAATATTTCATACAATTTTTATAACGCTCGATGATGATGTGATATTGAAATTTGGGACATGCTGGCAGATGTCATCCCATAGTAACATAATTTAGCACGGTTTCGATTTCGAGCGAGCAAGTAGTTCCAATTTCGTTAGACTCTACTGCCAATCCTCCGTTCTCAGAATAAAGTAATAATTAGTTCTTGGAATTAATTTATAGCCAGCGGGTCTAAAATATATGCAAATGGCGATCGTACAATCAGCAGCATATCAGTGGTATCATACAGAATGGACACTCTCCGCCCCCGCGGCATCCACTGTCTCAACCCCCCGCCACCCACTCACTCGCAATGTCAAATTTTGTCAGGTAGTGTTTGCGCGATCGTATGTAGCTTTGGTATGTAGTGTCCGGGGCTCAGATGAGATAATTGTTCGGGGTTCGGGGTGTGCTGCGGTTCAGATGACAGCGTTGGTAGTCGAGCAGATTTCATATAACCTCTTTGCCAATTTACTATAGTCAAAATTGTTCCAATTTTGACCACCTTAACGAAAGATAAAGAAAACCCGAACAGATACCGCAGTAATGTTGCCAGTTGCCCAAAGCATCTTTATATCTATAGTATTTTTCTTTGTCATAAAACAGAAAGTGTCAGCTTTAGATTTAAAGTATCATTAACTTTAAAGATGCAACTGACATTATACTGTAGTCGCATTATACGTTCATTGCGGGTAGAGACGGATATTTATATTTATAATATTCCTCGTATAACAGTATGGAAGCCTGAAATTGAGTTCTTTGTTGCAATACACAATGCGTACCCTTTCTGCGTATTTGCGGCAAAAAACAAGAAGTACTATTGACCTTGATTATATCGAGCGCTCTCTCAGCATACGCATTCTTGAGTTTCGAGAAAAGTGTACGTTTCATTATTTTCAAACTCTTTTTATAGGGAACAAATATTGACATTCAAGAGATCAAATTACCAAGACACCCTTTTGGGCCATGAGAATTCTAACAGGTTAACAGCCTCTATGGTCTAGTGGTTGTTTGAACTTTCAGCTCATGTTTATGTTTCAGGAGTCCAGACGCACCGCAGGATATCACCCATACTTGGTTGATATTCCGCACATTCGCCTAAAGCGCTTTGAAACATCTTATCTAATGCGCACGGCTAAAGAGTGGAATTATCTGCTTGAATTATGTGTTACCGAGTTCGTATAACCTGAATCTATTGGAGTCGCGTGTGAATAGGCTTCTTCTGGGCAAGCTGGTTCCATCGTTGACCTCATCTCTGTCTTCAAGACTAGATCGAGGTCAAGAGTAAGCCCATTTACAATAAATCAAATCGGGCTCCTAGTTCCCAACGACCACTGCGGCCTGCATAGATCTATTGTAGGCAACCCTTTATACTACATCTCCTCGGCCACACCAACAGCCTCGAAGAAGCTGACGATTTGCCTAGGATTGAGAGTTTGGGCAACCTCAGGGTTTAGTATATGTCCTCATGTTTCCCGACTTCTGCTGTGAGTTAGTGCATCACAGCTTTCGGCTTACAATCTAAAAATTCTGTGTTCGCATCCCGGTGAGGACACTAGTCAAAACAGAAATAAGTCTGTGTGACTTCGTCATTTCGGTTAGGACATAGCAGGTTGAATTACCTGGGTCTAGAAACAAGCGGCGTTCTATTATACTATCGCACACGCTAATAGAATTAGAATTAAAATGTATGAGATTGACATTAGCTAACGAAATGTTGCGTGACAGCTACTGTCAATCACATACTTATAGTAGTACCGCCTAAATGAGTCCTCGCCCGCGGGGTACAAGGGCAGGTGCGGGGAGCGGATGCGCGTAGATAATGAGAATGACATTAACTAACGAAATGTTGCGTGACAGCTACTGTCAATCATATACTTACAGTAGTACCGCCTAAATGAGTTCTCGCCCGCGGGGTACAAGGGCAGGTGCGGGGAGCGGATGCGCGTAGATAATGAGAATGACATTAACTAACGAAATGTTACGTGACAGCTACTGTCAATTAAATTAAAATAAAAAAAATAAAAAAATTCTTTATTGCCAATAAATACACATGCAATACATAAGATAGATACATACAATACCTCTGATTTATTTCATAATTAATTAATTAAATTGAAAAGTAAAAAAAATCTTATTGCCAATGAAGATACATACAAAACATAAGAGGCTTTACAATCTACGTATTAATCTGTCTATCTTAACACACAAGGAATACTCCAGGAATCTACAATTGGCAATGGGTACTAGTCTCAGCATATTGCTATGCCTAGTGGCTTAGCGCTGGTTTTCAGACCAGCCCCTAATAAGGTTTCAATTGTCAAGTTCATAGTTATGTGAGCGTGGTGTTGCAGGGTATTTGTGTAAAATCACATACTTATAGTAGTACCGCCTAAATGAGTCCTCGCCCGCGGGGTACAAGGGCAGGTGCGGGGAGCGGATACGCGTAGAGAATGAGAATGACATTAATTAACGAAATGTTGCGAGACAGCTACTGTCAATCACATACTTATAGTAGGAGTCCTCGTCCGCGGGGTACAAGGGCAGGTGCGGGGAGCAAATGCGCGTAGAGAATGAGAATGCCCCGCCGC
Organism: Athrips mouffetella; assembly: GCA_947532105.1. Lineage (NCBI taxonomy): Eukaryota > Metazoa > Arthropoda > Insecta > Lepidoptera > Gelechiidae > Athrips > Athrips mouffetella. The sequence continues at coordinate 1,851,039 of OX383968.1, read as the reverse complement.
CCGCCGCCGCCCGCACCTCTTTCGTTTCCCCTTTGTCGTCTTACCCCCGCGCCCCTGCACCCCGCGGGCGAGGACTCGTTTAAGCGGTTTATCTATAGTACTTATAACATCCTATGTAACGTCCACTGTAGGACAGGGAGCTCCCTCCAGACCTCGTGGTACTTTGGGGGGGATTTACCATCGTCACCACGCTTGTAAGAGAGTACTTGTACTATAGGAATATTTACCAGTATAAGTAAGTTTTATAATGATTGTAATTTTTTTTTCTCCATTTTATTGTTAATATTTTATTCTTAAATGCTTGCTTCAATTTTGGTAGACTTATTCATATTTGCATTAGGCTGAATACATTGTACAAATTGAATTTTAAGACCTTTTTTCACACTGTATTCTAGCAAATAAACATTTTGAATTTGATTTTTGAATTTGTAAGAGTTGAGGCTGGCGTCAGCTATTGTTGGTGAACGCAGCATATAAAATGGTACAATACACAGAAAGATGCTGCTGACCTTCCTCCGCTTCAAAAACCCTTAGTCGCCTCTTACGACACCCACGGATAGAAAAAGGGTTGGTACTATTCTTTGCCGGCACCACACGAACTTAAGACCGGGTAGAAAGCATACATGAATCAGTCCCATAAATTTTATTCTATTTTTAATATTAAGTTTACCCGAAATTCTCCATACAAAACGCCCGTTTCATAGGTCCTATTATTATAGATGTATTTAAGATTAGATTTCAATTCCCCTTACCCTAATTAGATCAATCATTCGTTTCTAAAGGTGTCGAGTTACAACAAACTTCACTTCAAGTTTCGTCAAAGTTTCAGACTTGTGAATTAACTGACTACGGTGAAATTAAAAGGAGAGTTATGAGTAGAATGGTAGCACTTTATATGAGACTTTTTTAAAAGACGTCTGTAAAAGATGGGGTAGGATGACCATAAGGCAGGGATTTGATGGACGGCTAATCGCTAGTATGTCAATCTCAGAACAAAAACCTCCTTGCTTCGCTCGGAGAAGAAACCATGCTATTTTTTTTCAGTATGGGATGACAACTGCTAGCATGTCTCATGCCATGTCAAGTGGTCAGTGATCACATCCTACCAAATTAGATGAACGACGCGTTCATTGCATTTACAAAGTTTATAGGATTATTGTAACTTGTTGGGATTTTAACGGTTGAAAATATTTCCTAAATTATATGTTGTAAACAATGTGTAAATTATAAAAAACATGTAGTGAATAACCTGAAAATACCGTGAATTTATTCTTAAGTTGCTCTCCATATCAGTGATTGTTCTTTTTAATAATAACGTGTGTAGTTGATGGCTGTACATCTTTAAAACAACAAAACGAAAATGGCAAAGAAATTTTGTCTTTTCATCTGTAAGTTTTATTCAGTATTTTTCATGTTTGTGGATTATTATCACAAATATTGCATAAAAAAATGTCAACTTATCATTTCTACAGTCAGATAATATGGAAATTGTTACGTATTTTACTGTAATTTATCGTTTTTTGTGGGATCATGTTGGAGTTTATGAGTGATGTATTTTTTATCGATAGTAGTATTTTTACTTTCGAGCTGAGCGAGAAAGGTATTGTATTCGTGAAAAAAGTTGCACAAACTTTCTCAAAAATGTGTTCTATATCACTTAAGCAAGTCCCCTAAAAAATGTCCGTCTGTCGGTTGGTCGGTCTGTCCGTCACGCTTTGGCCTAGCGGCTAAACGAATGGTCCTATTAACACCATATTTTTAATTTAAGACTTTTATTTCCGAATGGTTTTTTGCTGGCTCTCATTTTGAGGGTAGCTGTCATTCAACAAAAATGAAGAATTGATTTTTTTTTTAAATAGTTCAAATTATTTTTATGAAACTTTGCTTGACTAAGCATCTCTATGCAAGGTATCTTGCGCCATCATCAGTTTGTCTGTGTGATTCCATATAAGGGGTGTTCCTGTACTACCAAAACGTAAACTTGTGATTTACTCATAGGATCAGTGCACCACTAGATGACCAAGCACCAATAGCTGACCAAAACTTAAATTTGAACTGAAAGTAAGAAAATTAAAAAATACCGCGATTTTATATAGAATTTAACTATGTTGGCGTCTTACAATAAAGTTATGGGTTTGTCTAGCTAGTACTTTAGTATGTTTATTCGAAGTGGTCATGCAATGTAACATTTGAAAAAAAAAAAAAACTTTAAGAGCATATTTTGTAAAGTCCTTAACCCTTATTATATCACAAGCCTAACTAATTCATAGTCGAACTTTTAGAAGTGACTCTGAAAGTAGAACTAATAATTTAGTTTTTTTATGAATTTTGTTATAAAACCGCTTAAATGGTCAACTAGTGGTACCTACATTGACCCTAATTGACTCCATTAAGTTTGTATTATTTTCTATAATTTTAATTTTGTTTTGGTTATCTACCTGAATGGATATTCAATTTGATTGGATTTTGTGAAAATTTAGTACATGGATGTACCAAAAACTGAAAGAGCTTTACAGTCGACAAAACTGAACAACTATTCATAAGAAACAGAGTTTTGAAATTTAAAAATCTGTGAAAATTCATATAAAAGGTGTTCCAGTACAACCAAAATTTGAACATGTGATTTGTTCGAAATCGTTTACGGTTGGTTTGTTTTAATATTTTACAATTCGAGTTCCGAATTCATGTGGTAGAACATTTTTCAGAAAAACCTTAATAAACGTTTGTAATTCCATACTATGTGTAGGTATGGTATTACAAATTTAAGTTTGCGGTTGACAGTTCTACTTGCATATCGCGAGAAAGTAAGTGCAGTGCTGCTGTACCATTTATTATATTACAACATTCATCGCGTTTTGTTTTCATTCTGGGTTCGATTCCCGATGGGGACACTGTCAAACAAATATAACTTTGTGTGTCTTTGCCAAATTGAAATGTCTCAATCAGCATGAATCATCCTGAATCAACAAATTGTAAGAAAATTAATAAAAATACTAAATTAATCTACATAAAATTCTCTACAAAAAATGTTTTAAAGTTTTTCGCTACAAACAATACTGACAAGCAATTCTTGTGCTCATGCAACGCTTTGGCTCACAAGCGTATGAAGATTCTGGGTCAAGCTTATCCGAAATCAGAAGACAACAGGCTCCTTGTGCTCTAAGGTCCAATAAGGAACTCAGCTCCACGTTATAAGGCAAGATAAGATACACGAAATTTCGCTTGAAAATTGATTTGAGCTACTTAGAAGAAAAACACAAACCCGTATTTCAGCATTTTTGCAAAACCATCCCAAAGGGATTGAATTGAGGGATAAAAGTTTGTTTTAAAATCCTACATAATTTGTATGTAAGCTAGAGATATTCATGAAAATAAAAAAAAGAACCTTTACACCTCCTACCCCTCTTGCCTCCACCGCTACCGTCCATTACTTTTAGTAAGTAAGTAAGTAAAAAATTTGGTATCTTTAATATTAAAACACCTACGTAAGAAATCACCTTTAGTAAAAAATGCAAAAAGTATTTTTTTTTTTAATGAATTTAATCACTGCTTTTAACAGATTTGCCTTTTATTAAAGTTTAGTACTTCAACTTTTAGGTCAAAGTTTCGACATCGATTTGTCCTTGTGTAACTTATCGACTATCGATAGATGAAAGCATGCCCACATCCCTACTTGTGACGAATTATTTCTTATATATTACTTCTATATGAGGTCAAATTTCTTTGATGTCAATATACATAGAGATGTCAAACTCGCCGTTTTGCAATCCGCCTACCTGTCGTTCCGCCGGATCGTTGTAACAATGTATCCTACAAAGTGGCGGTCAACGTTTAGCCATATTGTATTTTAGGTTCGTTAGCTAAGGTAAACCCAACCTAACCGATCGGGTTAGGTTATCTTGCGACCACCACGCAAGAGCCGAGCGAGCGTGCTGCGTGAACGGCCGGCGAGTGCCAGAAACGAATTAGGCGCCGTTTTTCAAAGCAGCGCATTCACGAAGCGCCCGTTTGCCGTTACTACGCCGCTTTTACGAACGTTAGACCCTGTCCAGAAAGGGCGAATTCGCCGCGATTTACTCGCGCGTGTTTCGCGCGTTCATCTGGACGCAAACAAGGCGCTCCTAGTGTCTCGACTCGCGCGAGCCGAGAAAATTCGCGCGATGCTTGTGGACGCAATGTATTGACACCCAGTACCTCGCCGACGCGCGTAGAAACTCGCGCGTAACAATTCGCGGCGAATTCGCCCTTTCTGGACAGGGTCTAAAGTGCTCATTCAATGCGGTGTAGGTAGGTACTGTGCACTTGCGGAACCCTAAAAAATTTTTAAATGCATAAAATACTATTTAGAGGAACTGTCAAAAGTTTAGCTCGATATGATTAGAAAAGAAATATGACAACCGGGAACAGTTGTGAGAGAATGGGGGGGTGAAGTGAGGAAAAATTTGGAAAAACGGAGAAAAATGGAAGGATGGAATCGGTAAACGCTCCAAATATTCTGGTTGTATCTTTGAGACGTCTGTGAGAGGAAAGACGATAGGAAACTGGATTTCTGTGAGTTATAATCTTTTATTTTGTAGCTCGCGAAAAATAGACATCATACAGCTGATGTGACGAATCTTTTGAAGGAGGCTATGATCCTGGATTGTGGGTTCCTTCAATTGAGATAAAGATAGGGATTGCTCCGTGTAGGATATAGTATAGGAAGGTTTATTTGCGTTTAATTTCAAGACGCTAACATTCAGAATTTGATTCCAAGGTGTATAGAATAAGTGGTGTGAAACTAACGTTATGTAAGTATTCAATTTTGTGGTTTTCCATCTTTTATTTATTTTCGGTTCAAAGTTGTTGTGTGTATTTGAGATAAGGTGAAATGTGACTTAATGAAATTTATAGTTTCTTCCAGGTTGTGTGAGCTAAATAACGTTGAGAAAATCAGATTTCAATGTCAAAAGAGGAAGAGTTGAATGGAGAATATTTGCAGCTTTACAGATCTACCTGCGGGATCATAAGAGGCTTGTACTGTGTGATACTTTAAGTAAATTGTTATTCCCTCTTAATGATTTTCTTTTGTAAACATTAATAACTCTGCGAGAATTATAACATACTGTGTTTCTAATCTGAGTCGTTATTTGTAGATAGTAATAAAGATTTCCTTTTCCCATAATTAAGTATAAACTAGTTCTGCAAATGCCTTTGTTCGCGTATAGCTAGGCAGGATAATGTTCTATTTCTAAACAGGTACAGGAATTACAAAGAACTCTATAGACATGGAATAGCAAACCACAAATGACAAAACGTGAAGGCTAAAAAAGGTATTGCTTGGATTGTAAAGGTAATGTGAATTTCATTGTGATTAATTTTTTCCTTTACAGAGAAATTGATTAAAATAGTCCTTGGTGAAATCATAGAAACTGAACTCTGATGTATATTTTGTCATCGTTTCAAGGTGGCTTTAGATGTTGTATATTTTGTCATCATTTCAAAGTGACTTTAGACGATGTATATTTTTATCATCATTCCAAAGAGACTTTAGACGATGTATATTTTTTATATTTTTTTAGGTAGAATTGTCTCATTTGACATTATTGTCAAATAGTCAACAAATAAATCATTTTTGATTTAGTTTTACTCAAAGCTAGACGCTAATTTTGAAATCTTTATAAAAAAATTTATCTCTTTAACAAAAAATAAATCAAAACCCAAAATCAAAATGGAAGAAAATATTAAAACATTAAATAATTACTTTTTTTAGAAAATAATATAAAATCTTTGGCCCTAAATCAAAATTCCAGTTTTTTAATATACTAGTGTCATCATATGATAAAATTTAAAAAATAATACTTTGTCAGATCAAAAGGATTTAGAACGTCAGTTCAAAATATTAAAATAAAAAGGGTAAGTTTAAATAGTTTGAAAATAATAAATAATATTATTTCAAATAGTAATAAATTGTTTTGAAAGTGATTTTGAATCTTTTGCCTCGATTTCCCAAAATTGGAACATGCTGAGAGCATTACTACATCTCAGTACTCAAGCTCATAGGAGGTGCTTATCTTTCCTTTAACTATCATATTTTTAGGGGTCCCAGATTTTGAGATTAAGAAATACTTGCTCTCAGGTTTATTTAGTTCGACCAAGCATGGATGGATGCCCTCGTGACATGTGTCTCCGATGTCCACTATATTAGTTGTGGCATATGTATGTCGCGTGTCTCTGGAGTATCTGTCTAAGACTAACTGATAATATCAACCTTCGGATTTATTTATTTTAATCATTTCTTGGGCCGGAGCCCTCAAACCTAAAAGGGTCTGATACTAAAGTTCTTCTCTTTCCATTTGTGTGAGATTTGTGTTATTCCAGTTCAAGTGGAAGGATATTAGCAAGGTGTTTTAACGTTGGATTTTGGAAATAGTGTTTCTTGTGTTATGTGCTAACAACGCTTGCCCATTATTGGTTGCGTCGTTTGAGTGGCATATACCGCGGAAGGATCTCCTGATCTTAGCGTTAGATTACCAAATGTAGTGTAGTTAGACAACTTAAAACTTTCTCCTTATGTGAAGGGACATTCTAGTTTAGTCTAATGACATTAAATTGTTTATAAGGAATAAATTAGAATTGTCTTGAATCAAAAGGAAGAATATTCTTGATGGAGACATTACGTTCGTTCGTGGGTTGCTTCTTGTAAAGTGTGTTGACGACGTTCGCCCGTAAGGCTGCGACGGCTGTACGACACTCTGACCTTGGGGGACCTCTGAACTTTATGTGTGTCATCCTAAAGTAGTTAAATAATCTATTTAATCTTCATTGAATCATACAGGAATCTAAACCTTATAAGATTCTAAGTTTTATTTTTCCTTAATAAAACTTGTCATAATTTATCATACTTAAAATTATTCTTTGACTAAGTGTGAAACCACCTTTAACATTACTAAATAGATTCTTAAAAACAATAATGGAACGGAAATTATAATGTTTAGTTTCTTTCATTGTAGATATGTTCCGAATATTTAAGTATATACAATAATCCCTTTTTTTTATACTTCTTTTGAGTCCTCTTTTAAAGAACATCGAGTTTTAGCTAGTGTTGTTTACGCTAAATTCTCCCAGTGTTCTTGGTTTTGAATACTCGATGCTTTTGATTTTTCCCTTAAGATCTTAAATCATAAATGTTTGGCCCAACCTAGCTTAGATACTACTATCCCGTATCTTCTCGGTTCTGGTCATCAAACTTCACTTTTATTTAAGGATTACCTTCAGTAATCTTTTGTCTTACTTACTTCTTTTATGTTCTTCTTCGAAATATGCTGGGTAATCCCATTATAGTTTAGATGCAATTCATTTTATTTAAATGAGTGTTTAGACTGGGGTTACTCTACATAATTCTTGTCCTGCGTGGGTTGGTAACGGAAAAGAGATTTAGCTACGCATCACAAGTGAGAGCTATGAAGGATATACGGAGACCTTGTTGGTGCAATAAAGTCATTCAGTGACTGGGGGGAGGGAAGTTGCCCTTCAAACTCTTTATGTCTCTCGTTATAAAACCGTTATTGATCGAGGCTGGCCATGCAAGCAATAATACTATACCCGTATCTAGTACAGACTTCACACTTGGACGTGTGGAGCTGGCTAATTATTTTCAGTTTAACTTATTTCAAAACAAACTAAGGGATTCGATGATGTCGATCATTGTCTGCCCGGAGGGATTACAGGAAGAGCTCATTTTGTAGGAGTGCCTTGTTTTCCTAAAGGAAGACTGTATGCTTCGTGTGCCTGGCGGGCTCGGTGACCAGCTCTGGTATGGGTGACTAAAAGAAATAGTCAAATACCCTGTAAACCCTGGACGAGTCAGTGATTGTTCCTTAAAGGTGGGCCACGTGGAAGTCGGGTTTTGACGCGGGGCATGAACATACCGGGGGGAGACATCATCACCGTCTGGGTTGTACTGTGGTTAGTTAGTTCCACTCTCCACATACATTAACCCTAGTCTTTACTGTAGTTTAAGTTTTCGATGGGATTTCCGGCTCCGCGAGGATGATCAGAATCCTGACGATCCAGTTGGATTGTTAGGGTAGTTTAGCGTCATGTCATCGTGAACTGGGTGATGATATGCCTCGGACCTAGGACTTAGGGTAGAGGAAGCCTAGGACGAGCTGTTTGGGGCGAAGGTGGTGCTCCAAACCTGGGGATTGTCCCCACATTATTTTTATTACTTCGTTTATATTAACATAGGTTTCTTTTCAGAAACTTTGACGGCTTTAATATTGCATTGTAAGTGAGATGAAACCTTTTCTAAATTGATGAATCTACATGAATTCAGATGAATTACACCAAACAATATGAGACTAAACTTAAATAAATAGTGATCTAATATAAAATAAATAACACAAATTAGACATGTAAAGATTAGGATTATATTCAAATAAAAGTAATAAATTAACAAAGGTGTTGTTTCTTTTTCATTCTTCTATTGCCACTCTCCGCCGAGCAGAATCTGTAAATTACAAAATATTATAAATATATAAAACGGTATGACGTAGGATTCAGAGAAAGATATAATATTCTTAAAAGAGTATTATTCTAGACGATCAACTTTGGCCAAAACTTTCACGTATCTGATTTGAGGATCCTATTGAAAGGGACTTCAGATCTGTACAGTACCTACATCATTTCAGCCAAATTGTAATCCGGCAGAACGAAAGGTAGGCAGATTGCAAAACGGCGACATATTTTAATACGTCGGTGCCAAATAGTAATACGGCGGATTCTTTTAGCGTAGGAATCTTTTTTTTTTTCAACGTAGGAAATCAGAGAAAAGATGTTCGAAAATAGAACACACCGCAAATTTTAAATTTGGAGGACAAGAAGAATAATGTAGCCTATTCAAGAAACGAGACTTAGGAATTACCATTGCGTCACACACAACACAAACTTTTGTCGTTTCACCAGAGCAATCTTAATTGTTTTAAGTAAAAGAAATGTATCTATTCATTTTCATTTTGAAAATGGAATTAAAAACAAATAATTTATGATATTGACGGTTTCAATCCGACCTAATTACTTCAATCAATCATTCAATAGTGTAAGGTTACCCGGAAATCGGGATAGAGTTTCATAAACTTCTCAAGCATAAAGGCCGCCAGTCAAATGAAAGCAGATTATAAGAAAATTGAATTTATTTATAATTTACAATTAAAAGTCATTCAGAAGTACAATTATTCAGTAGTCAATCAATAATTAATTGTAATTTACAAAATTACCTCAAGACTAATCAAGGTATTAGAAGAAGTGATAAGGTATTGGGAGAAAAGTATTTGATCCAACGCAATGGTATTTGTACATTGAAACGAAGAAGAAGAAAACGGTATTCTATCAATAAATAAATTATAAGAGAACTTGACTCAGACTCGTTTTCTTTACTGGGTGCACCCATATTTCCATCGACAGTTCCTGAGGACCTAGAAACTTGTAGCAAGCTTCTCCTACTCGCGAGCGAGCGTCTCTAATCGATTTCACCACACGTTGCTCTGGTTCTAACGCAAAAGTGCTTCGCCGTCCCAAAGGTAACCTACCTATTGCGTACGGCCCCTGTTTGGCTATTTCCTGATGATATCGGCTCCTTTGACGCTACCATTAAGCACATGATCGAGTCGATCATCAACGTCTCACTGAGCATTGAGTAGTGGACACAGGCGGTTCTGCCAATTCGGCACGGGGGTATTGGAGTACGGTGCGTGCGGGATGTGAGCCTCCCGGCTTTCTTGGCGTCGGCCCATGAGGTTGCTTACCTAGTCGCTAACATTCTATCTTTGAACGCTGACAGGGCGAGCATCCCATATGTGGCTGACGCCTTGACAGCCTGGTTGGCTCTCAACTCGGGCGCGGTCGTGCCCCAGAACCCCAAAGTCCAGCGCTCGTGGGATGACGTAGGATGCAAAAAAACTCTCGACAGGCTTGTTGGAAGCGCTACGGGGGCGGATCTGGCGAGACTTCTGGTGGTGTCGTGCTCGGAATCAGGGGCATGGTTGCACGCGCTACCTTCGCCTTACGTAGGCACTTTGCTCGACGGTGACTCATTGCGTGTGTCCGTCGCTCTCCGCCTGGGCTGTGATGTATGCCAACCACATCTATGCATGTGCGGTTCCATGGTAGAGGCGAACGGTCATCACGCTTTGAGTTGCCGTCGATGCACTGGTAGGCACTCGACACACATGGTAAGTGGTCACCACTGCCCATAGCACCCACTGTCTTATTAATGGCATATTTTGACACTAATAAGACAGAAAAGCGCGTTGCTCACTTTGAGAACGAAGATGGTATATCTTGTGTGCCGGTAATTTTACTGGCTAACTTGCCCTTCAAACCGAAACACAGCAATGCAAACACTGCTGCTTCACGGCAGAAAAAGCAAGAAGGTGGTACTGCCCCAGACGGATATTCTACAAAAGCTCTACCACCTTCTAGCATGTTGCTTAGACTACAAAACTAAACAACTTTCAGAGTCAAACAAAAATCACTTTGTGCGACTTCCCCAATTTGGTAAGCACATTGCAGGATGCATCACCTGATTGTCTGAAAAATGACTCCATGCTTCGGAAGGCACGTTAAGCCGTTGGTCCCGACTACTATCTAAGGCAATAGTCGTTAATGACACATGTCAGAGGCCTTTGGCGGATCAACAACACAGACAGCAGGGTTTATGAGGTCGGTCATAGACCTCACAACCAACACGATAGGTATGATAAGATGATCGTCAGTTCATGACGTCAGAATAAATACGTCACATCACAAAGTGGTTAGACTCAGTAACCTTGGAGCGACGAGAATGCGTGACTTTCCACCTTTGAGAACTGTATTATTTCCATGAGTGACCTTGTAATTGCGTGTTTTGACACCAATTTATTTTTATGTAAACGTTTATTTATTAAAACAGATTGGAAACTAGCGTGTAGGGTTAAGGATATTTTACACTTATTTATACTTTTTTTTTATTTTTACATTATCATCATGGGGTGCCAGCCATCTTCGAAATGAAGTTTGGAGGTCAGCAATCGGTATTCGTCGCGGCGTTGCGCCACCCTCTTCAACTCTTTGTAGTAGGGTAGGCAGAGACCACAGCCCTCCACCTGCTACGATCTTGACATAATTCCCTCGCTTCCTCTACATTCATCAACCTACACTTACACATATGCAGGGTAAAGATGTATTCACAATGGAGTTAAAATGCAAGAAAAATTACTTTTTTTTTAAGTTTTTTGGGTAACACACAAAGGGAACAACCGCTTCTTTCGATGGTTTACCTTTAGTTAGTTATTGTGCATTTGACTTTATAATTTTAAGCGACCTGATTGGTTACGGGGCTTGGCTACCAGCGGCGGAAAGCGACGCGTCACTGCATTCTTAAGACGGACGTACTATATTCACTCTCGCCTAGTTTTTTTATTGGCAATGGGCTTACTCTTGGCCTCGATCTAGTCTTAATGACAGAGATGAGGATTTTGTGGATCTCTTTCGTGAACCTTCGTATATTTAAGAAAGATGTTTTTATGCCAATTTATAGTCTACCTTCCTGTCACATTTCATCGATATCTGAACAGTTTTTGAGGATCTGACGAAACATAAAAACTATTAAACCAATTCAAAGGTCATTTGGAAACTGGAAAACTCTAACAATCAGCCTGGCCACTGGCAAAGCCCGATTCAGATTATTTCATTCAATGTAGATTCTTTACAGAATGTCATGTACATGCAAAATACAATGCAAATAGAGCGAATCTACTATCGTTTTAATAATTAAGTTTTTTGTTTGTGGAGAGAAATAAACAATTTTATTATTTATTAAGATAGGGTTATTCCTCGTGTCCGTACTACGTATAAAAAGCATCGGTTATGAATTCATCATTTTCAGTATTATGAACAAAGATGTTTTAGGTTATATAATTGTAATATCATTGATTATGAGTATGTTTTTGTTCCCAAGTATGGAATTATGTTATTTGCTTATAATTGAGTAAACTTAAAAAAAGTTTTGCATCGTGCTATGGCAGCGTAAAAGAAACATGTCCGTAAGGATTGAGGAGCCACTCTCGATTTCAAAACGGCAAGAAACCAAATCGCAAACAAAAGCCGTATCAAAGATTGTGTCTGATTGTCCTCTGGGTTGCAAGGGTCAGATAGCAGTCGCTCTATGTGAAAACCATTGCCCTCGATAGTCACTCTGTTTAGATACCTAACTCCATGTAAAGAGAAACAAAAAAAAATTACTTTAGATTATCGAGGTAGTGTGAGGGTCACGGCCTTATGACCCTGTGATGGGAGTCGAACCCATGTATAAATCGAAATGTATTATCTCGATTTGTTAGTCTTAAATTTTGTTGATCGTCTTTTATTGGACCGATTGATAAAATAATACTTCACAGTTTTGTCTAGCCAAACACTGTGCTGTGCAATACTAATAAACTGGCAAGTTTATTTGTAAATGGCAAATTTTTAGAATAGCTCGGCTTATTAAGTTAATGGCAAGAGTAGATGCTTAATTTTGGACCTGAAGGGTCTCGAATTATTACGAGTTAGGGAGTAGGTAATATGTTGAAAGAAACAATGAGTTTTGTGGTAACAAACGATAAGTATTTTATTTACCACATAAAGCGCCTGCATGTTTATATTTACTCAAAACCAACGAATCCGATACAATATATCATTGTATTAAGGAATAGATAAAGTAAGGCGGGAAAATTACAAGTAATTGAATTTAATATAATATCGATATTCGTTGGATCTTGTTCGCAAAATTAAGCCCAAATTGCAGGAAGTGGAAAGGAACAAGAAAGTAAAACCACTTTGGCGTAGGTATTGACAATAGGCAGTGACATTAAATATAGGTACAATTAAATCATTACAATTTTCGCTTACTTTTATTGTGGCCACAATAACACCTTAAGTTTGCCCTCTCAGATTACGGTTGACACTAGGTTCGACATTGCAATTTATATCAAATGGCGCAAAATATACTAGCCAATCTAATCTCAAATGGCAAACGGTAAATTATATCTATAATTAACAAAATAACATGTTGGTATGCTTATCTGTGAACTAGTCGAATCCACATTTGTACGATGGGGACTTATTTTCCTATATTACACTGGCTCTATATCGTGCCTTTTTGCACATCAATCACAAGCACTTCACTCACTACCCCTCTCGTGAGAGGATGTACACCGAATGACCCGCTGGCCCTCTATACTTCGCCAACGCCGCTGGCGCGAGCGACGCCTTTCCCTTCGTAACGTCATTGGCCCTCCATGCCAAGACACGCGCTTCCTTTATTGGTTGAAAACCCAAATGCGCTGCATTTACGCGCCAAAACTGCCTGACCTGAAACTGTTAGAGTGTGTGTTTAAATGTTCCTATACAGTAGCAAACAGATGCGCTTTAAGTCTTAGACCTAAGGCTCTGCTTTGCTAAACAAGATAGTGGCACTTACGCCTTTTTTATTATATTTGCAATCCAAAGTCAATCCGAACGTTTACCGCGCTCCTTAAAAATATGGTTGGGATGTTATTTTTATTAGCGGCAGGCTTGTCCCATTACATCCCTCTCCCTGTAGATAGTTAGAGAACCTGTTCTTCTAGCTCTCTACACAAATAATAATTTCATAATACTTGCTTCAATCTTACCTTATCACCAACAAACGCAACAACCCTACGTTACTTAACCTTCAGCTAATTTATTCTCCTAACCCCTCTAACAACCTATAACCCTAATCATATCACCTACTTCACCCTAAGACCTATCTATTTATTACAATCTCCTACCTTTCTTGTATACAAATCTACCTGCGTACACATAACCTTATCTTTTTACTATAAATATACACGCCTACATAATATAACCATATCTGCAAATATATCTACCTAGCTAACCTAATTACCTAACTCAACGAACATAAATCCTGCCAATACTACGTGCATAGCCAACTATGTGCATACAATGCCTATCTATATGTACCCAGCCCTTACATAACCTAAAGGTTCGTATATAAATCCTCTATCTGTCTCAACCCTACCTGCTCATGTACTATGTAACTAGCTTCCTTAGCACTGTCATAAATGTGGGCGTTACCTTTTTGTATTGACGCCCCCTTCTCATTCAAACTTACACAGAGTAAATGGTAACTAACCTGTTACCTGATTAAATGGCTACTCTCATTGGTCATAACGACTTTTGAGTCCTTCCCTTTTCACCAGAGTATGAGTGCAGCTATGTATTTATCTGTATATTATATAATAACCTGTTTGTGAGTTTCAGCCCGACTATGAGCAGTCATAACAATGAGCTGCCAGCCCTTTTATCTACCTTTTATTTGTTAAAGATTTCGGCAGCACATCTCGTCTTTGTTAGACAAAATGGCCTACATTGAGATAAGGTAGGCGATATGCGATGTCAACAAAGTTCATTTTATCGCTTAATCGTTATGACAGCTACTTGTGACATGATATGTTTTTTTTTATTATTTAATATTCATGTAAATTATATTCTTTGTTATTGCCACGTTCCATTTCTGATTTAATTAAAATCATAATAATATAGTTATTAGTAACTTAGTAATAATAATTGTTGTGCCCTTCTGGGTCTACATGTGTAACTATGTATATATGATAACACCTTGAATGACCATGTTGAAAGCAATAAATCATCTTATCTTATCTTAATTTAACAGGGCTTTGCTTGGCATTATTTTGAGACGCTTTATGTTCTCATGACTTGAGCATGAACTTCTATCTATAATATGTCAAAATAATCTAGATCCCACAAAATTTTTTGTTTTGGTTGCGGACCTATGACAATCACAATCTTTGATCTTGTCTTTGTCTTCTCAAGGTAAAGTAAATCACCATATATTTTATTTTATACGAAAATTTAATCAAACCTGATTTTTTTTCTCAACCTTAGTATCTCTATCGTTTTCCTTTCACATTTTACTGCTGGCCAAATCTACCTTAATCGTGTCGCACTTCCTTTTACTATCACCGAAATTAATTGTATTCAATAATCTTATTGCTCATTTGCGGCAAATAACGGACCCGTGTGGTTCCGGCAGCGAATAATACCAACTCATCTCTTGCCATGGGTGTCGCAAAAGACGACTAAGGGCTTATGAACAGAAGGACAGGCAGCAGCCTGTTTTTTTTCTCTCTGTGCATCGTACCATCTTACATACTGCGGTCGTCAATAACAGCGATCACCTGCCGCAACGCTTACAAGTGTGGTGACCTTGGTAAATCTCCTCCTAAGTACCACTTGTTTTTGCTGGAGTTCTGGAAGTAGCTCCTTGTACTGAAGTGGGCGTTTCATTGAATATTACGATCGATCATTTCATCACCAAACTCAATTATAGTAGTCCACTCCTGAGCTAAAGTATATACCTATCGATATTCCACTCGCTTCAACAAGCTCGACATTATCTCATTTTCTAATAAAATTATACCAGTTCAGTAATTTTTGAACCACGATGTTCTTGTTTTTAAGACTTAAATTTTTTTCATTTCAATACCATACAACCATAAAATCTACTCTTGTAGCTATCTGCCTTATCTAGCGGTTAACTACTGCCATTGTCTGCCATTAGTACAGCCTGGATTACCAAAATCTAGCCATTCTCTTGGGTGCCTTTTTAAGGTTCCGTATCGCATTATAAACGACATACATACATACATACATAACATCACGCCTTGTTCCCATCAGGGTAGGCAGAGACCACAGTTCTCCACGAAATACAGGAAAACTTGATACTTATCTGCCAATAGCTAATCTTTTAGCTTTAACCTTGTACTAAGATATATCTACTCATACTAAAGAGAAAAAATATATTACCTATCACCCTCATGACCTAACTCGTTACTTATTCGCTCCTTATGCCTAAATACTAGTTAATATGAATTATTGCCATACTGCCATAAAAGTTGTGGCTTTTAAATCAAGCTTCGTTTTTAAAATCTCATTTATCAGTTAATTTAACCTTTACTGACTTATCATTATAAACATTTAATGATATGCAACCTCCTCTGAAATGCGACTCGTTCTTAACCTTTGTAAAGGACTCAAGCTTCGGACTCGAACCGTAAGCGAAGTCATAACAAATCGCTAGTTAATTTTATCAGCCGCTAGAATTTTTTACAAGGAATCATAAAGTTCCCGTTTTTTTATCTTTCGGTAAAGTTTATTACTAACGTCCGGCTGCATGCTTTGTAGCTATTGTTTAAAGACCGTCGGCTTTCTAAATAACTCAATACACTGGGAATACCATTATTCTTGCCAGTTTCAAGAACAAGCAACAAAAAATTAAAACTTACGATATTCAAAGCTCTATTCAGCACATCTGTTTTTACTTTTAAACCGTGGCCTTTCCTGGGTCATCTGCTACCTACTCGGACCCTTGCCGTCAAAAAACTTTCTTTTGTTTCGACCGTTCTTAGAAACAAAACTGCATTTCTTATCGCAGTTTTAAAATTATTCTTAAACTTACTAAGTATTACCTCGTTCACTATTCCAAGCATTCTTAGCCTATAGACGAATACTTTCCTTTTCGTGCTTCGGAAAGCACGTTACCTAAATCAACGATCTCAGACTTTAGTCTTGGCTTGAAAACTCATAACATCTAAGTCATTTCAGCTAAACCTTAATAAGCCACTATCGACCTTTATTAACCTAAGTGATAACTGCCCTACCACCTAAATACCTAATAAATATGCTTTGAGAAATTTCTTAACTTTTTATAAGCTCGTATCGTTGTTCAAAATACGCTTTACACCCCTTACCTACCTACTTTATAACATACACTTACAATACCTTATCTATAAAATCTAGCCTAACTTGAAGACCTGAGTGAGTACTCGTCGTTATCACTATGCAAAACAACCGTAAGTTTATCTTTTTACTCTTATTATTATGCCCCTCTACGAGTATATTCCTTATCAGCTATTGTTAAGTTATCAGAACTTAACACAATAATAATTCCATTACTTGTTTCTTCACTTCAGCAATGACCATACCATAGTAGATCAAAAGCTTTCAGAATAATCGATTCAAGTAGTTTTTGATCAAAGTTTATACAACTTTGAGATCATGAGAGAATCGAACCCTCTATGTTTAAACCAATAAAATTATGGATATGGACGCATTTAGATATGTGGACAGTGCTTACACACTTACTAGCGCTACCATACTGCGAGCCCTTTTTATGCTATCCTGGGTTTAGTACTATTGTACCTCATAGTCTAGTAGGCCTCATTGTCTCATGGCCTTTTCGTAGAACTTGAAACAATACCTATTTGGAACCTCTGGTTATTTATACCTACTTACCTTTTCGGTTCTATCGAAATATTGAACCTAGCCTAACCTTAACGATATTACCTACCTAACAAATTTGTTACGTATCCCTACATTTTCATTGATAGGGTAACCTACTCTCGTCATAAATATTTATATAACCGGCAGCCTGAACCACCTTTGTACTGTTTGTGAAGCAAGCGCCCATGACGTATCCTTTTACGACATATTATATTACTTAATTACAAAGAATCGCAATTTATCAAGAAAATATTTTACTAAAGATCGATAATCATAGCTTTCCTTTCAGCAATGGAGTTTATGTTTGAATCGGGTCGGTGGTCCAAGAGATCTAATAACTATCATAGTAATTTCCACCGTTAAAACAGGCGTGATAGAATAAGAGATCCGAAGCTCTTAGTATGCCTGGATCAGTGTGATTTATTATAAATGTATATCATGTAGCAGTCTCAACTCTGGGTATTGGTTTTTTTTTTGTGAATGTATGATACAGGTAGTCTATTTTGCTTTGAAGACAGGTCAAGTCAGACTTCCACCGAGTTTAGTCAGATCTTAGGCCAAGGCAGGCTTGGCTTAGGCACGACCCGAGGTCAACTTTGGTGGTGAGGTGATAAACAGGTACCGCTTTCATTCTTGGCATGGCTCTACTCTACCATGACAGACACGAGTTAATAACGGTTATGTTGTGTGTATATAGAGGTCAACTTTGGTGGTGATAAATAGGTTCCGCGTTCGTTCTTGGCATGGCTCTACTCTACCATGACAGACACGAGTTACTAGCGGTTATGTGTATTCTATGTAGGTACACATGTGAGCCAGCGTCCCAGCTCTTAGGTTTTGCTTCGTTGTAGGTATTTTTGTGGTGCCTCTTTTTGATATTATATTAATGTATCACAACAAATAGGTTTATCGTAGTCAGACCTGACGAGATCCTCATTACCTTCCAACATATTGGAATATTTTCAATTAATTGTAAAGATTTCACGCTACTTATTTATACCCATAGCATCAACTGCGTACAGTTTTTTTTTTATTAACTTCTACCAGTACTCACGACTTTTGTCATTAATTTAATGATAATAACACCTCAAGACTACAAATACTTCTCTCAACGCTTTAACTTCTCATGAACTATTTCAGGCAATGCCTATACTATAGTTGCCTCGATTCATCTATCGGCAATCTCTAGAGAAATCTACTAAAATGCCATGTGCTTTTTGTCTGATATGATGATGAATGATGAATCTAAGCTAAAGCTATCAAAATGCAATATGCGTTTTGTCTGATATGATGATGAATGATGAATCTAAACTAAAGCTATCAAAATGCAATATGCGTTTTGTCTGATATGATGATGAATAATTTCTTTAAGCTTTCGATGTTTTTAATCCGATCTGATTTCTAAATCTAACAGGAGATGGCCCTTTATTAAATGAGTTTTGATTTCCTTTACCAAGATTGTATATAATTATTTATTTATCTATTTATTATGTTTACTAACTTAGTTAGGGGTTCATAAGCTGTGTTCAGTTCATTTGATCGTTATTTGATAACCCATTTTTCTTTATAAACTGGCCTATTCTTAATTCAATTTTAATACGACATGTTGTTATGACTTAGACAAATATGTCAGAGTAAATAAAATCCATTATTCATTAATAAAACAACTAACATGAAAGTGTCAGAACTATTACAATTACTCGCAATCAGCTATTGTTCAATGTGTGCTTCATTTAGCATTTTACAACAAAAGCGAAGTAACGGAATATTCTATCGACCGTACCTTATGGTGTAGCTGATAAAAGTATACCTGCTGAGCCGATGTTACAGCGTTCAAGCTTTTGTTTTATGAGTAATACGCATTATTATAACCAAGTTTTGGATTTACTTTAGAATTTTTGTTTGAGTATTTTTTTCTTGTAATAAGCTCATTCTGAACGGTAGAAGACTCGCTCTACTTTCATTATATTCTGCATGTTACTACGTTAAATGAGTATTTTGTAAAAAATCTACTTTAAACAAATTGATTTGAATCTGAATTTTGTTATGCATTTTTTTAATGCTATTAGCAATATTAGGATTGGACGTTGGATTGCAATTTAGAACCTGAAAATAGCACACAGTAATATTTCATGCAACAGTATAAGTAAAAGGTGTTTAAAATGGCCATAATAATAACTGTTCTGAAAATGTCATTTGCTATACCAGTATTTCCTCAACAAATTACCTCTCCCAGATATTTAAATTAAATAAGCATCTTTTTATTATTATTTTAAATGCCTTTCTTTGAGTTAAGATTTGTTTTTACAATAGTTTATATTTTAAGCTTCCTCTCCCAGATGTTTTGGACTAAACAAGCACCTTAAATATTTTATCTATAAAAGTTTACGTTGTGTTATTAATTTTAAGTTCTTTCTAGCCGTGTACACTGCGTAGACACGAGATCTAGATTCTGGCTTCACGGCGACCAGATGTGAGGGTCACGGCCTTATGACCCTGTGATGGGAGTCGAACCCATGTATAAATCGAAATGTATTATCTCGATTTGTTAGTCTTAAATTTTGTTGATCGTCTTTTATTGGACCGATTGATAAAATAATACTTCACAGTTTTGTCTAGCCAAACACTGTGCTGTGCAATACTAATAAACTGGCAAGTTTATTTGTAAATGGCAAATTTTTAGAATAGCTCGGCTTATTAAGTTAATGGCAAGAGTAGATGCTTAATTTTGGACCTGAAGGGTCTCGAATTATTACGAGTTAGGGAGTAGGTAATATGTTGAAAGAAACAATGAGTTTTGTGGTAACAAACGATAAGTATTTTATTTACCACATAAAGCGCCTGCATGTTTATATTTACTCAAAACCAACGAATCCGATACAATATATCATTGTATTAAGGAATAGATAAAGTAAGGCGGGAAAATTACAAGTAATTGAATTTAATATAATATCGATATTCGTTGGATCTTGTTCGCAAAATTAAGCCCAAATTGCAGGAAGTGGAAAGGAACAAGAAAGTAAAACCACTTTGGCGTAGGTATTGACAATAGGCAGTGACATTAAATATAGGTACAATTAAATCATTACAATTTTCGCTTACTTTTATTGTGGCCACAATAACACCTTAAGTTTGCCCTCTCAGATTACGGTTGACACTAGGTTCGACATTGCAATTTATATCAAATGGCGCAAAATATACTAGCCAATCTAATCTCAAATGGCAAACGGTAAATTATATCTATAATTAACAAAATAACATGTTGGTATGCTTATCTGTGAACTAGTCGAATCCACATTTGTACGATGGGGACTTATTTTCCTATATTACACTGGCTCTATATCGTGCCTTTTTGCACATCAATCACAAGCACTTCACTCACTACCCCTCTCGTGAGAGGATGTACACCGAATGACCCGCTGGCCCTCTATACTTCGCCAACGCCGCTGGCGCGAGCGACGCCTTTCCCTTCGTAACGTCATTGGCCCTCCATGCCAAGACACGCGCTTCCTTTATTGGTTGAAAACCCAAATGCGCTGCATTTACGCGCCAAAACTGCCTGACCTGAAACTGTTAGAGTGTGTGTTTAAATGTTCCTATACAGTAGCAAACAGATGCGCTTTAAGTCTTAGACCTAAGGCTCTGCTTTGCTAAACAAGATAGTGGCACTTACGCCTTTTTTATTATATTTGCAATCCAAAGTCAATCCGAACGTTTACCGCGCTCCTTAAAAATATGGTTGGGATGTTATTTTTATTAGCGGCAGGCTTGTCCCATTACAGTAGGCCCCGTAGGCGTTGGCAGAGAATTGGCCAACAGTAGCTCAGGGCAGAGACGAATGGCATGGCAGAGGGGAGGCCTTTGCCCAGCAGTGGGACACTACGTAGGCTAGTAACTATAATAGTAATAAGATTATCATGTAAGAGCGTAGCATGTTTTAGCTACGGCGTAGCTTACTTCTTCTACGTCGTAGCCAAACTTATGGAATAAATCCTTTTCATGAAAGGATCATCTCTGTGTAAAACAAAGTATTGTATCATGAGTGTCTAAAAAACCGGCCAAGTGCGAGTCGGACTCACGCACCGAGGGTTCCGCACCACTTAGGCAAAAATTTTCACGCTTGTAAGTGGTCCCGTTTTTACGATAGAGCACTAGAACAAACAATCAACCAAAAATCGCTTAAAAACTCGTTTTAGGTAGGGAAGCCGCCCTTAATAATTGTTATTGTTTGTGGTTATAGCGGCAACATATGTACCACAATCTATGAAAATATCAACTGTCTACCTATAATTTGACCTATAACGGTTCATGAGACATCCCGCTAACAGGTATGGGACCCCAAAAGCATTAATAATTGTAAAAAAATCAAGGCTTAAGTTCCATTACACTCGGTATACCAATAATCTGAACTCCTGGCGTTACAAAACAAACATAGCGTCAGCAAATTCAAACTAATTAGGGGAGTGGACGTGCTTACTGTCCGACTGCTGTGTTTGTTTTGCTGACTGATATTTATTGGACATTCCTTCGAGAAACAAATTTAGCTTCGAATTGACCGAGGACAGTAAGAAACAACTGTCTTTTGAGAATAAAGTAAAGAGGGTTCAGTACCACCACGCAATATTGTTATTATTTAAAATTTCCGTAAATTACTATGCCAATTTTTATGTCTTGATTTTTATTATTTAACTATAGGTATAAGGTGCCCCTTAATAAAGTGGGGATATTTTCAGGGCTGAGAATATAGGTCATACTGATCACGTGCGCAAAATATTAGTAAAAACTGCAGTTTAGTTTAGGAGTTATTAAAGGAAGAAACTCTGTTACCTAATCGTACAAAAACATCATCCTGTTCAGTTGACTAACAACACAAACACCCATATGCGCTATGTTCATTCATCTATCACTCACACTAACACACGCTCTGCGTACAACAAAATGGCGGGCGTGCATGCTTACGCAATCTAGAGTAGTGATAGTGCGTCATGTAAAGGGGGATATCTTTTTGACTAGTTTTTGCATTTTTTTTTGTTAGAAGAATTAAGTTTTATACAAACGTGTAGATTTTTGAAATATGTTTCATAAGTGATCAATATAATATGACTTGTATGTTCAGCCCTAATTACGGGGCACCTTATAAGTTGGCTATCAAAATTGGCCTCTGAAACGGCTTGACCTGCACTGCCTAGCTAGTAAGTATGAAAAAAAAAACACATAAAATAAACGAAAAACACACCACGTTCCACAAACAAAGAGCGCTTCTAATTTCACAAGATTTCATGTATTTTTATCCCAAAGTTTGTTTTTTCTGTTGAGTAAAAGAACATAATGTAATTTTATTTTCTTTAATTTTGCAAAAAAAAAATCAATAAAATTGTTCAACATTCCGCTCTTTTTTTTCTGACATGGAACTTCGGCATTCGGGTGTATTTTTTATGCGCTTGTGCCGTTTTAGAATGTGGAGCTTCTGTGAAGACCTGTAATTGGCTCTGTTTTTACATATTTATGCTATCTATCTTGTTTTGAAGCTGTTGGTTTCTCGACTATTAAATGAATAAAATAAATAAAACTTACATGAGTGAGCTTGTCGGAGCGACACAGAGCGGACGCGTACTCTTTAGTTATCGACGTTTTTTATTTTTATACCAGTGGAGTGATTCGACATTGTAGTGATATTTATTACTCTTTGTAAAGATCTTATAAACTTTACCAGAAAGTGTTATCCATTTTTCAATTAGACAACGTAATTACAAACTATAACTAAAATTATTGCAAAAGTGAATATTCAACTGTCATAATCCCTGACCTACCTCAAACAAGATTGCTTGCCAGTGCGCACAGTGCGTGCCAGTCGCTGCTACCGGACTTTGCCGAACACACCCGAAGAGGTCCGAGCGCCGGAACTCTGTACGTCTCTTTCTGCCGCCCAGCCTACACGAGTGCAAACGAAGAGAGCCCGATACGACCTTTATTTACGCACGGTTATTTGCGCGTCTTATCTTCAACGCGAACGTTGCATGACTCATATTTAGCGCTCAAATTTACTATCATATTCATCTCTCTCAAAATTGATATCGATCAAATGCTTTAATAATGGCTTCATGCGACGCTTGTAGAAGGCAACTGGCTACTTTTGATACTTTCTTAATGTGTGTATTATGTAAGAAACACCATCATATTGGGTGCGTTAACATGACGAGCGCTTACTACCGCGAAAATGAATCTCAGCTCAAATCATCTTGGAAGTGCTCCCTCTGCATGAATGTCAATACCCGACGCCAAAAAAGAGATGATAATACGCCAGTCCGTACAAATAATTACGACGTGAAACTTATGAATATGTCATGCGACGACAATAACACCTCATCGTATAACATCTCTGAACAGGCGGGGATATCAAATGATTGCACACAACCTGAGGTTCATGCGACGCAGGCTGTAGCTACCTTTTCTTTAGACCAGCTTGCCAGTCTTCTCGACTCCAAGCTCGATGCAAAATTAAATACAAATAAAGCGGAAATTTTAAGCAAGCTGGATGACACTAAATCTGAAATTATGCGCGAGGTCAAAAATGATATGCTTGTTGCTATGGACTCTTTCAAGTCTCAATTCGTAGCCACGACCGAATTACTGGCTGCTGATGTTGCCATGCTAACGAATAACCTGGAGGTTCTTGAAGATAAAGTGAAGAATCTTGAAAGTGAAAATATAAATTTGAAGTCCATAATAACCACTAACGGCTCTAACCCTCAGAAGGAATCTAATCTTGAAGAAACTATCCTGCTGCTGCGTGAAGAACTCAATGAGCGTGATAGAACCGCTCTACTGAATGACGTAGAAGTTTCTGGTATCCCCGAGTACCAAGGGGAGTCTACAGTGCATATTATTACTACCGTCGCATACAAGCTTGGGATGAAGCTCAGTGAACACGATATTGTAAGCGCGGTACGTGTTGGCTCTAAGCGAGGAGAATCAGACACTGGATCTGATAATGCTGATGGCTTAACGGGGAGAGGATCCACGCGTCCCCGCCCTATTGTGGTGCGCCTTGCACGTCGCGCCCTTCGCGATGATTTTCTTAAGCAAGCGCGCGTGCGTCGCGGAGAAACTACTACTGCTGGTTTGGGCCTACCTGCTCACACCCCACGCAAATTTTACGTGAATGAAAGGCTTACAAAAGCTAACAGAATACTTCTTGCTAGAACATTCGAGGCCTCGAAAAATGCAAAACCCAGTAAATGGAAATATGTATGGAGTAAGGACGGAAGAGTCCTGGCTAGACGCACAGCTGAATCTGCAGTGAATTATATTCGAGAGCAGCGGGACATCGATCGTCTTTTCTCCACGGCAGATCGGGATACTAATAATCAGTTATAATATCTGCTATTAATTTGCACCTTCTATGTTATGTTTTCTATGTATTCTTTGCATGCAATTGTTACTTATTACTACGGATGGGTCAGCTATGTCGTCTATATAAAATTTACTCTATTACACTAAAAATATCACTGAAACTAGTTTTTATATATACTTACTACTCAATCATATTTATACAAGCCACACTCACACCTACAACCTTTTTTAAAATGTTTTATTGTGGGACAACTATTAACTTTGCTCATGCTCAAGACATACCACTATACTATTTAAATAATGGTTAATACAAAAAATTTAAGTATAAGTCTGTTTAACGCCGGCTCTTTAGGTTCAAGACATGACAAGTTGTTGGTGGCCGTAAACCGATTATCCCCTGACATACTGACCATAAACGAAACTTGGCTGCAGAATGGTCAAGAAGGTCGTGCTCCTGCGCTCCCCGGATATAGACTACGGCATATACCCCGGCCGCCTGATCTTGTACGGCGGCGCGGAGGAGGGGTCGGGTTTTACATTAAACAAGGCCTAAACGTTCGTACCTGCCCACACCCTTTGCCTGCTAGTCATATTGATCAAATGTGGATCTCGTTGCGCATAAATTCTATTCGCTTACTAATCGGCACAGCATATCGTCCCCCGTGGCTTCGAGTAGAGAGCTTCCTCGATGCAATTACTGAATCTTTGGCTTCTTTTGTAAATTTTGATCGAATATTTCTTGTAGGCGATTTCAACATAAATTTACTTGACAAAACTACTAACAATTACAAACAGTTGGATGATTTTTTGCGTTATTCTAACCTGACTAACTATGTGACACAACCCACCCACTTCACATCTCATAGTGAATCTCTTATTGATTTGGCGTGTGCTGATGCCTCAATTTCAAAGGTGGATGTAGATTACATCCCAGAGCTTGGATCCCACGCAATCGTAACAACTTATTTAAAAATTAAAAGAAATAAACTCCCACTTAAAACCATCCAATTTAGACCTATTAAAGATATAAATTTAGAAGCATTCGATAAAGACCTTCGTAACAGTAGACTGGAAGAGATCTTATCTCTTCTTAGCGTGGATGATATGGTATATACTTTTACTAGCCGAGTGTCAGACCTATTCGATCTTCATGCGCCAACTAGGACCATCTCCATCCGTGATCGTCAAACACCTTGGATAACGAGTAACGTACAATACCTAATGCAGCAACGAGACCAAGCAAGAGCAATATACCATTCGACAACCAAAGATGAGGACAAAAGCTATTATAAAGACTTAAAAACAACTGCTAATATTTGCCTTTTTACAGAACGAAGCGCGTATTTTCAACAGCACATAAATGCCAACATTAAGAAGCCCAAGGTTCTTTGGAAAAACCTTAAGTCTACAGTACTACCGGATACTAAGAAAGTCCAAGAATTACCTTCACATCTTCTCGATCCTAACGCTATAACACACTTCCTCAATGTGCCGAGTAGTAATCATGTATCTATCTCTGATTTAACTTACCTCGAATGGAACAGGAGTATCTCTAGTACGTTCAGACTGTCACCGGTGTCGGAGAGCGTTGTAGGCAGAATTATACTCAATATGAAGTCAAACGCTGACGGAGTAGATCGCTTAAACAGAGACATGATATTATTAACGCTACCTCAAAGTCTGTCAATCATCACTGCTATAGTTAACAAATCCATATCCTCGAACTCGTTTCCTACCTTATGGAAAACAGCTATTATTCGACCGATACCTAAGAATAACAACCCTAATGAGATAAAAGATCTTCGACCTATTAGTTTGCTCACTTTTCTGTCTAAGATTTTAGAAAAAGTGGTCTATGACCAGATGTTAAACTACTGCGAATCAAACAACATCCTTCCTGACTTACAATCGGGCTTCAGGAAGGGTCGCAGTACGACAACTGCGTTAACGGAAGTTGTTAACAATGCACTTTCAAATCAAGATGCCGGTAACGCTACTATACTGGTCCTGCTAGATTATTCGCGACCCTTCGACTCTATAAATATACCCTTATTACTATCAAAATTAGCGTTTTACGGCTTTGACATATCAGCAATTAAATGGTTTGATTCATATTTAAGTGGTCGTTCTCAGCAAGTAGAGATCAAAACATCAAGTGGTTCTACCCTAGTATCTCAAAAATACCCTGTAAATAGAGGTGTACCCCAGGGCTCCATCCTCGGCCCTCTGTTGTTTATCCTTTACACCGCTGACTTACCTAAATCTATTCTAAATTGTAACTATCACTTGTACGCGGATGACCTCCAGATATACCTACCTATCAAAAAGTCTAATGCCGCTAGCGATTTTGAAGCTCTTAATCAGGATCTCGATCGTGTTGCACGTTGGTCGGAGAAAAATGACTTGCTACTAAACCCTTCTAAAACCAAGTATCTAATCCTTGGCACTTCTAAACAAATAGAAAACACCATAGCACATAACCCTAAAATTACTATGCTCGGATCGGACATCGATCGTGTAAAGGAGGCAAAGAACCTGGGCATCTTAATGGAACCATCCATTTACGATTTGAGAATTTCGTTCTGGAGACAGCTCGCAATTGCTTCTACAGACTTAAGGTGATTTATAGAATTAGAGACTATATAAACTTGGATTTGCGTGTCTTACTTTGCGAAACATTAATTCTGTCTAAGCTCAATTATTGCATCACCGTGTATGGTCCTTGTCTGCATGCTAGATCTCATAAGTTGATTCAACGAATACAAAACGCCTGTGCCAGATTTTGTTTTAAAATCCCTCCCCGCAATCATGTCACGCCTTATCTAAACTCGTCAAAAATATTAAAAATGAAAGAACGGCTACAGCTTTACACCGCAACTTTATTATTCGGAGTTATTAAAAACAAAAGTCCAGGGCCCTGAGTCAAGTGGCTTTCTACAATCGCAAACGCTATAGAATAGAATAAAAATGTATGGCATTGACATTAGCTGTCACGCAACATTTCGATCGCTAATGTCATTCCCGTACATTTTCATTCTATTCTACTAGCGTTTGCGATTGTAGAAAGCATCTTGACTCAGGGCCCTGAGCATCTATATAAAAAACTTAATTGGAGAACAACTCGAAATTCTAACATAGATTATCTTAGACCCTGTGTCCCTCCCCTTCTTATACCTAACCACAGAACAACTGCGTTCCGCGGCAGTTTCAGATATAATGCGGCAAAAATCTGGAATAACATACCTCCTCCTATAAGAAACACGAAATCAATTAAACATTTTAAAACTTTATTAAAAAATTACCTTTTAGATCAATCTTCCAAATGAGCACATTATATCTGTGACTTTTCCGGGTATCGTATTGTAAATTGTGTTAGTTACTTTTAAAATCACTACACCGTTATCCTACTCTGCTGATCCTTCCCCCCCCCCCTTACTCGCACACTAACCCCCCCCCCCCCCCACACACACACACACACACACATACATGCACACACTACTTTTTATTCGCACTTTACGTCTTCTTACAAATTCTTTAATTTATCGATCCTTTTCTGTGTCGCTTACGTCGACTCACTTAGGTTTCTGGCAGAATCACCAGCGTCGTAGCTTGCTGCGACAACATGCTGAGCCAGCGCCTTTTCACTGTCGCACATAATACACATCACGACATAGTTGCCTCATATTTATTTTTGTAAACTCTTGTCTATAAATAATGTTCATGGTAGCTAATCGTTTTATGTATTGTGAATTACAATGAATAAATGGTATTTCTATTCTATTCTATACATGAATATTGTATTTTGATAAAGTTACATATAATAAGTGTTCTGCGCAATTAAGTATGCTGAAGAAATAAAATCTTGTCTAATAAGTCGTGTTTTGTTTCTCAAAATTATGTTAGGTTAAACACTTATCTTTTGTTAAAACAATTGCGTCTTTTAGAAGAGTTGCCCACAAAATAGAGACCAAATCATAGAACACCAACTAAAATACCAAGGGAAATACACCGCACTACTTTTGGTAATGGGCTTGGTTCATGTCTAAAAACACATTATTATTCTAGTCTTTATAATAGCGTGTGCGAGAGAAGTCTGTCAAGATTGTAACAGGTAGAACGATAGTGTCTGCTTAATACGAATCAAAAGAGCTGTAATTAAATATCATAATATCGTTTAATTACAAGCTTTTGAAAGTACATAGGTTAGGGTAAGTAAATTAGAAGAAAGAATAATTTGGCTAAAATAAGTCTACCTCATAGTTTCTTGATGGTGTCGTAGAACGCGACTCAATGAGAATAACTTGAATCCCCAATACTGCAGATGCTACGAGAAACCTCACAAAATTAAAGTAGGTAACAAGATCCAAATGTCGAAATCTCGCCTGTGCATTTGCTAATGTGTCGCGAGCCCTCCACCCGCCGCACCGCACCCCGCGGATTTCCAGTATTAGTCGAGTGGCCACGAGCCCATGCGCATCGTGCATCATAGGCGGCTGAAATAACATAAATATAGTACTTATAGGCAACTAGTTACATATAGGTATGAAAAAAGTGTTATTGGAAACCAGTTATGTAGAAGTACAAAAAAATATTTTTAGGAAACCAGTTTCCAAACTCCGGTTTCCTTAGCGGCTGAAGCCATTTGTTTGGGAGTGCTTTTCCCATCGCTTTCTCTGGATTATCTTTCGTGTGTATTAAGAACCTTCTGAAAACCGGTACAAACACTGTGCTTTAATTGTGGCGTCGTTTTCCCCTACCAAAACCGGCAACTGGACTCCTCGTCTGGAGTGGTCTTCACGTGGCCATTGATGGCTGAACAGGTGAGATTTCGGCTTTACCATCTGTAGGTACTGTTCATTCAAACAGTTGGTATTCTATTGTCACCAGCTTTTATAATTACATGGGTTAGGGTAAGTTTGTTAGAAAGATTAATTGGGCTAGAATAAATCTACCCTATATTTTCTTGTTGGTGTCGTAGGACGCGGCTCAAAAAGCATTGAATTCCTAATACTTCAGCTGCTATTATAAACTATACGTCAACGTCGAAGGAAGTTAAGACATGACGTCGATGTCGCTAGCCTAGAATAAAATGTATAGTCGGTATTCTACGCTTGAATGTGTATTCTATGTAGGTGTCTATCGATAATTACGTTTTCAGTTCCTCCACTGAAATGTTTTAATTAAAATACTTGGCTGGGGTTATTACTCTCATTCGACTCTTAATAAAGCTAGGGTTGGATAATTTGTTTGTTGTTGATGTTTAAATCTAGAAAGAGCATGAAATCTAGATAAATTACAGGGCTTTATTTAAAAACAACGCTAAGTGCGAGTTGGACTTGCGAACCGAGGGTTTCGTACCATTTAGGTAAAAATACCGTCCTAGTCTAATTCAGGGAAGCGCAGTCACGCAAAAGTGTATTTAAAGCGCGGGAGACCGGCTCGCACCTAACCTTTTTTTTTGTATTTATTGTTATTTCATAGCTTATACAGCGTGAATTTGTGTTGGTTTCGCACCCGAAGCCCAGTGATTCTGCTCATGAAAACAAGCAACTTTCCCGAAGAAAAAAATTTTAATTTGAAAAAAATTTTTCACCTCCCCATACAAAATGAGTCGATCACGTGAACACTTTACTATGGAGAGGCGAAAAAAAATTTTCGAGTAAAAAATTTTTTTCTTCGGTAAAGTTGCTTGTTATCATGAGTAGAATCACTGGGCTTCGTGTTCGAAACCACTACAAATTCACGCTGTATACACTATAAAGATGTCAATTTTCACGCTTAGTGTTCCCGTTTTTACGATAGAGCTAAAACAAAAAACACCAATACCTACGCATGTTTCTTGTATGGGGACCCACTTAATTTTTCACTTTTATTTGTTTTTAAGTAATCCGCCATAAAGACATATACGCTGTAAAAACTCCAACCATATAATATAGCTACTACGGTACAAAATAAATAAATAAATAATTATGAATTATGAAAAGATAGAGCACTCAGACAGACAGACCGGCAGACGATATAAGCTTAGTTATAGGGTCCCGTTGTCACCCTCTGGGTACGAAACTCTAAAAAAACGATGGTGCCTTTCCTCTGGTTAAAGATCCCTTAGGCGCTTTTTACGACACCTATGTATGAGACGGATTTGTGCTGTACTATTCTAAGCTGGCACCACCCTACCACGGAAAATATCATTCCTATAATCAAAATAACTTTCTTAATTTATGCGCAAAAACCTTCCGATTGCAAACGCCTTTTTCTGCAAGACACATTCTACATAGAACCACAGATTAAATGTTAATAAACTAACGTTTAATAGAACTGCCAACACATAACAATTCTGGTTTCACTCAAAGAAGAAAAACAATTTTACCTCCTATTTCAAGCTCAGAAAAAATATTTATCGGTCGATATCTGTGTGCAAAAATCACTTTTGGTCGCTAGCGTGGAAAAGGTTTGTGAAATTAAAACGTGACAATACTGAAAATGAATTATGGTTATAAGGTAATGGCGCTATTTTAAACATTTTCCTTGCTGTAGTGCTGTGGACAATTGTGTTTCGCTCGGCGGCGAAGTAATTTAGCATTTCGTGCCTTGTATTGAAACACTTGTGACGCTCAGGATTCTTCATTCGAACCACTTGCTTTGCTTGTGGATCAATCCTAGACTCCTTCGCTTGCTCGTGTTTCAATACAAGGCACTCGCGCCAAATAACAACTTTGCTATGTTGCATAACAAATAACTATTATTTATCTTGTAGTGTTTGTGTCCCGAGGGGCTTTGAATTATTTGCCACATAAATAATACAACTCCTATATCACTGAGGTAACTGGTTTATTCGTGTAACTTACTAAATATAACATTGTACATGAGAGACGGCTGACATACGACTGAGCCTGCCGTCCACTTGCGAATGGTATTTATTGACCCAGGGTGCGTGGGGTGAATCAGAATGAAGCTAGCGTTGTACAACGTCAATCAACATTAAGTCTATACTCATGACTGTGAGAAAGGTTAATATTCCATATTCATATAAATCCATTAACTTACAAATTATGATCCCAATACATACACTACACATCTCACACAATTTCCACTTAAGGCACAGCAAGGTTTGTGTGATGATAAAGAATCTCGATGTGATATTGATAAATTTTACCATATCTACAAAATTTTTTTGCATAGACGGAAATAACCTGAGGATAATAAAACAAAAATTCAAAATAAACAGACTCAGTAAAATCGTATTTTACTTCCGGCTGTATAAAAAGTAACACCGGAAGAGTTAAGGTCTACTCCAGTTAATACAGATTATAAAATGCTTTTTTAGATGTTACAGACTATAAAATATACAGGGTGGGAAGTGGGAAGAATAATATTTTGGAAAAGTGAAAAAAATCACAGTAGTGGCATATTACCTACATGATGAAATAACCTGAGGATAATAAAACAAAAATTCAAAATAAACAGACTCAGTAAAATCGTATTTTACTTCCGGCTGTATAAAAAGTAACACCGGAAGAGTTAAGGTCTACTCCAGTTAATACAGATTATAAAATGCTTTTTTAGATGTTACAGACTATAAAATATACAGGGTGGGAAGTGGGAAGAATAATATTTTGGAAAAGTGAAAAAAATCACAGTAGTGGCATATTACCTACATGATGAAATTAAAAAAAACTATCACAGCTAAGTAGGCTTCACAGGTTAATAAGCTATAGCCGAAAAACTGTAAATTATAAAAATAGCAATAATAATCAGGCGCTAGGACCTCGTCGAGCATTAGGAGGTAAAATGTTTATACTATGAACGTTATGAAATATTTAATCAAAACCTGCTTTGCAATAAAAGCTCCTAAAAAAACTACGGAACCCTATACCGCGCCTGGCTTGACAAGCACTTGGCCGGGTTTTTTAATTTTTACAACACGCCAGTCAAGAATTGCGGTTAGTTTTTCTACTCCATACCAGATGGCGCTGTATGGTTCGGTCGCCTAGGTACTTTGTATGAAACGATCAAATGCGGACGGCATGCGTACCAGGTCTTCACGCGGACGTAAATCCTGATGTTAGGAGGAGCGCCTTTATTGATACAGAACCCTAAAAACTGTCTTATCGTATTTTTCCACCCTGTACGAGTATAACTTTTTTATCGCTGAAACCATTTAAGATATAACTTTATAGGTAAACAGAGGCTGCAAACTTTTTACTGTTGTATAAATTTGGGCCAAGTTTGTTTTACAGGCAATTTTGAGTTTTTTATAAGCCAAGTGTCAACGCGTTATATTTTATGAAAGAGTTCAAAAAATAAAATATTTCGTTTAGAAAAGTTACTATTTATGAGTACGGGAGTAGACTGTAAAAATTATAAGCCTTTTAGATAAATATTACTTAATGTTTTGTTTTGAAAAAATAAGCATAGTAGTTGTTAAGATAAAATTTAAGAGCTGGTTCTGCCGATGAAACTGAACAACTTTTCCCAAGGAACATAGATCGAAATACGAAAACAAAAATTTTGACTTCCCATGCAAACTGCGTCAGCTGTACGCACATTTTATATGGGAAATCAAAACTTTCTTTTTTCGTATTTCTACCCTATGTTTCTTGAGAAAAGTTGTTTAGTTTCATGGGCAGAACCATGAAAAAGGTGATAGAAAATAACGCTATCTTACACATTTATTCTCATAGAAACTATCCGGGTATAAAAACTGATTCATAGCGGCGAGTCGGCGATCAGTTTTTGTCCGGGTGATGAATTGGCCCGGATCGGGCGGAATAACCGGGCAGACTGACGTACGTGATAAGGAAATATTGAGGCGGTAAGTGGTTAATCTTGGGAATTAGTTAAGTTTGTTATAGTTATCAAGATTTGAGTTACGACCTAGTTACGATTATTAAGGGTCACAGAATAAAATAATAGTAGGTATCATACTATCATATAGGGTAAGGGAGCCAAATTACCGGCACATGAGACATACTCGTAGTTCTCAAAGTGAGCAACGCGCTTTGCTGTCTTATTAGTGTCAAAATATGCCATTAATTAGACAGTGGGTGCTATGGGTGGTGGTGACCACTTACCATCAGGCCCACCTGCTCGTTTGCTCACTTGTAAAAAAATAAAAAAATAATTGTAATCGGTTTCTTGAAAACGGCTCTAACGATTTCGATGAAATTTACTATACGGGGGTTTTTGGGGGCAAAAAATCGATCTAGCTGGGTCTCATATCTGGGAATATTTGTTTTCCCCGTGTTTTTCAGAATTTTGTAAATTCCGCGCTTTAGACAGAAACTTACAGCGCCATCTGTTGGCGAGTAGCATAACTTGCTCACTCGATGATATTTTTATGTTGAAGCGGTTATTATATAGCGAAGCTCGGTCGCCCAGGTACTTATTACTTTGATACGCGTCCCTCATACACGTCACGTGTGTTGCCGGCAAAGAATAGTACCATCCCATACAATCCCGTGGGTGTCGTAAAAGGCGACTAAGGAATATAGTCTAAACCCATTTACAGGCTCTACTTAGTTTAGGATCAGATGACCTTGTGTGAAAAAAAGTTACCTATACAGGGTGTATGGGACGATGTACCGAAAACTGAAAAGGCGAGTTCAGTCAACGAAACTGAACAACTTTCCCAAAGAAACATTTTTGGGAAATGAAAAAAAAAATTACCTCTCCACACAAATAACTCACTCTAATATATAAATATCAGTTTGATGGAGAGGTAATTTTTCTTTGAGAAAGTTGTTCAGTTTCGTTGTCTGAGCACACCCTTTCAGTTTACGGTAGATCGTCCCTAACACCACGTATTATGTCCCTATCTGCGATAGAATACGTCAAAATTAGTTTACAAGGACACTAACCGGGGGCGCTTCAAATTGCTACACAAATGTTGAAATTTGCTAAAATTAAAATATAATCCACATTATTATTACTTTTATCTACACTCATGTCGTAAACTTTGAAATATGATTCAAAAAGTTAATACGTAAGGCTGTATATTACACAGAGTATCTACAAAAAATTAAAAAGTTACCATTACGTAACGATTTTTGTATGAAAATTTTGCAAAGGTGTTACGTAATTTAATTTATCTACACTCATGTCGTAAACTTTGATATATGATTCAAAAAGTTGATACGTAAGGCTGTATATTACGCAGAGTATATATAAAAAATTAAAAAGTTACCATTACGTAACGATTTTTGTATGAAAATTTTGCAAAGGTGTTACGTAATTTAATTTTTTAATCATTACATAACACTTGGATACAATTCTCCTTGAATCTAAACTTTTTTAAGAAGACTGAATAGAAGGTCTTTTAGAGAGCCCGTTAGTAATATATCAGTTTTTCTTAGTAGCAGTCAAATATTAGTAGCATATTACAAAGTGTACCATATAAACAACCTATTATTTTGGAGCAGTTAGAGTAACAGTTACTATAGTTACAATTATTTCATCTGTGGCTCAAAATATGCGCGCGCAGCCTGAAATTAGAAAGGACTTGGAAATAGATATTAGATTTGCCGCTATTTTCAAACATTTACCTTTTTCAAGTATTTTGTGCCCGTCAAAGTAATGTGAAAGTTTATTGAAAAAGTAGATAAAGTGGTGCAGTCAGGATACTGCACTCACACCAGAAGATACTCAATAACTTATGATCTTCTCTCATATTAGTCTAGGACATTTTGCGACATAACCTACAATGAATTGGGAAAGAATGAAAATCTAAAAGAAAACCATGTTAAGAAAATGTTCTGCTTGTATATTTCAAAGAAGACCTAGCGGATATATTAAGGCGGCTTCTATAGACTTA
Organism: Athrips mouffetella; assembly: GCA_947532105.1. Lineage (NCBI taxonomy): Eukaryota > Metazoa > Arthropoda > Insecta > Lepidoptera > Gelechiidae > Athrips > Athrips mouffetella. The sequence continues at coordinate 1,815,527 of OX383968.1, read as the reverse complement.
TATCATAACTGTAGTATACATAATATAAGTTGCCTTTGTTGTTTACTTACTTTTGTTTAATTTTTATAAGTAAGTATCTACCTATTGTATGAGTGAAGATAAAGTAGTATACGCAACTGCATATAATATGGTATTAAAACACTCGTTTGATGCTATTATCACACTCGGCTGCGCCTCGTGTGATAAACCCAAACTCGTGTTTTAATACCCAGTTTTATATGACAGTTGCATAAACTACTATTTTTAATCATTACATAACACTTGGATACAATTCTCCTTGAATCTAAACTTTTTTTAAGAAAACTGAATAAAAGGTCTTTTAGAGAGCCCGTTAGTAATGTATCAGTTTTTCTTAGTAGCTGTCAAATATCAGTAGCATATTACAAAGTGTACCATATAAACAACCTATTATTTTGGAGCAGTTAGAGTAACACTTACTATAGTTACAATTATTTCATCTGTGGCTGAAAATATGCGCGCGCAGCATGAAATTAGAAAGGACTTGGAAATAGATATAAGATTTGCCGGATTTGCCGCTATTTTCAAACATTTACCTTTTTCAAGTATTTTGTGCCCGTGAAAGTAATGTGAAAGTTTATTGAAAAAGTAGATAAAGTGGTGCAGTCAGGATACTGCAGTCACACCATAAGATACTCAATAACTTATGATGTTCTCTCATATTAGTCTAGGACATTTTACGACATAACCTACAATGAATTAGGAATGAATGAAAATCGAAAAGAAAACCATGTCTTGTTAAGAAAATGTTCTGCTTGTATATTTCAAAGAAGACCTAGCATATATATTAAGGCGCCTTCTTTTGACTTATATTCGAACTGTAATATACGTACATTATATAAGTTGCCTTTGTTGTTTACTTACTTTTGTTTGATTTTTATAAGTAAGTACCTACCTATTGTATGAGTGAATATAAAGTAGTATACGCAACTGCATATAATATGGTATTATATGACAGTTGCATAAACTACTATTATTTCAGAACTTGAGGCAATTTTTTCACAAAACGCCTTACACAACTCGTCACGTGACCAAGGAAGCCCCACGTAAAAGTAATTTGATTGGAAAAGAACGAAATAAATCCTATTAATCAATATAATTATGAAGTACAAAATTAAATATTACATGACCGCCCCAAAGCGATAGCATTTTTAGGTTTCCGAACAAAAAATGGTAAAAAAGGAACCCTGGTGGTATGGTGTGACTTTGTCTGTCTGTCTGCCTGTCATAGCTGTATATCTTAACAACCACTCATGTTATCGACTTGAAATTTGAAATAGTACCTATAAGATTGCCAAACGTAATTGCAAATAAAAGAACTAAAAAATATATTTTTTGTGTAAAGGGAACCCGCTGACAGACAGACGGACGAACAGACATCGGGGGCATATCAATACGGTCTCGTTTTTTACCCTTTGGGTACGGAACCCTAAAAGTCGAAGTGACAAGGATAAAGAAGATAATTGACCTGCTTTTAGGACCCTGCATTGCGCTATTAGTCCCTGTTATGAACCTTCAATTTGCCTGAAGGATAAAAAAAGGCAGCAAAAATCCCAGTTACGTAAAAGCGAGTTACCTTTCATTAACGCGACGTAGATTTTTCCACACGTCTCGCGTAACTCAATCATTATTACCTTTGAAAGGGAAGGGAGGTGTTAATTTACGCCAGGGGCTCTCAATCTTTAGTTTAGTGACCCCCTTTTACTAACCCCCCTTTAAATTATGACTTGAAAAATCTGCAACTTGAAGCAGCCTAGTTGTATTTATGCTAAGTAATAATGGGTTACATGACTGCATCACTGATGGATAACCGCTAGTAGGGATCATCATCGTGTCGTGTGGGTAGTAAGATTGATAACCAACCTGACAAACCCTGTTGTCAGAGTTGTTGAGCCGTCAAAGGCCTCTGACATGACTCATTATCGACTACTTCCGTAGATATCAACCGGGACCAACGGCTTTACGTGCCTTCCGAAGCAAGGAACCATCTTACTTTTCGGACAATCAGGTGATTCATCCTGCAGTGTCCTAACCAAACTGGGAAAGTCTCACAATGTCACACAACTAAATGTATAAAATTTGCACTACCAAAGGTAAGGTCTACTTCACATAACATAGTATTGAATAATGAACCATTAGATTTTGTAAATAGTACAGTTTTCTTAGGGTTAACACTAGACTCTAAACTTCAATGGGGCCCTCATATAACGGCTCTTTCTGGTCGATTGAGCTCGGCTGCATATGCTGTTAGAAAAATCAGACAACTTACTGATGTAGCTACTGCAAGGCTGGTTTACTTTAGCTACTTCCATAGCATTATGTCTTATGGCATACTGCTTTGGGGCCGAGCAGCTGATATACGTGGGACACTCAGAAATATTTGCGACACTAAAAAAAATTGTTCTACAGGTACATATATTTTTATTAAATCTTTTCAAAGTACTCTCCACCAGCCTCTATACAAAGATTCATGCGTCTGAACCAGTTTTCAAAACACTTTTTCCAGTCCGCCGTAGACACCTCGTTTACAGCCTGCTCGAACGCAGCCAGCGCATCTTCCGGCGACGAAAATTGTATCCCCTTGAGCTGATTTTTTATTTTTGGAAATAAAAAGAAGTGACACGGTGCTAGATCAGGGCTGTAAGGAGGGTGACCCAGGAGTTTGACTGGTGTGCTGTCCAGGAAGTCCCTCGTTTTGAGCGCGGTGTGTGCAGGCGCATTGTCGTGGTGGAGCAGTAGTCCGCGGAGCCCTGTGTTTGGTCGCTTGTTGCTCACAACAGAAAAAACTTCTGGTAAACATTTGGTAGTATACCATTCGGCGTTGATGCTTCTTTGATCTCGTAAGGGAATTGAGGCCAAGTGGCCAGTCAAATTAAAAAAGCTGGCGATCAAAATCTTCCCCCCGCTTCGAGATCGCTTCACTTTGGTAGGCGTTGGTTCATTTTGAAACACCCAAACTGTCGACTGGCGCTTGGTTTCTGGATCGTATTGATAAATCCAGGACTCATCACCTGTTACGATGTCGTAAACACGCCGAGACGAGCCTGCTTCAAATTTGTTCAGCATATCACGGCACCATTCCACCTGGGCCTGCTTCTGAGCGTCGGTGAGGTAGTGCGGCACCCAGCGCGATACTATCCTCCTCACGCGAAGATGCCCGTGTAGAATCTCGTGAACGCTTCCCGATCCAATCTTTAATATGTGCTGAATCTCCTGATATGTAATTCGCCTATTATCTTGGATTAAATTTTTCACTGCTAGCACGTTTTCTTCCGTAATAGCCGTCAAAGGGCGACCGCTTCTTTCTTCATCCCCCAAGGTTGGTCGACCGCGCCTAAATTCGTTATACCAACGATACACGGTTGCCTTGGAGGGGCCTTCATCCATAAATGCCATTTGAAGTCTATCGAACGATTCATCCGGTTTCAGGCGACACTTGAAATCGTAAAAAATCATAGCTCTAAAATGTTCCCGGCGCAGATCCATTTTTCAGTAAGACACGATACTTTGAATTGGCTCGCAAAAAATGTGGAGGGAAATTTTAAAAATGGAACACACATATTTTTACTTACAAGTAATCATATTTTCGAAAAAGATTCTGACCGGCTAGTCTCCCATATATAAAAACTATTTTTCGCAATACTTTCTGAGTGGCCTGGTACATTCAATATTTGTTTTACAAAAGAGGGCTATAAGATGAATTTATTGCCTGAAGACTCGTGATTCCCTGAGAGAACTGTTCAAGGAAATCAACATTATGACAGTGCCATGCCAGTATATCTATGAAAATATAATGTATGCTAGAAAGAACATTCATCAATTACCTAAAATTTGTGACAGGCATAATTTTAATACTAGAAATAAGCATAAAATTGATCAACCATATACTAGATTAACTAAAGTCAATACATCTATCTAGTCTAGTCTGTGTATACGATACTACAACAAAATACCTGACAATATAGTGCAATTACCTGAGAGAAAGTTTAAAGAATGTGTAAAGCAAACGTTATGTAAAAAAGCTTACTATAGATTGGATGACTATATGAATGACAAAGAGGTATGGTGCTCTGATATTCCAGCGAAACACAAGAAACACATTTTAAAAAGCCGACTCTTAAAGTAGGCCGTGCTGCAGTGGTTTCTTGCCGTTTCTTTTACGCTGCCATAGCACGTTCCGAAACCGCGTAGACTCGCTCTATTTGCATTGTATTCTGCATGACATTAAATAAGTATTCTGTAAAGAATCTACATTTAATAAATTATCTGAATCTGACTTTTGTTTTGACATTGAGCCACTGGATCGTGAGCCGTACGTTCTAACCACTAGAACATAGTGATATCACAAAGTGTATCTGGTTTAGGAGAAAACACTGCGTTATTTCCTTATGTATTTCTTGATAGAAAAAGGTATGAATGTACTCATGATACTGAACAACTTTCCCCAAGGAACATAGGTCGAAATACGAAAATCAATTTTTGACCTCCCATAGACTGCATTAGCTGATAGCGCATTTTGTATGGGAGGTGAAATTTGGTTTTTCGTATTTCGACCTATGTTCCTTGGGATGTTCAGTTTCATGAATACATGCATATCTTTTGCTATCAAGAACTAATTAAAAGTCACCCTATAACTACTTTTTATCCTGTTTTATATTTTGAGTAACATAATAAAATTACGGAAACATAAAACTATAGAGATATTTTCCAGTTTGGGAACCGCTGATTTACTTCATTTAGTCTAAGTTAGCGGGCTCTTACTGCTACTGGTCGAAACATTAAGGATATCTGAAACTAACTAGTAACTTCAGATAAATCTATTAGCAGGCCTTTTCTAAGCACTTATATTAAGATATTCCCTGTTCGACGTATCGACGTCGATCGAAACCAATTGAGAAACTTTGAAGTTGTTTTATTATGAAACAAGTGTGCAAACGAGCAAGTGGGCCACCTGATGGTAAGCGGTCACCGCTGCCCATAGCACCCACTGTCTTATTAGTGGCATAATTTGACCCTAATAAGACAGAAAAGCGCGTTGCCCACCGTGGGGAAAAAGATGGTATGTCTCATGTGCGAGTAATTTCACTGGCTCTCTTACCCTTTGCATCAAAACATAGTAGTGCAAATACTGCTGCCTTACAGCAGAAAAAGCCAAGGGGTAGTACTTCCCCAGACGTACCACCCCTTCACTTTACAAAAAAGGACTATAACCAACCTTTGCTAGGCAACCTAAGACTAAGATAATGTTGTATAACACCCTTGTTAGAAGCAACTTAGGTATGGAATCCTCATTATGACATCCACAGAGACAGATTCGAGAGGATTCAGAAGCGATTTCTTACTCATCTTGCGTATTCCAGGAAAAACAGCCCTTTTTCATAGAAACTGTTCCAATAATTTACCTTTGGATTTTAGAGATTTGCCAATTATAATATTTAAAAAGAGATTATTTGACTGGTAATATGACAAATGCAACGCACTTAAAGAATTTTGTGACTGTAAATAATTGATCTATTTTAATGTATTGATTTCATACATTTTTTTAATTTGATGTTGTATTTAATTAGCTTTTAATTTGTTAATTTTATAGATAGGTACAAATATTTGCAAGATTTATTATAATCTAAATGTACAGGACTTCATAACTGCATTTATTGCAAATAAATAATTTCATTTCATTTCATTTCTTTCATAAGCATCGTACTTTGTCTTTTTATCGTAAACGTCTAGAATTTTATAAGGTCACATCTCTGACAGGTGTAAGATGTTAGATTTAACCTTCTTCTATAAGATCTTAAACAATCACTTGAATTGTCCTAAACTGTTTAGTAATATCAACTTTTCAACCCCTACGAAGATGCCTCGCTCCAGTTTCTTTAAATTGTTTTTATGAATAACGCTTATAAGAGCAATCTAGACTTAAATGCACCTATTTCCAGGATGATTAAATTCTACAATTTCTTACCTAGGACAGCAAATGTTGATACTATTCATGACAATATTTTATATTTTAATAAGAAAATACTAATGGCTTTGTCAGGGTTGTTCACTTAGTGTAAGCTATCCTTTTAAATAAGATGTTTGGTAAAATCTCTAATTTTAAATTGTATGTAATTAATTTCAGTATCAATTAGTGGCTATTTGATTGAGAGTACAAAGTAACTTCCCTATGTCCTCTCAATCAAATACCTACCTTTTCCTACATTTGCTCTTCTCTTGTTCCTAAATTCGTTGGACATATTTGTGCATGCTGTGCTCTCCTGTAAGTGATGAGGCACCTGTTCTCGTAAATTGTAAGCAACCTATGTAATCAATGTGCACTCGTTGTTGGAAAGCCTAATAAATAAAAAAAAGACTTCGAATTGTTTGAATTTTCCGTGACGTTTGCCAACTTGGTTGCAAATCTCTGTGGGTGATTTCTTCTTCTGAGGCTTCATCATCATCATAACATCGGTAACATCCCATGAAACGTCCACTACAGGACAGGGAGCTCCCTCCGATATTCCAGCTTTTGCTGCAATAATGTGGAGGGGAGGTACCATAGTCACCCAGCTTGTTAGCGTTACGGATGGCACTATGGACCGCGGTTGCTGGTGACCGCAGAATGTAAGATGATGCGATACACAGAAGGATGCTGCTTCCCATCCTCTGGTTCATTTACACTTAGTCGCCTCTTACGACACCTACAGGTAGAGATGGGTTGGTACTATCCTTTTTCGGCACCACACGGGCTTTTGAGGCTTAGTCTATCTACAATTTGTGCTATAGACGGTTTTAATTTTTTTTTGTTTTTTTTTTATAAAAGTGGCGACACATCTGCGGATCTTTCCGTCGCGGAGAGTTCCGCTCATAACGCTCGCAACGCTTTTTAGGTTACCTATTAGACATCCGGCGGAATTCCCGCTAGTATCATAATTCACAGATTTTTCGATCGCGGAATTTCCTCAAGCGGGACCTCAATCCCTTTTAACAAGCTGACTTAAAAAAATTCTTAACAAATCAAAATCATTCGTCTTTCGAATTTATCGATCATATAAGTCTGGTGACACCTTAAACTCGAATCAATTCATTACGAGTCTTTTCCGAAAGCCTGTCTGTACTAGGATATACAACCTCTCTGAATGAATTAGTGAAGGACTATGTAAAGAAATAGGTCTTTTGTATAAAAGCGCTGGTGGCTTAAATGGGCATTTTGTAAAGCCTCCTCTTCATTTATAGCGGGTCAAGAAAAGTTGAAAAAAATATATCTGAAACATCAGTTCAAGGATTACATTTGGTACATTCGTTTGTAGGGTTCCGATACCAAAATGGTAAAAAAAAGGAACCCTTATGGTGCGACTTTGTCTGTCTGTCTGCCACACCTCTATATCTCAGCAACCACACATGCTATCGACTTGAAATTTGGATTAGTTTTAGAATATAGTTGCCTAACTTAATTGCACATGAAAGAATTTTGAAAAATTTATGATTTTTAAAGTAAAGGGGCCCAAAATAGGGGGGGCCAAATTTCAAATTGTCGCTACTAGGTTGAATGGGGTATCATATAAAAGGGCTTTACTTGTACATTCTAAAATATATTTTTGTTTTATACGTCTCTGAGTTTTCAAGTTATGATGAAAAATGACAAAAGAAATACCATTCCCCCCCCTCCGAATTTGGTGAAAGGAAAAATCTGAATTAATTACAGTTGATAGAAGTTTATGTAAACATTACAGCAAAAATAAAACGATCTTTCTAAGTTGCACAGTTTTTTTAGAAATCTGCAAATAACCTTTACAAACAAATTTAGTTTTGCGGTCCTAAAAATGGACGTTTTTGCTAACGAAACGTCTATAAATGACACATCTATAAGCCGAAACCGATAAAGCACTGACAAAGTTACGAGCAAAAACAGTACTTATTACTTACTCATGCTGTTGCTTCTTTAGGCGCTGTTCTTTTTCGGTATCGGCTATAAATGGTCGCGGTGGATAAAGCTAAAGGCTCCTCTACATAATCGGCAATAACAAACGATTAAAGGCGAGCACGATAGTGTAGAGGGCATACTCACCTGTACTCGCCGATCATCGTCGTTTGGCACGCAATCGCCGCGTTGTGCGTTGAGCTGCCCACACACACGTTCGTTTATTCAGCGTCGGACAGTGGAGTGTTGCGGACGTGCGTGCTTAAATTAGCGGTAAATAAACACGTAGGTTCAAATATGGCTACTGGTTGGTCTAATGAAGAAACTTTCAGTTCAACTAAATGGTTGCAGCATCACCACATTCCACGTCCATCTTGTACGCTTGCCGTTCGACAACTACTACAGACGATCGAGTGGATACTTGTACTGATTATTGACGATGATAGTAACGATTAAAATTATCAGCGATTATGTAGAGGAGCTAAAAGGTTATTTGTCTAACGCGACGATTCCGAGCCGATACCGACAACAAAAGAAAAGCGCCGACAAAATTATACGAGCAAAAACAGTACTTACTTATTACTTACTCATAGTGTTGCTCTATCGGCGCTGTTCTTTTGTTTTATCGGTAGCGGCTCGGACTCGTCGCGGTGGATAAACAGCCTAAGTGTTTATCGAAAGGCTGATGTAAAGAAAACAGGCCATTTTGTTTAAGAAATAAACGGGAAGCAGGCAAGTAGGCCGTTATAATTAATGTCGGGTTGGGAAAAGGTTTTTAGTAAACTGCCGTCTTAACCCAATTTCTAAAAAGGTAAATATACAGGTAATGTTTGACCTAAATATATGGACGTCCTCTTATGGCTGCATTAGATACCTTTTACAACAGTATTTTCTAGCAAAATGTTACTACCATCGTGAGACCGGACGCACCGCAAGATATCACCCATACTTGGTTGATGAATGAATGAATAAATGAATAACACTTTATTGCACACTAATAAAGTAACATTTACACATAACCAGTTATAAAAAATGTGGGCAAAAGGCGGTCTTATCACTAAGAGTGATCTCTTCCAGACAACCTATTGACGAAATCAACATTTACAGAATTCTGCAGTGCAGAGCACTCATATAAACTACATAAATGAAAAACAAAAAAGACATTGTATTTACATAAAATACTCAAAATAAATATCAAATACATAAATACATTACATAAATATACATACATAATTTTTGATGTATATAATTACATAAAAATAAATTATATATACTTACATAAATATAATTATATACCAATAATAATTATTGTTGCAAACTCATACCTGTAGCAAGGAAATGTTGTCGCAATTTGCTTTTAAATATGGCCAGTGAATCGGAGTGACGCACTTCAGATGGCAGGTCGTTCCATAACTTGGTAGCCTTACATGTGAATGAATCCTTGTTGATATTCCGCACATTCGCACAAAGCGCTTTGGAACATCTTTTATAATGTGCACGGCTAAAGAGTGGAATTCTCTGCCTGTGTCGGTGTTCTCAAGTTCATATAACCCGAATCTATTCAAATCGTGAGTGAATAGGCTTCTTCTGCGCAAGCTCCTTCCATCGTCGATCTCGTCTCTGCCCTCAAAGAGTAAGCCCACTGACAATAAAAAAACATCGAAAAAGTAGGTTTTTATTTCGTTGAAAAATCTCGAAAACCCAAGCAAATCTCGTTTGTACGTACTGTCAATCGCACTTCACTAGAATCATTTGTAACTCTATTACTATGTTATAAAGTTCAAAATGTTTCTACTCATGTGCAGTTGGTTGTATACACGGCCGCACTTCAGTAGAAACACTTTTGGACCTTATGGCGTGGTAATAGAGTTGAAAAAGTTTCTACCGACAAGCGGTTGACCGTACCTACAAACATGGGGTTATTAAAACAGCCTCTGTGGTGCAGTGGTAAGAGCGTACGGCTCTCGATCCGGAGGTTTTGAGTTCGATTCCCGGTGGCTACAATGTAATTTAAAAAATGACTTAGTAGAACTTCTCCACTTTGGAGCAACACATTGCAGGATGAATCACCTACGATTTTGGAAATCCACGATCACCTGATTGTTCAAAAAAAGGATTCCATGCTCGGAAGGCACGTTAAACCGTTGGTCCTAGATTTTATCAACAGATGGAGTCGTTAATGAGCTATGACCTCTGATCTGGGCTCAATAATTCTGACACCAGGTTTTGTGAGGTCGGTTATTGACATGTTATCGACCACGATATGATGATGATGAATATATAAAAATAAAGAAAAAAATAATCTAAATAGAAAAAAAAAGAATTAATAATCTAAATAGATAATTTTTTTCTTTATTTTTAGAATACGAAAAAATTTCGTATTCTTTATTATACACAGCAAAAATTATACATACATACATAACATCACGCCTCTTTCCCGTCGGGGTAGGCAGAGACCACAGTCCTCCACCTGCTACCATCTTGACATACTTCCCTTGCTTCCTGTACTTCCATCAATCCTTTTATACATGCTCGTCGGTTTAGGGTACTTTTAACCTGGCCTTTATTCAGAGCGTCCTGAATTTGGTCCTGGTACGTTCACCTAGATTATACACATTGAATAAGGGCTCCCGCACACGACCGAGAATCGGTGGCCGATTTTTTGTCGGCATCCCGCTCTGACGTGTTATCACCTGAATCTTCCGTCCTTGTCCCGGCCGATAATCGCCCACCGATTCTCGGTCGTGTGCGGGAGCCCTAAAAGTGCTTCACAAAAAAGAGCTAGAGTTTTCATTTTGACTTGTTATAAAAATTACTGTCTAAAGTTGAAATCGAATCTTTTTTATAGTGAAACGATACAAAGTTACTTTACTGCACTCGAAAAGGATAAACAAAAATTTTATAAAAATAATACCAATAAAGCACAAGTACCTAGTACAAATAAACGACTTTATTGCTAAGTTAGCAAGACTACATGTTAACTAGTTTTCTTTCGTGTAAAGCACAAACGTAGTACTATTTTGTTACAAGTTACTAGTTTAAAACACAACTTTTAATAGGAATTCTAGAAACATAAGATAGATCGAGTATCTTGATAGTTTGCAAGAAAAAACTTGCTATTTGTTTATAGAATAACGTAGTATAACGGGACATTAATAAATAAATAGTAAATAACAATAAATAAATAATTCGCAAGGGAAACTTATATGTAACGTACCTTGAAACTTGGCTCATAAACAGGAATAGGATCATTAAATATAAATAAAAAATATCAAATTTTTTCGGCCATAAATGACGAGGTTTTAAAAAAAATCGTTTTCGTCCAATATCCATAGGTCGTATGGCAGAATGTGATGAGTAGTCATTGCCTATCATAAAAAAAACTAACAATTGTATAAACCTTAGACTATATAATACTAACGTAGTATAAACCAACCACAGACTACGTAGAACAGTTGTCAGTTGTTTTTAGGGTTCCGTACCTCAAAAGAAAAAAACGGAACCCTTATAGGATCACTTTGTTGTCTGTCTGTCTGTCTGTCAAGACCCTTTATCTCACGAACGGGTAAAGGTATCAGGTTGAAATTGATACCACATATTAGGATCCATGAACCACACAAGATCTGAAAATTCATTTTTTTTACAACGACGCAATCAAAAGATATGGCATTTTATGTCCTCATCTCCATACATTTATTCAAAAATGCAAAACCTACAGGGTACTTCCCGTTGACCTAAAATTATGAAATTTGGCAAGAAGCTAGGTCTCACAGTACAAATAATGGGAAAAGTCTGAAATCATTAAATATTACAACTTTTCTCACAACAAATGGTAACCAATTGTGGTGAGCTCCCGTTTCAAGAACATTCATATAAGAGAGGGGTCAAGTTGGATGGTCGCTGAGGCGATTTTTGTTTTAGTTCTATTTAAAAACGGGAACACTTACAAACTTGAAAATTGGTGTGTTTATAGTGCATAAGCTATAAAATAACAATAAATAATAAAATTTGGTCAAGCGCGTGTCGGACTCAAAAAATCTAGCACATTAACTTACTGAAATTTCAACTACTTAATACAATTATGTTTATGTGGTGGTACGGAACCCTCGGTGCGCGAGTCCGACTCGCACTTGGCCGGTTTTTTTTTAGACTGGCCATGGCTACGTTTCATTCTGCCATACGACCTATCGATATTTGACAAAAACAAAATTATTTTTTAACTATATTATTTGCAACCGAAAAAAATTCGTATTTTTTATTTTTACTTATTGACCTTATCCCCGTTTATGAGCCAAGTTTTGAGGTACCTTACACATACGTTTCCTATGCGAATTGTTAGAAAAGGTTATGGTTTCGGGAGAGGGACATATTGCAAACGGGATATTACCCTCCTCTTCGTTTATTAGAACATCAAATTAGAATCAATAACTTATCCAACTGTTTTTTAAATGTACTCATGCCTGAAAGTGTAGCCTATAAAAAATATAAAACACAAAAAGTACCATACCATAGTACCATACCACGCTGAGGTTCAAAATCCCTTATTCGCCTTTTAAGACCTCCACGGGAATCCATCCACTAGCAGTTTTAAGGGTTGTAATAGTAGTTTAAGATACAAGTTCTGTAAGTAGGGTTATAACAAACGAGTTGACGTTTTGTAAGCCCGAGACGAAGTCGAGGGTTTACCATCGGCACGAGTTTGTCATAACCCTTACGGACGTGTATCTTACGACGTTTTTCAATACATTTGTGAGAAAACAGGTATGAGTACTCGTAATACACTTGGTAAAGGAACCAACCATGGGTACTGTAAGCCTCTTGTCGATTTATGTTCTCCTGGTACTCTCCATTTTATTTTAAATATAGGTAGGCAGTCGTCACTAAAGTAAAAAGTGACCACTGTAGTATTTTTACAAAATAATTTTATGATCAGAGTGTAAAAACTCCTTGGTATTATACTTTTTTTACTTACCGCACTAGTTCGGTAAGTAACTACTTACGAGCAATATTTACGTCCTCATAAGTACGTTTTTCGAGCAAATGTATTGAAAAAGTTTTTTTTCGTATTTTGACCTATGTTCCTTATATAAAGTGGTTCAGTATCATGGGCAGAATCACATCCTTCAGGCACAGGGTTGATATACCCTTTCTGTTATCATCATCATCATCATATCAGCCGAAAGACGTCCACTGCTTGACATAGGGAATCTTTCTGTTAAACCTTGTATGAAAATGGAAATTAAGACATTATTCGATGAAATAGAGGGGTTATGTTCTTTTGTAAATAATTAAACAACACACCCAAACGTATCATTATTATCATGCCATATCGCATAAGTTTCATAACTTTATTAAGTAGGTAAGTTGTTAATCCTTCCCATACATTTATCATTAGTGAAATGACCGACTTATACTTGTTACATGTTTGACTTTATGATACTAGTAATGTATTGGAATAAACTTGGTCGACCTTGTACACTCTGGCTGGCAACACTGATGACCGGAGAGTCGAGGTCAAGGAATATACTACTCTCTAACAGAGACGGACGTGTGCGGGCGACGGTCTTGCAAATAAATCTGTTTTAATTAATATATCACTATTACCCGACACTGAACACCACAATACTTTTTCGCCAGTTGTGTGAAGCTTCCTTTAAATTTAAACCTCCTTTAAATCCAAAATTGATGCCTTGGCCCTTGAGACCAAATGTAGGAATCAATGTGGCCCTTACGCTTAAAAGTTTTGCGACCTCTGGATTAGATTGACACAGGACCGGAATGAGTGGTGCAAAAAGTAAAAGATTAGTTCAATCTGAATGTTTGCACCAATCACCCCAATTCCTGATTGGTTTTATAGGTATAGCCCACACCCTCTTCGAAAATTGAATGCTTCAATCTCCGTCATGGCATTCCTATCCTTATTACGAATTCGACTAGATATTGACTAGATAATGTAACCTACACAGAGTAAAAAGTGTATAGAGGCCGTCATAGAGGTGATGAAGTGTAAAACGTCTCCTAGTCAACTATGACTAGTCGGTCAAACAACCCGGTTACGTCTTACAAAAAAAATATAAAAATCTCATGTTTCATCTAAACTTTATTTGTGAAAGTTAAAATATATTATTATTTTTACTTGTGTATTGATCATTAATAGTAAGAAATGAAACGTAAAAGATTCGTAATAGACATTTTATGAGTGATTGTTAACACCATTTTTTTCTTGAATTGTGCTTATTTTTACTTTGGCAGTGTAGCCCATTTATATAGCGTATAATAGTTAATTGTGTCTAGGTGATTATTTCATTACTATTACATATATCAAAAAACTTTGAACTGATATCGAAAGTACGTTACACAATGAGTAAAATGACGTCAATAACTTTTTTCAAATAAAACGAGAAATATCCAAAATTATGAAACTAAAACCTCTCTACGTGCTCTCTACTAATCTCATACTAAATGTATGAGAGTGTTTAATGTCAATATTTTGGATATTACTCGTTTCATTTTTGAAAAGTTATTGATGTCATTCTACTCATTAGAAAACGTACTTCCGATATCAGTTTAAAGTTTTTTTATATCTGTAATAGTAACGGAAGAATCTTAACGTTTTCCCCCAGTATATGTTTGCCCCGTGTGGTGCCGGCAAAGAATAGTACCATCCCATACATACCCGTGGGTGTCGTAAGAGGCGACTAAGGGTTAACAGGAGGATGGGCAGCAGCATCCTCCTTTGTATATTACATCTTACTTACTGCGGTAACCTACAACCACGGTCCATGGTGCCAGCCGTAACGCTAACAAGCGAGGTGACTATGGTACTTCCCCTCTACATTTTTCCAGCAAAAGCTAGAATTCTGGAGGGAGCTCCCTGTCCTGTAGTGGACGTTTCATGGGATGTTATGATGATATGTTTGAAATTGAACGCCCCGATTCCCAACACATGGCACATCAGTGAAGTTCAGTGAATCAGTAAATTACATTAAGTTTCGCCAAGTTCGTTTGTACGGACCGATATTATTCTATAATGGCCGTATCGCGTGCTGTATACCGGTTACACAGTTTTAGGTTATGAACGAACACGTTAAACTTTTCTTATTTTCTTTTTAGGGTTACATGAGAAATAGAAGAAACCTTGGATTTTCGTATTTTCAATGGAATGAGCCGGTTTTAAAAAAAGAAAAACTAGTTAAAATTTTCTTGATAGATAGCGCTCTTGTAGGAAAATTTAACTGTCAACTATTTTTTCCTATCTGTTGTCTAAGTAAATAAGTGTTGCCTAAGGAGGTTTATTTACTACACGCTTCATCTATGACAGATATATTTTAAGTTCTTTAGCAACTCTCTTCAGCGCCATCTATCGACACTTTTGAATACTTAGTTGACGGTTACTTAGCTGCAAAACCAACTCATTGGCTCCTATCAAATATTGACTTAACTTAATTAACTAGTACTTGTAAAAAATTTGATGCATTTATAAGGCGTGTCCACGTAGAAATACTAAGCGGCCGCAATATGTGTAAAGAAAGAAAGATAAATAGTCGAATTGCTTGTGAAAAGAAGAGACAGAGCTTGACATCTTGTATCTCTTTCTTAGTGCCGCCTTCGTCATACTAAGGCACACCTTGTGCCTCAAGTCGAACTATATTATTTTTCATCCCTTTTTGTGTCCAATTGAGCTTGAGCTTATTCCACCATATTCTCCTTTTTAACATCAGAAGATACGCACCACAGGATATCACCCATATTTGGTTAATATTCCAATGCGCAGAGCAGAGAAGTGGAATACTCCACTTGCGTCTGTGTTCCAGAGTTGATATGAACCGAATCTATTCATGTCGCGAGTGAACAGGCTTCTGGCAAGCTCGTTCAGTCGTCAATGTTATCTCTGTCTATAACTAGGTCAAGAGCAAATCCATTAATTAATTGTTAAAATTAATTGTTTCTTTTCAAGATGTGTCTAAATGTAAAATGCTTTTGTTATGATAACCGCAAAACAGGCTTTGCCTAGTGTGGGTATCATAGTTTTAAAATTTTTTGTAATTCTGGACTTTTAAATAAATAATTTTGTATTTTTTTGTATTTTTTGTATTTACAAAATATAGAAAACGACAATCTCGGCGAATTTGTAAAGTAGTGTATTTCTTCGTCTATAAGCGTTTACACCATGGTCTCAAAAAGCTTCCTGGCAAAAAAGTTTCAACATCAAACTTTAATAAAACTATTCTAAAAATTAAGCCAACCAACCTAAAATTTGCCGCCTATTAATTCCCAGAAATATAACATGGAACAAAGCCAGGACAAGCCAAAATTGAAATGGTTACAGCGAAAATTCTTCACTAACACAATTACATGGAGAATATCTACAATTTGAATTTCAAGAAGCTCATAGCATAACTAAATTATGGCTCACGAACGCACCATTATTTAAATATTACTTTAAACTTCCACCTCCGTTTTTACTCCAAAATTTTGCCCTTTCCCCCGTAGTGTAGGCAACGAAGCAGTTGACCCCAACATAAATTTCTCAGGCAAATTTTATTTGACAGGATGATAACGAACCATGAATTAAATGTTAATTCAAAATATTCAAAAAAAATCACAAATTTTTTTTTACATACATACATAACATCACGCCTCTTTCCCGTCGGGGTAGGCAGAGACCACAGTCCTCCACCTGCTACGATCTTGACATACTTCCCTTGCTTCTTGTACTTTCATCAATCCTTTCATACATGCTCGTCGGTTTAGGATACTTTTAACCTGGCCTTTATTCAGAACGTCCTGAATTTGGTCCTGGTAAAAAAAAAACATACATTTTTTGTAATTTTTGTATGGAAAAATTAAAAGTACCGATTTTTTTGGATTTTTTTTAGAAGGTTTGTCTCATGTAGTGTAATAAATACCCCAGAAAAGTTTCTTCGACTGAGAATTTAATGCGGGGGTCTTCATACAACGATCCGCTTCGTTGCCTTGACTACCGGGAGCGCATAATTTTCTAGTAGTATAATGTAACCACATCATAAAGACGTTCTTAAATTTTAACTGCTAAACAGATTCCATGGTTAGGGCGTTTTTCTCTTGATCTGCAAGGTCTGGGTTCGATTTCGGGTGAGGACAAAGTAAATGAATCGAGAGTAGAATCAATTTCACGGGTTTTTGATAGGGGTAATTTTTTAATATTTTTATTATATTTTCAATGGAATGAGCCGGTTTAAAAAAAAGAAAAACTAGTTTAAATTTTCTTGATAGATAGCGCTCTTGTAGGAAAATTTAACTGTTAACAATTTTTTTCCTATCTGTTGTCTAAGTAAATAAGCGTTGCCTAAGGAGGTTTATTTACTTCACGCTTCATCTATGACAGGTATATTTTAAGTTCTTTAGCAACTCTCTTCAGCGCCATCTATCGACACCTTTGAATACTTAGTTGACGCTTACTTAGCTGCAAAACCAACTCATTGGCTCCTATCAAATATTGAGAGCTATGTATCTAACTAGTACTTGTAAAAAATTTGATGCATTTATAAGGCGTGTCCACGTAGAAATACTAAGCGGCCGCAATATGAGTAAAGAAAGAAAGATAAATAGTCGATTTGCTTGTGAAAAAAGAGACAGAGCTTGACATCTTTTATCTCTTTCTTAGTGCCGCCTTCGTCATACTAAGGCACAACTTGTGCCTCAAGTCGAACTATATTATTTTTCATCCCTTTTTGTGTCCAATTGAGCTTGAGCTTATTCCACCATATTCTCCTTTTTAACATCAGAAGATACGCACCACAGGATATCACCCATATTTGGTTAATATTCCAATGCGCAGAGCAGAGAAGTGGAATACTCCACTTGCGTCTGTGTTCCAGAGTTGATATGAACCGAATCTATTCATGTCGCGAGTGAACAGGCTTCTGGCAAGCTCGTTCAGTCGTCAATGTTATCTCTGTCTATAACTAGGTCAAGAGCAAATCCATTTACAAAAAAAACCGGTCAAGTGCGAGTCGGACTCGCGCGCCGAGGGTTCCGATATACCTATAGTATTTTTGGAAGCAATAAAGTCCATTTTCAGGACCGCAAAACTAAATTTGATTGTAAAGGTTTTTTGCAGATTTCTGAAAAACTGTGCTACTTAGAAAGATTGTTTTATTTTTGCTGTAAAGTTTATATACATTTCTGTCAACTGTAATTAATTCAGATTTTTCCTTACTCAAACTTCGGAGATAAGGGGGGGGGAATGGTATTTTTTTTGACATTTTTCATCATAACTTGAAAACTAAGAAACTTAAAAAAATACAAAAATATATTTTAGAATGTACAAGTAAAGCCCTTTTTTATGATACCCCACTCGACCTAGTAGCGACAATTTGAAATTTGGCCCCCCCTATTTTGGCCCCCTTTACATTAGTAATCATACTTTTTCAAAAAAATTTCATGTGCAATGAAGTTGGGCAACTATATTCTAAAACCATTCCAAATTTCAGGTCGATAGCATAAGTGGTTGCTGAGATATAGAGGTGTGACAGACAGACGGACAGACAGACAGAGCGGCACCATAAGGGTTCCTTTTTTTTACCAGTTTGGTATCGGAACCCTAAAAATAGAAAACGACAATCTCGGCGAATTTGTAAAGTAGTGTATTTCTTCGTCTATAAGCGTTTACACCATGGTCTTAAAAAGCTTATACCCCTGGCAAAAAAGTTTCAACATCAAACTTTAATAAAACTATTCTAAAAATTAAGCCAACCAACCTAAAATTTGCCGCCTATTAATTCCCAGAAATATAACATGGAACAAAGCCAGGACAAGCCAAAATTGAAATGGTTACAGCGAAAATTCTTCACTAACACAATTACATGGAGAATATCTACAATTTGAATTTCAAGAAGCTCATAGCATAACTAAATTATGGCTCACGAACCCACCATTATTTAAATATTACTTTAAAGTTCCACCTCCGTTTTTACTCCAAAATTTTGCCCTTTCCTCCGTAGTGTAGGCAACGAAGCAGTTGACCCCAACATAAATTTCTCAGGCAAATTTTATTTGACAGGATGATAAAGAACCATGAATTAAATGTTAATTCAAAATATTCAAAAAAAAATCACAAAAATTTTTTTACATACATACATAACATCACGCCTCTTTCCCGTCGGGGTAGGCAGAGACCACAGTCCTCCACCTGCTACGATCTTGACATACTTCCCTTGCTTCTTGTACTTTCATCAATCCTTTCATACATGCTCGTCGGTTTAGGATACTTTTAACCTGGCCTTTATTCAGAACGTCCTGAATTTGGTAAAAAAAAAACATACATTTTTTGTAATTTTTGTATGGAAAAATTAAAAGTACCGATTTTTTTGGATTTTTTTAGAAGGTTTTCTCATGTAGTGTAATTACCCCAGCAAAGTTTCTTCGACTGAAAATTTAATGCGGGGGTCTTCATACAACGATCCGCTTCGTTTCCTTGACTACCGGGAGCGCATAATTTTCTAGTAGTATAATGTAACCACATCATAAAGACGTTCTGAAATTTTAACTGCTAAACAGATTCCATGGTTAGGGCGTTTTTCTCTTGATCTGCAAAGTCTGGGTTCGATTTCGGGTGAGGACAAAGTAAATGAATCGAGAGTAGAATCAATTTCACGGGTTTTTGATAGGGGTAATTTTTTAATATTTTTATTATTTAAATTTTTGCCGCTTCCATTCTAAATATTTCTGTGGATACGCGCGCTGGCAGCCGGGCGCCGCGCGTTAATGAGCGGTGAGGAGGGGAGGGAAGTGGCCGTGGCGTGCGCGGAGTGCGCGGACTAGAACAACGATGAAACTAGAACAGTGATGAAACTTTAAAATAACAATATCTAGATTAAAAAAAACCTTTTTTAAGATTCATTTTTACGGGCATAGAAATATAATAAAAATCAGTTTTAATAAAAAACCTCTTCTTCCGAGTGGTCCTTTTTTAATAAAAATCAGTTGGAGTGTAATATGAGGGTTTCGCTTATTCCATTAACACGTTGTTTAAGTCAAAACATTTCTGGAAAACTGTGAAAAAAAACGCAGGTTAGAGTAACGGAAAGGTGTGATAATACTGAAGGGTGTGAATCTGCCCATGAAACTGAACAACTTTTCCCAAGGAACAGTAGGTCGAAATACGAAAAACCAAATTTGACCTCCCATACAAAATGCTCTATCAGCTGATGCAGTTTCTATGGGAGGTCAAAACTTGATTTTCGTATCTCGACCTATGTTCCTTGGGGAAAGTTGTTCAGTATCATGAGTACATTTAAAAATTTTTCTATCAAGAACTAATTAAAAGTCACCCTATATTTTGCGATTACTCAAAGTCTTAAAAATTAGATGCTCGAATTACGTTAAAAGTACCCTAAACCGACGAGCATGTATAAAAGGATTGATGAAAGTTCAAGAAGCAAGGGAAGTATGTCAAGATCGTAGCAGGTGGAGAACTGTGGTCTCTGCCTACCCCGACGGGAATAAGGCGTGATGTTATGTATGTATGTATGTCGAATTACGTACAAAAAATTTCTAATTGTCACCTAAGAATTTTACGTGAATTTTCCACGGAACCATCATTATTTATGTAAAGAATTTCTCTTAGCCAAATTTTGTTTTCGCATATTGTGCTACAATAGACAAGGAAATAATTTAATAATCATTAATGGCAACAAATTAAATGATTCCTAAAATATTTTTAATACCCCAATACACTTCAGACAAAATGGATGAATGTACACCAATGTAATGGTTTCAATTTAAGGAGCCGGCCACCTAGCCTATGGGAAATTGC
Source organism: Athrips mouffetella (assembly GCA_947532105.1). Taxonomy (NCBI): domain Eukaryota; kingdom Metazoa; phylum Arthropoda; class Insecta; order Lepidoptera; family Gelechiidae; genus Athrips; species Athrips mouffetella. The sequence continues at coordinate 1,794,807 of OX383968.1, read as the reverse complement.
TTTTTACACAGACCAACAGCCATCTGACCTACACAACCTAGAAGAAGGGCAAACCAGTCCCACGTCTAGATCATGCTTTGCTAGGTTTGTGGTCAACCTGACTATCAGATATTTCCCTTGACTGTACCTTGCACAATAATTTTGAACTTACTGCGACTTCTACAAAGTAGAAAATCAGGCAAGTTTCGAACCTGCGTCTTCTCCGTCAGTACCGGAGACGCTTTACCAACTAGGCTACCGTGGTGGTCCTGCCTGATGTTGTGAAATTTGCGACCATTATACACATTTCAACGTTGCGTTTGTGCTGCCATCTAGTAAACATTTGCTGTACTAGCTCAACTAGTCCAACATTGCAGATAGATTTCAAGTCGACTATTGGTACGTGTAATCATAGAGAAAATAATTGAACATGATTTTTATTTTAACACTTCCTGTGCAAACTGCGACTTGGACGAAGTGCGTCTGGACGATCTGCGTTTTGGACGCTTAATCTGCTACTATAATAATAGGTCTTTCTAGGCACCAAATGGCCTCTGACTTCGCTAATGACTTCTTACAGCGACAGTAGCCGAGAACAACGGCTTAACTTGCCTTTCGAAGAATGGATTACGATCGAGCTTTTGTATACAAAAGCTCGAATACTTCCAGTGACTTGCTTTTTATAGGAAAATAGAAAAGGAATTGAAAAAAACAGCGTAATTTTCTATTACCCTGTAAATTTTAAGAGGTGGTTCTGCACTTGAAACTGAACAATTTTTCCCAAGAAACAAAGTTGGAAATATGAAAAAATAAATGGTACAGCAGCACTGCACTTACTTTCTCGCGATATACGAGAGTCATCATTCACCAGTATCCCCGCCGGGAGTCGAACCCAGAACCTCCGGATCAAGAGCCGAATGCTCTAACTACAGTATTATAAAGGCTGCGGATAGTAATGAGTAAATAAGTACCAACTGCAAACTTAAGTTTGTAATTCCATACAAATAATATGAAAATACAAACTTACCTATACCAACTAGATTTATGTAAAAATGATTTAATGAAATATGCAGTCAGGTAGAAAACCAATTTAGAATCCAAATTGTAGAGCATCAAAATAAGCTCAACGAAACCGATTTTGAGTAAATCACATTTAAAAAATTTTGCAGTAAGGGAACACCCCTTATATGAATTTCTAGGGACCAGTTGATACTGCTGCAAATACCTTAAATGGAGATGCTTGGTCATGCAAAGTTTCATCAAGATTTTAAGAGCCGTTTTTGCGAAAATTACAATTTTTCATTTTCGTTGTATGACAGCTACCCTCAAAATGAGAGCCAGCATGAAACCACTCAAAACCCTTCGATGGATTTGCATAAAACTCTTAAATTCCAAATATGGTGTCAATCGGACCATTCGTTTAGCCGCTAGGCCAAAGCGTGATGGACAGACCGACCGACCGACGGACCGACCAACCGACCGACCGACGGACGGACTTTTTTGGGAGACTTGTTTTTTATGATGTATAAGTGATATAGAACACATTTTTGAGAAAATTAGAAAAACTTTTTTTTTCACGAATACAATACCTTTCTCGCTCCGCTCGAAAGTAAAAAATCGACCTTTTAACACAAAATTTGCCGTCAGCTGGAAAAGGAACATAAGTCGAAACACGAAAAAGCAAATTTGACCTCAAAAAAGTCGCTATCAGCTGATGCAGTTTCTATGGGAGGTTATAAATTTATTTTGGTTATACCTATGTTCCTTGGGAAAAGTTGTTCAGTTTTATGGGCAGAGTCACACCCTTTAGTGTTATCATACCTTTCCGTTACACGCTGTATAATTTCGTATTTAAGATAACAGAGTTCATGCAAAAATAACCAAAAAATATAATTCAGTAAATAAAGCAGCAATAATTATAATTATCTGCGGGTATGCGGGTTGCATGCTAATTGCCATAAATGGCTATGATACCCCGCCATGGCGCCCTGCACGCAAACGATACGCCGCCATGGAAATTACCGAGTTTTTTATTCAAGGACCAATTTTTCAGCAAACAATTTTTTTTGTCACGATTTATTTAAAGGTTAGCCGCGTATATGGATTTTCATGTAAACTTTGAGGGAACATGCATGATTTTTTTTTTATGTATCCTTATTTATGTAATAAACAGTTTAGTAAAACTTTTTTTTCGAATAACCATGAAATCAAAAAAGATATAAGCCATCGAAGATTAGTTCCTGTCATTTACTAGCAGAACGAAATTTAACACGAGTTTATATCAAAGGTTTATATCTTAGACTATATAATACTAGCGTATAAGTTTATATGGCCGTAGTGACATGTAACGTCACTGTCCATGTCGGATCTCTCTGTCTAACCGGCGCGTAATTAATAGTTATAAATGCTTATATTGGCCGTATTTCTTCGCCGATAAAAATTTTAATTTCACTTTTTTTCATCTCTACTACAATATTTTCATACTTTGTTATTCATCATCATCATCATATCAGCCGAAAGACGTCCACTGCTGGACATAGGCCTCCCCTAAAGACCTCCATGACGACCGGTCCTGCGCTGCTCGCATCCAGCGGCTACCAACGCTGCTCCGTCTTCCGGTACATGGTCGCCACTCTAGAAGCCTTACGCCTTTTGTAAATGCGACTAAAAAAAGTTATGCATTGTTAGGTTATGGTTCAATGATTCTCATCTAGGTTTACGAAAACTGGTAGCGTGGGAGTGAGGCTTACGAAGCATATACTTATAGGATAACTAGGTACATTGATTGGTGTGAAATTGAGTGACAGGATTAGAAATAGTGTGATAAGAGAACGTTGTGGCGTAAAAGAAGATGTAGTGACTAAAATTGAGAAAGGGATGCTAAGATGGTTTGGTCATGTGGAGAGGATGAATGAAGGAAGATTGACGGAAGAGATCCACAAGGCGAGAGTGAATGGAAACGTTGGAAGGGGAAGGCCTCGGCGAACGTACCAGGACCAAATTCAAGACGTTCTGAATAAAGGCCTGGTTAAAAGTACCCTAAACCGACGAGCATGTATAAAAGGATTGATGAAGGTTCAGGAAGCAAGGGAAGTATGTCAAGATCGTAGCAGGTGGAGAACTGTGGTCTCTGCCTACCCCAACGGGAACAAGGCGTGATGTTATGTATGTAGGTACATTTAGTTCATACGACCGTACGTGGGACACACTTTGACCTTGAGCGGGTCTCTGGTTTCAGGCGATTGTAGCGTACCGATGGTCCAGCTTATACTGGTTTTATTTCTACGTGCTTGTTGCCGTGGGTACCAGCGAAGTACCACCTCCATCTCTACTCGTAGGTGTCGTAAAAGGCCGCTAAGGGTATTTAAACCAAGGTATGTGCACTAGGCAGTAGCTTCTTTTTTTCATATCTACATACTGCGGTCACCAACAACCGCGGTTCATAGTGCCAGCTACAAAGCTAACAAGCCTAGTGACTATGGACCTCCCCCAAATTTCTGTTTTGAATTTTTTTTAGAGGGTTTGTACACTCTTCGGTTGTAGACTCTATGTAATTGGACATTATGATGATAAATGGGTACATAGCTTTACTCTTGTAAAATATATATTTTACTACATACCTACTAAAATAATAATTAACATGTTGTGTTGGTTGTAGGATCGATGACCGATCTCACTATTATAACCCTGGTGTCAGAGTTGTTGAGCCGCCACAGGATGATTTAAATTTAATTATTTAATAGTTAATGATAGCATTAATAAATCACAGAAATGGAAAAAAAAAATAAAAAGTAAAAATCTCTAAAATCAAAAATACCGACAGAAAGCAGAAGAAGAGGAATAAAAAAAAAAAGAAATAAAAAAGTGTTTTTAAAGAGCCTTTTAATTTAGTTTTTATTTTTAAAGAACTTTAAATTTTTCAACAAAATTAGTTTCGCTCTTGGAGTGACACATTTAGCTTTTTAAAAAAGAGCTATAAATTCTTTATTTAAATTAGTGTTTGGTTCTTGATGTGACAGTTTTTTGTTTTAACAATAAGATAACAGTTGAAAATTTATATAAGTAATTTAATTCTTGGACGGAGAACTATAATACAAAACATTTTATTTCTCAATCTAAGACGTTTTCGAGTTTCCTTATATCGAAAACCCAAAAGATCTCAACCTATATAATATTTTTTGGTTCAAGATATCTTTTTTTTCTGTGTAATGTAGTCCGGCCATATTGACAATAATTTACGTTTTTGAGTTACCGTTTCAAATTTATACATCTGTTAATAGACCCTCTGAACAATCCATATACCTATTTTAAGACTGTTTCTGTGGCCGGTTCAGATTTTAAGACTCATTTGGTATTTAATTTGTTTTTGGGAACTTTCCATAGTCTTACTATTACGTATGGTAATTCAACAAAGCTGTACAACATGACAATAACAAAACAATGGGGTAACCTAGAAACATATATGGAGATTATAGTTTTGTCACTATATATGGTTACGGCGGGTTACGATCTTTATCTACTCCCGTATCGGAATATTCCGAATTCGAAACCAATGACAGATTCGAAATTGAGGTCATTGTCCGCTATCATTTTCATTTCCACACTGTTCCATACTACGAGCAGTACGGAAATGGAGTATGGATTTTCATTCCGCAACTGTTATAATACATAATTTGCAATCTGCATAGGCTAAGGCAATACTACCACAGTACTACATACAGCCTATTTTAAAGTAATTTTGTAAAAATACTTTTTACTGGGGTGACGACTGCCTACCTATATTTAAAAGAAAACGGAGAGTACCAGGAGTGACTAGGAGTACATAAATCGACAAGAAGCTGACAGTTGGCTCGCTTCTATATAAAGTGACATTCATTGGCAACAAAAGAAGTGATTTGAACAAAATGGAAAGTATGTACCAGGAGAACATGATTCTATAAGAGGCTGTCAGTAACCATATACATGAAATTAATGTTAAAGCAACGCCATCCACAAGCTCTGGATCTGGAATAGCTTCGGGAATAACTTTAATTAACTGTACTAACTGTCCTCTTAGTTCAATAAATTGATCACTACTCTTTAAAAAAAAAATTATTTCGTCGGTCGTAGATAAAGTTTTGTATGCAACTATACGTAATTAGTCATTTTAACACTCGATCTATACTATTTTTAAAAACCAGATCTCGTGTTAAAATTACTCTCATTACGCAACAGTTGCATAAATAACTATTAAGACATCGCTTTTAGTATGTGAAATGGCGAAATCTATAATAATTTCACAAAGACAACCTTAACTTTTGTCGTAATTTGAATGTCCACGGGCTACAGTACTATTATCTCACCTAACCGTTTCTTGCTGTATGGGGGCACGGACCGATATTTATAGGTCATTTGCAATTTTTCAGGATTATCTGAAGCGCTTTTTAAACGTACGAAAGATCAAATACGAGATAGAAATTTAAATTTTCGGCCTTTGACTAAAATAAATGTACAAAAAATAAATTTAACATTCAAATTTGTATACTCAAAGGAAAACATTATATTTTTATTAGGATGTTCTATTAAAGGTCCCATTAAATACCTTCAGGCAGTATTACTCACGTGTTTTTCACGGGGCAAACGAGGGCAAAATTTATTGAACTCTCCAAATAAACGACGTTTATAATTCAAATAACATCCCAAGGAGATACTTTGTGAATATCAATCGTTTGACTAGCTACGCAATTTTTTTTTTTCTTTAATCAATTTATTTTCGTTACAAGCAATTTTTACTGTATTTTTATTAGGTCAGATGTGACTGGCCCATTTTATAGCCAACCCATATATAAAATGTACAAAAAGTGCGATGATACTACCAAGGGGTGATATTATATCACTAATATATATAATAATAGATTGTAAAAAAATAAAAAAAAAATTTTTGAATATTTTTTTGGTGGTCACGAAATTTGATTTTCCTTCGAATTAAAAGACAATAATTTTATTTATTGTAATGGATAGGTACTTGCTAGTGACTGAATTGTATAACAAAAATCATCTTTGTTTGCATCTCCAGCTGATCATAGAGGTAATTTAAGCCTTCAAGCGCTGCACTTATTCTTGAGCTATAACTAATTTTTTTAAGTTTTTTTTTTATTCATTCATTTTTACACCCTGTATAAACAATATGTGGAAATAAAAAAAGCCTGTTTTATTTCCTGAACAAGTAATTCTATAACAGAAATTTAATCCTTGGTTAAGTATACCCAATAAATAATATCTTTTTATCTGACAGGGAGCAAAATCAGTTTTGCTGTTTTGTCTTTAAAAAAGTATGAGTAGTTAAAATAAACTGACTTTTTTGCAATTTTGGAGCAATTTGTTGATGGAAAATCTACCTTAAAACTATATAATCGTTTTAACCAATTTAGATATAGACTATTGCGTTTCTGCTATTACTTGTGTAGAGCAACTGTCAATTTACCATTCTTTTTATAACTGAATTTTAAATAACCCTTCAATATTAATTTGTTTTTGACAGTTAATGCCGTAGCAAAAGCCTTTCAATTGATCAATTTGTAATTAACTAACTCTCCATAAATAACCGCAATGCGATAGATAAAGTAAGCTAACCGTTTTAATTTTATTGCCTACCGATCACACTGAAATAAAAAAAGCAAACAGTACAACGGAATACAAATAGAAAAAGTTCCCAAGCTCAAGTATTCATGAAAGAAAACGTCTTGTCAAGTAAAGTGAGCCCGAATCTTACTTATTTTACTCCTCGAGTTAAAAGTTCTAAGTGAATTGGCCTATAAAAGCTTCACTTACCTGAATTTCAAGTCCTCTTTTTACGATTCGTAGCGGCGTTTTTTTTTTATTCCTTACACTAAACTTCACTAATTAAACACTTAACAATGTCATTTAAAAATATTGAAAATTTTATTGAGAATTTTTATTTATTTACACAAGCACAATTTTATTTTTCGAACATACACTTTTCTTATTAAAAATTGGAACGCTTTTGAAAAGTTCCACCATCCACAAATAACACTGGCAAAGTTCGTTTTTAGCAAAAGAAAGAAAAAAGTTTGTCAACTTTCGCGTTCGAAATTTAATTTAGGCGCACTTTTTAAAATGGCTTCCTCGCCGCGTTGCGACTAGTGAGTCGGCAGTTTGTTAATATTAATTAAAATTTCGAATTACGATCGATGAATAATGTATGAAGAATTTCCCAGACCGGAACACGTCCGTACGCGACCGAGGCTAGTCTCGCACTGAGTTTGTTGTACCTACAACACGCTATATGCAATGGACTTATACTAACTTATACAGATTTTTCCGCCGCACGGATTGTGAAAAGGCTATCGTATGAAGCAAAGGGAAAACAAACCCCTAGATTCCTTTGTTTTTTCTTAATTTAAAGCCTGCAAAGGATTCATCTAAGCACTAGTTTTCTTTGAAATTTTCTTTTTTGTTCGGAAATAAAGGCATTGTTTGAATGGAAGAAAATGTTTAATCATTATGAGTGTAAAACTTACCGGTTTAAATTAGTTCATTGTTCACCAAGGAGAGAAAGTGAAAGATTATTAACGGGTAAGTACTCAAACAGAGGTTTATTCTTGTTAAACATTTGTTGAACCTTTCAAGAGCTTTTTCTAAAACGTAACAAAACGTCGTGTAATTAATTCGTAAATTTTTGGCTCACCATATAAAATAAAATGCCAATTTAATAATTTTTTTGCACGACTCTATTAAAACGCTACATATTTTTTATTATTTGTACCATTCCCACTCTAAAAAGATTCTTTTATTCACTGAAAACCATTAAGTGAAAAGCATTTTTAATCACTATTTTGGAGTTTGAATTTAGAACACACCAATATAATCGACCTCCATGTCAATGCTATACAACCTCCTTTTTTCTTCATTAAATGTATATTTTCGCTTTAATCTTTCTTTTTCTCGTAGTGATGGTATACAGTAAAGTACCTGAATAAAAGGGATTTAAATCGAGGGCCACGAATCACTACGGTCGTGATTCAGTCGTTAGAATCCTTCACTTGCTTGTGATTCATATTCTCTGGTCCTCTCTTTAAATCCGTCTATTATTCACTAATTGCATAATATACTATTATCTCATTTTGGAGACTAAATTTTTTCATCCTCTGCAACTTTTCCGATACTAATTGGACCGATCAGCTGGTCAATAATCCAATCAGGGCCAGACTAAGGTCACAGAATAAAGTATTAGTACTACTAAGGTAGAGTCTCACTAAATATTAATTATTATTTTAAGTAGTCTTATTTTTTCACTCCTTTTTTAATGATTTAAATCTTTTTTTGAGTTTGATAGTTACAAGTTGTGTAACAATTATAACTTAATAATAAAATTGTTACAAAACTTGTAACTTTAACGACGCAAAACCTCTCGGATACCCACTTTACTGAATAACTTTTGGAAATATAAATAGAAAATTATGTATATACATTACATTCCATACAAAATGGAAATCTAATTCGGTAAATTTGTATGGAATATACAAGGAACAGGTTGGCAAAAACTGAAAAGGCATGATCAGTTGATTAAACTGAACAACTTGAAGAATGGCGTCTAATAGTTTGTTTTTATTTCTTGACCTCGATCTAGTGGACAGAGATGAGGTTGAAGATGGGACGAGCTTGCCCTGAAGAAACCTATTCACTCGTGACTTGAATAGATTCGGGTTATATGTACTCGGGAACACAGACGCAGGTAGATAATTCCACTCTTTGGTTTCCCGCGACCCACTTCTGTTTCCCCGACATATTTCTATTCTAAAGCTTCTCATTGCTGTTTAATTGATAGTTTTAATCTGTATTTTAGATGGTCAAAAAACTGTAATTTTCGTGGAAAATTTACAGAATTAATTTAATCAAGGTGACTGTTTATACAAATACAAATAAGTAAGTAGTTGAGGATCTTAAGTTAGAAGAGTACAGTGTTTTCAGCTTACACGTAAGCATGCAAATATAACTAATGTGAATTTATATTATATACAGTATGTCCATATTAAATATGTCAAAATTAAACTATTCATTAAATTTAAAATCTAGAAATTCTTTCACACTGTAAAAGCAATGTTTTAATAGCCATTTTGTCAAACAATTTTTCAGTGCATCTTTAGTCATAATTTTAAAATTGTCAGCTAACTTATTAAATAACAAAATGCTCATATTAAATATGTTCCTTTTGTGTCTTTCCTAGCAAGAGGTTGATACAGTAAATTCATAATCTTTCATCTTGTTTGTCGTACGAGTAACGTAACTTCTCCACGAGTTTTCCAATAAACAGACAAACGGTCTGGAGATGTTATTTTGATTATTTTTGAGATTTACAGTTGCGATCACAAATTATTTTGATGGTTCACTGTTTTTTCACTATTTGTCACAAGATTTTAACTGTATTTGTCTATGAGTTTACTGTTTTATAGGTAAATTGATGGGTTTTTAACACTCACGATAGTTTTTAATTAAACTTGTCCAGTCTTACTACAAAAAAGTTAGACATCTGTTGAACACTTGATTAAAAAAATGCGCACAAAATTACTAGCTATGTCAGTTGATGCGCAGAAGTCAAGTCATAAGAAATTAAGTCATTTTTGACTTTTGCGCACCAATGACATAGACAGAGTTATTTGGTAGGATTTTTTTAATCAAGTGTTCAACAGATGTCTTACTTTTTGTAGTAAGACAGGTTTTGTTTGGTTTGTTTGTAACTTTGGTGTTAGTTTATAACTTTGGTGGATTTTATGAATATGAGAAGATTGTCGTTAGTTCAATAAGTAAACGTCCTCTTTTAGTAATGATCCAGTTTGTAAAGCAACTTACAATTGAATTTTTCTTTTACTTTATATTTTTCGTGGGTGTTGATTTAAATTATGGTGGAAGTTAATTTCGGTGGAGCTTTATAATTCGGTGGCATCAAAATTAATCAATATCAGTTAAGTTTCTCAGGATATTTAAATTCCATTTGTGAAGTACACTATAAAGTACAAGTGACAGTAAAAATTTATAAATATAACTATAAAAATTAAAATCAAAACCAAAATCAAAAAAAGAAACAATAAAACACAGCCTGTTGAAATTGACCCAAAAGCTTTTCTTTTTTTTGTGTCACAAGTGGCTAAACGAGCAGGTGGGCCACCTGGTGGTAAGTGGTCACCACCGCCCATGACACCTTCTGTCTTATTAGTGAAATAATTTGACACTAATAAGACAGCAAAGCGCGTTACCTACTCTGAGAACTAAGATGGTATGTCTCATGTGCCAGTAATTTCCCTGGCTCCCTTGCCCTTCAAACCAAAACACAGCAGTGCAAACACTGCTGCTTCACGGCAGAAAAAAGCAAGAGGGTGGTACTTCCCCAGACGGACTTTGCACAAAAGCCCTACCACCTCAAAAAGTTATTCATAAATTAATTACTCACTGTCTTGTTTTCTACACGGTGTAAAAGAAAAATAACACATGAATCTGTCCACGAAACTGAACCAGTTTTTCACAGAAACATAGGTCGAAACTCCGAGCGAAGCAAGGAAGTCTTTATTCTAAGGGTCGAATATTTATTTTTAAATAAAAATCAAAAACCCGACTGCTAAGCAGAAAAGAGAAAAACAAGATCTAGCATCTATAGGATTTGGTTAATATCGTGTTAATATGAATTTTATATTGCAGGCGGTGTGAACAAAATTATGTAAACCCGAACAAAATTATTGACAAGCCCGTTTGTGTGGTTAGTAGTGAGCCTGCCTTACACGCCGTGGGCCGCGAGTTTGATTCCCGCAAGTGTTTGTTTTCGTGTCTGGGTGTCTTTTGTCTATTTATGTAAGTCTCTGATACCCATAATACAGGCTTTGCCTAGTTTGGCATCGGATGACCGTGAGAGAAATGTCCCCCAATATTTAATTTATTTACTAATAAAACACTACAAAACGTACTTCCGTCCCTGCGTGCATGGGGGGAGGAGGTGGGGCTTTTGTGCAAAGTCCGTCCGAGGAAGTACCACCCCCTTGCCCATTTCTGCCATAAAATAGCAATGGTGACACTACTGTGTTTCGGTTTGAACGGTAAGGGAGCCAGTGAAATTACCGGCACATGTGACATACCGTCCTAGTTCTCAAAGTGAGAAACGTGCTTTCATGTCTTATTAACATCAAAATATGCCAGTAATAAGACATATAGGAGGTAAGGACCAAGGCTATGGGCGGTAAGGACCACTTACCATCAGGGGCCATCTGCTAGTTTGCTCACGTCTTGACACTTTGAAAACACCGGCCAAGTGTGAGTCGGACTCGTGCACCGAGGGTTCCGTACCACTATGGTAAAAATGCTGTCTTGGTTATGGAGGCGAATTCGCACTTGACCAGTTTTTATTAATAATCACTATACACTTTTATTGTTATATACAGTTACGAGAACAATTTTCACACTTGTAAGTGCTCCTATTTTTACGATAGAACTAAAACAAAAATCTAACAAAAATCGCCTATAAACACGCCAATTTTCCTCCTGGTATAAATGTCACGTTCGCAAAATGTCCATTTTAAAAGTGTTTGTTTTTGCCTGCTGATCCCTTGAGCGTAGTCTAACTATAATTGCTATAATAAAATTTTAATAACTTCAAATTCGACAATTATACTAGCCAGTATATTAAACAAAATACACATGTAATTATTTTCAACAATAAAGTAGAGAACCAATTTTAATTATAAGCTGTAAATTATAATTGTAGGCTTTTGAAGTCCTCGTGTCCTTGTGGAGGTTACTCTTTCTTATATAGGGTGACTTTTAATTAGTTCATGATACTGAACAACTTTTCCCAAGATCGAATCACGAAAAACCAAATTTAACCTCCCATACAAAATGCGCTATCAGCTGATGCAGTTTCTATAGGAGGTCAAAACTTGATTTTCGTATTTCGACCTATGTTCCTTGGGGAAAGTTGTTCTTGAGTAAGTAAGCAGAGTTTATCTATACGTGACTGAAGTTATTTATTTGTAGCCAAAGCTTTAATGACGTGACTAGATTGGTCATCCATTTTTAGGGTTCCGAATGGAAATGGTAAAAATGGAACCCTTATGGTGAGACTTCGTCTGTCTGTCTGTCACACCGGCTTTTCTCAGCTACTACTCATGCTGTCGACTTGAAATTTGGAGTACCTATAAAATATGCTTGCCTTACTTCATTGCAAACGAAAAAATAAAATAAATATATTCTTATTATTACTGTGACTTAAATTTAATACTACTTACGTTAATTTACGTTACTAGGTCAAGTGGGGTATTATAAATATGTAAGGACTTTCATTACTTATATTTTGTGCATTTTTACAACTTTCAGTTTTCAAGTTATGATGAAAAATGTCCAAAAAAAAGTACCATACCCTTCCTTGTCATGGAAGGGAATGGTTTTTTTTTGGAATTTTTCATCATAACATGAAAACTAAGAGTCGCAAAAACTACAAAATATATTTAAGAATGTACAAGTAAAGCCCTTTCACATTATACCCCACTCGACCTAGTAACATTCATTTGAAATTTTTCCCTCTATATTTGGGCCCCCTTTACATTAACAATTCCATATATTTTTTTTATTGTTTCATTTGCAATTAAGTTGGGCAACCATATTCTAAAACTATTCCAAATTTCAAGTCGATAGCACGAGTGATTGCTGAGATATAAAGTTGTGACAGACAGACGGACAGACAAAGTCGCACCATAAGGGTTCCATTTTTTGCCATTTTGGTATCGGTACCATAAAAAAGAAGGCACCAACTATTCGGCTATTTCCCTCACTCTTCATTTCTTCAGTAATATCCTGAAATTAATAAATGGAACAGAGCACAAAAGATAATCGGATTGTAGAGATTTTAATATTAATTAATTGATTAAATACCCTCTCCGGTCAAGCCAAGCCAATTCAAGCCGAGCCAATTCGAGCCGAACAGTATTGGGACAGACTTCCGAACGCGTTAGCGCCGAGTAGTTTATTTAATCATGTTGTAAATTAAATTACCCAAATCCCATACGATTACTTATATATTTTCTATATTCTCGAAATTTTTGTTTGTTTGTTTGTATGTAACATTCTATTTGTGGAGATTTGTTAATAGCATTGGAATATCTATCTTATTTCTATATTATATACATTTGTCTGTAAATCTTCCTAAGAAAATAAAATAAATAGAATAAACTGATGACATACTGGACTTGTCCAAGGTGTATGGGACGGTGTACCAAAAACTGAACGGGCGTGTTCAGTCAACGAAACTGAACAATTTTCCCAAAGAAACATTTTTGGGAAATAAAAAAGTTTTTTGACCACTCCGTACAAATTGGTCGAACAGTTTGAATGGACAGATCAATTTTTTTTTAATGTTTCTTCAGGAAAGTTGTTCAGTTTCATTGACTGAGCACACCACCCTTTCCGTTTTCGGTACACCGTCCCTTACACCCTGTATACTAGGTATTAGGGATGAAAAAATTATCTAGCTAGGTCTTGTGTCAGGGAAACTAAGATTTTTCCATTTTTCAGAACCTTTCTTGAAAATAGCGCGTTTCAGAAATCCTACAGCGCCATCTGTTGATGGATTTTGATTTAAATTATACAGAGCAAAGCTGCTACTTTAAAACGATATCAGTATTGACTGATATCGTTTCATGCATTGGCATTGTGATTTTTTTATTAACCATAAAATATGGAAGTATGTCAAGATCGTAGCAGGTAGATGATTGAGATGTTATGTATGTATGAATTAAAAAAAAACCGGCCTAGTGCGAGTCGGACTCGCGCCCTAAGGGTTCCGTACCGATCTACCATATGATATACTAAAAGCTTTTGATCTTTGATTTTAAAAATTCTGCGACCATCCAACGTGACCCCTCTTTTAAAGAAAAGTTCTTGAAACGGGAACTCACCTTAATTGGTTACTATTAGTTGTGAGAAAAATTTAAATATTTAATGATTTTAGACTTTTCCCTTTATTTGTACTGTGAGACCTAGCTTCTTGCCAAATTTCATAATTTTAGGTCAACGGGAAGTACCCTGTAGGTTTTGCTTTTTTGCATAAATGTATGGAGATGAGGACATAAAAAGCTATATCTTTTGATTGCAACGTTGTAAAAAATTGAAATTTTCAGATCTTGTGTGGTCCATAGACCTTAACATTCATTATCAATTTCAACCTGATACCTCTACCCGTTCGTGAGAAAAAGGGTCTTGACAGACAGACAGACGGACAACAAAGTGCTCCTATAAGGGTTCCGTTTTTTTTATTTTGAGGTACGGAACCCTAAAAAACCGGCCAAGTGCGAGTCGGACTCGCGCCGTAAGGGTTCCGTACCTATCTACCATATGATATACTAAAAGCTTTTGCTCTTTGATTTTAAAAACTCCGTGACCATCCAACTTGACCCCTCTTTTATAGAAAAGTTCTTGAAACGGGAGCTTACCTTAATTGGTTACTATTAGTTGTGAGAAAAATTGAAATATTTAATGATTTTAGACTTTTCCCTTTATTTGTACTGTGAGACCTAGCTTCTTGCCAAATTTCATAATTTTAGGTCAACGGGAAGTACCCTGTAGGTTTTGCTTTTTTGCATAAATGTATGGAGATGAGGACATAAACAGCCATATCTTTTGATTGCGTCGTAAAAAATTTAAATTTTCAGATCTTGTGTGGTTCATGGACTTTAATATTCGTTATTAATTTCAACCTGATATCGTTCGTGAGAAAAAGGGTCTTGACAGACAGACAGATAGATGGACAACAAAATTATCCTATAAAGGTTCGGTTTTTTTTTTATTTTGAGGTACGGAACCCTAAAAATGGAGTGATTCTGTCCGTTTTTCAGTTTCTATGAGAACATGGTTATTTTTTTTTTAAGTAGATCTTTCTTTCGAAAAAAAAACCGGCCAAGTGCGAGTCAGACTCGCGCACTGAGGGTTCCGTACCACCACATAAACATAATTGTATTAGTTGAAATTTCAGTAAGTTAATATGCTAGATTTTTTGAGTCCGACACGCGCTTGACCAAATTTTATTATTTGTTGTTATTTTATAGTTTATGCACTATAAACATACCAATTTCCAAGTTTGTAAGTGTTCCCGTTTTTAAATAGAACTAAAACAAAAATCGCCTCAGCGACCATCCAACTTGACCCCTATCTTATATGAATGTTCTTGAAACGGGAGCTCACCACAATTGGTTACCATTAGTTGTGAGAAAAGTTGTAACATTTAATGATTTCAGACTTTTCCCATTATTTGTACTGTGAGACCTAGCTTCTTGCCAAATTTCATAATTTTAGGTCAACGGGAAGTACCCTATATGTTTTGCATTTTTGAATAAATGTATGGAGATGAGGACATAAAATGCCATATCTTTTGATTTCGTCGTTGTAAAAAATTTAAATTTTCAGATCTTGTGTGGTTCATAGATCCTAATATGTGGTATTAATTTCAACCTGATACCTTTACCCGTTCGTGATATAAAGGGTCTTGACAGACAGACAGACAGACAGACGGACAACAAAGTGATCCTATAAGGGATCCGTTTTTTTCTTCTGAGGTACGGAACCCTAAAAACAATTTATCTTATTTATGGTGAGTAAAAATCACGTTGCGGATTTACAGGACTTCAATTAATAATTATGAATTCATCAGAACATCCCATGAAACGTCTACTACAAGACAGGAAGCTCCCTCCAGAATTCTAACTTTTGCTGAAAAAAATGTGGAGGGGAAGTAACATAGTCACCCCGCTTGTCAACGTTAAGGCTGGCACCATGGACCGCGGTTGTAGGTGACCGCAGTAAGTAAGATGGTACGATACACAGGACGATGCTGCTGCCCATCTTCAAGTTTATAACCCTTAGTCGCCTCTTATGACACCCATGAATTATTGGAATATTATACAGGGTGTACCGAAAGCTGAAAGGGCGTGCTCAGTCAACGAAACTTAACAACTTTCCCAAAGAAACATTTCTGGGAAATGAAAAAAAAAATTTATGGAGAGGTCAATTTTTTTTTTCATTTCCCAGAAATGTTTTTTTGGGAAAGTTGTTCAGTTTCCTTGACTGAGCACGCCCTTTCAGTTTTCGGTAAACCGTCTCTTACACCCTGTATTATAAACAGTTCTAAGAATTTCTAAAAAGTTTATAACCTTATCCATACACACAATTTTTAACGAACTTATGCTCTTCCTCAGTCGGAGGATAGTTATTTTAGTGCTTACAAAATTTCTAGCCTTAGGTGGCAGGGCTTTTGTGGAAAGTCCGTCTGGGAAAGTACCACGCCCTTGCTTTTTTAGGGTTCCGTACCTCAAAATAAAAAAACGGAACCCTTAGGGCGCGAGTCCGACTCGCACTTGGCCGGTTTTTCCTTTCGTGAAGCAGCAGTGTTTGCACATGAGAGATACCATCTTAGTTCTCAAAGTTAGCAATGCGCTTTGCTGTGGTGACCACTTACCATCAGGTGGCCCACTTGCTCGTTTGCTCACTTGTAACATTAAAAAAAATTCTAGCTTATTAATATCCCCTGTCACCTCCAGCTTTTCGATAATTTAAGTTAATTTTTGTTATTAATAAATTCTTGAAACTTCCACCGTGCGGTGGTCCAAATAATTTAATAAAATTTTGTTGTTCAATTTTCCCCACCGCCGCAAGCTTTGATGTTTAAATAAGGGTAGGTATTTGATAAGGTAATCAAAAATCAATTAAAAGTACAGAGCTTATTTAAAAGGGCTCTCTCGTTCTTTTCTCTCTCTGCTCGTTTACCCACTTGTGACATAAAAAAAAATATATATGAATTAAAAATACTTTCAATAAATTGTAAATAAACAGATAAATATAATAATATATAATATTGTAAATCCAGTGAAGTGAAGTGTTAAAATAAGACTTGGCTTAGAGATCTTTGTAACCAGGCCATAAAATTCCAAAAAAAAAAAAACATCGCAATTTTACTAATTCACTAAACTCATTACTTGCCTAAAAATAACAACTGGATGTCGAAGGGCTTTGTATAATATCCTGTGTTCTAGTATGAAGGGTAAGAGCTAGAGAAAATAACATACAAAGAATTAAATTTTCTGCCTGTGAATGTATTCTGTATGAGAGTTAATAGGCTTCTATTGAAAACTGGAGCAAATTCAAACTTGACGTTTCCTTTACACGAAAACTTAGGGTTCATGTTTAGGGTTCCGAAGTTAAGAAGGAACCCTTATAGTTTCGTTATGTCCGTCTGTCTGTCTGCCCGCGGCTTAGCTCAAGACGGATATACATTTTATGTACGCTAACAAAGTAGTAAAATAAAATCTTGAAAAAAAAATTTTTTTTTATTTAATTTTTTTTTCTTTTTAACCTCCCCTATTAGTCAAGTGGGGGCGGGGTGAATTTTATTTTCGAAATGTGAAAAAAATTCCTAGTAGTAGCACATAAAAGAAAACAATCAGAGCTAAGTATGCTTCACAGGTTAATGAGCTATAGCCGAAAAGCTGTAATGCTTTCGCGGCTAATCCGTTGAATCGTATTTGATATCGGGAAGGATATTGGCCACTTTTTTCGGGATTCCAACACAATTGCCCTCCCCTGGTGTTGCGGGTGTCTATGGGCATCGGTGATCAGTCTTGACCCGTCTGCTCGTCTGCCTCCCTCTTTTATAAAAAAAAAAATTGCACGAACACAAAGTCGCGGTTATTTAAAAGCAAATTATTGTCACGCTCAAAACCATGTCAACCGGGCTACATGGTGCAGGAAGCGCGATTAGTGGGTGAGTTTCCAAGAGAAAACAACGAATTTTTCATATAGGAAGCAAATATTCCCAGAAATACTGAAATCGTTCAATAAATAAATATTCACAGCAGGAATTTGTATGAATTCCTGATCTCAATGCACGAAATTAAAGGCAAAAATAAACCCAAAACTTTTACAGTTTACCGGCCGAAGCGTTTTCTTACAATATTCTGTGAAGAGCAACAATTAAAGTTTCCGCACTGGACTGCAGGTCAGCGCTTAATGAACAAACTTGAGGAATCTTGTTCGCAACCTGCTATTCCGGCCAACTGGCGGGACTTAATCACGTATTGCCATAGAGATCGCAGTTGCTATCGTGAAAAATTTGCTAGTTGCTATAGTGAGCAGTTTGCGAATTGTGTTGTATAGATTGTTAATAGAAAATTATGCGGTAAAAAACCATTTTGACTTAAAGTCAGTTGCATGAAAGTCCATTGATGTTAATGTCACAAAAGCGTCGTCAAAGCGTCAACTGTAATAGATTTAAAAGAACACTAACTATAGTCTTTCTAGAGAGAGAGAGATTAAGAGATTTTAATATCCAACAATGAATAAACGATTTTGATTTGATTTGATTTGATTTGATTTCTACAATAGATTTAAATTTTTTGGAATATTCATAAAATATTCACTGAAGAGCAACAATCAAAGTTTGCGCATAGAGTGCAGGTCAGCGCTCAATGAACGAATAAACTTGAGGAATCTTCTTTGCAACCTGCTATTCCGGCCAACTGGCGCGATTTTGTCACATATTTCCGATTACAGTTGCTATCGTTTAAAATTAGGGAATTGCTATCGAGAACTCTTCTTCTTAGTCGTACTCTTCAGTTACTGAAGGTCGTGTCTGATTTGGAACGCCATCGTGGATGGATAAAGCGTCAACTGCGGTAGATTTAAAATGACACAAACTAGTCTTTCTGCAAAAATGAAAAGAATCGGAATATTCTTACAATATTCTCTGTAGCGCAACAAATAAAATTTCCAATGGAGTGCATGTCAGCGCTTATTGAACATTTTGAGGCATAACACCTAAAATCTTGACGCTTATTGAGTCTACTAAAAGCAGTGATATTTTCAAAAACGTTACTTTACCATAATATTCATAACAATTAAAGTTTCTGAAGATGTTCGCAATGCAACCAACTATTATGGTCAGCTAGCGAGACTTGTCACGTATTTCCTTGAAGATTGTGGTAGGCATATGATGGTACAAAGCCACCGCTAAAAAATGTTTAAAAAATATATACGCATTTAAAAAAAAACATTTTTTTTAAACCGGCCAAGTGCGAGTCGGACTCGCGCCCTAACGGTTCCGTACCTATCTACCATATGATATATTAAAAGCTTTTGCTCTTTGATTTTAAAAACTCAGGGACCATCCAACTTGACCCCTCTTTTATAGAAAAGTTCTTGAAACGGGAGCTCACCTTAATTGGTTACTATTAGTTGTGAGAAAAATTGAAATATTTAATGATTTTAGACTTTTCCCTTTATTTGTACTATGAGACCTAGCTTCTTGCCAAATTTCATAATTTTAGGTCAACGGGAAGTACCCTGTAGGTTTTGCATTTTTGCATAAGTGTATGGAGATCATCATCATCATGGGGTGCCATCTTCGAAATGAAGTTTGTTTCCAAACTTCATTTTGTATGGAGATGAAGACATAAAAAGCCATATCTTTTGATTGCGTCGTTTTAAAAAATTGAAATTTTCAGATCTTGTGTGGTTCATGGACCTTATTAGTCCGTTTGTTATACGCCAACACCAATATTTTCCGGATTAAAGGTTGAGCTTTGGCACACTTGTTAGTTAGGTAGACTAGTGTTTATGACGCCCGGGAGTATGGGGCTAAAAGCCAGGTGGGGGGTAGGGGGAGGGGGTAAAGTTTTCCTTCTCCGCGCGACTGTGGCTCGGCATAACTGCAAATATATAGCTACTAGGGCAAGTTTGGTATCGTTGTCAGCTAAATAAAAGATGGTAGATTGTTTTCTGAAACAATAAAGAAGCATTTTCATACAAGAAATAATAATAACAGTCAAAAGTAAAAAAATATGTTCAATTTTTTTTTGTTAATGGCCGTAAAGTTTAAACGTGTATCGGCATCTGTTTTAAAAAAATATGTTTAAAACGCCGCGTTCATACAGATTCCAAAAATATAAGCTTTGTTGAAAATTATTAAAAAAGAAAATGTAAAAAAAATATTTAACTCAAAGCGGCAGTGACGTACAAATTCTTAGAAAAATACAGAACAGCAAAAACGACTTTTATATGTTGGTAAGGACCAGTATCTAGGAAGAATACAATTTTGTTTTTAAAGGATAGGGGACAATTCTATTTTTAGGGTTCCGTAGTCAACAAGGAACCCTTATAGTTTCGTCATGTCCGTCTGTCTGTCTGTCCGCGACTTAGCTCCAAGACCCTTCTTACAAGAGAGCTGAAATTTAATATGGATATGTATTTCATTCACGCCGACAAAGTGGTAAAATAAAATCTAAGAAATATTTATTTTTAGGGTACCTCCCCTACAAGTAAAGTGGGGGTGATTTTTTTTTTCTTGTTCATCCCATTGTGTAGGACTGTAGGGTATCGTTGGATAGGTCTTTTAAAAAAAATGTGAGTTTGCGAAGATAATTTTTCGATTTAGGGATCCGTTTGTGAGATATTCAGCTTTAAGGCACAATTTTTTGTTGGAGTCGAGTGTGTGTGTACCGTCCCCCCCCCCCCCCTCTGCTAGCTAAACGGTAGTTAATGGAAATGTGAAAAAATTCAAAGTAGTCGTATTCGTCTTCGACATCGCACTCTTCATCTCTGAAGGTCGTGTCTAACTAGGTCGATTCCTGTTGTTGTTGGTAGGCAACGGTGGTGGTCCTGATTAGTGTTCGCCATGAGTTTCTGTCTTCTGCCCGTCGGAGAGCGGTGGTAATAGGCAGGTTGAGTACGGCTTTGATCTGGTCTGACCAGCGGTGTGTGTAGTCGTATATATGATGAAATTAAAAGGAAAACTATTACAGCTAAGTAGGCTTCACAGGTTAATATTCGTAAGCTATAGCTGAAAAACTGGAAATAATGTAAATAGCAGTAGCAATCAGGCGTTACGACCTCGCATAGAATTAGGATGTAAATATTTTATGATATGAATGTTATGAAATACTTAGTCAACACCTGCTTTGCGATAAAAATTGTTAAAAACTACGGAACCCTATATTGCGCGTGGCCCTGTTGGCCTGTTTTTTAAATGAAAAGAACCCCCTGAACACCCTTGTATGAACCCTGTGCACCTATAGTTATACCGTCATATTTAAGTAACTTAAAGGTCTGTAATTAAAATAAATACTTTCGGGCTTCTTTCACCGTAGAAAATGAACTGGATCTAAAACAACAAATATTTACGGTTATAATATTAGTTGTTTGATTACCTAGTTTCATGAAGTTTATAATATCTACCTGTCATATAAAATTACCGCAAACTTTTCAATTATGGAAAATGCATCGCTGTTTCTGCCTTCATAGCCTGCCAAAATACCTTCTGTGGCATTGGGAAAAGTAATCCATGTTTCCATCGCACTTTTTTACCTTTCCCATTGAAATTGGAAACGGTATCACATCCCGTGGAGGCATGGAACAGCGGAAGGATTTTTGCTTTTTGTGGTCCTGTAAAAAAGAAAAAATCTGTATACCAGGACGTGTTAAGAGATAAAGGTCGATTTTTTTTTACCAAGAGTATTTGCTATCTCATGACAAGGTAGATACTGGTGTTGTTTTCCAGTACCAACGTGAACCCATAGCTACTCTAGCCCAGGCACTTGTTGCACATTAGCGACTGCTAGCTCCACGACGTCGTTGTCAACAGTGCGAATCATGACTCGTGTATAGCCCTGGTTTTCCCCGGCTTTCAGCCCCATACTCCCGGGCGTTATAAACAGTAGTCTACCTAACTAACAAGTGCGCCAAGGCTTATCCTTTAATCCGGAAAATATTGGTCCCCATACATTGAATGCCCATACTGACTCAGCTATAATATTCGTTATCAATTTCAACCTGATACCTCTTCTCGTTCGTGAGAAAAAGGGTCTTGACAGACAGACAGACAGACGGACAACAAAGTGATCCTATAAGGGTTCCGTTTTTTTATTTTGAGGTACGGAACCCTAAAAATGGACAAAAGGACACGACAGGCAACAAATAATTATTTTACACTGCTTTGTAGGCGACCGTACAGAAATATCTCTAGAAATGGAAAACTTGACCTGGACTTTTGGCTTGTGAAACATAAAAAGGCGAAAACGCCACTATTCTTATGTTTAACAAAAGAGCCTGTGTCTGTGATCTTGCTACGAATAAAACCATTTACGCAAAGCTTGTTGAATATTTCAGGTTAGTGAGAAAGCTTTGTTGGACTAATGTGAGAGGATTAAGCGTGAAAAGTCCAATAAGCTCTGTCTGACGTTGTCGTCAAAGGCCAATGAGATGCGCTGGGGACATAACTGTTCCTACGCCGCCATCATCCGGTTGGGGATGACATCCTGACACTGGGGTTGTCGGAGTTCGAAGGGGAAAGTGTGGAAATAAAGTTTGGTGCTAATAGCAAGGTCTAATCTGTGTTTTACAAAAGTCTTGTGAAATTAGAGGTTGTTGGAGAGTATTTTTTTTTATTTGGTTCATAAAACTGGGTACTATTTCAGAAACATGCATAATATTAAATATATACTTATGAAAAGTGGCGAATGTACCCTACTAGATATGAACACGGCATGTACACATTGCAAGCAGTTCTAAAGGTTAAAGTTTATCAACAAAAGTATAAATTTAAATAATTTACCTATACTCGTAACAGTGATTAAAGTTATCACGCTGTAATTAAATATTAAAAATCCTAGAATTTATATTCTTTGTGTAGACTACCGAACCAGAAAATATATCTAAATCGAATCGGATAGCATTGTATGAAGAACACATACGATAAATCGGCCCGTGCTGACCGAAGACTGTCCTGAAAAATGGGACAGTAAATGTCATACGACTTTGTAGACTCATTAAGGGTGCTAACAGCCCTATAAAGCTTGAGGTCATCAGCGTACAACCTAAAGTTAGATTTAATCCTAAGAGAGATGTCGTTGATGAACATGATGAAAAAGAGAGGCCATAGATGGGAGCCTTGTGGCACACCAGATGGCACCGCTATTGCTTCTGACTTAAATCCGTGTATAGAGTTTAAAAGCTAAGCACTTTTAACCACAGTGCCTATTCTTGGGAAACATTTCTTGTTCTATCGAACGTACAAAAATAATAAATGACAAAAAGGAAACTGGTTCCTTATGCTTACACCTAACATCCCAAGAATAAGTATTTATTTTGTGATCTAGCATGATAAGTTTAACTTACATGTATTTTGTTTGTCGTTTGCAATTTACTATGCTAGGCATACAGTGAACCTTATAAAATAATACCGAATTTGACACACTTTGAGAATTCCGCCAATCATAAATTGCAACGACAATCTTTATGTGTATACCGCAGTGTCTCAAGACGAAAGTCTTTGACCAGTGTGTGTTGCCAGTGATGACATATGGCACCGAGACGTGGCTGCTCACGATGGGCCTTATCAAGAAGCTCAAAGTCGCCCCAAGGACAATGGAAACGGCTATGCTCGGAGTCTCTCTGCGCGATCAAATCAGAAATGAGGAGATCCGCATAAGAACTAAAGTAACTGACATATCCCTGAGAATCGCTAAACTAAAGTGGCTGTGGGCAAGGCACATCGCAAGAAGAACCGATGACCGATGGGACGTAAGGGTTCTAGAGTGGTGACCACGTACCGGAAGACGAAGCGTTGGCAGGCCCCCCACAAGGTGGACCGACGATCTGGTCAAGGTCGCGGGAAGCCGCTGGATGCAAGCAGCGCAGGACCGGTCATCATGGAGATCTTTAGGGGAGGCCTATGTCCAGCAGTGGACGTCTTTCGGCTGATGTGATGGTGTTACTGGTATTCGACGACATACTGCCTATTGTAAATATTTAAAAGCAGATGATCGTACGTAAATTGGTACGTAAAATAGGTATTAAGTCAACGATAGCAATAGCAATTGCCATTACCACACGTAATACCAGCCAAGAAAGTTACATAATCTCATTTGGGCATAGCATTCCAAAACTGGCGGAGCCCGCGTGTGTGGGACGTTCGTTTCATGGGCATGTGTTCGTTTCATTGGGTTACAGTTTGGTGATTGGTTGAATGACTTTGGAGTTTTTTGTTACGCTTTTAGGATGAGCTTCTTTTTTATTTGTTTTGTTTTTGTATTAGTTTTGGATGAATTGATATAGTATAATTGTTTTGCTTGCTAGCGAAAAGGTGACCGCCGTATCTTGGCTGATATAATTGTACCTATTTGGTCGAATCTCATTATTCTGGACTGAAATGCTAACGACCGAGCGGTGGTGGTTTCATTTTAGTGTTCCGTACCCGAAAAGCCGGGCAGAATACAAGTATGTCTGTAGTTGCACATACGTCTTGTATAAATGTAATGGTGCGGAACCTCAGATACAGTAATCGGACTTGCACTTGTCTGACTTTTTAGCCACGTGGACAGATATATAGATGGGGTGCTGGCTGCCATTTTAGTATGTGATTTGTCCATGTTTCATATCGATAGGGACGATAGTTCAGATCAATATGAATCGATTTGGTCCAGAAAAGTTTTTCTGTACGTTGCTGCTTTCTGTAAGATATTATTATTATTTATTTAGGAGCTGGTCGTGTTCCACTGCAGAGCAAAGGCCTCCCTTCCATCCTTCCACACATCCCGGTCTTGTTATCGTCAGCCATTGATTGATTGAGCGTGTTCATTCAACTCATCTTGCCATCTCTTTCGAGGTCGACCAATAAAAGTTGAAACGAAAAGAAAAGTACATAATCATTTTGTTTATATGGCTGCTGGCCAGAAACATCCCGAAAACTAAAGAAACCGAAGGGACAGATGTAAAGGGCTCTGCATTAGCTCGGAACGTAGTAGTAAATACTCGTATGTAAAAAAGTTACTAAACAATTTGCTTCTATTCGGTCTAAACAAACACCAAAAAAGGTTGACAGACAGTGTACTCTCTGATTTTGAGTTTTTTTTTATTAACGCTTAGCTAAATCAAATGAGCTGAGGTTACCACGAGGAACAAGCGGGTTATTGTTATACTGATGATATCTGTAGATGCTCCATATGAACAACCATGTAAAATAAATTGAAATTTGTGAATTTGCTAAATCCAAAGGCAAATTATCCCCCACTGCTTGCCCTACACTGACCTACTCAAATCAAATGGTCTTCCTGTGGTAAATCAGAGATCTAGATGTCAGCTTCTTCGACTTTAATGGTTTTGAGGATAACTGTGAAAATCAAACATTTTCTTCTAAACTCAGAGGTCTGGTTGACTGCCTCTTCGATTTTCATAGTATTGTGGATGATTCTGACCATCTGTGTAACAGGCAGACATGAGCAAATGATGTAGGATACGTATTTTTTCTACATCTTTAAAGCCCTGTCAATTCACAATGCGTCGCTACCAAGATGGCAGACTATTTCTCTGTGGTCCTACACGTTGTCTTCTATCGAACAATCCAGAGCCTAGAGCCAAGTAGCTTTCTACTATCGCAAACGCTAGTAGAATAGAATAAAAATGTATGGGATTGAAATAAGGTGTAACGCAACATTTCGTTACCTTATTTCAATCTCATACATTTCATTATATTCTACTAGCGTTTGCGATTGTAGAAAGCCACTTGACTCAGGGCCCAATTCTGCCACGTGAACAAATCATATAGTTTGGCAGCCAGCACCCTATCTAACAGATATGTAAAGAAAAGGACAATAGTCTCAAAACTATTTGTTACTATTTTACGGTACGCGAAGCAACAGAGCCTAACAACTTTGTCACACACAAAGCGAGAATGTTGAAACTATCATAAAACTATTCCAAATTGGAGGCCTGTCCCAAAATCCCTGCGATGACTAATGAAATACTAAACTCATTACTATTAAAGAGAAATCACGCGAAAGGCTCCTACATATTTTACTATAAATTTAAGGGAGAAATGCCGTACAGGGTTATTAGTTGATACTTAATTAATATCCCACAAATCAGTTGTAGACATGAAGCAAAGTCTATAAAAAGAATGATTCGCGTTTTTGGCCGCACTAAATTAAAAGTAAAGGGGGCCCAAATAGGAGGGGCCAAATTTCAAATTGTCGCTACTAGGCTACATTCTTAAATATATTATCGTATTTTTTTACGATTCTTAGCTATGATGAAAAATGACAAAAAATACCATTCCCCTTATCTCCGAAGTTTGTGCAAGAAAAAATCTGAATTAATCGCAGTCGATAGAAGTTTATGTAAATATTGCACAAAAAATAAAACGATCTTTCTAAGTAGTACAGTTTCTTAGAAATCAGCAAAAAACCTTTACAAACAAATTTAGTTTTGCGGTCCTTAAAATGTACTTATTGCTTCCAAAAATACTATTGGTATATCGGAACCCTCGGCGCGCGACTCCGACTCACACTTGACCGGTTTTTTTTACAGCCTGTATAATCATGATGATTTTTTTTTATCACATTTTTCCGCACGCCCTACAGTTAATTAGACTTACTTGTAATTTTATTTATGATTTCGGTAGTACAATCAAGTACAAATATCAAAAAAAGTTTGCGATTGGTGCGAAAACTTGAGATATTTTTCAACAGGCTAAAATATTATGGAAATTTCTTTCTGAAATTATTTTCTTGATTAAAATTACAGTATTTTAATATAACATTTTATTAAATTGATGTAATATTTTAATAGAAATTTTAAGTTAATCGGTTTGTACAGAAAACTCATAAAAAGACAAAGAGATTAAGAGCTAAATAAATTATTGTTTTATTTTTGATATTATTTTTTCCACTCATTTAATACCAAACGAGTCTTCCCCTGACTCAAACCCAGGCGGAAATCTTTCTGGGTATGCTACGCTACTGATCAAGTTAACCAGTAACTCCAGCGGTAGCCTGTCACATTCTTAAAATGCAGCTACCTTGTTCTCTGACAGAGTATAAGACGTTGCTTGACGATTCAAAACAGATCGCTTAAACTCATCTCATGCTTATTCGATAAGGTTTAAGTCGGGCGATTCGACAGGCCAATCTATAGATAATTATGATATGTTATATTCCCGGAAAGCAGAGTTTACAGGTTCAGCTCCATGTGCTGGTGCATTATCGCCGACAAACACGATTCGGTACACGTAGAGTATTCTTAACGGCCTGTAGATTCTGTCAACAACTGTGGTTTTGTACAAATTTGCCGTCACGGAGCAAAAAAAAGAGTAGATAAAAAGTCTATCAAAAATCAAACATTAATTTATTTCGTTCTGAACACTTTTTGTCTGTCTATGACTTTTCTGTAGATAAAAAAACATTAATGTTATAAAATGTTATCTTAAAATGGTACATTTCAAATGAAGAAATACTTTCAGAAACAAACTTTCTATAATGTTTTAGCCTATTAAAAAATATTTAAACTTTTCAGACCGATTGCAAACCTTTTTGATGTGTTTACATGAGTTTTTAACTTGAGATTTCTTAATTTTTGTATGTACATTAAAAATAACATCAAGTTTGAAACGAAGAACAATCAACGTCACGTCCACCAGCATGTTTTTAATTCGAATAAAAATTTAAAATGTTATTCGTATAATAATATTTTATGTGCCGTTAACGTACCTACACTAAAAATAAAAATCTGTCGTTTGCGTTTAAAGTTGAGCAAGCATATTCTAGAACTATTCAAAATATCAAGTGTCGATTGCGTGAATAGTTGCTGAAATCAACTGGTGTGACAGACAGATTAATAATAATTATATACTTATATACCTATATATATGTAATATACTTAAGTAAATGTATGTTTTTGTATGTATTTATTTATCACGTAGACAATTATATATTCTTATATACTTATCAATTTATGAATTATTTATTAATCAAACGCGATCTAATTAATTTCATTTTACTATAAATTATTTATGCACCTACCGACCTGTCTCTGCATCACCCTAAGGTAGACTGATAGATAATGCCTTTAGGCGTTAAGTCCGCCTATGTACCTTTGTGCATGAAGTTAAATAAATAAAATAAATAAATAAGGGTTCCAGTTTTACCATTTTGTTTCAGAACCCTAATTTGTTTATTTATCAAATAAGTTCAACCACTGTGAGTTGTTTTGCACCCGTCTGTACCAATATTTACCAACTTTAATGCTGATTTGAAGAACTGAAATGCCCATAAAGTTACCTAACTGATATTATTCGCCATACGAGAGGCAGTCAGTTCCGTACTAAAAAGCAGAAAGAAATGTTTTGTTTCTTGTACATAACAGTAGTCATGATCCTCTTTTCTGAAGTAACAAGTGATTTCGTTGAAGAAATTAAGAAAAATGGAGAATTCCCATTTTTAGTGAGAATTTTCGGTAGAAACTTCAATGACATAGTCTACTACAAAGACAAGGACACCACATGTATATGTCTTGGAACTATTATTCATGTCAAACATGTTCTTGCGGCTAGAAAATTTTGTTCGGAATATGTTATAGTTAAAGAATCGTACGTCCAAGCAGGAAGTGTGGATCCGCACAATAATGTAAGTCATAAGCTAGTGTTTTTAGGAAAATCAGGTGTGGTGTGCCTTAGGGATCTTTTTTAGGCCTACTTTTGTTAACAATCTTTATAAATGACCTACCCTCGAATATCACGAATGGCTCAGTTTAGACTGTAAGGGCACTGCATGTTATCCTACGTCATCGAGTACACGAAATTTGTAACTTTGTAGCTATTAGGTCCACAAAACGTTGGTATGCCAATCCGCAACCTGGAAGTATTGTACAGTCAGAGCGAAAAGTGGGTTCGCGATAGAGTACACGAATGAAACCTATTCGTAGAAATGGAAGGTACCTATATAAGTAAAACACAACAGGTCTGCCTTGCAGCCTCTTGGCAGTTTCGCTAGTCGGACCACTAGTGTGACGTGACCACAAGGTTGGTGGCAGCCTTGCAGGGCTCTGCATTATCACGAGACGAAGTAGTGGTTTTTTGCATTTTGAAGCGCAGTAACTTTACAACGCAGGGTTACTTTGGCGGCAGACAATTCTTCTGTGGTCCTATATATTGTATTTAATCGGACAGTCATAGTCTGCAAGGTGTACGTTTCAATGTCATATTTCAAAATAGTTAAAACAAAATTCCTCAAAAACGCAGGGGTGTGGATGTCTGCCAATATTTTTCGTATTTTTAGAGGTCGCTTCTTATCATCAGTCAAAGAGGCAGACAAGAATAAATTATATAGAAATTTTGTCATTCAGCACCCCTACTATTGGCGTCTTTTTATCTTCACGTCCAAAATACCGCAGTGTCTCAAGACGAAAGTCTTTGACCAGTGTGTGTTGCCAGTGATGACATATGGAACCGAAACGTGGCCGTTCACGATGGGCCTTATCAGGAAGCTCAAGGTCACCCAAAGAGCTATGGAAAGGGCTATGCTCGGAGTCTCTCTGCGAGGTCTAATCAGAAATGAGGAGATCCGCAGAAGAACAAAAGTAACTGACATAGCCCTGATAGTCGCTAAACTAAAGTGGCAGTGGGCAGGGCACATCGCAAGAAGAACCGATGGCCGATGGGGCGTAAGGGTTCTAGAGTGGCGACCACGTACCGGAAGACGAAGCGTTGGCAGGCCCCCCACAAGGTGGACCGACGACCTGTTCAAGGTCGCGGGAAGCCGCTGGATGCGAGCAGCGCAGGACCGGTCGTCATGGAGATCTTTAGGGGAGGCCTGTGTCCAGCAGTGGACGTCTTTCGGCTGATATGATGATGATGATGACTATTGGCTACTCACCGCTGTACTCAGTTTGCTTTTATGTAATTGATGTCTTATTGAGCAAAAGTATTGAAATGTTTTCTTTTATTAAGGACACTTTGCGGATTATAACCAAGAAAACGGGATACCCTACTCAACAGCAGTTTGAC
Source organism: Athrips mouffetella (assembly GCA_947532105.1). Classification (NCBI taxonomy): domain Eukaryota; kingdom Metazoa; phylum Arthropoda; class Insecta; order Lepidoptera; family Gelechiidae; genus Athrips; species Athrips mouffetella. The sequence continues at coordinate 1,764,974 of OX383968.1, read as the reverse complement.
ATACCAGGTGTTTTCGGATTTGATGTGCTCACACTCAAGGATAAGCTTCCAGAGAATAACTATATCAAGGCGGTGACAGTCAAGAAGGATTACCCGGCTGCGAAGGAGGGATTACTTTTTGGACTTGATGACGTATATGTACCAACCGTGAGTGTTACACACAGTCTCTAGTTATACAGGGTGTAAAAAAGTACGATCTACATCACTTATAGATAGTAAAAAAAAATTTTTTTTGTGTGATCATGAAATTTGTTTTTCCTTCAAATTACATCACAGTAATTTATTGAGATGAATAGGTACTTGCTAGTGATATTTATAACAAAATAAGTTATAACAAAAATAGTAAGTTACATTTTATTATAAAAGGTGTAAGGGACGACGAGGGCGGTATCAAAACCTGAGTCGGGGGCGTGGTTGCAGGCTTTGCCTTCACCACATATGGGAACACTGCTCGACAGTAGCTCTACGCCTGTAGCAGTGGCTCTCCGCCTGGACTGCGATGTTTGTCAACCACATCAATGCATCTACGGTTTCATGGTGAAAGCCAATGGCCATCAATCATTCCGGTGCTGTCGGTGCTCAGGGAGATTCCCTCGTCACCACGCCCTGAATGACATAGTCCGAAGGGTCCTAATTTCAGCTGACGTACCCAGTAAGTTGGAACCGCTGGTTCTTAGTTTCTCTGACGGAAAAACACCTGACGCCCTTATGCTGGTACCGTGGGAGCATATGTGCGTTTTGTTGGACGTCATGTGCGTCAGTACTTTCGGCCGCATGGTGAAGGTAGCTAGGGCTGCCGCTGAAGTTGCGTTGAAGTTGTTGGACAAAAATGGCATAGATATAAAATACTCGGCCTTGGACGCCAATAATTACTTTCTCCCACTAGCGTTTGACACGAGGGGTTTTTCGAGGTCGGAGGCTATTGCCTTCGTTAAGGAGATTGGCCGTTACAATTACAATAAATGGTTTACATGAAATGTATAATATGGTCGTCAATAATGTAACATAAAAATATTAAAACAATAATATTACAAATTCATAAAGTAATACGAGTATTTATGTTGACAGGTCTTTCGATATACCTCTACGATGGTATACAGCTGGAACGAGTGTAGTCGCTTTGAATTAGAAAACAAAGACTGGGAACATGTATGGGGACAGAACGGAACTAATATAAAAATATTTTGCGTCGGCCATCCCTCTGTTGATGATATATTCTTCGAATGGTGAGTGTTTATGCGCGGACATTCAATAAATAAACATTGTAATTGAATAAAATAAAGCAATAGTACTAGTCTTCAGAAGGGACACGCTCCACCCCTCGTAGCATCCACTACTGCACCCTGTACACCCCCCTCCCCCGTCCCGTCCTTTCGCTTCTAAGGAGTACGCTAAGTAGGAGTTTTGTCGTGCCGCTTCTCGAATTTTATGTAGCGTCATTTTTCAATAATAAAGCAAGTTAAATAATTTTTAAAAACAAACTTTTATATCAAATTGTAAAGGAGCAGAAAATTTTAAATAAAGTCAGTAGTTTTTAAAGAAAGTGCGTTTATAACCATTGTTTATTACGCACAAACACATACTCTCACACTCTATTACGCACACGCATAGATTAGTGAGTACTAACACTAATAAGTTGTAAAGTTACAATATTCATTAGTTCACACTTTGCCTTTGGAAGAGAGGTGTGTCCTATGCTAAAATAGAGGCAACAGTTACATGTTACTTACCTTTGTGAACTAAATGATGATTTTTTTTTTTTTTATCTTTTGCAGGCCATACGGAGCACCATTCGTGGTTAAAGATTCTACTGATGGTCGTAACAACTTTGTCCTAACTGGCGTATTCCAGACGTATGATGAAGATGGAATGAGTTTCTTTATGAACATGAGTTACTATTATGATTTTATTCAACCTTTTACAAATATAGGTATAAATTAATGTCTAAAATGTCTAAAAAGAAAAGAAAAATATTGAAAAGAAAATAAAGAAACAACGAAATAAAGAAAAAAGAAGTTTAAGAAAAGGAAACCATAAAAGAAAAAAATAGAGGTTTCAATTGTTTAGTACCCTAAACCAACAAGTGTCTATATGCCGGATAATGATTGATGAAGGATGAAAGAAGCGAGGGAAGTATGTCCAGGGGCACTAGCATTTAAACTCAATGGGAAATTCCGAATAATAAGGGTTATCTGATTTATAGATGTTAAAGAAATACTTCTGTGAGACTGTTAGTTAATGCAACAAATTATTTACTTACCCATACCATATTATTGCTTCTACAAATTTTTAAATGTATTGTTGATTATTGTTATCGTTGGATGCTGTGATTTTAAATGACTGATACTGAATTGTAGTTTTTTTCGTACCCACTTATCCAAGTGCCTAAATGCTATATTATAGTAATAAAAAAATAAGCTAGAGAAATTTTACTTTTATCTTAGCATTTTAAATATATATGTATTTAATTTTTATGTTCGAAAATTTAAATAAACGGTACCTAGAACACTTGAAAATCTGATGTTTTTATTTGTTAAAAATGTTATTAATAAAACCGGTTAAGCCGGTTAACCGGGTTTTTAACAAAAAACCGATATTAAAAACCGGTTTTTAAAACTGTCCGGTTTTGCATTCCCTACACCCTACTGACATAAAGCGCTACCGTATGTCGGATTTCTGTAACAATTCTACAAGTTTGTCAAATTGTCGCGACAATTCTTTGTTCAACAAAACAAATATGTCAAGATTTTCACGACAACTTGTCACCTGTCACGAGAAAATGTTTGTCGAACAGAAATTTGACAAATTGTCGCGACAATCCCAGTTTTTCCACCATGACAAATTTGTCGCCGTGTTGTTTGTTGAACAGATACTTGTCAAATTGTCGAATTGTCACCTGTCACCTGTCGCCTGTCGTTGTCGGCTTTGTTGAACAGGGCCCTGTATGTCCGGCGCACCCTAGGCTATCAGCAAACACTCTCGAGCGGATTGGCTAATCTTTTCCCCACGATGGCAAAGTCCAAACTCAGAAAGTTCCAACTACATAACAAGTTTTCATTTTCAGCTGAGTTTGAGAGTTTCAAACAAATCAAAACTCTTTCCAAACTCAAATCCTAAGAACAAAAGAAGCCGACTCATAATAATAACGAAAAACTTTTTCTGCGCTTGTTGTAACTAGACTTGTCTCATTGTATTCTCGTAAAAAAACTGGTACAAGAGTGCTAAAGTAATGCAAACAGAAGGTTGTATAAGAAAACAAGGAGCCAATACGGGGATATGGAAAACATTTCAAACATATTGGATTTACCCTACTTCTATGGAGAGTTTACAGAGATGTACTCAGGGAGGGGAAAAAATAACTATACCACAAACAAAAAAGACAATTTAATATTTTTTTTAATGTGGACATTCATCATCATCATATCGTGTGGATCGCAAGGTTGATGACCGACCTCATAAACCGTGGTGTGAGAGTTGTTGACATTAATTTCGAAACATTGGGGTGAAAAGGTCGTAAACGCAAAAATACCGAAAATCCTGACCACCATAGCTGAGCGGACAGATGGACCTATTTTGAGGCACTGGACCACGATGCATGTAATGCCTCTATCACGTGCCTCAAAGTAGATCCAGTTATTTGGATGACATGATTTTATTTTATTTTACTAACATAGTTCTAAGTATGTTACTAACACTATGGACTGTATTTGAATTAGTAGTCTGAAATAAAGAATTTAAATTGAATTTATAACGAGTTAAAAAATCTCATTTATGTAAGTTTTACGCTCTTTCGGTCTATTTTTATACCATTTTTAGGGTTCTAAATGGTAAAAAAAGGAACCCTTATGGTGCGACTTTGTCTGTCTGTCTGTCCGTCTGTCTGTCCGTCTGTCTGTCACACCTCCATATCTCAGCAACCACTTATGCTATCGACTTGAAATTTTGAATAGTTTTTGAATATAGTTGCCCAACTTAATTGCTCATGTAAGAATTTTGAAAAAAATATGGTTATTAATGAAAAGGGGGCTAAAATAGGGGGGGGCCAGATTTCAAATTGTCGCCACTAGGTCGAGTGGGGTATCATTTGAAAGGGCTTTACTTGTACATTTTAAAATATATTTTTATATTTTTTACGTTTCTTAGTTTTCGAGTTATGATGAAAAATGTCAAAAAAAATACCATTCCCCCCCCCCCCCCCCCCCCCATCATCACGAAGTCTGTAATACCAAGGAAAAATATGAAGGAAAAATATGAATTAATTACAGTTGACAGACGTTTATGTAAACTTTACAGCAAAAATAAAACGATCTTTCTAAGTTGCACAGTTTTTCAGAAATCTGCAAAAAACCTTTACAAACAAATTTAGTTTTGCGGTCTTGAAAATGGACTTTATTGCAAAATGGTATAGTAACCGCTTCCATTACACTGCCACACTACACAAACACAACAGAAACGTGAAATTTATTAAGTACCCAGGGCAAGTATGCAGGGCAGGTTCGATCCACATCTGTGTGATGAACACGAGTTTTTGTTCTGTGTCTGGGTATTACTTATCTATTTATGTATCCATACTTCCATACTATATACTATATATACTATATACTATATATACTATATTACTATATTACTATATATTACTATTTTACTATATATATATCCATACTTCCATACTAATATTATAAATGCGAAAGTAACTCTGTCTGTCTGTCTGTCTGTCTGTTTGTTTGTTGCTCTTTCACGCCTAAACGGCTGAACGGATTTTGATGAAATTTGGTATGGTGATAGATGGTAACTTGGAGACGGACATAGGCTACTTTTTACCCCGGGAAAATATCTCATTCCCGTGGGAATCTACACATACAATAATACTCTAGCGGGGTTGTATCTGCTACAGCACACCGAAACTACTTAACCGCTTTTGATGGGACTTTTTTTATTCAACTAAGTATCGCTGATTACGAAAACTACTACAATTTTGAAATCCAACGTGGTAGACGTAAACTACCATTATCCCCTGGGGATAAGGTTGAGGTGCGATAGGGTTGAAATGTCTAAAAATCAATATGGGTGTCGTTTGTAAGGTTTATCGAGCCGCTGATTACAAAAACTACAACAATTTTGAAATCCAACATGGTGGACGTGAAATGCTATCATCCCTTGGGGATGAGGTTGGGGTGCGATAGAGTTGATATGTCTAAAAATCAATATGGGTGTCGTTCGTATGGTTTATCGGGTCGCTGATTACGAAAACTACAATGATTTTGAAATCCAACGTGGTGGACGTGAAATACCACCACCCCTGGGATGGGGTTGGGATTCGATAGGTTTAAAATGTCTAAAAATCAATATGAGTGTCAGTTGTATGTTTATATAAGGATAGGGATAGCGGTTAAGATGGCGTTAGGGGTAGAAGCAGGGATAGGGGTAGGGTCAGGGATAGGGAGAGGGAGAGGGGGAGGGATAGGGAGAGAGTGTAAGGGAGGGGAAAATGAGGGGAGAGAAAGGGGGAGGGAGGGGTAGAGGGCGTGGGAGGGGGTAGAGGGAGGGGGGGTAGAGGGAGGGAGAGGGGGAAGGGGAGGATGAGTGAGGGGAAGGGGGAAAGGGAGGGGAATGGGAGGAGGGCGAGGGGGGAAAGGGAGGGTGATGGGGAGAGGGGAAGGGGGAAATGGAGGGGGAAGGAAGGGTGAGGGGGGGGAAGAGGGAGGGGCGAGGGAGAGGAAGAGAGAGTGGGAGAGGGTGAGGGAGGGGGAGTGGGAATGTAGGGGGGGGGGATTCAAAAGGATAGATAGGGAGGAATAGGGACCTTTTTTACTTTTATGAATACCTCCTCGCTACCCATTCACTTCACTCCCTTTATTGCCTTCTTTTTTAAGTTCGCCTGTAACGGTTGACAATGAAAATTCCGCACTACCTACCAGTTAAATAAAATCAAAAGATAATTAAGTTTGTAGTAAGATGCATTTATTCAACTTGGATAAGTACAAATGCATCTTTTACGTAGGGATCAAGAAGGATAAGCGCTCCGTAAAATATGTTTCAATTAAGTTCGAGTTCTGTTTTTTTATAAAATCTACGCGGACGAAGTCGCGGGTAACAGCTAGTGTATAATAATACTAGCTTTCCGCCTGCGGTTTCACCCGCATTAAATGCTTTTTCCCGTGGGAATGAAGATTTTCCCGCGGTCAAAAGTAGCCTATGTGCTTTTCCAGGACCTAACCTATATGTGTGCCAAGTTTCATTAAATTCCATTCAGTAGTTTTTACGTGAAAGAGTAACAAACATCCATCCATCCATCCATACTTACAAACTTTCGCGTTTATAATATTAGTAGGAGTAGGAAGTAGGATAGGATCAGTCTCTGGTACAGGCTTTGCCTAGTTTGGGATCAGATGACTTTGTGTTGTGTGTATTGTAAAAAAAAGATAAAAAAGAAAGAAGAATTAGAGAATGAATGTTAAAGTAGGGCCGTAAGAAGTCCGCTTTGACGTTTCCTTATCTCCAACGCACAGGGTTAAATTTTCTTTGCAGGTCGTTATTTTTCAGCTGTCAACAGCTGTCATAACGGACCTATTACGATGGCGTTACTTTATATTAAAAAAGTTTTCTGAATCCGTCCCTGTGTTCTAGGCAAATATTGTCTGACGTATCTCTAAGCAGCAGACAAGACAAGAGTGTCGGAAGATGTATTCTTGATACGATGCGAGTTTATGATGACACAACATACAGGCAGTGTGATACACAATCGGAACGGATACGGTGGGATATGAGTTGTAAGGTTTACTGTAGAAATAACTATTAGAAATAATACCGGGTTTAAGGGACGGTGTACCGAAAAATTAAAGGGCGTGCTCAGTCAACGAAACTGAACAACTTTCCCAAAGAAACATAGGTTGGGAAATGAAAAAAAAAATTGACCTCTCCATACAAACTGTTCGACCAGAGTGGGCTATTTGTATGGAGAGGTCAAATTTTTTTTTAATTTCCCAACATATGTTTCTTTGGGAAAGTTGTTCAGTTTCGTTGACTGAGCACGCCCTTTGAGTTTTCGGTACACCGTCCCTCACACCTGGAAAATAGGGAATAAGAGCGATTCCTACGGGAACTCCGGTACAAAGAAAACACCGAGACGTCCGTTCAACAAGCAGTGTAATCAAGGACTAAAATAACCACCACCACAGTAAGCATACATATACATTACACCTCCCCACTTAAAATACTTAAGTCTTTATTATATATTAATTACATAACAAAAAGAAACTAAATAACAAAAACATCTAAACGGACAAACCCGCATACAAATTATACATGAGAATAATACTAAGACTAATATTTAAAACTTTCTATATGTAGCACTTTAACTGGTATACAGATATTTATTATTAGTTACATAACTCATAATAAATATCTATATTTTTCAGTATTTTTAAAAGTAAAGAAGTAGTCTTAACAAATTTATAACCAATATTCCGTTTGTGTAACTAACAGTAGGTACCATACTAAACACATTCTAATCAATTTTCAAATCCAAATCTAACCGGCGGTTTTCGAACTCTTTGGGGGCGTTTCACCGGAGTGGGTGCAGGTGCTGACAGTGTTTGCGTTGCTGGCTGTGGCGGCGACGGACGTGGTGTGACCAGACTCTCACGAGCCCCTTCCCCAACTGTGCCTCGTTCTGGGCTCACACAACAACCATCTTTCCCCCCTTCTTGCTCCACGTCCGCCCTCGCCCCCCCCAGCGACCTCCTTGGTGACTGCTGCTCGGTGGCATCCCCACCCCCGGTCGGCTCAGTAGGTGGGTTAGGACACAGGAGATTAGATTGGCGGGGCCTGCTTCTGACTTGATCTACATGTCTGGTTAGAAATCGACCGTTATCACTACTAATAAGTACCCTACGCGAACCTTCATTGCTAACAACTGTGCCTTTGACCCATTTATCGTGCCCTCCATAGCTCCTAGCCCACACGGGCTCGCTCGGGACGCGCGGCCTCGGCTCTGCCCTCGCGCAGGAAGCCTGGCGCCGCTGCGCGTCCTGCACGCGGTCGTGCAGTGCGCGCTCACTTCGCAACAGGTCAAGACGTGATCGCAATGGTCTGCGCTGCAACAACATGGCCGGTGTATCTCCTGTACTACAGTGAATGCTATTACGATAAGCCAATAAATATGTTTGCAATGCTGCATCTATGTCTACTGCATCCCTAATTGCTTTTCTTACCGCTCGTTTGCATAACTTAACAGCATTCTCCGCCGCTCCATTTGAAGCTGGATGGTAAACTGGAGAAAACGATTGTTTAATACCATTGCTATTTAAAAATTCTTTCAATTCTATACTTGTAAACGGTGGTCCTTGATCTGACACTACTTCTACTGGCAAACCGAACCGAGCGAATAAAGTCCTCAAAGTCTTAATAATAGACGTCGCATTTGTTTTGTTCATCTCAAACGCCTCTAACCATTTTGTGCTCGAGTCGATAACTACAAAAAACGTTTTCCCATGGAACGGGCCAAGGAAGTCCATGTGCAGCCGATTCCATGGCTGGACGTGGTAGGGCCACGGGCGCGGTGCGGCACGCGGTGGCTCCCCCGCCTCCAGCGCGCATGTCTCGCAGCTCTTACACAGTGCCTCGATGTCTTCGTCCAAATTTGGCCACCACACGTAACTACGCGCTAAAGACTTTGTTTTTACTATGCCCATGTGACCGGAATGCAACTGATCTAAAATGTTATTACGTAAAGAGTCTGGTACTACAATTCTGTACCCCCACATCAAACAACCTCGTTCTATATATAGTTCATTTCGTTTAGCAAAATAAGGTTTGATTGTCTCTTCGGGACAGCGAGCTGGCCACCCTGACTGTACATACAACATTACCCTACTCAGTATCGAATCATGTGACGTAGCCCCCCGTACATCGTTATTCGTGATAGGTAGGAATTTTTCTACGAAGTTAAGGTAAGTAATCTCTTCTTTCTGTACTTCTTTATTAGTGGGCTGCGGTAAGCGCGATAAAGCGTCAGCGCAGTTTTTAGCGGAAGGTACGTATTCTATGTCATAAGAATACCCCGATAGCAAGATTGCCCATCTCTGAATCCTCGAAGCCGCCATTATTGGAATTCCTACCTTGCTACCAAAAATATAAGTTAGAGGTTTGTGATCAGTTCTCAATACAAATTTCCTGCCATAGAGATACTGATGGAACTTCCTTATCCCGTAAACAATAGCTAACGCTTCCCTATCTATCTGTGCGTAAGCCCGCTCCGCCGCCGTGAGCGTGCGCGAAGCGAAGGCGACGGGCCGCTCGCCGGCCGGCGTGAGATGCGAGATGACGGCGGCGATGCCGACCCCGCTGGCGTCCGTCGTCAGCACCAGCGGTAGTTCCGCCGAGTAGTGCACCAGCACCGCGCTCGACGTCAACTCGCGCTTCACCCGCTCGAAGGCCGCCTCGCACTCCGCACTCCACTCGAAACTAACACCCGCTCGCAGTAAATTATATAGGGGAGACAGAATTGTACTGACATTTTTTATGAATTTGCCATAGTACATCACCATACCGATGAATGCTCTGAGTTCCGACACGTTCTTTGGCTCTGGGGTGTTGACGATTGCTTTGACTTTTTCCGGACAAGTGTGTACACCTTCTTTACTTATCACGTGACCTAAATATTTCACTGATTTCGCAAAGAAGGTGCATTTCTCCTTCTTTACTCGCAGGCCGCTGGACTGGAGGCGTTCAAAAACTTTATGCAAATTGTCTAAATGTTGCACAGTATTGCTGCCTGTTATTATTATATCATCCAAAAATACCCCTACATGTGGCAGATCTGCGAACAGCTGTTCCAATCTTCGCTGAAAAATCCCGGGACTAGACGATAACCCATATACTAGCCGATTATACATAAATAACCCTTTATGCGTATTTATAACTGCGTACTTTTTACTGTCGTCATCGAGTTCAAATTGCGCATAGGCCTGTGACAAATCAATTTTACTGAACATTTCCCCCCCATGTAAACGCACTAACAAGTCTTCTACTTTAGGTAAGGGATAACGGTCGACTTCTATCAATTTGTTCAGTGAGATTTTAAAATCAGCGCAGACCCTTACCTCTCCGTCCGGCTTGGGTACCGGCACGATGGGCGTGGCCCAGTCCGAGCGCTCGACCGGTGTGAGTATGCCGTCGCGCACCAGCTGCTCCAACGCGCGCTCCACCGGCTCGCGCATCGCGTACGCCAGCGGGCGCGCGCGGTGGAACACGGGCCGCGCGCCCTCACGCAGGTGGATGCTCACCGCGCCGCCGGTGAAACGTCCCAGCCCCTCCTCAAACACGTTACAATATCTGGAACTAAATTCCTTCCAATTAAATTCAGCTTTCCTACTTTCATTATTATTAAGAGTTTCATACTGTAATGCTGTAATTGTAATATTCAGTTCTGCTAACCATTGTCTTCCTAATAAGGCGGTATTTCCGTTATTAATGATATATAAATCTAAATTCTTTTCACTATCTCCATATATAACAACCGGCCTTATCACCCCCACTGGTCGTACTAGTTCCCCGGTATAATATTTTAATATTAACTTACATGATTCTATTTTAATATGGGAAAACTTCCTTTTATACAATTCCAAACTAATACATGATACTGCACTTCCTGTGTCACATTCCATTTCAATGTTTTGACCGTCTACACATAATGTAATAAAAATTGGTTTGCACTGACTAATAGTTAAGGGATTAAAATTAACTATTACCTCTTCACTGTCCTCACTATCCTCGTTCGTGTTGCAAGCGCTTTCTTCTAGGTTATGTATGCGGTTATTCTTTGTAAATTTGGGACACATCCTTTTCAAATGTCCTTCCTGGTTGCACACTCTGCATACATACATTTTGAATTTGCAGGCTTCTGCGCTGTGATTACCGCCACACACTTTACAACCTTCGTTAGGCTTCCTGCTCTGCGTCTGTAGGTATTTGGCTGGCCCGCTGCCGCCACTAGCGCCCCGCGGGCCGCGCGGCTCACTTGCTCCCGCGCGGGCCGACCGACCGCTGCCACCGCCCCACACGCGCTGCTTGCTTGTCCCACTGTTGTAGTTGGCCTGTCCCATTTGATGCACTGGCTCGCCGGTTGCGGTGGTAGCCGATGTACTATTGCCGCTCTTGCCTCTAGTACAACCCTCCACTAACGCCGCGTTCACCTCGGCTGCCTCCATCGACACCGCCAGCTTATATGCCTTCTCTAATGTGATGGTGTCGTCCTCGGTGAACAGCTTCTGACGTATGTCATCACTCACTAGGCCGCACACAAACTGGTCTCTTAGGTTTTCTTTAAGACTATCCGCCGTGAAACCACAGTCTTTGCTCAACTTCTTCAGTTCCGTTACGTAGGTCGCAATATTTTCATTTGTTCTTTGTATACGTTGTCTGAATTTGAAACGTTCTGCCAGTAAACTCGGCTTAGGATTTAAATGATTTTTCATCAGCGTCACCAGTTCTGTATAAGTTTTTGTCGCCGGTTTGTCAGGTGTACACAAACTCACCATAAGTTCATATGCGTCATTACCAATGACGGTAATTAAGGTAGCCACTTTCACCTCTGATTTCACCGAATTAGCGATAAAATATTGTTCTAAGCGATCCACGTAAATGTTCCAACTATCCTTGGCAAGGTCAAACGGCCCGATCTTGCCAACCGACATAATGGCGGCCTGCGCACGATAACGTTCATTCACAGTCACAGACCACTCAAAACGTAATTATCAAAATGTCTTCACACAATACACGCGTGGCTTGATTGGTTCGATTACTACGACGTCGCCACTGGAAAATAGGGAATAAGAGCGATTCCTACGGGAACTCCGGTACAAAGAAAACACCGAGACGTCCGTTCAACAAGCAGTGTAATCAAGGACTAAAATAACCACCACCACAGTAAGCATACATATACATTACAACACCCTTTATAAGTAGCTTGATTAAAATAACAGCAATGTGGTGCTAGCAAAATGTAGCACTATCCCATTTCTACCCGTGGGTGTCGTAACAGGCGACTAAGGGTTAATGAACCAGAGGATGGGCAGCAGCATCCTTCTGTGTATCGTACCATCTTACATTCTGCAGTTACCAATAACCGCAGTCCATGTTGCCAGCCGTAACGCTAATCAGCGTGGTGACTATGGTACTTCCCCTCCATATTGTTCCAGCGAAAGCTAGAGTTTTGGAGGGAGCTCCCTGTCCTGTAGTGTACGTTTCATGAGATGTTATGATGAATGAGAAAGCAAGACGGAGTGATGAGTAAGATATTGGAGCGAGAGAGACACGTATCGCTCCGTCCTGGTCACAATAGTTTTTTCCTATGCACTGTAATTCTAATGAAACTCATTATTTCGACTGTACTGGATTTTTTAGGGTTTCGTACCTCAAAAGGATAAAAAACAATATGAGGAGAGGTGGAGTTTAAATACAAAAAATTTGTTTTATTATGTGTTACTACATATCTTAGCGAACCCTTAAGCATAAGTCCAACTCGCGCTTTACCTTTTTTATTAATAGTAACTAATAATAATTGACAAAGCCTAAGATAACCAAAAAAACTACTTTGAAAGTGAATGTACAACTAATTATGAAGTCGTTTGCCTGACTTCCAATGACCTTGAAAGTTGAGCTCCTTTAAATCTAATGCTGTCTCATTCATTGTCATCCAAACAGAATGTGACAGCAATAGATTTAATAGAGCTTTAACTTAAAAGAAGGTTTGTGAAGCTACTTAAAATCCCACCCATACTGTAAGTGCATTTCCAAACACCAGTAACGGCAAAACGTGCCGAACTACCTATGACTCGGTCTCTTGTTCCCTTGGGAACCGCCATACATACCGTGCACAATGGATTGCCAAAGTATGGGACTGAACCCCGCTTTAGTTTAGTCCCATTCTTTGAGAACTATCGGCATATTCCAGGCCGCTTTTCTCCGATCCCCGGCAACAACCTAAGCCGAGGTCCGAGCCCCGCGAGGCGCCTTTAGGCTTACTCTATGGTAGAGCCCTCCGCTCCCCAACCGTCCAGTGAAGTTGCGGTCGTCGGAGTTCCAGTTCGGAGGAACCATGATCAGGGCCTAGCGCCCATAACATAATGATCGTCGAGCTAGTATGCCCGACGAGAAGCTGCCCGGGCAACGAGACGTAGTCTCTGTCCCGTTACCTGCACCGACAACATAGAAGTGCGGAAGACTCGTTCGTCGTGACAGCCACTATGGCTCACAACAGGAGTCCACTACAAAAAAAAAACCGGCCAAGTGCGAGTCGGACTCGCGCACTGAGGGTTCCGTACCACCACATGATCATAATTGTATTAGTTGAAATTTCAGTAAGTTAATTGCTTGACCAAATTTTATTATTTGTTGTTATTTTATAGCTTATGGACTATAAACATACCAATTTTCAAAATTGTAAGTGTTCTCGTTTTTAAAATAGAACTAAAACAAAAATCGCCTCCGCGACCATCCAACTTGACCCCTTTCTTATATGAATGTTCTTGAAACGGGAGCTCACCACAATTGGTTGCCATTAGTTGTGAGTAAAGTTGTAATATTTAATGATTTCAGACTTTTCCCTTTATTTGTACTGTGAGACCTAGCTTCTCGCCAAATTTCATAATTTTAGGTCAACGGGAAGTACTCTGTAGGTTTTCCTTTTTTGCATAAATGTATGGAGATGAGGACATAAAAAGCCATATCTTTTGATTGCGTCGTTGCAAAAAATTTAAATTTTCAGATCTTGTGTGGTTCATGGACCCTAACATATGGTATTAATTTCAACCTGATACCTTTACCCGTTCGTGAGATAAAGGGTCTTGACAGACAGACAGACAGACAGACAGACGGACAACAAAGTGATCCTATAAGGGTTCCGTTTTTTTCTTTTGAGGTACGGAACCCTAAAAAAGGATTGCCAGAAAGGAGTTTATAGTACTTACTAAAAGGGTATAACCACTCTTCAACATAAAAACACCCGAATTGAAATTTAAAATTGTATTCGGACACAAAAATTGTATCAGCTGGTAAGTGCTTATTAATGTAAGGGACTAAAACACTTAAACTTAGACTAAAAGACTTAACATAACATTTGAGGCAAACGTTTTTGTTTTGGTAATGTCGTTGATATTACCATTTTTTAGGGTTCCGTACCTCAAAATAAAAAAAACGGAACCCTTATAGGATCACTTTGTTGTCCGTCTGTCTGTCTGCTTGTCTGTCTGTCTGTCAAGACCCTTTTTCTCACGAACGAGAAGAGGCATCAGGTTGAAATTAATAAAGAATGTTAAGGTCCATAAACCACAGAGGATCTGAAAATTTCAATTTTTTACAACGACGCAATCAAAAGATATGGCTTTTTATGTCCTCATCTCCATACATTAATGCAAAAAAGCAAAACCTACAGAGTACTTCCCGTTGACCTAAAATTATGAAATTTTTTAAGAAGCTAGGTCTCACAGTACAAATAAAGGGAAAAGTCTAAAATCATTAAATATTTCAATTTTTCTCACCACTAATAGTAACTAATTAAGTTTAGCTCCCGTTTCAAGAACTTTTCTATAAAAGAGGGGTCAAGTTGGATGGTCACGGAGTTTTTAAAATCAATGAGCAAAAGCTTTTAGTATATCATATGGTAGATAGGTACGGAACTCGCACTTGGCCGGTTTTTTTTTCCTATTTACCGCTTTGGTATTCATTTTTGACATGGATACGTCAATGCTTTTGTTTGGGGGGGTCAATTCATGCAAAGTGGATAAAGGCCCCCTGGCGGCAATAATTGGTATTACATCTGGCTTTGGATGAGTCAGAGGATGAGGGTTGAGGGAGGACGGCAATAATTGGTATTATATCTGGCTTTGGATGAGTCAGACGATGAGGGTTGAGGGAGGACGGCAATAATTGGTATTACATCTGGCTTTGGATGAGTCAGAGGATGAGGGTTGAGGGAGGACGGTAATAATTGGTATTACATCTGGCTTTGAATGAGTCAGAGGATGAGGGTTGAGGGAGGACGGCAATAATTGGTATTACATCTGGCTTTGGATGAGTCAGAGGATGAGGGTTGAGGGAGGACGGCAATCATTGGTATTACATTTGGCTTTGAATGAGTTAGAGGATGAGGGTTGAGGGAGGACGGCAATAATTGGTATTACATCTGGCTTTGGATGAGTCAAAGGATGAGGGTTGAGGGAGAATGGCAATAATTGGTATTACATCTGGCTTTGGATGAGTCAGAGGATGAGGGTTGAGGGAGGACGGCAATAATTGGTATTACATCTGGCTTTGGATGAGTCAGAGGATGAGGGTTGAGGGAGGACGGCAATAATTGGTATTATATCTGGCTTTGGATGAGTCAGAGGATGAGAGTTGAGGGAAGACGGCAATCATTGGTATTACGAGTACATTTGGCTTTGAATGAGTTAGAGGATGAGGGTTGAGGGAGGACGGCAATAATTGGTATTACATCTGGCTTTGGATGAGTCAAAGGATGAGGGTTGAGGGAGGACGGCAATAATTGGTATTACATCTGGCTTTGGATGAGTCAGAGGATGAGGGTTGAGGGAGGACGGCAATAATTGGTATTACATCTGGCTTTGGATGAGTCAGAGGATAAGGGTTGAGGGAGGACGGCAATAATTGGTATTACATCTGGCGTTGGATGAGTCAGAGGATGAGGGTTGAGGGAGGACGGCAATAATTGGTATTACATCTGGCTTTGGATGAGTCAGAGGATAAGGGTTGAGGGAGGGCGGCAATAATTGGTTTTTATCTGGCTTTGGATGAGTCAGAGGATGAAGGTTGAGGGAGGACGGCAATAATTGGTATTACATCTGGCTTTGGATGAGTCAGAGGATGAGGGTTAAGGGAGGACGGAAATAATTGGTATTACATCTGGCTTTGGATGAGTCAAAGGATGAGGGTTGAGGGAGGACGGCAATAATCGGTATTACATCTGGCTTTGGATGAGTTAGAGGATGAGGGTTGAGGGAGGACGGCAATCGTTGGTATTACATTTGGCTTTGAATGAGTTAGAGGATGAGGGTTGAGGGAGGACGGCAATAATTGGTATTACATTTGGCTTTGGATGAGTCAGAGGATGAGGGTTGAGGGAGGACGGCAATCATTGGTATTACATTTGGCTTTGAATGAGTTAGAGGATGAGGGTTGAGGGAGGACGGCAATAATTGGTATTACATCTGGCTTTGAATGAGTCAGAGGATGAGGGTTGAGGGAGAACGGCAATAATTGGAAGAGGGGGGAAGGGAGAGGCTTTAAGGGTGAAAAGAGGTGAATGGACGTAGGTGGGAACTTGAAGTACACTTGAGTGCGTAGACGTATCCAAGTATGAATCCAAGCATTATCAAAGTCACGGACTTTGATGGCAGTATGCACTACTGAAAAAGCTGAATCTGTTCGACGATCACTCTCTAGATCGTAGCTACAGCCCGGAGACTACATACTACGAGCGCGAATTAGTGTAGGCAACGAAGCAGTTGACCCCAACATAAATTAATGCGGGGGTCCTTATATAACGATCCGCTTCGTTGCCTATACTAAATTGGAAGGTCGCGCAGGCCCGCTGGAAGCCCCTCGGTGCGCGCGGGGGTCCGGGAAGGATTGCAAGCGGGGCGGAGAATGTCCGTTCTGTATGATAGCGCGATTACTTTATTCTATTTCGTAGCCAAAACAACGGTTCAACGTGCCCTCCAAATCACGGTAAACGATGTAACTGTGATTCCATAAGCGGTCCCCATTCGGCTTCCATCCAAGATCGATGTTTGCTTAATTTTCGTCCCGATTCGTCCTTCAGTCCGGAACCCGTATAGTCTAAGATCCCACGGTGAAATTCACAATCTATCTGATATTTAATCAAAATGGGAGTCAAATAAAAGTTTACACTTATAGTTATAAGCCGCCACCAGATTGCCTACACCTAAAATCATTCACCTTTACCATAATATACTTGTCTTTTTTACAATCGTCTTGTATTTGTAATTTAATAAATGAAGTTCTATCAGAATGACAACAATTTGAAGAACTGTTTTGCTGCTATGGTTTCTACAATTTGTCTCACGAAAATATTGGGTTACATATAAGGTGATTTCTTTTTACGATAGCGATGTATGACCTCTTTCATTTATTTTTAGGGTTCCGTACCTCAAAAGAAAAAAACGGAACCCTTTTAGGATCACTTTGTTGTCCGTCTTTCTGTCTGTCAAGACCCTTTATCTCACGAACGGGTAGAGGTATCAGGTTGAAATTAATACAAGATCTGAAAATTTTTGTGTTTTACAAAGACGCAATCAAAAGATATGGCTTTTTATGTCCTCATCTCCATACATTTATGCAAAAAAGCAAAACCTACAGGGTACTTCCCGTTGACTTAAAATTATGAAATTTGGCAAGAAGCTAGGTCTCACAGTACAAATAAAGGGAAAAGTCTGAAATCATTAAATATTACAATTTTTCTCACAACTAATAGTAACCAATTGTAGTGAGCTCCCGTTTCAAGAACATTCATATAAGAGAGGGGTCAAGTTGGATGGTCGCGGAGGCGATTTTTGTTTTAGTTCTATTTTAAAAACGGGAACACTTACAAACTTGAAAATTGGTATGTTTATAGTACATAAGCTATAAAATAACAACAAATAATAATAAAAAATTGGTCAAGCGCGTGTCGGACTCAAAAAATCTAGCACATTAACTTACTGAAATTTCAACTAATAATAATATATGTGGTGGTACGGAACCCTCGGTGCGCGAGTCCGACTCGCACTTGTTTTTATTATACTTAGTACGTACTCCTAATGCTGACTTGAGTTTATGTTCATAACTTTTTCATAACTTTATTTATACAGTGTTTCTGCTTCTATTTTTTTTATCAGTTATCTCTTTCCTGTTCACTTTTTGAAACTGTCAATATTATAAACAAACAAGTTCACATCACATTTCAATCAAATAAAAAGAAGGTGCAGAATTTATTGGTGGGATCCTGTACTATTATAGCTCAAAGCTCGTCTCCTTCCTATACAGATTGGGAATAAGGTCACAATATTAGGAAGCTGTCACACGATGTCGTCACGAATCGTCTGCAAGCCTCCCATCTACAGCCAGGTGGAACAGCGGATCTGTGGAGACGCCTTTTTGTGAAAACTTTTTTGAGCAACGATTTTTTAAGTTATAAAAAGTTGTTTAGAGCCTGAAGGATAAGAATCTGGTCATGAAACTGAACAACTTTTCCAAAGAAACAAAGGTTGACAAGCGTGAAAAAAATACTGACCTCCCATACTAACATTTCGTAAGTGACCAACACATAATTTAAATTATTTAAGATTATTTTTTTATTTTAAAGGTCCCAGAAAATATAAAATATACCCACTCTAGGCTAAGCCTGTATCGTGGGTATCAAAACAAATTTGTTACTAAAATTACTGCTAACATTATAATTAAGGAGACACTCGTAGGTAGTTACATTTAAATGGTGAGTTGATATTTTCTTCTAATTCCGACCTTTGTTCCTTGAAAAAAAAACGTTTATTTTCTTTTCTTTAGCTCTAAAGAGTTTGAAAGTATTTTCTTTTTTCAAAGAATCTTAAACAGAATGGTTATTATCGAGAGTAATGTTAATAAAGGAAAAGAGGGGCAATGGAAAGCACAGACTTACAATACATGATATCCCTTCTATCATCATCATCATCATATCATCCCATAACACGTCCACTGAAGGGAACTCCCTCCAGAACTTCAGCAAAAATGCGTGATACTTAGGAGGGGATTTACCATAGTCACCACGCTTGTAACGGTTGTGACTGGCGGCCGCTGTTGTTGGTGACCGCAGTATGTAAGATGGTACAAAACACAAAAAGATTATGTTGCCCATCCTCCGGTTCCTATGCCGTTAGTCGCCTCTTACGACACCCACGAGCAGAGATGGGTTGGTAAAATTCTTTGCCGGTACCAAAGGGGACCTGCTATACTGTTTGCTAACTCTACAAAACATTAAAATCCAAATTATTTTGTTAATATGCTTGCTTATGTATCAAAAACATCAAAAGTTTTAGATCAAAGCGTCTCTACGCCTCTCTGTGTCATCTTAAGCCTAAAACCTTGAACGTTTGTCTATTATGCTCTTAATGAGACCAATTTTTCATCCCTACGCCTCATACTAAGCAACCCATATAAAAACTGTTCAGAACTTGTTTGCACCATCATTCCAGTTGTTCAGTTCTGTTTGACAAGTGTTTTGGAGTACCCAAAATGAAGGTAGGTAATTTGAGTTAATATATTAGATTAGATTTATTAATTATATTTACAAAAATAGATAAAAAAAATCCAAGTATGTATAATATGATCGTCAAAAAATATAAGAGAAAAAACATGAAACATCAAACAGAAAAACATAAATCTTGGGAGCTTGAGTAAACCACAAATTTTCCACTGTCAGGATTGGAACCTGCGACTTCTAACAAACATAAATTGGATTTAGATGCTTTACCAAATAGGCTTGTTACTGTGGTCCTGTCTTCGACAGCCTTATGTGTTTTGTTTTTTTTACACAGATGAAAGAATATTTTACTATAGAAACATCCAATAAAATGAAACATTAAAATATTTTTTTTTTATTTTGAGCCATATGTTTGTGACTTCTACTTTTTCACCAAAAGCTGAAGATATCTATATATCTATACATTTAATAAAAGAGTAAAAACTGTACCTGTACTTTTGATAAATTTATAAAAAAAATAGTGTGAGCGATAAGAAACGACTAATAAAACTCAAAAATATGTTTTCTGAACTTTTTGTCTGTCTGTCTGTCAGTATGTTTTCGAAAAATCCGAAACTACTGAACAGATTTTCTCGCGGTTTTCGCAGTTAGATTCAGCTTAGCTCTGAGCAACATATAGGCTATGTTTCATTCAAATCGGTTCACTCAATCAGAACCTACACCAATGTAAAGTATTAAATTGCCTGTACGACAATAACTCGCAAACCAATTCAAACTGAGTTTTTAATTACGAGTTTGGCTTACTTTTGTGCAACATAAAAGTTTAGTTTCATTGCAAACGGTTCACTCAGACAGAAAGTACGCTAAGTTTCATGCGGCGGCGCAAATAACTTACAAACAATTGAACGAATTCAAACAGGATTTTCAATAAACTGTCAAGCTTACTTCTTTGCAACATATTAGATTACTTTCATTGAAAACGGCTCACTCAGACTAGTGCGCGAAATTTCCAGCAGAGGCGCCAATATCTCACAAACAACTAAACCGATTAAAACGAGGTTTTCAGTAACGTATTTGGCTACTCCATGCAACACGTATGCTTAGTTTCATTGCAAACGGTTCACTCTGACAGAAGATACGCAAAGTTTCAAGCTGCAGAACCAAGAACTCACCTACTGAACT
This sequence comes from Athrips mouffetella, assembly GCA_947532105.1. Taxonomy (NCBI): domain Eukaryota; kingdom Metazoa; phylum Arthropoda; class Insecta; order Lepidoptera; family Gelechiidae; genus Athrips; species Athrips mouffetella. The sequence goes on along the minus strand of OX383968.1, from coordinate 1,744,537 downwards.
GGTTCAAACGAGGTTTTCAATGACGCGTCGGGCTTCTTTCTGTGCAACATATAAACTTTATTCCATTGCAAACGGTTCATTCACACAGAAGGTTCGCAAAATTTTAAGCGGCCAAACCAATACCTCACAAAGTACTTGAACGACTTAAACGGAGATTTGCTTTCGTGCAATATTTGAACTTTTTTTATTGCATTCGGTTCACTCAAAAAGAAAATAGGCGAGTTCAAAGTTTCAAACTGTGAAACAGAGCTGAAATCAAAGAAAGCTTATATTTGTAAGGAAGAAAGCCAAATACGTTGTTGAAAATTCCCTTTGATCCGGTCCAGTTGTTTGTGTAAAAGTTGTGGGTACAGCTAAAGATTGGTAATTTCTAGATTTAGTTTTATTATAAAAATAATAATTAAAAAATTCCTGTTTCGGCATGGCAGTGCAACAAATGTAAAAAAAATAATGAAAGTTCTAAAGTTTTGAAAACTTAGGAAGTATAGGTACTTATAAACAAAATACTTAAATAAATAAAGAGAGATGTGAATCATTGTTTTTTAGGAATTGTCTTTTAAGGGGAGAAATAAGTTACTACGATTGTACAGAAGTGTACGTCCAACAGTTTTGTATGCAGGTACATGTACAGTTAAAAGCATGTCAAGCCACTTTGGACTTTGTACCGCTCTTTTTTCAGTAGCCACAGAAGCTAAAGTGACTGAGCCTCAGATTTAGTTAGGCTTTGTTTTGTATAAGATATAACAAAACCCGTATTATAGTTCGTCCGCGTGGAATTAGACTATAATTTTACACTTACGAGGATAGTGGGCGACCTAACAGTCCACACGTAAACAAGAAGTGTTTAATTTACAAAAATCCGTACTATCGGTACTCTGTATACCTAATAATATAAAGGCAAGAACTGCACTGTCTGTCTGTCTGTCTGTTAAGCTTCTATGACTAATCCGATAAACCGATTGTGATATAAACTTGGTACGAAGATAGTTTTAACCATGGGTAAAGTCATTAGCTACTTTTTCTGAACCCCACGCAGACGGAGTCGCGGGCAACAGCTAGTTTTTAATAATAGACAATAAAATGAACGTGTCATACGTGTAAAACGTACAATCGTTAACATGTCGTAAAAGGCTATCATCATAACATCCCATAAAACGTCCACTAATAGGGCAGGGAAGTCCCTCCAAAATATAAGCAATAACTTGTGGTAATTAGGAGGGGATATACCATTGTCACCACGCTTGTAAGCGTTGCAGCGGGCATAATTAACTAAATTAATAATTACATTAAGAGGAATTAATCGATATGATAGCCCCGTTGGAAGCGGCACGCTACGGCGATGTTCGCAGCTTCAAGCCCGGATCACGTTAAAGTTTTCGTCCTCTTTGTCTATTAAATAATAGGTCTTTACCTGTGAAATTGCCGAAATTTTCTTACAGATTAATGAGATCATAATTCCTATAATTCTAATGCAATTTTTTTCATTTGTCTTATATTTGAAAGTTGACTTCAAGGTTATCAATTTACGCATAAAATAAAGTTTTTATTTTTAGTTTGATATATAAAATTAAAGGTTTGAAAATTGTTCGTCTTAAAGGTCGTCCGATTTCATCATTAGATTTGTTATATTTTTTTACAGATAATATTTTTCGAAAATTAAATTTAAGCTTCTGTTAGCTTAATGTCTTCCCAATCATGCTTAATAAAAATAAAAAAAATGGATTTATAATTCCTAAGTAAAATGCAAAAACGTTAGTACTGAAAATTGAGTTTACCTAAAATTCACCATACAAAACGGCAATTTCATAGGTAAAGACCTAATATTAACATCATCGATTCATGTTTAGTTTGGTGTCAGGCAAAAAAAATATTTTTACTTATTTTTTTTTTCTTTTTTCAGATCTTCCTTGCCACCGCATTTCTCGTAGCTCTGGCCTATGCCGAACCACCACCATCAAATAGGTAGACATATTTTTAATTTTGTTTATTTATAATTTTTAATAAGGGTTCTTTTATGTTTTATTGTGTTTGATCTTAGTGCAGTTGGATTTCTAAGAAAAAAATGCTAAGTTTAATAATAACCAATTTTGCATCTGATTTCATTTTTGTGTAGTTTTTTTAAGTGTAGTTGGTAATATTATTAATATTTTAATTATTTTCCGACCTAATAAAAAAAATAATTTTCAGTTACCTCCCTCCCTCGTCTTCTCGATCAGGGGGCTACCCGCAGGGCGGACCTAGTGGTGGCTTAGGGGGTCATGGGCAATTAGGTGGTGGGCCCCAGGTAGTCGCTGCTAGGAATTTGGACCACGGCCACGGAGCGGCTGCTAACGGATTCGCTAGGTATGTAACTTATAGCGTCATGGAAAAATCCTTTCTCGTCGTGCTCAACACAGCCCATAAACTAGATTACTGCATATGATTTTACAGTAATCTAGTAGTTTTTTTTTTTAGTTTTTTATTTTTAACACTTCCTGTGTTCGGATAAATCTACCAAGCGTTTCCGGTACTGACGTAGAAGACGCAGGTTCGAATCCTGCCTGTGGTTGTGAAATTTTGCGATTTCTTGTTTGTAAATTTCTGTATTTCAAATGAACAAAAAAATATTACGATAAAAACAACTTTTTTGACGATCGGCGTTAAATGTAATAACTTACACCTAAACTTGTTTTAGAAATACAGTATAGACTAATCTAAGCTGGCATCCGCATGTACATTAAGTTAAAAAAATTTAATAGTTTTTTTTACTATTGTAATGGGCTTGCTCTAGCCCTGAGGACGATGGAAGGATCTTGCTCAGAAGAAGTAAATTCACTCGCGACTTGAATAGATTCGGGTTAGGTATATGAACTCGGAAACATAGTTGCAGTCAAAGAATTCCACTCTTTAGCTGTACGCGTTATAAAAGATATTGCAAAGCACTTTGTGTGATATCCTACGTTGTATCTGGCTGGATTCCCGATGGTAGAAGATGCATGGCGGAATAAGCTCATGGAGCTCTTGCGCACACTCTCCGAAGTACACACGGCCGCACATCAGTAGAAACACTTTTGGACCTTAGGGCGTGGTAATAGAGTTGAAAAAGTTTCTACCGACAAGCGGTTGACCGTACGATCTAAAATAGACCAACAGACATGCAACTTTGCGACGGTGGGCAAGACTGTGAAACTATATACGTTTTCACCGACATCTCATCACCAGTGAGCTCTGTCTAGTTCATTTTGTGTTGAATTTTCAAACCTAAAATCCGCGAGTTTCCTGGGCCCTGGGCCCTGAGTCAAGTGGCATTCTATTATCGCAGACGCTATAGAATACAATAAAAATGTTTGGGATTGACATTAGCTGTCACGCAATATTTCGTTAGCTAATGTCAATCCCATATTTTTTCATTATATTCTACTAGCGTTTGCGATTGTAGAAAGTCACTTGACTCAGGGCCCAGTTTGCGTCTAAAAAAGAATTATTTAAAATTTATGAAAACCATACATACATAACATCACGCCTCTTTCCCGTTGGGGTAGGCAGAGACCACAGTCCTCCACCTGCTACGATCTTGACATACTTCCCTTGCTTCCTGTACTTTCATCAATCCTTTCATACATGCTCGTCGGTTTAGGGTACTTTTAACCTGGCCTTTATTCAGAACGTCCTGAATTTGGTCCTGGTACGTTCGCCTAGGCCTTCCCCTTCCAACGTTTCCATTCACTCTCGCCTGGTAGATATCTTTCGTCAATCTTCGTTCATTCATCCTCTCTACATGACCAAACCATCTCAGCATCCCTTTCTCGATTTTGGTCACTACGTCTTCTTTTACGCCACACCGTTCTCTTATCACACTATTTCTTATCCTGTCACTCAATTTAACACCAATCATACTCCTTAGCGCTCTCATTTCCACTGCATTAATTCTACTTTCATGCTTCTTCTGCCATACCCAGCTTTCACTGCCATACATCAGTGTTGGTACCAAAACTCCCCCATGAACAGCCAAACGAGCCTTGTGAGACACCTTCTGACTCTTCATAAAGGCGTGCAGGGCACCATTCACCATGTTTCCAGCATTCACTCTTCTTTCAATATCACTTTCACACTTTCCATCTCTCGTAAACTTTGAGCCCAGATACACAAACTCCTTCACTTGTTCGACTTGTTCACCATCTATTAATATAGTACACTCTGTCATACATTCTTCTATTTCAAGTACCATTACTTTAGTCTTGCTTACATTTACTTTCATTCCTTTCTTGTCCAAAGCCACATTCATTATTGTTACCATCTCCTGCAACTCGTCAGCAGATGACGCAAGTACAACTTGGTCATCAGCGTAGAGAAGACATTTGATGAGTAACTCATTCATTCTCAGTCCACACATACTCTCTTTCAGATCAATCAAACAATTATCCATGAACAGGTTAAACAGCCAAGGTGACGCTACACATCCCTGCCTAACACCTTTTTCGATGCTAAACCATTCAGTGTACGCCCCGTTTATTCTGACACAAGCACTGGAATCCTCATAGAGAGATTTCAGTGCTTGAATCAGATGACCGTTTACCCCATACATAGACAATGCTGACCACAATTCATTCCTCACCACTCGGTCATAGGCCTTTTCCAAATCCACGAACGCGCAGTAGACTTTTTGGTTTTTAGCCAAAAACTTTTCAGCTATGCACCGCAAGGAAAAGACCTGATCTGTACATCCCATTCCCTTTCTAAATCCCGCTTGTACATCCCATATTTTATCGTCAGTATCTTTCATCACTCTTTCAATCAAAACCTTTGCATACAGTTTGCCGACGACACTGAGAAGGCTTATCCCGCGATAATTTTTGCAGTCCTGTTGTGACCCTTTTCCCTTGTACAGCGGCACAATCACAGCCTTGCACCAGTCACCTGGTACTTGGCCGTTCGTCCAACACAAGTTGAAAAGGCGGTACAACTGACTAGCCACAATGCCTCGCCCAGCCTTCAACATCTCGACCGACACTCTATCATACCCAGCTGCTTTACCTGATTTCATACTTTTCATCGCTTTCATAATCTCATCCATACTTATCTCACTTACACAATTCTCCTCTTCATTCTCATTCATTTCCACAGAAGACCTAGGTTCGCTGGCCTCTGCTTTTTCTCTCTCAAACAGACTTTCAAAATATTCCTTCCACCTCCTCAGAACACATTCTTCACCTTTTATAATACTTCCATCCTGGCTTCTGATTTTACTCAGCTCCGATGTTCCAAACTTTCCTCGGGCTGTCCGTATGGATTTCCAGAAAAACTTTTGGTTGGACTGGAAATCTTCAGTAAGCCTTCTGTCAAACTCATCCTTACACTCCTCTTTCTTTCTCTCAACAACTTCCTTAACAATACCTTTCGCTCTTTTATATACCTTTCTTGCTACACTTACGTCATCACTTGTTGCCCTCTGCATTCTTTGGTTAGCTTTTACTGCTAACCAATCTGACCATGCTTTCTTCTTCTCACAAACAGCTGCCTGTACACTTTTATCCATCCACATATTCTTCTTCTTTCCACCCTTTTTCCTTTTTGACACCCCACAAACATTGACAGCTATACCTACTACTCCATCTTTAAATTCATTCCACAAACATTCAATATCATTTACTTCATCCAGGTTCTCAAATCTTTCACTCAAGTCTTTCAAGTATTCTTTTCTGACATCCTCCTCTTGCAATCTCTCTACTTTGATACGTTCTAGAACGCTCGTCTGCTCTTGTGGTCTATGCCGCCACCGGTTAAATAGACCACCAATTCGGGTCACAACCAGGTGGTGGTCTGTGTCGATGGCGGCTCCACGATATGCGCGAGCGTCCAGAACTCTTTTTCTCAATCTTTCATCCACAACTACAAAATCGATCATACTTCTCGCATCACCCTCCTCTCTTGTATACATATGGATCCTTTTGTGGTCAAACATAGTGTTTGCCACAAAAAGACTCCATTCCAAACATATCTCAAGCAAACTTATTCCATTATCATTCACACGTTCATCACCAAACTTACCAACAACTCTTTCATAACCGTCACGCTTTCTTCCTACCCATCCATTAAAATCACCTAGCATGATAACTCTTTCATTCTGATCACATTTCTCTAACGTATCTCTCATATTTTCCCAAAACTCATCTGTTTCTTTCTGGGCTTTCAGGGACTTTCGCGAACCAATATTCGTTGGTGCATATGCACCTAGAACAAAAATTCGGGTCAGTCCGACTTTCAGTCTGACCCAGATGAGTCTTGGGCTCACACACTCGACTTCTTTCACGCACTCTACCATTCTTCCGGAAAGTATGACACCGACTCCCTGACAGCCTCTGCTGGTACTGGGAACACCAGACCAGTACGCTGTGTAAGGGCCGTGTTCTGTGGTGTCACAACCTTTCCGTTTAGTCTCATTCACACAGAGAACGTCTATACGCCTTTCATCCATCATCTGACATACTTCATCTATTTTGCCATTCATTCCACCTCTGACATTCATCGTAGCAAAGCGGCTCTCCGTAGCCCGCTTTTCGCCCCCGGGAGGAACGTGACGTGATGGGTTGCGAACCACACCGCCGCCTTTTAAGTTTTTATTTTTATTCAAAAACATTGCGTTCCCACGAGTAGCAAGGGATTACGGTCCATCCTGACAGAGCCCGCATGCCAGGACAAGGCTAGCCTAGTTCTGGGTTCGCCTGGGCCCAGGGCCTGTGACCGCTTTCGACTAGACTCGCCTCTAGCCACGCATCCATCGGCGCGGTCAACCTTAGATTGGCGGAATGGACAGGGATAAAAGGAACGGGAGGGATAGGTTAGTTGGGATAGGAATACTTGGTGTAGGAAAGGAATAAGGTAAAAGGATATTACTTTCTCGGAAGGATCAGGATGAGTTAGTAATAGCTCGGGGAGCCGGGGTCGCGTACCCGTATACAATACAACAACTCCCAAGGAGAGGGTAGTTGAGATGTGTACCCCCTGAAATGAAAACTGAATGAAAACCAAGTAATTTCAAATGTCATATACGTAGTTTTACATTTTTAATTATTAATTTAGTTTTAAAAAGTTATTATTATATATATTATTGATGTCAATAATTATGACGTCATCGTTCAAAAACTTCATATTCTGTGTTGATGTTCAATAAAGAGTAGGTCAATTGACTAGGTTGGAAACTTGCAGATTAAGCATGCTTTAAAATGCTTTCACTAACCTTTTTTTTTTGTGATTGTGAAAATGCCTACGCATACCGCACCGTTCGGGGAAACGGTACGGTTATGTGGGGCTTGCACCCACTAAAAACACCACCGTGTGCCACTCTCGCATTTCGGGTGGGTCACGAGCACTGTACGTTCGCACTACTTTCGCAACCCACCCTGCGACCTAACCTAACCTAACCTAACCTTACCATTCTATTTTAGAAGCAAAGGAAGTCATGGTCATGGCCACGGAGCATCAGCTCGTTTCGGAAGCCAAGACCACGCGGGGTACGACCAAAACGCATCGCCTTTTGGACGAAACGGCTTGGAAGACGAAGTAAGTATATTTCAACAACATATACTGGGTGTTAATTTGATTGCGTGTCATAGCTCAGGGGAAGAATCAGAATCAGTAACTGAACAACTATTCCCAAGGAACATAGGTCGAAATACGAAAAACCAAATTTGACGTTCCATACAAAATGCGCTATCAGCTGATGCAGTTTCTATGGGAGGTCAAAAATTTATTTTCTTATTTCAACTCATGTTCCTGGGGTAAAGTTGTTCTGTTACTGATACTGATCCCGCCCCTGAGTTATGGCATGCAATCAAATTAACACCCAGTATTATAATCGCAGTCTAGTGGTAGTTGGTATTTTATGCGATTAAAAAAATAGCATCGGCCATGGTCATAACTTGAAAGGGTAATCTCTAAAAGTATAATAACTAATGCGTTTCCTTGCTTCTGATTACACGATAACCTGTTAATTCCGAATACTATAATCAGACTTTGTTGCTTTGCAAACACTAGAAAAAAACATGTAAATGATCTTTCAAATAAAACAGGACCGCATCTAGTTCATAATGAGACCCATTTTTTTATTTTCCAATATAATACCTTTATACATATTCTCACGCTATCAAAAGTAATAATTATTTACATTAATTTAGCCAAGTACCCGGTTTATAACATGCCTAATATTATTAAAAATACAAACTAACAAACACAGAATAAGTATAAGTACTATATAATTTTGTAATTAACCTTATTATTTGACCTTAATTAAATTTAATAAAAATATTTTATTATATTTTACAAACTAATCAAGAAAATTGTTTGATAAAAAGTACTTATGCTTCATTCTGTGGCCAGGAACCAGCAAGCTATAACTTCGGATACATGGTCAATGACTTCCAAGAGGGAACAGATTTCGGACACCACGAGAACAGGCAAGACGAAAGGGCTGAGGGGGAATACCACGTAGTTTTGCCTGATGGTAGAAAACAGGTAAACAAAATTAGTAATCCTATAATATTAAACGGACAATATTTATATAAGTAATATGTAAGTAGTAAATTTCATCGAAATTGTTAAAGCCGTTTTCAAGAAACTGATTAACATGATTGAAAAATGGCTCTAACGATTTCAATGAAATTTACTATTTGGGGTTTTTTGAGTGGCGAGAAAGCAATGTGTCATGTCTGGGAAAATTCGGGTTCCCCATTTATTGAGCCTTTCTTGAAAATAGCGAGTTTCAGAAATCCTACAGCGCCATCTGTTGTCAAGCTTTAGTTAAGATTATAAAAAGCGAAGCTCGGTCACCCAGGTACTGAAACTAATGAAATAACTTAGCGACTTTGTACGATATGAATTTTAATTTTTCAGCAAAACTTATGGGTCCTAAATTTATTTACTCGAATATATTTAGCCCACGTCCACGTACTGCTGACATAGATCTTTTATTTTGTTGCCCAACTCTAACCAGTCCATTAGCGCTAGTTTTAACTCTAAAAATCGTGAATTGACTGACAACTGTAACGTTTGGTGCCTTAAAAGAATAGTACCAACCCATTTCTACCCGTGGGTGTCGTAAAAGGCGACTAAGGGTTAATGCAAGGAGGACGGGCAGCAGTGTCCTTTTGTGTGTAATCTTACGTACTGCAGTCACAAACAACTGCGGTCCGCAACGATACCAAACATGGTGACTTACTTTCCCTCCAAATTATACCACACTACACTTCTGTGTTGCATACTCCAAAAAGTATATTACTTAGTAAATTATGGTGGAAGGTTCTTATTCACCAGTAGACGTTATTAAAGGCTGTAATATATTAATGACGACTATTATAAAATGCCTTCGAAGCCTGTAAAATATTTTTGTCACAGAACTGTCGAAAAAGAAACAGGAGTCGCATATATTTGAGATCAATCTTATTTTTCAGACTGTAAGCTACGAAGCTGATGAACGTGGTTTTAAGCCCCACATTTCGTACGAAGACTCTGACGCACTTTCTCGCTCCAACGGGGGCTATGACGCCAATGCAAACAACATCCAAGGCAACAGCTTTGGCCATGGCAGCCACGACCATGGCAACGCACGCTCCAGTGGTTACTGACTCGTCCTTGATATAAATTTTAAATCCATTCATGCTTTATTGATTGTATATTTGATATTATAATGCCTAGAATTTGTGATATTTCTTGTGTAGTTATTTATTGTTATGTATATTTTTGATAATGAACAAGGCACAAGCAAGTACAAAGTTAGATTGTAAGTGCAGATTAAAAATACAAAAACAATATAATATGCTATGATTAGTTTACGCAGCTCAAGCATTCCATAGTTAAGTTCTTTATAATGGTAAATAAATAAATTTTGTCTTTTATTAATAAATGTATTATTTATTTAATTAATTTGGCCCAACGTTAGTAATTAAAATGGTTTCTTAAATATCTGTACTGTATCTACTTTTAGTTTTTGAATGACTTATCTTATTACGAGACAAAAAGGCTGCATTTGTTTAATTTACTAAAATTACTGAACAGGAACAAAAACGAATTAACTAATTTATAAATATATATTTATTAATTTTAAAAGTTCGACTATTTTATTGAAAAAAAAAAAATAAAAAAAAATAAGTTGTTAAACAAAAATAGGACAATTAAATGAAATTACTTATTACATATTTTTTAAACAGGGTCAAGAAAGTGTTACAGTCAAGTGCAGTTTCGACATGTTTTGCTATAAAATGTCAAACACATTGTCAAATAAAGTCTTATGTAGTCAGGTCTTGACTACATGCCTAATCTAGAATGGGGTCTGGTTCGCCCTTTGGGTTGCAGAGGTCATATGGTAGTCGTTATGTGTAAAATCTAGTGATATCGTCAATCTAGTGATATCGTCGGTTAGGCAGCCGACTTCGTAAAAACATAGAAGATAATCCCTCAGAATGTTTGGATTGCCATTTTAATTGGTCAGCCTGGACCTATCTATGTTAGCAAACGAAAAAACGGTAAGATATTCGGAAATCATTGAAGTTTGCTAATCGATATCCCCGCGGGCGTGAGAATATTTAGTTTGCTAACACGTTTTTCTTATATCATGTTATGTAACATCAAATAGACGTCAAATAGCGTTTAATAGAGCAGACAATTGTCAAATATTTGCAAACGAAATCCATAACCTTGGAATGATTAATTGATGCGAAGGATTGGTCATGTTCCAATAATTTCATACATTTAATTTTTAATTAAATACAGGATTGTACTCCGAGTGAACACTTCTAAGACCTTATTCTAACTATAGACTACATGCAAATTTAAATCAGCGAGTTTTTAAACACGTATAAAAGAAAATAAACGTCAATTCAAGACAATGAGAAGTAATGTAGTCATCAAAATCATGCTTGCATATACGTAGGGACAAAGTATATGGATGTTATTCATATGTATTTGTTAGAAAATAATACACAGAAAGAACGTTATGAAAGGCCATCTATGACATTGCGACTTAGATGCACCAAAGTGTGACCTGGAAAAAAGCTTATGTTTCTAGGACAGCATATTAATATGGCCTCCAGAAAAGCCTGGGTTCGGCCCTGCATTTAAAATTAAGTTACGATCATATAATCTTAAGCAACATGAGTAGGTACATAGCAGGAATTGAGCACATATTAACTTGCCGAGACCCAAAATCAGAAATAATAGCCAGGAATCAAACCTGGAACCCTAACTTATACTACTTGCAGTATTTATATATGTGGGCCAAAAGATTTTAAATCACAATCTTCGTTGTAGTTCATGCTCCATCTAAATCTATTGCTAACGCATTCTTTTTCAACGAACAAAAAAGACAGCTTAAGATTTACTGACATTGACATTAATAGCCCCTTTTACTACTGGCAGGTTTTCTATGGTTGGATTATTAATTTATGGAACCACATTTCTATTCACAATCGAGTCATCATCATAACAGCCGAAAGACGTCCACTGCTGGACATAGGCCTCCCCTAAAAATCCCTATGACGAACGGTCCTGCGCTGCTCGCATCCAGCGGCTTCCCGCGACCTTGACCAGATCGTCGGTCCACCTTGTGGGGGGCCTGCCAACGCTTCGTCTCCCAGTACGAGTAGTTAATATAAATTAGGGCGTGAGGTGTATCCTAAATTCGAACATATATTTTGAATTTAGTATTGCACAATCCGATGTGATTCGCATAGCATTCGGCGAGCTTCTCGGGTATTTGTACAACTTACTACATTTTAGTGGGAATTCGTGCAATACAATCTATGCCTACACCAATTAATCTATTTGCAAACATTTGCGTTACCTTGGTTTGTTTGAAGTTTTTCTGCAAAAGCAAAGAATTTAGGTATAAAATGGGTTTGAAATGAGTCTGGACATCATTCGTCTCAATATTCCATAGATCTCAATTCGTTTCAAGATGAAGGTAAGTGGTCTCATACATTGTCTAATTTGAGTAATTTAAAAATATTTGTAATCAATTAAAAAGGTGGTAGGGCTTTTGTGCAAAGTCCGTCCGGGGAAGAACCATGCCATCCCTTTGCCTTTTTCTGCCGTAAAGCCAGCAGAGTTTGCACTGCTGTGTTTCGGTTTGAAGGGCCAGTGAAATTACCGGCACATGAGTCATACCATCTTAGTTCTCAGGATGGGCAACGCGCTTTGCTGTCTTATTAGTATCAAGTTATTTTACTAATAAGACAGTGGGTGTCATGGGCGATGGTGACCGCTTACCGCCAGGTGGCCCATCTGCTCGTTTGCCCACTTGTAACATTAAAAAAAAATTTAATAGTTTTCGTTACTTTAACATTATTTAAAAGCAAATTTCTCTTTACACAGAAACAGTCCGTAATATAGTCTAGCCAACGAAGCAGTTGACCCCAACATAAATTTCTCAAGCAGATTTTATTTTACAGGATGATAAAGAATCATGAATTAAATGTAAATTCAAAATATTAAAAAAAAATCAAAATTTTTTTTATACATTTTTTGTTATTTTTGTATGGAAAAATTAAAAGTACCGATTTTTTTTTTATAGAAGTTTTGTCTCATGTAGTGTTATACCCCAGCAAAATTTCATCGACTGAGGGTTTAATGCGGGGGTCTTCATACAACGATCCGCTTCGTTTACTACACTAATAAGACAGTTGAAAGGGCTAAACATTGATTAAAAATTCAATATTCCATATATTTTTACAGGTCCTTGCTCTGGTGATCTTAGTCATTGGTTCCTCTTCAGGATTAGGCTCAGGACCTTATCTACCCAGCGGTTGGAGGCCTTCAGGCCCTGCGTTCAATCTACCCACAGAAGTTGAGGTAAGTTAATGTATTGCTTTTCAGGTGTTTTTGAGAAGTCTTTGCATTAACCATATCATGTGCCATGGTGTATATTTTTTTAGTAAACCTATTAATTTAAAAATATAATACAAATAATTAAATTTAAATGGTAGAATGTTTGTGCAAACGGCGTATTAGTTGCAGCCCATTCCACGACTTCGTGTACAAATTAGGTACCTACTAATTATTAAAAAATTAAGACACTAATTAGTTAAAATCGTAAACATAACACAGAAGCGAAGAAAAAAAATCATTGTAATATTTAATGCTCTAAGAACCTTTCTTACATTTAGTTTTTATATAGACAAATCTAATAGGCATTGCCTAAGTAACTTTTTATTTTTAGAAACCAGTGGCTGCTCCTTTGAAAGAAGTTGCAGTTCAGGAAACTGAAACATCAGGATCGTCTTTCCTCCGCGAATATGGCCCTCCTAAAACGCAAGTGGAGGAAACGGTTACCACAAAAAGTCAGGAAGAGTCAGGGACATCAAGCTCTGATACCCTTAACGTACAAGTTTCGCAGGACTTGACCCAACAAGCCCTTCCTGACCCCATCACAGAACAAGCCTTCCTCTTGATCGAAGCTAAGTTCTCTCCGGATGAAGCCAATGCTGAGGTAACTCCAGAAGGTAGGTAAAAACAGTCCTGACAAATTATTGTAAAACTTTCCAAAGCTTTCAAATAGAGTGAACTATAGCATAGAACTTCTAGAATTCGGCTGAATATCCAAAATTTCTCTCTTTTCTTGCAAGTTACAAACTTTTTCGTTATTCATACACATATGAGTGGGTCGTCCATCCAAAAGGATCATGTAAGCAGATTTTTCACATGACATTTTTTTTTACAATAATGCAACTATTTCAGTTTCGCAACATTAAATGCAATAGTTTTTTCATGTAGGATAGGTAAGTATTTAACTTCTACCTCAATATTTTATTTTACATGAAGTAATTTTAATGTGTGATGAACAAATCTAATCTATTAAATCAATACAGCCTTTGTAGTACGCACAAATATTGACCCAAACAACAACGATACCATATCATGGAAAAAGATCGCACAACGAGCTAAAAATTAAAAACATTAACAATACATATAATCAGAAGCCAATTTAATGAGAACGTTTTATTTGATTCCAGCTAAAACTGAAGAACTAGTTAAAACTGAAGAAATAGCTAAAACTAAAGAACTGACTTCAGATGTCGAAACAGCTACAGCAACAGAATCGCTAACTACCGAGGAAGAAGTAACACAGTCAGAAGCTTTAATTGAACTCAAATCAGATGTAGAAACGCAAACTGAGAGCTCTTTAGCTGTAGAAGAGGAAGCAACAGCAGCAGCAATAACAGAAGAAAAGACGGAAACAATTCTAGAAGTGGAAGTAGCTAACACTGATATCACAAAACAGGAAACGACAAATGGTAACAGCAATATTGAAGCAGTTGTAGCGGAGAAGAAAGAAGAATTAGCAGAAGTGGAAGCAGCAGAGAGAGGAGTGCAAAACATTGCTGAAGCTCTCGTTAATTTGGAAAAAGAAATAAAAGCAGAACAGGTTAACAACTTATCATCTGTAATAAATGCAGAAGTTATATACGGTGACTTTTAATTAGTTCTTGATAGCAAAAGATATGCATGTACTCGTGATACTGAACAACTTTTCCCAAGGAACATATGTCGAAATACGAAAAACCAAATTTGACCTCCCATACAAAATGCGCTATCAGCTGATGCTGTTTCTATGGCAGGTCGAAACTTGATTTTCGTATTTCGACCTATGTTCCTTGGGGAAAGTTGTTCAGTATCATGAGTACATTCATACCTTTTTCTATCAAGAATTGAAATATATCAAGAATTGAAAGTCACCCTATATTTGAATAACTTTACTCATTGATTTATGTTACAGGTGCAGGCTAACGACGAAGTAACGGAGTTACGAACTATTGTCCAAGAAACTACAGGGTAAGCTATAGTTCCTTTATATGCTGGTTTATACTTACTTAATTGCCACTCTTCTAAATGTACGAGTATTTGAATGCAACAGCTGTGACTGTAGGTCTTTCTTGTAAATACAGAAAATAATACAAATAAAGATAATACAGCGTGAAACGGAATGGTGTGATAATACTGAAGGGTGTGAATCTGCCCATAAAACTGAACAACTTTTCCCCATAAAACATAATCAAGTTTTGACCTCCCATAGAAACTGCATCAGCTGATAGCGCATTTTGCATACATAGCATCACGCCTTGTTCCCGTCGGGGTAGGCAGAGACCACAGTTCTCCACCTGCTACGATCTTGACATACTTCCCTTGCTTCCTGAACCTTCATCAATCCTTTCATACATGCTCGTCGGTCTAGGGTACTTTTAACCTGGCCTTTATCAGGACGCGCATTTTGTATGCGCTCAAATTAGATTTTTCGTATTTCGACCTATGTTCCTTGGCAAAAGTTGTTCATTTTCATAGGCAGATTCACACCCTTCAGTATTATCACACCTGTCCGTTAAACGTTGTATAATACACGATTAAAATGGTTTCAGATCTGTGCAAAATGCACCTGAAGGATTTTTGGAGTACGGACCACCTGAACTCAAAGAGTACGGCCCACCAAAAAGCGATCTGAAGACTCTTGTTCTCTCTGAGGTAAAAATTTTGTTCTCTAAGAATGATATAATCAAAATCAAAATATTTATTGCACACCATATGGTAAAAAGATGGAAACATTATTCGTAAGAATCAGTATCACATATGGACCCAAGAAGGCACAGCAAAGTTATGTACAATTTTTTTTTACAAACAACCTAATAAAATAATAAAAATATAGTAAAATGCGAATACATATTGATTGCCCCATTTTACTAAAATAAGTTTCTTTTTTATTTCCAGGAACAACCATCAATTACAAGCAACGAGATAAACGAGGCAAGAAGAAGGCGGTTTTCACCCAAATTCAAGATTCACAGAAAACAATAAGCTTGGAATATTAAGACCGAATACTTCTGTGTTATATCGATAACGGCTATTAAAATGTTACTTAAATGAAAATTTTAAACTCTGTAATAAAAATTATGTTGATTTAAAAATAAATAAAAATCAAATGCAAGTCATGCATGCGAAGTGAGTTAATAAAATGTACATAAATAATGAGAATTGTTTTATTTCTCAATAATATGATAATTACTTGTGTTACACCATCTTTGTGATGTGGGGCTCACCTCTCTCTCTTACTTAGTACATACTGCCCTCATAGCACAAAGACGTCGTTTCATTTTGATCGCTCCTAGTGCCCACAGTGCATGGCGACCCCGCCAGTGCTGCCTTATTAGGGCAGCGCTGTGCATCGCGAACCTGATAGTGTTGTTTTGTTGGACTTTGGACCCGAATACAATCTACGGCTTTAATATTAACTATTGAAAAATTGTTGTGAACTATACGAAAGAAAATGGTGATAAAGTGTATGAATAAAATGTTATTTAAGTGAGATGTTATACTGTGAAAATAAGTGAGTGAAAAAGATCGAGGAAATTCAGAAGAATAGTGTCGAGAAGAAGAAGAAGATCTTAGTTCTCAGGGTGGGCAACGTGCTTTGCTGTCTTATTGGTGTCAAGTTATGCCACTAATAAGATAGCGGGCTCTATGGGCGGTGGTGAACACTTTCCATCAGGTGTCCTGCTCGTTTGCATACCTGTCACATAAAAAAAAACCACTAAACAACCTAGTAAACAATCTTAACCCCAAGAATGTTTAAGTAGCAGCACTTTCTTTTTGTTAAGGATGGAGCAATTATTAAAACGTATGAATTTTTATCAAATCCTAGAAACGTAAAATTTGTATCTTTCTCTCTGAGAAATTTATGACTTGGGACTCTGATAAATGTTATTACCACAGTTTTTCTGGTAAAAATACTTACCATTCAGGAAAAAAATGGTATTTAAAATCACGCATAAAATGGCTTAGTATCCATTCATAAGTAAATATTCCAAAGTTCAAGTCGATAGCATGAGTGGTTGCTGAGATATACAGGTGTGACAGACGGACAGACAGACAGACAGACAAAGTCGCACTATAAGGGTTCCTTTTTTTACCATTTTGGTATCGGAACCCTAAAAAGATATATTTTCACTTTCGCGAAAAATATATCATACATTTTAGTATGGAGGCCACTCGCAAGAAAGTGATACGCTTATGGCTCCGCGCACACCAAGCGGCAGAGCAGACGAGAGCAGTTTTTGATAACATTGCAAAATGGACTTTATATTCATATGAATAAAATTGAAAATTGCCTGAGAGGCACTAAAACTGCTCGCGCATGCTCGAGCATGCTCGAGCATGCTCGAGCAGCCGCGCGGCAGTAGGCAGGCGCTTTGTCGTAGTGTTGCCATCTTAGTTAATTTTGGGCTAGATTTAACCTTTTTTTACTGTAGTTGGATCTCGTTTGTCACAGAGTAGGTACAATCAGGAGCACGTCGATCTTAACACATTGGACTTTGTACCATATTTACTTGACGTAGGTTAGGTTGATACTAGAGAAACGCTGCAAGTGTTAAGCTTGACGTGCTTTTGAGTGAAAACTACAAATAAATCTACTTTCTTGTAAGTATAGTGCATCGAATTATTTGTAAATAAATAGTTAGGTAAAATAAAAATATTTTGCTCTTATTTTGTAGGTATATGTGGCACTTAAATGTATCTAGCAACTTGCTTTAAATAATTTAGTAGCACCTGTGGTTTCACTTACCTATTTATAAAGCACGGAAAACGGCAATACACCTACCTACATATGATTTGGGATACATTTTTTAAAATAAATTTGAATGTTCACAACAAACTGACAACACGGCATGGTAACCCCGAGAGCAGTCATCGTCATGCTCGCGCATGCTCGAGCATGCTCGAGCATGCTCGAGCATGCGCGAGCATGACGATGACTGCTCTCGGGGTTACCATGCCGTGTTGTCAGTTTGTTGTGAACATTCAACTAGGTGAGACGTTTTTGCGTAAATATGGTAGATTGGGATATTGTAATAATAGCACTATTGGCGGAAGAGGAAGAGGTGGAGCGGCATAAAAATAAATTATCACATAACAATAAAAATAGGAGGTCAATATGGATTGAGGAAACCTGGCAAGAGAGAAGCATTTTTGGTGATGCACTATACTTACAAGAAAGTAGATTTATTTGTAGTTTTCACTCAAAAGCACGTCAAGCTTAACACTTGCAGCGTTTCTCTAGTATCAACCTAACCTACGTCAAGTAAATATGGTACAAAGTCCAATGTGTTAAGATCGACGTGCTCCTGATTGTACCTACTCTGTGACAAACGAGATCCAACTACAGTAAAAAAGGTTAAATCTAGCCCAAAATTAACTAAGATGGCAACACTACGACAAAGCGCCTGCCTACTGCCGCGCGGCTGCTCGAGCATGCTCGAGCATGCTCGAGCATGCGCGAGCAGTTTTAGTGCCTCTCAGGCAATTTTCAATTTTATTCATATGAATATAAAGTCCATTTTGCAATGTTATCAAAAACTGCTCTCGTCTGCTCTGCCGCTTGGTGTGCGCGGAGCCTATGGGTCCCTCCTTAGTAGATAGAGCTGCTACTTAAACCTCCTTGGTTTTAAATAACCATCATTAGAACTTTTAGTTTTAAAAAACCCCTTCCGCTTTTCCGACTTAAACATTTTTCGACGAACTTTTTTCAGATTTTTTTTCCAAATCAAAATAAAAACCAGCCGTGTGCAAGGACTCGCGCCCTAAGGGTTCCGTACCTATCTACCATATGATATACTAGAAGCTTTTGTTCTTTAACTTTAAAAACTCCGTGACCATCCAACTTGACCCCTCTTTTATAGAAAAGTTCTTGAAACGGGAGCTCACCTTAATTGGTTATTATTAGTTGGGAGAAAATTTTTAATATTTAATGATTTTAGAATTTTCCCTTTATTTGTACTGAGAGACCTAGCTTCTTGCCAAATTTCATAATTTTAGGTCAACGGGAAGTACCCTGTAGGTTTTGATTGTCTCGTTGTAAAAAATTAAAATTTTCAAATCTTATGTGGTTTATAAACCTTAATATTCGTTATCAATTTCAACCTGATACCTCTATCCGTTCGTGAGAAAAAGGGTCTTGACAGACAGACAGACAGACAGACGGACAACAAAGTGATGCTATAAGGGGTTCCGTTTTTTTTATTTTGAGATACGGAACCCTAAAAAAAAGCCGAATCAGTTCCCAAGATATGCTCCGTCATACATGTGGCAATTGATTTTTACGCTCATTTGACAGTTTAGGAATTGAATTTCAAATCTTAGTTTCAAATGTAGTATTTTATTCATTTTCTCATAAATATCTGAGAAGGTGGTGAGATGGCAAAGGCATTACGCCTCATTCAGCCTAATAAAATCCGGCACACGAGCCGCATGCGCCCATAAAATAGTTTTTAGTTGGAACGAACGATCCCTCCTAAAACAGAATAAACGAAAACATATGGCGAATGAAACAAGCTTAAAGTAGCTGATAAAATATTTAGGTAAAAGAAAATAGAGTTAGGTATAATGTACCGATAAATTACAAGAATCAATGTGGTTTGTTTGATTATTATTAGGCAATTCAAGTGTTTCTGTGCTTCGGAGAGCACCAGATAAACGGCCCCTTGGCGTAGCTGTGCCTGTTGCGTCGAAGGTTTCAATTCCTGAACGGGGCATCCGAATTTTACTATGATGTTCGCGCTGGGCAGAGCGGTCTTTGACCATAGTACTCGTAGTGCCCAGAGCACAGATTCAAGAAATAGTACTGTCATACAGAACGGACTTTCCGCCCCCCTTGCAATCCACTCCGCACCCCCACGCGCACCCCCACGCGCACCCCCACGCGCACCCCCACGCGCACCCCCACGCGCACCCCCACGCGCACCCCCACGCGCACCCCCACGCGCACCCCCACGCGCACCCCCACGCGCACCCCCACGCGCAACCCCACGCGCACGCCCACGCGCACGCCCACGCGCACCCCCACGCGCACCCCCACGCGCACCCCCCACGCGCACCCCCACGCGCACCCCCACGCGCACCCCCACGCGCACCCCCACGCGCACCCCCACGCGCACCCCCACGCGCACCCCCACGCGCACCCCCACGCGCAACCCCACGCGCACGCCCACGCGCACGCCCACGCGCACCCCCACGCGCACCCCCACGCGCACCCCCCACGCGCACCCCCACGCGCACCCCCACGCGCACCCCCACGCGCACCCCCACGCGCACCCCCACGCGCACCCCCACGCGCACCCCCACGCGCACCCCCACGCGCAACCCCACGCGCACGCCCACGCGCACGCCCACGCGCACCCCCACGCGCACCCCCACGCGCACCCCCACGCGTACCCCCACGCGCACCCCCCACGCGCGCCCCCACGCGCACCCCCACGCGAAATTCGTGTCCTTGTGTCTCGTGGTCCTTCTGAGGGTCTTTTGTACTGAATATGCGGGCCTACGCGACCTTCCAATTTCAAATTTCAAATTCGCGCTCGATGTATGTAGTGTCCGGCGTGTAAGTCAGAACTTAGGTACAGAAAACTTCCCGAAATTGAATCTTTTCTCCTCCGTTTTTTTTTTCGTCGGTTAAAAATAAGTGTAGATTTTGTATTTCGAAAAAAAATGATATTTTTAAATATATTTATGGTGGATTTTGATGCATCTATGATATAAAGTATAAAATTGTCTATTACTATTTTTGCCTAAGCTGTATTTTTGTGTCTTAACATCATATTTAAATACGACATGCACAGAAAAGTTGCTATTAACATTTAATGTTTTGCAAAACCGTATTTTTACTGGAGTATAGGTACACTTGAGTCATCTAGACTTATTTCTGATCTGTGATTAAACACCATATTTTTTTTTATTATCAATGGGCTTACTCTTGATCTCGATCTAGTCTTGAATACAGAGATGCGTTCGACGAACTTGCTTAGAAGAAGCCTATTCACTCGCGACTTGAATATGATGAATATGAACTCGGGAACACGGATGCAGGCAGAGAATTCCACTCTTTAGCCGTGCCGTAGATGACGTTTCAAAGCGCTTTGTGCGAATGTGCGGAATATCAACCAAGTATGGGTGATATCCCATAATTAAACACCATATTGCGATCCAAAGGGATGCAAACAAGAAGTGAATTGATTAGTACCTTGTAGTGTTAATTTTTAGTTTTAGAACTATTGTACTGTGGCATTTTTGGCTCTTAAGTAAACATATTTATTAGGTATTATTAAAAGTCTCCACCAAAGTAAATCGCCATATTTCCACGCGAAAATACAATAAAAATAAGCTTCCCCAAAAACAGGGTCAATAAAAACCCGCTAATGATTTTTACGCATGATTTATAGCTTGGCCAAAATTAAACCGCGCCCTGTGTAGTGACAAGTTGTCAACGGCCTGTATAAGCGAGACTCGATGATTAATAGGGGTTGTTTTTTTTTTTTTGACAAATACTTAGAAGACTTTTTAGGGTTCCAAACCAAAACGGTAAAAACGGAACCCTTGTACTTCTATCGAGTGAAATTAATTCAGATTTTTCCTTTCACAAACTTCGGAGATAAAGGGGGTATTTTTTTTTACATTTTTCATCATAACTTGATAACTAAGAGTGGTAAAAAATTATAAAAAAAAATTTTGAATGTACAAGTAAAAACCGTTCACATGATATCCTATTCGACCTAGGGACGACAATTTTGCCACCCCCTATTTGGGCCACCTTTACATTGATAATCATAATTTCTTTTTAATTTTTTATTTGCAATTAAGTTGTTGTATTTGTCATAAAATGTCCTTAGTTATAGTTGTTAAGTAATGTGTATGAGAAGTGTGCAGCACTCTAAGGGTTATTTTTTTTACCATATTGGTATCGGAACCCTAAAAACATGTTTAACTTTTAGCATTTTTGCGTACTAGAATAAGCACACGAACATTTTATTTAAAGATTATTGCAAGTATTTCGGCTGAAAATATTTCTAAGTTAACTGTAGTAGAGTTCTGCTTTCAGCAAAAAAATATCCCTCTATTTTTTTTTTTTTCAACTGAGGTAAGCATACATTTAACATAATAAGTTTTACTCGCCAAACTGTGAAGTTTGATGGCGAGAAGCGCTCGATCGTTACAATCTACCTATAACCCAATTTTTTTAACTGTGCACTTCAAGCTGAATGTCTTTAGCTCCTACAGCTACGAGTATTACGGTAAGAATGGTACAAAATCCAATATGCCAAGCTTGAAGTGCTCTTGACTGTACTAGCAATGAATAAAATTAGGGTTATCCTGACTCTACGAATACTGCAATCAAGCTAATATTTTGTCGGCTCGAAGTGCACAGTTAAAAAAATTGGGTTATACCTACATATAGATCTAAAAATATGTATAAGTACTAAGTACAAAAGTAAGTTTAAGTATAAAATTCCTAATAAAAGTCCAATCCGAAAGGTGCAATGGCCTGTGGGAATACTGTTTAGGTATCATTTATTGTTTTCAGTAAGTTTTTCTTGTAACTAACAATGCATTCTTCAGTTTAGACTTTAACAATCACAGAACTATATATATAAACAATCCATTTCCTATTATAGGGTTCTCTCGCAATAGATTTATTTTATTTAATATTTTTGGTACTAAAAAGTTTGATGTTCTTCTTCCGTAGTAATTTGTTGTTGTAGGTTGAACTTATTTCCCTTCTCTTACACTTCTAGTTCTATATTATTCTTTTCTACATTTGTTTTATATTCTTCACTATAATATCTACCAATATAAGCTGTAAAATACAGTCTTCTACAGATTGTACTTCGCTGCTTTAGAGCTCCACGAGCTTTTATTATGCGCACGGCTAAAGAGTGGAATTCTCTGCCTGCGTCTGTGTTCCCGAGTTCATATAACCCGAATATATTCAAGTCGCGAGTGAATAGGCTTCTTCTGGGCAAGCTCGCTCCATCGTAGACCTCATCTCTGTCTTCAAGGCTAGATCGAGGTCAAGCCCATACATAGTAAAAAAAAAAAAAAAAACAACCCTTATTTCCCCCCTTAGGGGTGAATTTTGAGAAATTCTAAAACACGTGCTTTTTAAATTTTTACGGGGAGCTCAAAACCAAATTTTCAAGAGTAAGCCCATTTTCAATATAAAAAAAATATATACCAAAAGTATCTCTAAATTAGCATAGGGCTGCGATCGTTAATGTCTGACGGCAGCTTATCGAGTGCACCGGATGCTTTATGGCTGCCTGCTTCCGGGAACCCAGGGTTGGCGGGAAAGCTCCGATCTACAAATGAGTTTTCATGTTGACCGTACTCACAAAAATATATTTGGGAAAATTTATAGGAAAAATGTTTTTAGGAAACATTGCTTAGTTTGTCCGCGTTAACAATGTAGTAGGTAAGTCATTAATGTAAATGTAGGTTCATCATCATCATCATATCATAACACCCCATGAAACGTCCACTACAGGACAGGGAGCTTCCTCTAGAATTCTAGCTTTTGCTGGAAAAATGTAGAGGGGAAGTACCATAGTCACCTCGCTTGTTAGCGTTACGGCTGGCACCATGGACCGCGGTTGTAGGTGACCGCAGTAAGTAAGATGTTAGATACAAAGGAGGATGCTGCTGCCCATCCTCCAGTTTATTCAAATTCAAATTCAAATAATTTATTTCAGATATAGATCCATAAAGTGTTAGTAACAATAACTTATACTATGGTTAGTAAAAAACATACACTAAAATGTTTGGTGTATGTGGAGGCTCACCCAGTGTCGTAGCAGAGGGGAGTCCCACCTGTCAGCGAACACCTTCAGGAGGCTGCTAGAGCTGGCACGGAGCCTGGTTAACATGGAGGCGCACCGTTTCCTCATTATGGCATAAAAGTCGTCCGTGTGCGCCTCAGCAAACATTCCGGACGCGCTACAGCATCGCGCCAGCCCCAACAGAATCCTGAAGGCGTTATTATATTGGACCCGGAGGCTACTGTATGCCCGCTGCGAGTAACTGGTCCAAAGGCTGCAGGTGTAGAAGGACTGGCAAAATGCCTTAAAAAGTGTAACCTTCACTGATTTTGTACACCGTGCAAACCTTCGGGCCAGCATGTTACACCGAACAGACAGCGACCTCCGTTCCCTCTCTATGTCCAAATTGTCATTTAAGTCCTCGGTGATCCAGTGGCCCAAGTACTTAAATTTGGTTACCCACCTTAATGGTGTGCAGTAGAGTGAAACGTCAGGCACATCTTTAACGTTCATCGCGTTCGCTTTAAACATCATGAGCTCGCTCTTCTTGACGTTGTACTTTAGCCCATGGGTCATCGCGTAGGACTCACAAATTGCCACTAATTTTCTTAGAGCTCGTATTGATGGGCTCAGCAGCACCATATCATCAGCATAACTTATATTATTCAAGCACACACCATCTACATGACAACCTATGCCGGTGCTGCTGAGCTCACCGATAAGCTGGTTCATATACAGGTTGAAGAGACGGGGCGAGCTCAGCCCCCCCTGCCGCACCCCGCACTCCAACCTGTACACATCCGAATGCGCTCCAGCCCACTTAACACAATTAGTCTGCTTGTCGTACCAGTACTGAAATAGGGACGTTACTTCAGATGGTACGGTGGTATCAACGTGTAGCTTTCGCCACAGCATTCCGTACGGAACCAAATCGAATGCCTTCGACAGGTCCAGAAAACAGGCAAAAATCGGCGTTTTTCTGGATGTATAGTACTTGACAGTTTGCTTGAGACACAGTATGGCACTCTCTGTTGACAGCTGGGGCCTAAAGCCAAATTGCGCGTCATGTAGTTCAGTGTGTTTTGCCAACTGCTTATCAAGCAAACTGTCCAGCACCTTGGCCACAACCGTAGCCAGCGAAATAGGTCTGTAGTTGGACCTGTCGGAGGCATCTCCCGTCTTATCCTTGATAATAGGTACAACCAACGTATGCATCAGATCTTTCGGCAGATAACTATGACTTAAACATAGGTTGAAAAATAAAGCTAGAACTCTTGGCAAGTGGGGTCCGGCATTCTTCAGATGTTCTATGCTCAGGTCGTCATGGCCAGGAGATTTTCCCCTAGACATTTTACTAATGATAGAAGCAACTTGCTTAGCTGTAAAAGTGAAGGTAAGCTCACCTGACCCGACCCCAGCATCGATCACCCGAGACTCGCCAGTCAAGACAGATTCGACTCTGAATTGCTGTTGAAAAAGGTTAGCAATATCTTTAGGCTCACTCAACCCCCCAACGCTAACAGGCAGGCAAGATTTTACAGTAAGTTTATTAGTGGCCTTCCAAAATTTACCAAATTGTTTTTCAAAGTGATTTTTTGCCAAGACTTCCATCTTTATCTTTTCTGCATTATTTTGACAATACTTCAATTTGTTTTTAAACATTCTTCTAGTGTCTCGCATCTTTTGATATATAAAGCCTTGTGTGGGCGCACCATGCAGTAACCACTCCTGATACCACAATCTTGCCTCTTTATGTGCATCACTAACGTGCAAGTTCCAACCAGTCACATAAGATCGCCTTTTAATGCACTCTTTACCCTTATAAGTAGACTGCGCCCCATCTCTAAGTATATTAATAATTTCGCTATACATTTTATCTAATATTACGTGGGACACTCAGAAATATTTGCGACATTAAAAAAAATTGTTCTACAGGTACATATATTTTTATTAAATCTTTTCAAAGTACTCTCCACCAGCCTCTATACAAAGATTCATGCGTCTGAACCAGTTTTCAAAACACTTTTTCCAGTCCGCCGTAGACACCTCGTTTACAGCCTGCTCGAACGCAGCCAGCGCATCTTCCGGCGACGAAAATTGTATCCCCTTGAGCTGATTTTTTATTTTTGGAAATAAAAAGAAGTCACACGGTGCTAGATCAGGGCTGTAAGGAGGGTGACCCAGGAGTTTGACTGGTGTGCTGTCCAGGAAGTCCCTCGTTTTGAGCGCGGTGTGTGCAGGCGCATTGTCGTGGTGGAGCAGTAGTCCGCGGAGCCCTGTGTTTGGTCGCTTGTTGCTCACAACAGAAAAAACTTCTGGTAAACATTTGGTAGTATACCATTCGGCGTTGATGCTTCTTTGATCTCGTAAGGGAATTGAGGCCAAGTGGCCAGTCAAATTAAAAAAGCTGGCGATCAAAATCTTCCCCCCGCTTCGAGATCGCTTCACTTTGGTAGGCGTTGGTTCATTTTGAAACACCCAAACTGTCGACTGGCGCTTGGTTTCTGGATCGTATTGATAAATCCAGGACTCATCACCTGTTACGATGTCGTAAACACGCCGAGACGAGCCTGCTTCAAATTTGTTCAGCATATCACGGCACCATTCCACCCGGGCCTGCTTCTGAGCGTCGGTGAGGTAGTGCGGCACCCAGCGCGATACTATCCTCCTCACGCGAAGATGCCCGTGTAGAATCTCGTGAACGCTTCCCGATCCAATCTTTAATATGTGCTGAATCTCCTGATATGTAATTCGCCTATTATCTTGGATTAAATTTTTCACTGCTAGCACGTTTTCTTCCGTAATAGCCGTCAAAGGGCGACCGCTTCTTTCTTCATCCCCCAAGGTTGGTCGACCGCGCCTAAATTCGTTATACCAACGATACACGGTTGCCTTGGAGGGGCCTTCATCCATAAATGCCATTTGAAGTCTATCGAACGATTCATCCGGTTTCAGGCGACACTTGAAATCGTAAAAAATCATAGCTCTAAAATGTTCCCGGCGCAGATCCATTTTTCAGTAAGACACGATACTTTGAATTGGCTCGCAAAAAATGTGGAGGGAAATTTTGAAAATGGAACACACATATTTTTACTTACAAGTAATCATATTTTCGAAAAAGATTCTGACCGGCCAGTCTCCCATATATAAAAACTATTTTTCGCAATACTTTCTGAGTGGCCTGGTACATGGTGACTATTGTTACAACATATTTTATAGGAACATTGTATACATTCAGAAGGAAAATCTATTAATTTTAATTTTTCGTTACAAAATTTAAAATAATCTTTAATTTGATTCTTATTTCTTTCACCCCAACGAGTCTTATTACAAGGTAAATTCTGAACAGGTAATTTTGAATTTATTTTACTTATATTACATATAAAAACTACAGGGTAATGATCAGACGGGTAAACGCCATATAAAACTGTCGCATCTGTGATTAACTGCTTCGCGGCGTTTGTCACTAGGCAATGGTCCAACCAGCGTCGCGAACCGCTTGCTTGACATACAAACGTATGTGTATCTCTAGGTAACAACTCATAATCAGCACATGACCAAGTTTGATCAGCGCAAGTAGACAGCATTTCAGTAGAAAACCTCTCGCCGGGGTGCGCATTAAAGTCGCCCAAAATAATAACGGATTCAGTATTACTACTGTCAATTATAGCTACAATCTCCCCAAAACATTGTGAAAATTCAACTAAGCTATCACTTTTATTATTATCGAAAGGCATATAAACTGAAAAAATCAAAAGTGGTTTGTTGTCATGTTCGATTTTTATTGCGATTAACCGGTCACTGTTACACTTCACCAAGGATACACATGGAAATGCCGACTTTCGCCACAGCAAGGCTACTCCACCATAGGGTCTTCCTGTTATGGCCTTGACTGAAGTATCAATAGCAGATTTGCCACAATATGCAAAGTTATCATCCAGATCACCAAGGAATGTGATGTCATGTGGCCACAACCAGGTTTCTTGAAGGGCGATGATATCTACCTCCTTGCATAGTGCTCTCACACTGTCAACAGATCTGATTACACCTTTACAATTAAAGGTAGATAATTTTATGTTCATATTTCTGAAACAATCCATTAACAGGTAGGTAACTGTCATCTAATCTGTGACTAAGCCCTCATAGTATGGCTATTCGCAGTCGGCGCTTCTCCATCCCTTCCCTTTTTGAAAAAGATAAAACGCCGAAAACGTACTCCTTCAGGCCAGAAACTATCGTCCAAGAAAGTATTTATTTTATTCTTTGAAACAAATACTTTAAACGCATTGTATGATCTCTCTGTTTTCATATTGATCTTTTCTAACTTAACAGTTATTTGAGTCTTATTCTGTATGTACTCGCATATATCTTTATCAGTGGCATTTTTATCAACATTAGAAATTAACAGGGGTATGTATGATTCCGCAGCCAGCCTTTGTTTCCTGACGAAGAAGATAACGCCCGGCCTGTGCTGCCCGCAAAACGATTTTTCGATTTCTTATTCTTAACAACAGTCCACTGTTCTTGTTTTTGTCTTTCCACTCGCCGCTACTCGCTACTTGAGCCAGTGTTAGACGATTTATTTGTTGTTGTACTCCCGAACAATCGGCAACAATAGTATTATTACTCTTTAAAGATGTATCTATCGCCTCAAACGAAACTGACTTGTTATTATCATCCTTATAAGTGTGATTGAGAGATCGATATTGCGGAGTTATATCAACCTCGCTTTTCTGATCACAATCTGTGTGAACGCTTGTACTAAGGGGCGATTGTACCTGCTGCGACGGCTCCGCGATGATGTCATCGTACGACAGCTCAGAGAGATGCGACAAACCTGCCGGCCCGCTGTCGCGTAGGTACCCACCTCTTCGTGTGTTTATGTTAGAATTAAATAACGAAGTATTAGAGTTCACGTTACTTAACTTGTCCAATTGATCCTTTGTCACATAATTACGTTTTATTTCAGTTATTTCCTCACGTAATAATAACAAATCCTTCAATAACTTTGTGACGTCAACGTGATCGAAACAAATAGGCGGTAGTTTATGTAACTCATACGCCACAAATACTGGTATTTGATCAGGATTTGCTGTTTTAAACACCATTATTATGTCTTCAAGGTCTTTAAGTTTTTTCTGTTTTCGCCTGGAGATAAATTTTTGATTCGTCTTCACCGACGTAAACAATAACTTCTTTGCAATTTCGATCTCCTCCTCAGAAAAAGCAGATTCACAAATTCTGATTAAACTTTCATTGTCCATAATTTCTAGCTTATTGTGTATAAAAGCCAGAATTTCGGAGATCACCACATTACAGTTAGCACACTTTACTGTATTCACAGACATTTTTCAATGATAATCGGCGTTCGCTTACGTTCGCGTTCGCACGACGACTGTGTCGCCTCTTACGACTCCCACGGGTATGTAAAGGTTGGTACTATTCTTTGCCGGCACTATACACGGGGTAGGTTATACCTATAGGTGTATTCACAATGGAACGATCCGAAACGGCGTAGACTCGCTCTATTTGCATTGTATTCTGCATGACATTCAATAAGTATTCTGTAAATAATCTACATTGAATAAAATTATCTGAATCTGAATCTGTATCTGACTTATAATGCAAAAAAAAATACTTTTTTATTTATTTTTCGTTTTTTTGGTAACACACAAACGAGCGGAAACAACCGCTTCTTTCGAAGGTTTGCCATTTGTTAGTCATTGTGCATTAGACTTTACAATTTTAAGCTACCTGATTGGTTACGGGGCTTGGCTACCAGCGGCGGAAAGCGATGACTCACTGCATTCTTAAAATGGACTTTGGTCTTTGGTCAAAAGGTTTCAAATTAGAAGACTGAGCTGAACCCTGTGGTTGAAGCACCATACAACGTGAAACAGATAGTTGTGATAGTAAAAAAAAACCGGCCAAGTGCGAGTCGGACTCGGGCCCCAAGGGTTCCTTACCTATCTACCATATGATAATTATACTAAAAGCTTTTGCTCTTTGATCTTAAAAACTCTGCGACCATCCAACTTGACCCCCCTTTTATAGAAAAGTTCTTGAAACGGGAGCTCACTTTAATTGGTTACTATTAGTTGTGAGAAAAATTGTAATATTTAATGATTTTAGACTTTTCCCTTTATTTGTACTGTGAGATCTAGCTTCTTGCTAAATTTCATAATTTTAGGTCAACGGGAAGTACCCTGTAGGTTTTGCTTTTTTGCATAAATGTATGGAGATGAGGACATAAAAAGCCATATCTTTTGATTGCGTCGTTGTAAAAATTGAAATTTTCAGATCTTATGTGGTTTATGGACCTTAATATTCGTTATCAATTTCAACCTGATACCTCTTCTCGTTCGTGTGAAAAAGGGTCTTGACAGACAGACAGACAGACAGACAACAAAGTGATCCTATAAGGGTTCCGTTTTTTTATTTTGAGGTACGGAACCCTAAAAAGGGCGTGAATCTGCCTATGAAACTTAACAACTTTTTCCAAGAAACGTAGGTCAAAAAAAGAAAAAAAAATTACCTCCTATAGAAAATGCCCTATTAGCTCATGCAGTTTCTATGGGAGGTCAAAATTTGATTTTCGTATTTCGACCTATATAGGGTGACTTTTAATTAGTTCTTGATAGAAAAAGGTATGCATGTACTCATGATACTGAACAACTTTCCCCAAGGAACATACTTAGGTCGAAATACGACAATCAAGCTTTGACCTCCCATAGAAACTGCATCAGCTGATAGCGCATTTTGTATGGGAGGTTAAATTTGGTTTTTCGTATTTCGACCTATGTTCCTTGGGAAAAGTTGTTCAGTATGATGAGTACATGCATATCTTTTGCTACCAAGAACTAATTAAAAGTCACCCTATATTCCTTGGGGAGATTTTGACAGATGCACATCCTTTAGTATTATAACACTATGTATGTATGTATGTATGTATGTATGTATGTATGTATGTATGTATGTATGTATGTATGTATGTATGTATGTATGTATGTATGTATGTATGTATGTATGTATGTATGTATGTATGTATGTATGTATGTATGTATGTATGTATGTATGTATGTATGCATGTATGTATGTATGTATATATTCTTTATTGGATCACAAATGAACATCACACTATTCCGTTACACGTTGTATACAGGGTGTTAATTTGATTGCGTGCCATAGCTCAGGGGCGGGCGGGATCAGTATCGGTAACTGAAAAACTTTTCCCAAGGAACATAGGTCGACATACGAAAAACCAAATTTGACCTTCCATACAAAATGCGCTATCAGCTGATGCAGTTTCTATGGGAGGTTAAAAATTGATTTTCGTATTTCGACCTATGTTCCTTGGGAAAAGTTGTTCAGTTACTGGTACTGATCCCGCCCCTGATCTATGGCACGCAATCAAGTTAACACCCTGTACATCCATCTTGTAGTTGAAGTCCGTTTTCGCCTCGTTACGCCCTGAATCACGAACTTTTATTATTATATTACTGATTTTTAGGGTTCCGTACCTCAAAATAAAAAAACGGAACCCTTATAGGATCACTTTGTTGTCTGTCTGTCTGTCTGTCAAGACCCTTTTTCTCACGAACTGGTAGAGGTATCAGGTTGAAATTGATAATGAATGTTAAAGTCCGTGGACCACACAAGATCAGAAAATTTCAATTTTTTACAACGACGCAATCAAAAGATATCTTTACGTCCTCATCTCCATACATTTATGCAAAAAAGCAAAACCTACAGGGTACTTCCCGTTGACCTAAAATTATGAAATTTGGCAAGAAGCTAGGTCTCACAGTACAAATAAAGGGAAAAGTCTAAAACCATTAAATATTAAAAAAATTCTCACAACTAATAGTAACCAATTAAGGTGAGCTCCCGTTTCAAGAACTTTTCTATAAAAGAGAGGTCAAGTTGGATGGTCGCGGAGGTTTTAATGTTAAAGAGCAAAAGCTTTTAGTATATCATATATTCATATGGTAGATAGGCACGGAACCCTTAGGGCGCGAGTCCGACTCGCACTTGGCCGGTTTTTATTATAATGCTTCCTGTGAATACATCCATTAGCATTTATGTACCTGTACGTATCTCTGTTTAAGTCACAGACCAGAGAACGCAGTTTAAGTAGGTAATTGATGTTTGTCATAATTAAACTTAAAGCTGGTGGCTTAAAGTTTGGTCCAAACTAGTATTATGTCAAAGAAACTGTAAAAATAGTAATAACGAGTAAGTACTTAGAGTGTGCAAGTCGCAGTGTAATTTCAAAGTCCAGCTTCTCTGTATACAACTCATTAGAGCCTATTGTGAGTCCAGCTAATGACGGAAGTTAGGAAGGAGTCACACTGAGGTATTTCAGAGCAACACCACTAATCCATATTCAGGGTATTTATTCAATGTTTCTTTACAGAATACTTATTAAATGTCATGCAGAATACAATGCAAATGGAGCGAGACTACGCCGCCGCCGCCGTTTCGGATCGTACTATAGCAGCGTAAAAGAAACGGCAAGAAACCACTGCAGCACGGCCTACTTTAAGAGTCGGCTTTTTACAATGTGTTTCTTGTGTTTCGCTGGAATATCAGAGCACCATACCTCTTTGTCATTCATGTAGTCATCTAATCTATAGTAAGCTTTTTTGCATAACGTTTGCTTTACGCATTCTTTAAACTTTTTTCTCAGGTACTAAGTACCCTAAGTACCACAGATTATATACGCACGGCAGCAAGCACCTAGAAACAAAACCAGTATAAGCTGAACTATACTGAAACCAGACCCGCTCAAGGTCAAAGTGTTTTCACTAACGAGTGGCCGTGTGTACAATCAGGAGTAGGTCAAGCTTGACACTTGCAGCGTGACGCACTCTTGCGTAGTAACTATTATACGAGTATAATCTGTGCTCTAGCATAGTGCCACAGAATAAACTAATAGTACTATTATTTAGAACGGACAATCTCCACCCCCCTTTGCAATCTACCGTCGAGATTCTCGTGCTCCTTCCGAGGGTCTTTTGTACTAAATATGCGAGCCTACACGACCTTCCAATTTCAAATTCGCGCTCGATGTAGGTATGTAGTTCATGGGCACCCATGAAACTAAACAAATTCATGAACTTCCCATACAAAAATTAAATGCGCTATCAGTTGATATAGTTTCTATGGGAGATCAAAAATTGATTTTGTCCTACCTATGTTCCTAGAGAAAAGTTGTTCAGTTTCATGGGCAGATTCACACGCTGTGTACGATCACATTGTGCATTTTGCAAAAATACTAAAACGTACCTACTTTCGCTTTGAAAAGGCTAGATTAATCCTACGAACGACAGAGGATTTATTGTGTCCAAGCCTTTACGGTAACGGCCTAAAGACTAATTATTCCAACGCCTGCTCTGACGTTAACAGCAATCACAGCGGATGCCTTTGCTCACTAACAAATGGCAGGCACTTTCCAGCTATCAATAGGCAATCCTAAACCGAATTTATTTGTGTTTGTTTGTTCGATTTGGATTCCTTGGATGTTTAGTGATAACTCAGATTAATTACGACATGTAATAAAAAGCGTACCTATAACATCGGATCTGCCCTTGGTACTACACTACTGACAAGAATAAAAATCTACACTTGCCATGCAACAGCAAAATAACTCTCTCTTACATACATAACATCACGCCTCTTTCCCGTCGGGGTAGGCAGAGACCACAGTCCTCCACCTGCTACGATCTTGACATACTTCCCTTGCTTCCTGTACTTTCATCAATCCTTTCATACATGCTCGTCGGTTTAGGGTACTTTTTACCCTCTTACCTAACCCTAAAGGGACGTAGTTCCATTAAGCTGACAAGACACGGTTCCTTTTTTTTTTTCAAATTATTTATCCACTAAACAATCAAGAGATCGCAACCTATAACAGCCAAACATGGTTATTTTTTTCAAACGTGCTAAACCAGAGAACAAATGAATTTGTCTCGCTCTTGGTACCTGATTAATCTGAAGACCTGTTTATTTATAAACTGCTTTTTAGAAACAGACAGAGCTGCCACGCAGTTTAGGCCAGGGTATTAAGAAACTTTTATATGAGTGGGTTTGAAGTAAATATAAATGTGACTCTTTTTATTCATCATCATCATCATCATATCAGCCGAAAGACGTCCACTGCTGGACATAGGCCTCCCCTAAAGAACTCCATGACGACCGGTCCTGCGCTGCTCGCATCCAGCGGCTTCCCGCGACCTTGACCAGATCGTCGGTCCACCTTGTGGGGGGCCTGCCAACGCTTCGTCTTCCGGTACGTGGTCGCCACTCTAGAACCCTCACGCCCCATCGGCCATCGGTTCTTCTTGCGATGTGCCCTGCCCACTGCCACTTCAGTTTAGCGATTCTCAGGGCTATGTCAGTTACTTTAGTTCTTCTGCGGATCTCCTCATTTCTGATTCGATCGCGCAGAGAGACTCCGAGCATAGCCCTTTCCATAGCCCTTTGGGTGACTTTGAGCTTTCTGATAAGGCCCATCGTGAGCGGCCACGTCTCGGTGCCATATGTCATCACTGGCAACACACACTGGTCAAAGACTTTCGTCTTGAGACACTGCGGTATTTTGGACGTGAAGATATTGCGGAGCTTCCCGAACGCTGCCCATCCGAGACGGATTCGACGAGTAACCTCTTTCTCTAAGTTGGATTTACCCAGCTGGACTGTTTGTCCCAGGTATACGTACTCATCAACAACTTCGAGCGTAGAGTCTCCAACTTTGAGTGGAGTGGGTACAACAAGGGCGTTAGACATAATTTTCGTCTTATCCATGTTCATTTTAAGACCCACTTGTTGTGAAACTCTACTGAGGTTATTGAGCATCGTGCCGAGATCTTCCAGGGTCTCAGCCATTACGACAATATCGTCGGCAAATCGAAGGTGGGTCATGTACTCGCCATTGATGTTGATGCCAAGTCCTTTCCAGTCCAGGAGTTTGAAGACATCTTCCAATGCAGCGGTGAACAGTTTAGGAGATATGACGTCTCCCTGTCTCACTCCTCGCTGCAATTGGATAGGTTTCGAGTCCTGGTCCTGAAGACGAACTGACATAGTGGCGTTTTTGTACAGGTCCTTCAACACTTCAATGTACCGATAGTCGACTTGGCACCTCTGGAGAGATCGTAGCACGGCCCACGTCTCGATCGAATCGAAGGCCTTCTCATAGTCCACAAACGCTAGGCAAAGTGGCTGGTTATACTCTTCGGTCTTCTGTATAACTTGCCGTAGCGTATGTATGTGGTCTATGGTACTGAAGCCTTTACTCTTTTTATTATTATTGACAAAATTAAGTTTAAATACATATATGTAAAATAGTATTAAAGAAAAAAAAATAGGGAATATGACGAAAAATACATTTTAAACCGAAAAATTCAAAAATAAAGTTTATCATTACAGTTGACATTTTAATTTTGTATAAAATGTATTTAAAATAATATTTAAGAAGTAAAACATTACTTCCATTCATTACATATTATCCTTTAAGTGCAATTTCGAGTTAACTTATTACCTTACTGAAACTCCGAATTTCAGCAATTCCAATGGGAAAACATTTTAATTTTTAGGTAAACTACCTATGATTATAGTTCTATTAACAATGCTAATCGATTGATTGCATTAGCATTTTAGTATAATTAAAAAATAAAAATATATGTTCCCGAGGTCATACGATTTTAATAATTATACATTTATAGGAGAGTTTAACAAGAATCCGAGAAAAAACAGCCATACTCAATTACTTCCAGGTCAAATAATAATTTCCCTGAAGTAGTTGTGCCACGGGAAACAAACGAAGCCACGGCAACGCCAGCTATAGAATTTTTAGTAACAACAATTTTTTTTCTTAATTGCCTTATATTATAACTACCCGAAATTGAAATTCTATTTTTCTGCATTTCCACCCACAATGGCATATTCCTTTAGAAAACAGTTTCAGTTACACGGGCAGATTTATATCCTCTAGGATACCTTTTTTGCTACAAGCTATATTTTGATTCTATTTCAATATTTATATCTGATCAATTTATTCACTTACTTTTACTTTTATAAAATTCCCGCGCAAAATCACATTTTTCCCGCGGAAACATACATTACACTGTATCCAGCGCCATCTAGCCATCACCCGTCGCATTACCGCGCTATCTCGCGGCTTATGGCTTCCGGTTCCGCTTTGCTGATGCAAACGCTTTACCCGCATACACCCACTACGTATGTACGTCGTGCACACCGGTTTTGAGATTAGAGAGGATTTGTTAGTATTACATGAATAATTAACTAATTGGTGAATTGTGGTTAAATAGAAAAAGTAACCCCATACCTGTAAGCTCAGCTGCTGTAGCAAACACAAAGTACAAGGAAGAATTTACTAAGGAAGAACTTTTAACGAACAAAGCGGCTGAAACAATTACTAAGTAGTTGGTTGGTAGTAATATAAGATCGAATGACTATGCGTTTTTTTATAGCGTCTTATTGATTTTCTTCGCCGCACATATTTGAAATGAAGGCTTGGCCAACGTGTGAACGCTATTTGCGGCTTTCGACAAATTCCCTTTGACTCGTGCACAAAAAACCGACAACCGACGGCACGCCGGCGAGCGTTTGCGTCGCAAACGGAAAACTCACGCAAACGGACCTAGTATACGTTGGCCGCGTGTAGAGCCCGTGATAGCCTCGCCGACGCGGCCAACGTGTAGAGCCGATGACAAACCTTTGCTGTCAACGTGACATTATGTTTTTTGGGCTTAGATACTTGCTTTTTGAAATAAATAGGGAGGTTGGGTCTAGATTTGAACGTTGATTGATGATGATTAGAATTAATGGGTCGAGTGGCATAGCATCACGTGACCCGCGGAAAGCCCGGTTTCGAGTTGCTCTATCTATATCAAGTGGACAGTAGACCCGTAGATGGGTAGCATACGTTAGTATTATATAGTCTAAGGGTAGCATGGTATCGCCCGGTAAAGCTGTGACAACCAAAATGGCTAAACCCGCCCGGTGAAGCTGTGACAACTGACAACCAATATGGCTAAACCCGCCCGGTGAAGCTGTGACAACCAATATTGCTAAACCCGCCCGGTGAAGCTGTGACAGTCAATAACACTAACAGCAAAGTCATCTAAAAAAAAGGGTCGAATGGTGTCAGGCTTAAGTGCCTGATACACGGTCAGCAACATGGGTCCCGACAGAGGTGACCTTGGTCCGTTTCGACCGTGTAGTTCGCGTTCCGACCGTGTAGTTCGCAGTTTACAACCAATTCTCTATAGAACCCGAATGGTTGCCAGCCAAGGTCACCTCTGTCGGGACTCATGTTGCCGACCGTGTATCAGGCACTTAATTCTTCTTCTTCTCATATTTAAGAGCCGCGCAAACGAGTAAATCATTGGGTGCCCGCCCGAAGACGAATCCGTATGATCCGACAAGGATGCAGGCTATAGGAAAAAAAGAAATAGTCATATACACCTAGTCTATATGGTCCTATAGCTTTCTCTTTCTTTCTTATAGCTGCATCAATTGAAATTGAAACACAAATGTATGTTGCCTTTTAGGCAATAAACATGTGTTTTTCCATAACATTCTGACACCTTGTAGCTTCTTTTTTTATTGTATTCTGGTAAATGGTCGACAGTGTCGTATAGCTGGTCTAAATTCAATACAACGACGTGGAGTATTTATGGGACTGCTGTTTCCAGTACTGCGGGGTGAATTTGAAAATATTCGACAAATTTTGAGATGAGGTCAGACCGCGAAACTGAACAGCTTCCCCCAGGTAGCATAGGTCGTTAGAGGTTAAATAAAATTCGATCTTCCATACAAAATGTATGGTCAGCTGACTGACTTTACTATGAAAGGGTAATTTTTTTTTTCGTCCGATGACCTATGTTCCTAGGCGAAAGTTGTTCAGTATCACGGTCTGAACTCAATCTCAGGATTTTGCGAATGTTTTCAATATCACCCTGTCCTCTTTTTCTCGAAAGAAGTGGTTGCCCCATTTTTATCAGAGCTTCAGTTTCTCACTGGCAGAAATGCAGAAGGTCTAAGATGTCTGTCGTGATTGAGTATTTTACAGGCTTGACAGCCCTTTTTATAATCTAACAAGCTGTTTTTTATTAGTGTTCATCACTAGTTCATCCTCCTCTTCAACTTCTCGAACATCTTACAAGTTTTCTTCAAGCGGCTGTGCTACATTCGGGCGTAAAATATTGCTGCCTACACGATTTGTTGCTTATGATGCTGGTTGTATAACTTCATAATCACTTTCTTCATTGAGGTCTGACACCAATATTTTAAATACCACACCATTTTCTAGAAGATCCAGCAGACAGTCAACGTCTTTGTTTCTTGATAAATCGAGTCCTAAAATAAACTAAAAGAAATAATATTCAGTACCATGACATAATACTTGTGCACAATTATATATACGGTCGGGTCCTAATGTCCATTCCAGTGGACACGCAAAGATACTCATATTTTGTCAAGAATATTGATAAAAATTACTAAGATTATTAGATAAATATATATATTACCGTTTAATATACTAGAAAAAAATAATGATAGGTCATAACTGTCAATTTACTTCAGAAAATAAATTAACAAAATCTTCTTACCCGTACTGCGTCTGACTGTGGCTGTTGTCAATATTCAACTTATTATTTTGATATACCCACATCATGTTTCTTAGAATTTGATGAAGCATAAACAATTTTCAATGTCTAAAGAGCACCGTGAAACGTTTAGAGTACTAATAGACGATCGGATCAGACTGCTCTGAATTTAGCTCCGTACCACGATTTTGCCCAATAGCAAAATTGTCGTTTGAGTTAATCCGCAACGCTATTGGACAAAATCGTGGTCCGGAGCTAAATTCGGAGCAGTCGGATCCGATCGTCTGTTAGTACTCTTACATTACCATCAGAGTAACACTGAGTTATATAATAAAATAATTAAAGTGATGTCCATAGAAATGGACGCCGGGTCTGAAGGGGTTAATTCTAATCATCATCAATCAACGTTAAAATCTAGACCCAACCTTCCTATTTATCTCAAAAAGAAAAATAAACTCACGTTAACAGCACGTCCTTGGTTGTAAATCCCATGACATAAAATTTTAAATTGTTGTTGCCAATTCATCTTATAATATATTGTGTTTTATAAAATTATTTCTGATCATTTATTATTTTATGTATTTATTTTCATTAGGATACTTTTTTGTTGCCTTGACCTTGGCACAAATACCCTAGTAGGGTGATTGCCATAAAAAAAAATATTGTTCCGAAATAAGTAAATTTTTTGCGTTTATTTCGTTTATTTCTTATTAAGTTTGCCTGTGTTGGAGCTATTGTAAAAATGGCACGTCGACAGTGCTACTGGACAAGGAAACTAGAGCTAGATTTAGTGGAATTCGTTCGTCAAAGAGAGTGCATTTGGAAACCAGCTGGGAACACAAATTACCACATACAGCAAAAATACAAGGCTTATGCTGAATTCGCAGCTACTTTGGGCAGAGGATTTACTGGTAAAACTAGTGATATTTATTACTTAAAGTACAAAATTTTATTTACTGGTAAAACACCTTTCAATAATAGTGGTGACTGGGAGACTCCATACTTAGGTCTCCTTAGTTACTTCAAAACACCACCACTTGTAACTTGCATGTTGTTACACATAATACTTTTACTGTGATTCACTAACTCACAGCAGAAATCGTGAACCAGGAGGACATACACCCTAAAGATGCCCAAGCTCTTAATCCTAGGCAGATCGTCAGCTTCTTTGAGGCTCTTGGTGGGGCAGAGTAGATGTAGTATAAAGGGTTGGCTACACTAGATTGCAGTGACCATTAGAAGCTAGGCGCCCGGCCCCTTAAACCTCAAAACATAAACATAAACAACAGATTTTTAAATTAAGTGAATCTGTATTATTATCTACTTAATAATATACTTTATTTTTCATGCAATAAAATTCGTATTACCATATTTGATTTTAGCTCGTTCAGTCAGGGACCGCTGGGTAAACATACGTAGCACATTCAACCACAATCTTCGTAAAGTGGAGCGGTCGAAAGAAACTGCAACCTCCCCTTCTGAGTTGTACATTCCTTGTTGGACGCTGTGGAAACCTCTGCAGTTCCTGAGAACTGGTTTTAAGAAGGAGTATGATTATGATGATATTGACAATGTAAGTATATTTTTTATTATTTTGTTCACTACGAGAAACTAGGCACTGAATGAGGCAGTCTATGTAAACATTAATTTAATCAGATTGGATTAAGCCGTTGGTCCCGACTACTATCTACAGACGTAGTTGTTCATGAGCCATGTCAGAGGCCTTTGGCGGCTCAACAACTCTCACACCAAGGTTTGTGAGGTCGGACATTGACCTTGCAACCCACACAATATGATGATCATGATTGGAGACAAAGTCACAAATTTAAAACTTGAGTTTATGATTCCTATTCCTTTTTGTTTTATATTTATAAAAAAAAACCAACACTGAAGGACTCATCAGCAAAATTGCTGCCTGTCCTATATCTAATAATAATAATATTTGAGAAGTTTTTAAATAAAAAATCCTTATTGCTATGTTCATTAGTTTATACAAATATTATGCAAGATTTCTTATTACTGGTTGGTTTATAATAAAATTTTCTCATCTGTTTACAGAGTGACCTCATACTACCGGCAGACTTCAAAGAACTATCAGACATTAAAGAGGAATTCACTACAGATATTGAAGAAACTTTCGTAAGACAGAAAAGAAAAAGCGAAAATCTTTGCAAAAGAACCGACAGACCAAGAAAAAGAATTAAAATAATACCCAAAGTAAAAAATAGACAGTGTAAGAAAGTTATAGATGATTTAGTTACAGCTATGAAACCTCTAACAGATTTGACTACGAAAGAACGTAAGGAGCAAAGTTATTGGTTCTTCGGGAAGCATGTAACTGAAAGGCTGAATAGTATGAGAGAGGTAGATGCTGAATGTGCTGGAAATAAAATATTGAAGTTATTGGAAGATGTAGAACAGAAAAGTTATACAGACAGAGATGCAGAGGAAATGTGAACATGTTATGGAATGGAACTATTTGATGAGTCTGTGATATTTAGGCAGTATTTTTCAACTATATTTTTAATGTTCAGTTGGTTTAATCATGTTTAATGGATTGTAAATAAATTCTAAAATAAGCTTTTATTCTAGTTTATTTTGTTGTTTTTAACCAAGGCCATGTAACAAAGAGAATTTAATATAACTAGTGGGCTCCAAAGAATTCGGACTCCTTGCTCCGCTTTGCCAGTGTCCCAAGTTGAAATGTCAAACCATCAACCGAGATTTGACATCCTCGTAGCCTATGCCGTGCCGTATTCACAATGATTGAATGAGTGTCAGAATAGCTTTTGACATATTTTCATTAATATTCCTTCTATTATTACCCTTATATTTCTATTGTGGGCTCATCTCAAGATTTGCTCCACAGTAAGATTTTTAAGTTTGGAAACTAGCGTTTTAGTCAATTAAAATATTTTGAACGCAGCTATTACACGACATTTGTTTACTTTTGAGGTTATGTGAGAATCAATATTTTGAATCGAGATAATAATGTGAATTTTTCACGATTTTCTTATTAAAACCCTTTTAATTTAATAACTACAGATATATTTACCTCGTGCATTTATCCAAAGTGCAATACCGGGCTATTTCACCATGTTTTTCCTATTATTTATGTAAGTAAAAAAATCATAACAGTTTTGTGTTTATCTTCTTTCTTAAATGGCTTTTAGAGCAATACTTTAACTAACTATCTCTTACTTCTTTACTTTTACTTGCTCTATTTAAAACTTTGACTTCTGCAATAGCTTCAAAAAAAAACAATACCTAATTTGTATTTTATCTTCTAAACATCAATTTCTTTACAGGTCCTTAATAGTCCTCCCTTTAATGCTTATGGTGTTTCTATTTTTTGCCATTTTCGTGATGATACCTCTGGCCTTCATCTTCGCATCATGGTACATGCGAATAAAGGAACGGAAACTGCTGAGGCGAAAGAAAGATGGTGCCAATGTGGCATTCTTCCATCCGTACTGCAATGCCGGGGGAGGGGGAGAAAGAGTACTCTGGGTGGCGATCAAAGCTTTATTAGCACGGTAAAATTATTTATTTTAGGATAGAAAACTAACATTTAGAATCAAAAAAAGGAAAATTTATAACAAAATTAAAAACCTACCTTTTAAGTATTAGCACCTAATTCAAATTATATATATATTTTAAGTATTAGCACCTAATTTAAATTATACTTGGGATTAAGTTCTAATGCTGTAATTTGAGACTCATAGATCCCACAGACAAACTGCTGGATTTTGCAGTTTTGTTGGGCAATGTTTAGTTTTTAAGTTTACTGTACTTTTTAAATCTTAATAAATAAATAAAATAACAAATTATGAAGGCGAAGCACATTTTGCTCATTTGTCATATTTCCTAAACTAAGCAAAAATACTGAGCATCAACCTAACTTGTAGATACATCATTTATTAACTAGTCATTTATTCTTTCTCTGCATAGTCTGTGTCATTATTACAATAAAATCAAGACAGTAAATTTGATGGAACTCAGAAAGTTTCACAGGTTACTTATCTCTCTATTTCCTTTGTGCTTTTGTGGCCTTCCCACCGTAGCACAGGCGAAATATACCTATTTTATTCATCGTCATCTTATCATGTGGGTTGCAAGTTCGATGACCAACGTCACAAACCCTAGTATCAGAGTTATTTAGCCATCAAAGGCCTCTGACATGGCTCATTAAGGACTAAATCCATAGATAGTTTTTAGTATTTAGATTGTACTTTTTTATTGATTTTGTTTTTGTTGATAACATTCCAGATACCCAGATACAAACATATATGTCTACACAGTGGAAACTGCAGAGCCACAAACAATACTTGACAAAGCACAAAACCAATTCAATGTCAAAGTGCCACCGGAACGTATAAAGTTCATAAGGTTGACGTTGAGGAAAGCTATTGAGGCTAAAAGTTACCCGTACTTTACATTGTTACTACAAAGTATTGGTTCTATGTTTTTGGGACTGGAGGCCTTCATGAAACTTAATCCAGGTACTACCCAAAAAACCATGAAAAAATAATTTTTGATCTCTGATCACCAAACTAAGATTTATTTGTGAAAATTTATCTCAGTTTCGTCAAACTAGTATTAAGTAGTAAATTTTATTAATAACCTCTTGTTAAACTACCTTTACCTACCTTTAAATGTCTACTTTGTAAGCCCGCATAAATGGCTTAACATTTATTCTGAAGCACAAAGAAGCTCTAGTTCTTTTACCACATTCGCCTATTCTGTTCCTCTCAGTTCTGACGGATTTCATATAAATTGAAGGCCAATTTCGTAAAAAAAAAAAATTTTACTGCTACACAGTTTAATGGAAAATAAAAAGTAAATTGTAGAT
Organism: Athrips mouffetella; assembly: GCA_947532105.1. Lineage (NCBI taxonomy): Eukaryota > Metazoa > Arthropoda > Insecta > Lepidoptera > Gelechiidae > Athrips > Athrips mouffetella. Next base: position 1,701,455 of record OX383968.1, on the reverse strand, counting down.
GAATTTTGTAAATTTTGATGTATTTGTATGTATGTATTGTCGTTAATCAAAAGCGTTCTTTATTTTCCAGACATCTACATAGACACAACAGGCTTTGCATTCACATTCCCTATATTTAGGTACCTAGCGCAATGCCCTGTGGCGGGATATGTGCACTACCCAACTATAACCATTGCTATGATGAAGCGAGTCAAACATCGAGTGGTCTCGTACAATAATTCCAGCCTGATAGCCAGAAATCCGATCTTTACTTGGTGCAAGTTGCTGTATTATAAGATTTTTGGTTGGGTAAGTAGAATTTTTTATTCTTTTGTGTATATCAATCCTATATACTCTGTTCCACATGTAGAAGATTTAGGGTTGGTTCAGATGACAAGCGCTTAACGCGCGTTTAGATAACGCATGGTTACACTTTATAGGTGGAGAGCACGCAGTTGGCAACTCTACTTCATCGGGTATCAAACAGCAACCTTTCTAGATAGGCTGGTGTGCACAAAAAAACGGAGTCTAAAAAACAGGGTAGAAAAAACAGTCAAATAACCAGTTTTTTGTAGACTGTACAAAACGTGCCAGGTTGCGCACAGGCAACCCTGTTTTTTTAGAGCTTAGATAGGTCGCTGTTTGGTACCAGCAGTAGGGTTGCCAACTGCGCGCTCTTAGTTTATTAGTTGAGCGTTATTCGAAGCGTTCACATGCTAACACTTGTTTTATGCGCGTTCAATGTTCCGCTAATGTCAAACCATGCAAAATACAATTCTCAGAATGGCGTAAAAAATACGGCTTGAAGGTTCTCTTGTTTTCCAGATGTATGGAGTAGTGGGTCGTTGTGCAGACATTGTGATGGTGAATGGGACGTGGACAGAAGACCACATCAACGAAATATGGAAGATACCGTTCAATACAATCAGGGTTTATCCGCCTTGTGAAGTAAGTGTTATGTGATCTGATAAGTGAGCAAATAAGCCACTTGATGGTAAGTGGTCACCACCGCTCATAGAGCCCATTGTCTTATTAGCGGCAAAACTATAACGTCGTAATTTATTGCCGACGTTTGCTCCACTGCTGGACAATGAGTTCCTTCCTGAATTTCACTTAGTCACCACGCTTTTTAGCGTTGCGGCTGGCACCGTGGACCGCGGTTGTTGGAGACCGCAGTATGTAAGATGGTACGATACCATCCTCCGGTTCAAATTCCTTTAGTTGCATTTTACAACACCCACGGATAAAGAAGGCACCATATGGTCTGCTTGGGTACGAAACCTTAAAAAAGATAGATGATATGGTCTTTTTTTTAATTTGTTCATTTGCAGGTAGGTGAACTAAAGAAGCTCCGTTCCTTAGTGAAAGAAACAGATCCTATCTTGATCCTATCAGTGGCTCAGTTCCGTCCAGAGAAAGACCATCCGCTGATGCTCCAGGCTTTGTACGAGCTCAGAAACATGCTTCTCAACAACGAACTACTGTGGCACAAGGTTAGATCTACCATCTAAATATATAAAAGAGCATGTCCTGACTGACTGACTGATTCATCAACGCCGAGCCGTAACCGCTATAGATACAGATCTGAAATTTTGTACACAGGCTCTATGTGCGTTAAAACCATCCACTAAGAAAGGATTTTGGAAAATTCATCTCCCAAGTGGGTGAAATAAGGGATGAAAGTTTGTATGAAAGTCCTTTGTTTCTTAAGCTAGATTCACACAAATTTGAATTTAAGCTTGTGATAAAAAATAAAGAAACATGTGTTTAAGCATTTCTTAAAAATCACCCTTCAAGGGGGTGAAAAAGGGAATGATTTTTTTTCCGTATGTTGGTCTATAAGTCTTTCAGTTTTGAAGTTAGAATTATAAAAATTTGTATTTAAGCTTTTGGTAAAAAATAAAAAAGTACGTGTTTTTATATGAAAGTCCGTCAGTTTTAAAGTTAGGATCTTCAAAATTTTTATTTAGACTGACGACTAAAAATTAAGTTTTACGTGTCTCAGGGTTTTTAAAAATTTTACACCCTAAGTGGTGAAAAGGGGGATGAAGTTAAAACTCTTTCATTTCGAAGTATACTAAATGTATTATTTAGGCATTAGGGTTGTAATTCTGTGGAACATACATCTCAGTTATTGAAATTCAACCCACTAAAGAGGGAGATGGGGTGAAAATGTCTAAAAACTAATATGGGTATCATTTGTATGGTTTATCGGGTCGCTGATTACGAAAACTAAAACAATTTTCAAATCCAATGTGGTGGACGTGAAAGACCACCATCCCCCGGGGATGGGGTTGGGGTGCGATAGGGTTGATATGTCTAAAAATCAATATGGGTGTCGTTTGTATGGTTTATCGGATCGCTGATTACGAAAACTACAACAATTTTGAAATCTAAGGTTCTGGACGTGAAATACCATCATACCCCGGGGATGGGGTTGGGGTGCGATAGGGTTGATATGTCTAAAAATCAATATGGGTGTCGTTTGTATGGTTTATCGGATCGCTGATTACGAAAACTACAACAATTTTGAAATCTAAGGTTCTGGACGTGAAATACCATCATCCCCTGGGGATGGGGTTAGGGTGCGATAGAGTTTAAATGTCTAAAAATCAATATGGGTGTCGTTTGTATGTTTATATAAGGATAGGGATAGCGGTTAAGACGGCGTTAAGGATAGGAGTTGGGGTAGGGTTAGGGGCTGGGATAGGGAGAGGGAGAAGGAGAGGGAGTGAGATGGAGGTAGAGAGAGGGGGAGGGGGAGAGGGAGAGACTGCACATTGTCTGAATATCACGCGGGCGAAGCCGCGGGCACAGCTAGTTGGGTATAAAAATAATAATGGTTCCACACAAAAAAATTTTAGATACAGGCAAAACACACCCAAACACTGACAAGAAAAATCCAGACACAGACAGAAAACATCCAGATAAAGACAAATAACATACAGATGTAGACAAAACACATTCAGACGTGGACAAAACACATCCAGAGTTAAAATACATTTAAACACACAAAACAAGTCCAGACACAGAACACGTCCAGACAAAGAACATTAAGTATAAATTCTTTGTTCAATGGTCAAAATAAAATTGGTTCCTTATTGAAATAGACCCTATATTGATCCTATTAGTAGCTCAGTTCCGTCGAGAGACCGCCTAAAGACCATCCACTGATGCTGCAGGCTTTGTACGAGCTCAGAAACATGTTTCTTTACAACAAACTGCTGTGGCACAAGGTTAGATAGATGAAGTACCAAGTATTCTATAATAATAAAAACATTGACACGTTAAAGATCTATATCAGAAAAATAAAGAAACATTCAAAAGTAATCAAGACAGAGACAAAACACATCCAGGCACAGACAAAAAACATCCAGACACAGACAAAACACATCCAGAGACAGACATTCACTGGTTGCATTTAAGCCCATCTGGCTTCCGCAGCCTTTAGTCATAAAGATTATGAAACTGTAATAATTTGAATCTTTAAATAAAACAAGTGCGAGTCGGACTCGCGCACTGAGGGTTCCGTACCACCACATAATCATAATTGTATTAGTTGAAATTTCAGTAAGTTAATGTGCTAGATTTTTTGAGTCTGACACGCGCTTGACCAAATTTTATTATTTGTTGTTATTTTATAGCTTATGAACTATAAACATACCAATTTTCAAGTTTGTAAGTGTTCTCGTTTGTAAAATAGAACTAAAACAAAAATCGCCTCCGCGACCATCCAACTTGACCCCTCTCTCATATGAATGTTCTTGAAACGGGAGCTCACCACAATTGGTTACTCTTAGTTGTGAGTAAAGTTGTAATATTTAATAATTTCAGACTTTTCCCTTTATTTGTACTGTGAGACCTAGCTTCTTGCCAAATTTCATAATTTTAGGTCAACGGGAAGTACCCTGTAGGTTTTGTGTTTTTGCATAAATGTATGGAGATGAGCACATAAAAAGCCATAGCTTTTGATTGCGTCGTTGTAAAAAATTTAAATTTTCAGATCTTGTGTAGTCCACGGACCTTAACATTCATTATCAATTTCAACCTGATACCTCTACTCGTTCGTGAGATAAAGGGTCTTGACAGACAGACAGACAGACAGACAGACAGACGGACAACAAAGTGATCCTATAAGGGTTCCGTTTTTTTCTTTTGAGGTACGGAACCCTAAAAAGAAAAACACATCCAGGCACAGACAAAAAAACATATCCAAAGACAGACAAAACACATCCAGACACTAAAAACAAAACACGTCCAGATACAGACGAAATACATCCAGATACATACAATACAAAACACCTCGAGACAGAAACAAGATCATTCCAGCCAGACGCGGGAGACACTTTGGCAAACGGAACAGAATACATCGAGACTCTACTACAGGATACACCTAGACATAGGAAAACACATACATTCAGACACACAAAACACGTCCAAACGCCGACAGAACACATCCTGAGATAGACGAAAACCTTAAATATTCGTTCTTCGTTCAGTGGTAAAAACAAAAGAAAGTGTCTAGAAAGCCACCAGCGTCTGTCTAGATAAAACAAATATCTTGCCGTTAGCGGCAGGTTAAGAAATAATGTTATTCGACCACAAGTAATTAGCAGATTAAATTTGTACCTTAACGTAAATTGATAAGGTTCAATTTTCGAGGGAGTTCCCTCTCGGGATCGGTTAGATTGTGTTAGGTATTCTTGCGACCACAACGCACGAGCCAAGCGAGAGTGCTGCGGCAGCAGCCGGCGAGTGCCAGAAGCTAACTTGGTACAGTTTACAACGTGACATACCTACTCGCTCGAAAGTTTAGCCTTATCAATTTACGTTAAGGTGCAAATTTAATCAGCTAATTACTTGTGGTCGAATGACATAATTTCTTAACCTACCACTAAAGATATTTGTTTTATGTAAACAGCCGCTGGTGGCTATCTAGACACTTCCATAACAAAGTTGGTTTCTTGTTGAAATGAGAACAAGAAGGCTGCTAGTAATAATCGTTAATTTTCATTGGTTTCACCCATCTACTCATGAAAATGAGCAACTTTCCCGAAGAAACAAAATTTTTACTGGAAAAAATTATTCAGACTTTTTTTTCGAGTCAAGTTTTTGTTTCTTCGGGAAATTGCTTGTTAGGGTTCCGTACCTCAAAAGAAAAAAACGGAACCCTTATAGGATCACTTTGTTGTCCGTCTGTCTGTCTGTCAAGACCCTTTATCTCACGAACGGGTAAAGGTATCGGGTTGAAATTATTACCATATGTTAGGGTCCATGAACCACACAAGATCTGAAAATTTTAATTTTTTACAACGACGCAATCAAAAGATATGGCTTTTTATGTCCTCATCTCCATACATTTATGCAAAAAAGGAAAACCTACAGGGTACTTCCCGTTGACCTAAAATTATGAAATTTGGCAAGAAGCTAGGTCTCACAATACAAATAAAGGGAAAAGTCTGAAATCATTAAATATTACAACTTTACTCACAACTAATGGTAACCAATTGTGGTGAGCTCCTGTTTCAAGAACATTCATATAAGAGAGGGGTCAAGTTGGATGGTCGCGGAGGCGATTTTTGTTTTAGTTCTATTTTAAAAACGAGCACACTTACAAACTTGAAAATTGGTATGTTTATAGTGCATAAGCTATTAAATAACAACAAATAATAAAATTTGGTCAAGCGCGTGTCAGACTCAAAAAATCTAGCACATTAACTTACTGAAATTTCAACTAATACAATTATGATTATGTGGTGGTACGGAGCCCTCAGCGCGCGAGTCCGACTCGCACTTGGCCGGTTTTTTTTATGACAGGAATCAGTAGACTTCAGAAGCGAAAGCAATGAAAATTCACGCTATATAAACTTTCTTATTTTTGGTGCCTTTTGCTGACACGCTAGTCTAATGCTTCGTATAACGGTATAACCATAGAGTAATACTCGTATAATAGTGTATAACGTATTCTTATACAGGATGTAAGGGACGGTGTACTGAAAACTGAACGGGCTTGCTCAGTCAACGAAACTGAACAACTTTCCCCAAGAAACATTTTTGGGAAATGAAAAAATTTTTGACCACTCCATACAAATTGCTCACTATAATCGAATAGTTTGTATGGAGGGGTGAATTTTTTTTTCCATTTCCCGAATTTTTTTTGGGGAAGTTTCGTTGACTGAACTTGCCCTTTGAGTTTTCGGTATACCGTCCCTTACATACATACATACATACATAACATCACGCCTCTTTCCCGTTGGGGTAGGCAGAGACCACAGTCCTCCACCTGCTACGATCTTGACATACTTCCCTTGCTTCCTGTACTTTCATCAATCCTTTCATACATGCTCGTCGGTTTAGGGTACTTTACACTCGGTATATGTGTTCCAGATAAAACTAGTCTTAGTAGGCTCCTGCCGGAACCCTGAAGACGAAGAGCGAGTCCAAAACCTCAAGGACCTCGCCAAACACTTCTCCATAGAAGACAGTGTGCAGTTTATTGTGAACGCGCCCTACGCGCGACTGTTGCAGCTGTACCAGACCTCCAGTATAGGGCTCCATGCCATGTGGAACGAGCATTTTGGGATCAGTAAGTATTAGGTGCTTACCTATGAAATTTGCGTTTTAAATGCATAATTTTAGGTAAACTAAATTTTCAGTACTAATATTTTTGAATTTTTTTTAGGAATTAAAAATCCAAATTTTTTTAAGCATGATTGGGAAGACATTAAGCTTACAGAAGCTTAAATTTGATTTTCGAAAGACATTTAAGACGAATAATTTTCGAACCTTTACTTTCTATATCAAACTAAAAATAAAGAGACTATTTTATGCATGAATTAATGACCTTAAAGTCAGCAACTTTCAAATACGAGTATAAGACACATGAAAAAAATTGCTTTAGAATTATAGGAATTATGATCTCGTTGATCTGCAAGAAAAATTTCGCCAATTTCATAGGTAACCTAATATTAGAAATAACATTGATAGCGCGTTTCAGACGACATTAAATAATCATGACCACATATCAGATAATAGTAAATTGACGTTTACACATCCGTCATTCCCAGGCGGGGTGCCGACAAATTTCAACCTTAAATACAGGGTCTAAGGAAAAGTACCGAATTCCTTTTAACCACATGTTGTGTTAGTAGAATAAAGTAAATAGAACATATTATAATCATAATCATCTTTATTGCTTATCACATGGTTATAAAAAGATCTTAAAGTTATAATGTACAGCATGTGATACCCCGTTGGGGCACCGCAATAGTGAGAGGCAGTTAATAAAATTTCTTATTACAAATTAAAATTAAACTAATTTAAGACAATTCAAATCATTTACTTATATATAAGTATACTAGCCCATCGGCACGTTACACTGTCCCCAATTCGTTGGTCCGAAATCTGACGTTTAGGACCAACAAATGTCAGTCGTTGTCAGTCATATTGTCAACATTGGATGCAAATAAACTTACCAACAAAATGTATGTTTTTATTTGAAGAAACAATATACTCTTATTATTATTATCGTTATTTCTTATTATTGTTTTTGACTATAATCCAATTAATGAAACTGAAAAACCAGGCCTAAATCACATGTAAACAGTAAAAAGTTTGTTTTGTTTTTCCCCGCCATATTATTTCCGTTCCGTGTATTTAGTACCGACCGAAGTACTACACAACGTAGTTCACGCGATTTTTCACAGATGGCGCTATTTTTTCTTGTATGGGGAATTTTTGAACCGCTTGTTCCCAAGACCCTATCTTGACTATATAAATCTATGATTCAAATCAATTAAATATTTACATCATTAAAAGCAAATCATACATAACACATTATCCCTAAACTAAAACAATCTAACAATTTTTATATTAATATTAAATTAAACAAATTATTATTTTTTTTTTTTAATTCTCATTTAATAGTTTACTTATATCGAATCTTTATTTTTATCATTGAACATTTCATTAATGTTATAGTACGCCTTATGGATTAAATATTTTTTAAGGAGGCTTGTGAATATTGATATTTGTTCTTCATTTTGTATGTAGTTTGGTATACTACTATAAATCTGGATCGTCATTGAATGGGGGCCTGACCTATATAAGCTTAGAGTTGTGGAAGGTAGTTTAAGCTGGTTCAAGTTCCTGTTATGCCTTTTTACCTCTTTTTTTGGGGAATAAAGTTGTTTATTTTTACGGACAAATTTACAGCATTCAAAAATATAAATTGATGTTACAGTACCTGATAAGACATGACACTTTCATAAAGAATATTATTGAAGGAAAAGTAGAGGGCAGAAGAGGAAGAGGAAGACCAAGACGCACTTATTTTGACCAGATAAAAGAGAGGGTAAACGTCGAGTCTTATCAGGATGTCAAATCATTGGCAGAGGACAGAGAGAAATGGAGATTGCTCCTCCGACAAGAGCGCGGCTCTTAAATATGAGAAGAAGAAGTTACAGTTAAGATGTTATACTTTATGAAATATGGCTTACATGAGTCAATTTGTTTTATATGTGACAGAATTCGAATACATTTTTTTTGGAGTATAAATATATAATTTATTATTGGGCTGTTGCCCCACAGTATAATTCCATATGTGAGTCTGGAATGTATGAATGCGTAGTATACAGACATAGCGGTTTGGAAGTCTGTTGTTTTTTTAATTTGAATTAAGGCATACATTGATGACGAAAGGTTTTTAATTAGTTGATTAATATGGGGCTTCCAGTTAAGGTGTGTATCGATTTTTACTCCTAGTAATGAAGCACTATTGTCTGAAATTAATTTATTATCGTTAAAACTATATTTGAGGTACAGAGGTTGTTTTTGAAATGGTCTAAATTCTACAATTTTGGATTTCATGAAGTTTAATTCCAAGTTGTGAGCAGTCAGCCAATTCTGAATTGAATTCAACGTTAAATTCATTTTGTTTTTTATTTCATGTGTATTTGTGCCAGAGAAAAGTATAGATAAATCGTCGGCAAACAGTGTGCAATGTTCATTAAGGATTTGGGGCAGGTCGTTGATATAGATCAAAAACAGCAAACATCCAAGAACTGTTCCTTGAGGAATTGAGTTTTTAGTGTTTACTTTTTCTGATCGAACGCTCTCTATTCTTCTCGAGGTGAAATTGATACTTTCAACCTCTACATACTGACGGCGGTTAGTGAGGTAGGAAGTCAGCCATTTATACGCTATTCCCCTTATCCCAGAGCTGTAGAGCTTTTCCAGAAGGATATCGTACTGAACGCGGTCATAGGCCTTGCTAATATCGAGCAGGAGGCCTACAGCATATTGTCTACAGTTAAGTGTGTCTAAAATTTTTTGAATGTAATTGTAAACTGCCTGTATCGTAGACCGCGGTTCTTTCTAAAGCCGTATTGGTTACAATTAAGGATGTTAAATTTTTCAAAAAAGTTGTATAATCTTTTGCACATGACGGATTCAAATATTTTAGATGATGTGGGGAGTAATGCGATAGGACGGTAATTGTTACAGTAATTTTTTTCACCTTTTTTATGGACTGGTTTTACAATAGATGTTTTTAAAGCTTCTGGAAAGGTACCTTCTGAAAACGAGTGATTGATCAAGATAGTGTAAGGGTAAGTTAGGATTTCAGCACATTTTTTTATTAAAATAGGGGGGACTTCATCGATACCGAAACTTGTTTTATTTTTTAATTTATGTATTGTAGAATATATTTCTTGGGGCTCTACCGGTTGCAAATATATGGAATTTTCAACGTAAGTTTTTGTTTTAGCTAATTTTGGAGTAGTTTTTGACAATGTTTTCCTGTTTCCTATTTGAGCAAAATATGTATTAAAGTAATTTGCAACTTCTATAGAATTTGTTATTTTGTTATCGTCAATTTTTAATTCAATATTTTGCTTTCTTCTAATATTTTGTTTATTATTTGTCTCTTGATTTATTATTTGCCACATAGTTTTCATTTTATTATTAGATTTATTAAATTTATTTTTATTTTTATTTCTTTTAGCTTTATGAACTAATCTTTTCAGTATCTTTTCATATGATTTATAGTTTTTTTGTAATATTTCATTATTGGTAGTAGATATAAATATTTTTTCTAGTCTTTTATTTCTACAGGATATTTTGATGCCTTTTGTTAGCCACGTGAGTTTTTGTTTTTGATGGACCTTCAATAATTTTACCGGTATACATTTTTCTAAGGTTATTTTTATGACAGTTTGAAAAGCAGTGTAGTTTTCGTTTACTGATTGTCCAGGTTTTAGGATTTCTAACCAATTTATTTCAATCAGTGAATTTTTGAATTTCTCCATATTAATTTCACTAAATAATCTTTTTTTAACTACTAGATATTTTAAGTTTAATGAAGTCGTTTCCAATTTTAATTCAACTAATACTCCTCTATGATCTGAGAAACCAAATTCATCGACTTTAATCTCAATTTCTAGGTTTTTAAGATTAGTAAATACTAGATCAAGACATGTTGAACTGGTTTCTGTTACTCGCGTAGGTTTTTTCACAAATTGTTTAAAATTGTGTATCCTCATGAAATTAGAAAGTTTGTTTTTTTGTTTATTATTTGTGAGATAGTTTATATTAAAATCACCTCCTAATATTACAGATTTAGTTTTATCTTTTACTTCTATAATTCTCAATAGCTGTTCAAGTTGATTATAAATTATTTCTGTATCTCTAGTGCCATATGGGCAGTATAAAACTATTAATATTATATTTAATTTTGGTATCTCTACAGCGCAAATTTCGAAAATTGACTCTACAGATAACTTTAATAAAAGTTTGTATTTCCATACTATGTGTATGGCATTACAATTGAATATGATTTTTTGAGAATTGCGAGAAAGTAAGTGCAGTGCTGCTGTACCATTTATTATTCCTTGTCCTCAGGTGTGGTAGAATGCATGGCGGCCGGACTTATAACAATCGCGCATCGTTCCGGGGGCCCCCTGTTCGATATCATCGAGACCTCCGAGGGGTCCCGCACCGGGTTCCTGGCGAGTGAGCCGGACGAGTACGCGAGGGCCATATTGGAGGTCATCGCCATGCCGAGCGAGGAGAGGAAGAAGATTGTTGAAGCTGCCAGGTGAGTGACCTCATAACAGCTTGACGCGATCCGTTTTCGATACTTAATTCAAATGACTCGCATTCTTATGCGGGACATAAAATGCTGTTGAAAAATGAGTGTGTACTGCTATTTTTAGTTAAATATTTCGCTGATTAATACAAAGATACAGCTAATACACCGAAAGTACTAGGTTTTGTTAGAAATTTTGTGTGCGATCTATACTGTAGTACTTTCGGTGCATTAGCTGTATCTTTGTATTAATCAGCGAAAAGTTTAACTATAAATAGTAGTATTCACTCGTTTCTTAACAGCATTTTATGTCCCGCATAAGAATGCAAGTCATTTGAATTTAGTATTTAAAACGAAAGTTCTCCATCTATGATGAAAGAGTGTAGATAAGGGCTTCAAAAGTGGACTGATTAGACCTGAGCCCTATTGCATCTCATTAATATTATAAATGCGAAAGTATGGATGTTTGTTTGTTCCACTATCACGCCTAAATGGCTGAACCGATTTCGATGAAATTTGGGAGGTAGATAGATCAAGCACTGGACAAACACATAGGCTACAATTTATCTTGGAAAAATGTATGGTTCCTGTAGGAGACAGTAGGATAACTCAAAGACTATATATCGCGAGCGAAGCCGCGGATAATATCAAGTCCGTCATAAATGCCACTCACTTAAAAGTAGGCCCATCGTTTCGTTATTGGCCCTTTATGACAGCTGTCAAACGTAAGAAAAATTATGACCTGCAAAGGAAAATGAACCCTGTGTATTGGTGATAAGGAAATGTACGGACTTAAGACGATTATAACCCTCAAATTGCAAAAATGAGCTAACATTGGAGGCAAACTTCTCCCAAACGGACGGTCCAATCGTTACAAAAAATATACATGAGTTAATCAATATGATAAACAATAATTTATAAGTAGATTATTTTTATTATAACGGTTAGTTTTGCCAGAAAAAAATCTGCTCTCCTCTTATTTTACGTAAAAAATATCCTATTGCTTCGAAGGCTCCTAAACGTCTAAAACGATTTTGTTGCTTCTTCCACCCAAAAATTATAAATCTTACGGTTTCTGAAATTTGAGTAAAAAATTTGAAAAAATCAACATAAAAACCCCTTTTTTTATGGGTGAGAGTCTCGACGTTGGTCGTAACAGCCACGTTGAAGAGCACTCTTATATGAACGCTATTGACGTGTCAATAAAGTCGATATTTGCATTGACGATCGCGTAGTAGATCACGATCTAATTTGAGGGCTGTAATCACCTTAATAAGTTTGTCTTGCCTTAGTGTTACTTGTTTCCAGAGGTTAGATTTTTTGTTCGAGTTAATGCATACATATTAAATAAAATTTACTTCTGGAACTGACTTGAAACAGAAATAAATAGTAATTGTTTTATGAATGTACCTGTGGTGCCGGCAAAGAATAGTACCATCCCATACATACCCGTGGGTGCTGTAAGAGGCGACTAAGGGTTATAAACTGGAGGATGGGCAGCAGCATCCTTCTGTGTATCATACCATCTTACTCACCTACAACCGCGGTCCATGGTGCACGCCGTGAGCGAGCGAGGTGACTATGGTATGGTACTTCCCCTCCACGTTTTCCCAGCAAAAGCTAGAATTCTGGAGGGAGCTCCCTGTCCTATAGTGGACGTTTAATGGGATGTTATGATGATGATGACGTTGACACAAATAAGAGAGATGATATAATGTATCGAACATGTAAGCGCCGAAAGCGCGACAGTCCTACTGGCATTGCGCGCCGTAGGTACTCAATTCATGCCTAGACGCAGAAAGGGACAGACCTGCTATGACGCGAGCTAAGGTTTGCGGTGATAAAGCGCCCTCTATTGGTGTACTTCGATATTATGGATGCTTTCGAGTGTAGCTCGGTGTCCAAGATACAATCTAAGATATAAGGGGCGCAAACTAACTCCAGCCCTGACCGTTAATGCGCAAAACTCAAAAAATGAGTCATTTGTTTGCTCTCCGCCTGTCACCCATGCGCAGAAAATAACCGTCAGGGCTGGAGTTCTGTTAGCCTGCGCGCGCTATAGTTACTTTAATGAATATTATTATTTACAGGGCATCAGTAGACCGTTTCTCGACAGCAGAATTTGAGAAATCATTCCTAAGAGCCGCCGAGCCACTTTTTAAATAGATTAAGAAAAACCATTTTTAAATTAAATAATTTTATTTGTTGTATTTTTTATAGATTTAAGTCTGATATTGTTAGAAAGTCTGCTTAATTTATAAGCTTATTAAACATAATAAGTACTATGATTTGTTCCATTAGTTTTAAGAAATATTAATTTCTAATAATTGCGATTTTGCGAGTAACAAATAAAATTTTACCAAAGTTTATAGTATTTCATTTTATTATAAAAACATTTATAATTATTAATAAAAATTTATAACATAAGTCCATAACTATACATACAATTGGTTGCAAATACTTCTATTACTGAAAACAGCGATTTAATTGGCAACATTAAAATTCAATGTTGCCATATAAAATGTTGATTTCTACAAATTGGTAGAAAACTAATTGTGTTTGTGACCGCCATTTAGTATTTTTTTTAAATATGATTGCTTTCAGTCATAAAACTAAGATAAAAGTAATAGAAGTTTTTACAATCGATATGCGCATTTAAATTCCGCTTACAATAACTTAGATGTGGAATGTTTTTGAGCCTAGGTAGTGTAGTTCCAATGACCGACTCTGTCTCGAGGTATTAGCCGGAGTTCCGAACCATGTTTTAGAAAGACATTTCCTGAAACAATGATTTTGGTATTAGTTTTTCTATAAAAACCAAGGCTTGAAGTACCGGTATTTATAAGCGAAGAGCGGGCAGTTGGAAACCCTACCTCATCGCATACCAAAAAGTGGCCTATCTAGGCTGGTGCACAATGAAAAGGTGAGTCTAAACAAACAGGGTTGCCTTGGCGCAACCTGGCACGTTTCGTACAGTCCACAAAAAACTGTTTTTTTTACCATTTTGTGTACCAACTAAGAACATAGTACATGTCAATATGACGTACGGTCAACCGCACGTCGGTAGAAACTTTTTCAACTCTATTACCACGCGATAAGGTCCAAAAGTGTTTCTACTGACGTGCTGTTGAGTGTACCAAATAACTAGGGTTGCTTTGTCTAAACCCGGTAGTTGGGAGATGCAATGTAATTTTTAGGTTATGTCAACTCACTAAGTATCAGCCTGCTTAGCACGCTCCCCGAGAGAAAATATATCTCGGAGAAATGTCAGTTTAATTGGGGAATTATGTCATCTAATCTATCACCTCCAAGCGCGAAGAAATGTCAGTGGAGGAAAATGTTTAGCAAATCCACAAATTACGTTTTTGATATTTAGACAGAGATAGCTTTATACACTAATGTAGCCGTCCTTGTCTTTCAAAATGTGTCGCACTGCTCGTATGTCAACAAAACATGACCATGCTTAAAGTCTTTAATCTATGGGCCTATATAAACCATAGATTTATTACTTCGCGCGTGGCGCTTTTAACCAGATTGCGCTCTTCCAAAAATTATGCGAGCAGAGTAGGACGTAAGATGAGAGGAAGCTGTCCCTTTCTATTAGATTTTGCATGACATTTTGTTTATGTTGCCATGACAACATCAACAAAATGTCATGCAAAATCTTTGTTAAAAATCATTTTACCAAAGAGTTTTTAATCCAGATAAATCAAAAGAAAATGATTTTCTGCATTTATCAATATTTAATTAAAACTGAGAGAGAAGTTTATACTTTGCACGTTGAAAATTATTCAAATAAGTATTTAAAAACCGGTCAAGTGCGAGTCGGACTCGCGCGCCGAGGGTTCCGATATACCTATAGTATTTTTGGAAGCAATAAAGTCCATTTTCAGGACCGCAAAACTAAATTTGTTTGTAAAGGTTTTTTGCAGATTTCTGAAAAACTGTGCAACTTAGAAAGATCGTTTTATTTTTGCTGTAAAGTTTACATAAACCTCTGTCAACTGTAATTTATTCAGATTTTCCCTTACTCAAACTTCGGAGATAAGGGGGGGGGGAATGGTATTTTTTTTGACATTTTTCATCATAACTTGAAAACTAAGAAACTTAAAAAAATACAAAAATATATTTTAAAATGTACAAGTAAAGCCCTTTCATATGATACCCCACTCGACCTAGTAGCGACAATTTGAAATTTGGCCCCCCCTATTTTGGCCCCCTTTACATTAATAATCATACTTTTTTCAAAAAATTTTCATGTGCAATTAAGTTGGGCAACTATATTCTAAAACTATTCCAAATTTCAGCTCGATAGCGTAAGTGGTTGCTGAGATATAGAGGTGTGACAGACAGACGGACAGACAGACAGAGCGGCACCATAAGGGTTCCTTTTTTTTACCATTTTGGTATCGGAACCCTAAAAATACGTATAAATATAAATTTGTGTATATAAAAGTTAACATTTTGCACGGAAATTGTGCAAACTTCATTAGTATGGCAATAATTAGAAAGGGACGAAGTACATCGCCTATGATGTCTTGCTCTGCTCGTTTTGCCTCTGTACAAATTGTTAAGAGTACGCTATCATGGTAAATGTAAGATCATTGATATAAACTGACAACTGCAGCGTGCTAAGTCGGCAGGGTTGGGCGAGACAACCCAATTAGTTTTGGTACTTCTTATTTGAACTTTTGCATACACTTGCATTTTGCATACATATATGCTTGGTACACGATTCGGTAAAAAAAATTAAACAGTTTATTGTTGACTATACAAAACGTGCCAGATTGCGCTACCCTGTTTTTTAGGGTTTTTAGACTGACCTTTTGTGCATCAGCCTAGATAGGTCGCTTTTTGGTATGCGATGAAGAAGGGTTGCCAACCGCCAGCTCCTAGTCTATTATGGGAATCGGTACCATTTACTTTAGTGCGATACCGGTACCAGACATAGTACCTGTACCCAGGGCCGTCTTAAGCCACGTTGAGGCCCTTGGGCACACAAGATTTGGGGCCCTTTTGGAAAATAAAGAAAAATTATGATACAAAGATTTTTCTCCAGTTATCTAATACCTATTTATTATAGTTATCTCAAAATCTTATTTCTAGTAGGTACTCATATATTAACAATTAGATAAGCATTCCTGTGCTGCATTTTTTAGTAGTATACTATGCAATTAGTGATTAAAAGACGGATTTAAAGTGAGGGTCAGAGATGAATCACGAGCAAGTGAAAGATTCTAACAACTGATTCACGACCGCAGGGAGTGTTAGAATCCTGAGCGACGCGAGTGATTCATGGTCTTCGATTTGAATCCCTTTTGTTCAAGAGTTGCATACTATACTTTATACTGTGACTACGAGAAAAATAAAGATTTAAGCGAAAATATACATTTAAGGAGGTTGTTAGCATTGAGAGGGAGGTTGAATATATTGGGTGTGTTCTAAATTGAAACACCAAAATAGTAAGTAAGTGAAAAAATGGACATATTTTTTAAAAGAAAAATCTATATTAAAAATTATTATTAAAAATTAATAAGAATGGCTATGAAAAGTATGGTAATGAAAAGTCGCTACAACATTTTTTAAGGTCTAAGAGTTGAAAATAAGCCCCTAAAACCCTTAAAAATCCGCTAGATCTAGCGACAAAGTCGCTAAAACGGCAAATGATAATGATATTGTTAACTTCAAATGCATGATAATTCTTATTCAACATGACATTAAAGTGATGAACGTTAAAGATATTGTTAGTCTAAATTGCTATACCCTAATTTGACAGGGTGCATGTACTTTACCTTTAAGCTATATTTAAGACCTACTTACTTGTACATGACTGCAATAAATGAATAAACTAAACTAAAACTGGCTTTTTTACATAACTTTCAGGGGTTCCCCTGGCCCTGTGGGCGCAGGCCATAGACAAATTATACAGTGCCAACATGGTATTTGATGTATGAATCGTGCAATGCGCAAACTCGAATGTGGATTAAAAACGTTTAATATAAGTAGGTGATCGCTAGATGGTGATGTAGTTAGTTACAAGACTCGTAAATATTCTTGTACAGCCTAATAAAAAGTTAAAATGCGGTACTAAGTACTTTTTAGGAAATAGAAATGCGTAAATATATCGGTCTTTCGGGGCCCTGGGCACGGGCCCCGTGTGCCCTTATGGTAAAGACTGCCCTGCCTGTACCGGTACTATTTTTCAGGAAGTATCGGTATTATATCGGAACGTACCGGTACTAATCATATATTTAAAAGCTGATTTAGTGATAAGGATAGGAAGCTCAGAAAAGATGAGGGACACTTAGGCTAAAATAAAGGACTGGAATAAGGGGCGTTTAGACTAGAATGAGGAGCACTTAGGCTAGAACCAGAGACGCTTAGAATAGAATGAGGGATGCTCACACTCGAATAAGGAATGTTCAGACTAGAATGAGGGATGCTCACACTCGAATAAGGAATGTTCAGACTAGAATGAGGAGCACTTAGGCTAGAACCAGAGACGCTTAGAATAGAATGAGGGATGCTCACACTCGAATAAGGAATGTTCAGACTAGAATGAGGAGCACTTAGGCTAGAACGAGAGACGCTTAGAATAGAATGAGGGATGCTCACACTCGAATAAGGAATGTTCAGACTAGAATGAGGAGCACTTAGACTAGAACGAGAGACGCTTAGAATAGAATGAGGGATGCTCACACTCGAATAAGGAATGTTCAGACTAGAATGAGGAGCACTTAGGCTAGAACCAGAGACGCTTAGAATAGAATGAGGGATGCTCACACTCGAATAAGGAATGTTCAGACTAGAATGAGGAGCACTTAGGCTAGAACGAGAGACGCTTAGAATAGAATGAGGGATGCTCACACTCGAATAAGGAATGTTCAGACTAGAATGAGGAGCACTTAGGCTAGAACGAAAGACGCTTAGAATAGAATGAGGGATGCTCACACTAGAATAAGGAATGTTTAGACTAGAATGAGGAACGCTTAGGCTAGAACGAGGGACGCTTGAGCTAGTATTAGAGACGTTCATACTAGAATGAGGAACTCTAAGAGAAGTATGGCTGGATAAAGTATAGTTACCGGCGGTCTGCTGCGGGTTGATGCCGATGCCATCGTCAGTGATGATGGCGCTGGTGGCCGGCTCCACGCGGAACTCCTCGGCCGCGAACTTCAGCACTGCCGTGAACGGAGTCGCCTCCGGGACGCTCAGACTACAACAGGAATGTTACGTCACAACTGATGATCATGATCATACTGCCTATTCCTCCCCCTAATACCCAGTAGTTCAATCATTAAAATCCTTTTACATCTCTCATATTCGGTAAGTAAGTCCTTATTACCACCAAATTGTAGGTGACCAATTAGCGCTCTAGGGTAATAATGTAGCTAGAAAAGCCCTAGGGCGGTAAGTAATTAAATTTTGAAAGTGAAGTGTTTTTTTTTTATTACTTACCGCCCTAGGGCTTTTCTAGCCACATTATTACCCTAGAGCGCTAATTGGTCACCTACAATTTGGTGGTAATAAGGACCTACTTACCTCACAATCGAGATGTAAATCAGAGTAGTTAGCTCGGGTGTAAGCATCAATTGCACCCTCGAACTATAGGAGCCCTCGCTGCGCTCGTGCGCCTAAATATCTCGGGCTGCAATTGATGCCTTACAGCCCTTGGCATCTAATCTACTATTTTTTCGTTTATTTCTACGCTTACCATCACATTTTGCAGCCATGACACTGAGACCAAAGTATATTTGACGGAAAGAATTACGTTGTTTTACAAACTTGATTATTCAGACAGCTTTAGCCGATTGCTTTTGACAAAATGTATTAGCAAGTGTTGGAATAAATGAAAAAATGGATCATAGTTCAATTGTAAATGTGGGATTAGACGAAAAGTACCAATGAGGGCACGTTTAAAATTTTGTAGAAATTACCCTGACAGCATTATAGCTTTACCTATATGACGTCTGGTCAATGTGTGGTCGAGATAGTCTGCTGTCGAAGGGTAACTACCCAAAACTGAACGGCCTCTTAGTAATTTATAATGTAAATACACAAGTAAATCACATTATGATGCCTGAAGTCTATGCATGAAAATTATTGTTATTAAAATCAGGCAGGCAGGAAAATTCATTAAAATTACAAAAATAAAGTTTAAATTTACAAAACTCTTTCAAGTGTGATGATGCTATCGTCCTGTAACCCACACAAATATTTTTTTTCGTAAATTATAGGTGTCTGCCTCAATCAAAAATTTATTGTCCTTTTGAGTTTTAAAAACTATATAACATGGGAATATAAAAGGAATTTAAAAAATATATTTGGATACAAACATAATTAAAAAAAAAGCAACAATGAAATTAAAAAATTATTAAAAATAATTTTACTTGATAATTTGGAATCACATACAAAAACTTATAAAAAAAAAACAATTTTATAATAACATATTCTCCCAAAATTCCAAATCTACACCATTTTCTCTGATTATATCAAAAAATTCCAGTTTAAGATTTTCATTTTCACATATTTTTTGTACAATCATCGACAGTTCAGAATAATTCAAATCAATGTAGAAGTATTCTGCGGACATTTGTTCTTTCAACAGTTTACCACAGTCAAATAAAGCACTTGATATTAATTTAAATATTTCACCATAATCTAAACACATTTTAATAAATTTATCATCATTAACTTTAAATAGATATCTCCAAAATAGTTTGTCATTCTGATTTCTTCTCGACATTACTTGTGTAAATGAAATTAAAATGTTATTGACTGAAGAGGCGTATTTAAAATCTTTGTTTAGTAAACTTACAACTAAAAGCTCTAAAACATCTTGAGTGCAATTCTGTAACAACTCCGTGAGAGTGTCTTTTGATTCTTCTGAAGCATTTAATTCTGATAGTAATAAACAACTCTTAAAAAATAATAAGTTTTCTTTTGAAATCTCGTTTGATATATTCTTTAACAATGTTTCTTTTGATGCCGCTTCAAGCATGAAATCTGCTAAATATTTCTCCAATTTCTCTTCAGAAAAAAGTTGCAAGAAAACTTTAAATCCAACATCCATTTGAGATATTTTAGAGTTTGAGTGAATAATCTTCTTCAAAATATATTTCGGTGGATCACTTAAACAGTTTTTAAAAAAGAACTTAGAAGTATCTTGATGACTATTCAGAGTAGACAAAAATTCGTTGATAAGCTCTTTCTTTTGTAACTTATCGAGACATTTTTCAATATGAATTGCAACGAGAAAGGCATTTTTAATTTCTTGTTCCGAAGTTTCGTTCTCTGGCCAGTTTTCTAGCTGACACAGGTGCAGAAAGTCTTGGAAATAGTCGAGGAACGTTCGCGCTACAGCTGCGTCCATGGCTATCACCCACAACGCGTTGTAACTTCAACGTAGACCTGCCAAACCTCAGCATCTGTTAACATTCATAAACTACATTTAACTCCAGATTTATTAATTATACTGCTACCTAAGCCAAGCTTCTGCTACGTTGAAGTTACTTTACGATGTTTTAAGTATATTTATAGCGAAATACAGTCTATAACTTACACTTTGAAAGGAAGTTTTGGGTCTGACGTGAGCGTGATCTTAAACGTTACTTTCGACCTGAAAACAGTTGTATCTCTATGAACAATATGGTACCAAATTAACAGTCACAATATAATAAAAGTAAGACTACTCACATATTCAATAGATAGTTAAAATTGGACACGGAAAGCTAAAAAACTGCAACCTTACAGGCTGCAAAAACTGACGTAAACAGCACACGTCAAATGCGAATGACAAGTCTGTCACCAGTGTGACCAATAAGAAAGCCGAACGACTTCGTCTGTTTTATGGGCTCTACTCACGCAACAATCTCAACCACAATCAGTTGTCGCAATCTGCAGATTGTCAACAGATTGCAACGTAAGTACGAGTATAAGGGCAGATTGGGACTGACTTCCAACTAATTGTCAAATTGTACAATGCAATCTTAGCAATTTACAATCTGTCAAAGAAATTGTGTCCAAATTGCAATTGGAGCGTGATCGCATGCAATTTTCATACATTTAGAGGACGAATTCTATCTAATCTGTGGCTGTCATTTATTATTGTTGTTAGATAAAAGCGATAAAAGCAATGTTTTTAGCCACTATCATCTTATTTTCAACGTTAATTGCTTGTAATTTGATGAATCGATGGTAAGCACAAGTCCCGCATGTTGAAATTTCGATAGAT
This sequence comes from Athrips mouffetella, assembly GCA_947532105.1. Lineage (NCBI taxonomy): Eukaryota > Metazoa > Arthropoda > Insecta > Lepidoptera > Gelechiidae > Athrips > Athrips mouffetella. The sequence goes on along the minus strand of OX383968.1, from coordinate 1,680,156 downwards.
TTGAGAATTTTGAAATTTCGCGGCATGAAATTGTGATGAAATTGCTTTGTGAGTAGAGTATAGACAATCTCGATTCTACAGATTGTCACAACTAATTGTGATGGAAACTGTCGCGTGAGGAGACCTTTTTATCTCAGCAACCACTCACACAATCGGCTTGAAATTTTAAAGAAGGCCTCAAGCATTTTGGTCACAATGGTTAGGTCATGTTTGCACTCCAGCTGCGGTAGCAAGAGCCTCATAAACACGGAATATAAAAGAGTAGAGGAAGGCCGTGAGGAAGGGGCATTAATATTATTTCTTAGAACCGGTGTCGCCAAATTCACACATAGACAGCCATGTTATAACAGTAAACTCATACTAACACAGTTCGCAGAAACCAAAACCAAGCTAAAATACATATTTTCTCTTCCGTTCTTAACATGTTATCCACAAATAAATAAAAACTTCTTGTTAACCAATCAGTCTTTTACTAAGTACACCGTCTCCCGAATTATTCTCAAATTACAAATAACCTACACGTGCGTCTACAGTACCTCTTAACTATAAGGATACAATATTGATTTTTGAATGCTCTAACAGCAACATGTAGAGTTGCACAGAACGGCAACGTCACACTTCACATCATGCATTCAAAACTTTCAGCGGGAAAATTATTTTTGTTTCTAACACCGAAACCGTAAGACTCACTTTTCTTGGTGCTTATTGCATCAAATATGCACTCTCTATTGGTATATCGCTCAGAATTCTACGTGCAGTACTTTTTGAGTTACAGCATGGGCTTGCTGGCGAGACGTCTCCCCAGCAAGCCTATGAAAAAATACAAATATTTCAAAAGCTAGTGGAGCTAGGATTTTAAAATATTTGCTTCCTACTGTTTTGAGTAGGTAGTAAATATTAAGCTTTGTTTTATCTTCCTACCTACTATATGTTCCGAGATATCACCTGGGCTGGCTGGGAAAACGTCTCTCCAGCCACCCATAATTATTTATGAAGTGCTCCTACCATATGGACATTTTCGATTCGGCTTTTTTTACAATCAATTGCACTAGACATGCAGTAAATGTAGAACTATTTTGCTTTTATGTAATCTTCGTAGTTTTTCCTGTATAGAATGGGCTGGCTGACGAGACATCTCTACAGCCACCCAAAGTTTTCAGCTCGTAGTGTCGTCAGTTTTGATGCACTGAATCTGACACTTTACTGATGGAATGAACCAATTTCCACAAAATTTTGGTCTATATCTCGCACGGGCTTGCTGGTAAAAAGGTCTCCTCACGCAACAATTTCCATCACAATTAGTTGTGACAATCTGTAGAATTGAGATTGTCTGTACTCTACTCACAAAGCAATTTCATCACAATTTCATGCCGCGAAATTTCAAAATTTTCAAAACTATCGAAATTTCAACATGCGGAACTTGTGCTTACCATCGATTCATCAAATTATAAGCAATTAGCGTCGAAAAGAAGATGTTAGTGGCTAAAAAATTGCTTTTATCGCTTTTATCTAACAACAATAATAAATGACAGCCACAGATTAGATAGAATTCGTCCTATAGATAGAGTCGCAAAATTGCGACCATAGAGCTAAATGTATGAAAATTTCATGCTATCACGCTCCACACATTGTTACCGTTGTTGTGTCCGTCTTCCCAGCAAGCCCGTGCGAGATATAGCCAAGTGGCATACACCAAAATTTAGTGGAAATTGGTTCATTCCATCAGTAAAGTGTCAGATTCAGTGCATCAAAACTGACGACACTACGAGCTGAAAACTTTGGGTGGCTGTAGAGACGTCTCGTCAGCCAGCCCATTCTATACAGGGAAAACTACGAAGATTACATAAAAGCAAAATAGTTCCACATTTACTGCATGTCTAGTGCAATTGATTGTAAAAAAGCCGAATCGAAAAGGTCCATATGGTAGGAGCACTTCATCAATAATTATGGGTGGCTGGAGAGACGTTTTCCCAGCCAGCCCAGGTGATATCTCGGAACATATAGTAGGTAGGAAGATAAAACAAAGCTTAATATTTACTACCTACTCGGAACAGTAGGTAGCAAATATTTCAAAATCCTAGCTCCACTAACTTTTGAGATATTTGTATTTTTTCATGGGCTTGCTGGGGAGACGTCTCGCCAGCAAGCCCATGCTGTAACTCAAAAAGTACTGCACGTAGAATGCTGAGCGATATACCAATAGAGAGTGCATATTTGATGCAATAAGCACCAAGAAAAGTGAGTCCCTAGGTCTTACGGTTTCGGTGCTAGAAACAAATATCATTTTCCCGCCGAAAATGTTGAATGCATGATGTGAAGTGCGACGTTGCCGTTCTGTGCAACTCTACATGCTGCTGTTAGAGCATTCAAAAATCAATCTTGTATCCTTATAGTTAAAAGGTACTGTAGACGCACGTGTAGATTATTTGTAATTTGAGAATAGTTCGGGAGACGGTGTACTTAGTAAAAGACTGATTGGTTATCAAGAAGTTTTTATTTATTTGTGGACGACATGTTAAGAACGAAAGAGATAATATGTATTTTAGCTCACGTGAAGACTAACTGGTGCCTCAATCTCTTTTTAGCAACCGTGACAACTGTATTCTAGGAGGAGATGTAGGTTTAATGGTCTCAGTAACAAACTAAAATTTTTAAAGTATTCTTAAATTGTCCTGTAATTAATAAGTTAAGAAAACTGATTTATTAAATAAATACGTGAGCCAAAATACATATTATCTCTTTTGTTCTTCACATGTTGTCCACAAATAAATAAAAACTTGTTGTTAACCAATCATCCTTTTAAGTACACCGTCTCCCGAACTATTCTCAAATTACAAATAATCTACACGTGCGTCTACAGGACCTCTTAACTATAAGGACACAAGATTGATTTTTGAATGCTCTAACAGCAACATGTAGAATTGCACAGAACGGCAACGTTGCACTTCACATCATGCATTCCAAATTTTCAGCGGGAAAATGATTTTTGTTTCTAGCATCGAAACCATAAGACCTAGGGACTCACTTTTCTTGGTGCTTATTGCATCAAATATGCACTCTCTATTGGTATATCGCTCAGCATTCTACGTGCAGTACTTTTTGAGTTACAGCATGGGCTTGCTGGCGAGACGTCTCCCAGCAAGCCCATGAAAAAATACAAATATCTCAAAAGTTAGTGGAGCTAGGATTTTGAAATATTTGCTTCCTACTGTTCCGAGTAGGTAGTAAATATTAAGCTTTGTTTCATCTTCCTACCTACTATATGTTCAGAGATATCACATGGGCTGGCTGGGAAAACGTCTCTCCAGCCACCCATAATTATTGATAAAGTGCTCCTACCATATGGACATTTTTGATTCGGCTTTTTTACAATCAATTGCACTAGACATGCAGTAAATGTGGAACTATTTTGCTTTTATGTAATCTTCGTAGTTTTCCCTGTATAGAATGGGCTGCCACCCAAAGTTTTCACCTCGTAGTGTCATCAGTTTTGATGCACTGAATCTGACACTTTACTGATGGAATGAACCAATTTCCACTAAATTTTGGTGTATGCCACTTGGCCATATCTTGCACGGGTTGCTGGGGAGACGGACACAGCGTTGTTACCAAATCTTTCCAGTCCAGTGTTACTATTTATTTTTTCCAGTGTGATCATTTGTGGCAGATTTCTCCCAATTTAACAGAATCGGGTAGTAACTAAAACATAAAAATTTAATTTGCGGAATATTTTAGAAGAACGAAAACAGACAACAAAAAACAAAGTGTAAAATTAAGCACGTATAAATTTTAAACTGGCACTTGAATAATACACCAGACATGATGCGTGATTATTTTTACTTTAATAAAGAAAGTTTTGTACTGGCTACAATTTTTCTCCAAGAATAAAATTTTCCCCCTAAAACTGTAACAACGCCCTCAATCTGGTAATACTGAATTCTTAACAAAGGCTGCGCTCGGTCATAGAGGGATCCGAAAATTGTCGGCTATAGCTTGACTTTTTACTCATGTGAAGAGTCATATTAGAAAAAAAGAGATAAACATGTTTATGATTATCTACTTTCAAACGTCGCTGTAATGCTTTTTGACCACAGACCAGCTAGAGATGTGCAGGCACTCGATATGACGATAGCGATAATGTAGTATTTCGACTTTTTTAAAACGATAGTATTAACACTCACATATTAAATATTGACGAGGCTTTCAGCAGATGTTAGACGCTCATGATGAATTCAAAATTTTGTGACTTAAAAAATCGTTGAATTCGAATGTTTTGTATGCTATTCGCCTATGTCTTTTTCGCATTTCTGTATTTATAGTTAATATTATTTAAAAAAAAGGATTCATCAGAAATGAACTAAGCTGCTTTATTTAAAATCTCTTTGGACTATACAGCCAAGTCATACGTTTTTCTCTACACGTGTCTCTCGCTAGATTTAATGGGTGGATCGGCAACTAGTTCCTCCAAGACAAGATCGGCAACAAGGTTATTAAAACAAAACGTTATATAATATTATACACTATGTATTTATTATCCAACCGACATTTTTACCAAAGAATACATAATATTACACTAACGCGCTATTACTGTGGCGCACTTTTATTTACTTAAAATACATTTTGATTGGTCGACAACTCCCCAGGCAGACTGATAAATAAAATTAACTTTTCTTGTACGTTTAGGAATGAAATTAGATCCATTTTCGAATACATCACCCCGCCTCCATCAATATAATCCTCTTTCAATATAATCAACTTAATTTATAGTAGAATGCGAAGTTAGCACTATAAGTCAGGAAGTCCAAATAAATTCGGATCAGGGTTGCCAGCAACAACACTCAGTTCTCTTTTTTGTTGCTTTTCTTGTTTCTGTTGTTTGGATATTTGAGTCTGCGGTTGTTTGTCGGCATGTTTCTTCTTGACGTGTGTGGTCATGGCGATCTTCTGAGCGAAGCTTGCGTCACAGTGCGGACACTTGTGAGGACGCTCGCCTGTGTGCGTGCGGATGTGGTGTGTCAGGACTATTTTGGACTGAAACAATATTGTAACAGAAGGGGTATTAGAAACCTGAAGGATATGAATGTGCTTTGAAAAACTTTGGGATTTGTTGTAAGTATGGGTTTACTATTATTTAATCTGTGGTATGGGTGTTGCCCGAGGACGTTTTACTTCGCTTCGCTTTCGGAGTTGTCATCTATAATAGGTTTATTTTAGTGTAAGTAAATTGAAAAAATACCCTGTACAAAAAATATATGATTTAAAACACCTGCAGCAGAAAATTTTGAAAATAATAAAATAATTTTACTCGAAAACTACAAATAATAGCGGAACATACATGAGGGTGATTTGGATACCCCTTAGGCATCAAAAATTTTCTTTTGAATGTCTATCAATGGGCCACCCAAGACTAACATAAGCGAAAATTGTGTACCTATTTCAAATTGAGTATGATAATTGTAATATGGGCCTTAAGACGATTATATCCCTCAAATTGCAAAAATGAGCTAACTTTGAAGGCAAACTTTTCCCAAACGGATGGTCCAATCGTTACAAAAAATATACATGAGTTAATCAACATGATAAACAATAATTTTTAAGTAGATTATTTTTATTATAACAGTTAGTTTTGCCAGAAAAAAATGTTCTCTCTCGTCTTATTTTACGCAAAAAATAGCCTATTGCTTCGAAGGCTCCTAAACGTCTTAAACGATTTTGATGCTTCTTCCACCCAAAAATTCTAAAGTTTTAGGTTAATTTGAAAAAATAATTAATAATGTGGTATAAAATCAATAAAATCCCCTTTTTTATGGGTGAGAGTCTCGACGTTGGTCGTAACAGCCACGTTGAAGAGCCCTCTTATATGAACGCTATTGACGTGTCAATAAAGTCGATATTTGCATTGAAGATCGCGTAGCTTCTAATTTGAGGGCCCACCTTAATCACCTTAAACTACACAAGCTATAATAGACAAGAGTAAGGGTAATACTTATACGTGTTAAGAGGATATGGGAAAAGATAGATATTTGACAGTGCGCGCAGTCTTTTCGCTTGAAACAAAGGGATAAATAAAATGCGCAATCCGCAACGCATTTGATTGCGACAGGTATACTGTGCGTGTTACCAAAACTAAATGACGCAAGCGCCTGATATAAAATATAGATTTTTTGTAAAAACTAAGTAATAAAATAAAATCTTAGGTTGGGCAAACCCTAGCAACTACAAATACCTTTCCGTATACTTAATTTCACTACTTAAAACACCTCAGATTCCACAAAAAGAGGAATAAATGAAAATTGAAGAGGCCACTTATGATTTAATTATTTTGTCGAGTCGATTTTTACTAGTCATGTTTTGGTCTTGGTGATTCCCTCACTTTAATGGTCAAGAAACACATACCTGAAAATCACGGCAAGATACTGGGTAATTAAAAAGATATTTGTCTTCAAAATACATAAAAAAAGTTACATATCACCTGAACGGAAAAAAAGCAAAATACTAACCTAACTAACTACTAAACGTAACTAACTACTAAACGTAAACTTGTTCTAAACGTAAATACTAACCTAACTAACTACTACGTAAAATACTAACTACCAAACGTTCGCCACACCGTTCTCTTATCACACTATTTCTAATCCTGTCACTCAATTGGTGTTAAATTGAGTGACAGGATTAGAAATATTGTGATAAGAGAACGGTGTGGCGTAAAAGAAGACGTAGTGACCAAAATCGAGAAAGGGATGCTAAGATGGTTTGGTCATGTAGAGAGAATGAATGAACGAAGATTGACGAAAGAGATCTACCAGGCGAGAGTGAATGGAAACGTTGGAAGGGGAAGGCCTAGGCGAACGTACCAGGACCAAATTCAGGACGTTCTGAATAAAGGCCAGGTTAAAAGTACCCTAAACCGACGAGCATGTATGAAAGGATTGATGAAAGTACAGGAAGCAAGGGAAGTATGTCAAGATCGTATCAGGTGGAGGACTGTGGTCTCTGCCTACCCCGACGGGAAAGAGGCGTGATGTTATGTATGTATGTATTTACTAACCGAGAACGTCTTACGTCTGACTACGAGAAGGAAAGATTTGCGATTGCCATTCAAGGCGTGCCTGAACATAGCTAAGCAATGCCCACGGTATCAAGCGGTTATTTTATTTAATAGGTTGCCGACAGATTTAAAGATTGTAAATGATGTTTCTGAATTTAAATTAGAATTAAAAGCATTTTTACTCAAAAAACCCTGTTATTCAATTGACGAAATATTTCTAAAATAGTTTTCACATGTTAATTAGTCTGGATCTGGTGCTGTTTTGGTAACATTGTTGACATTTTACGTAATTATGACTTTTATAGTAGTTAAATTATAGTGGTAATTGTATTATAGTACATTAAATTTTGATTTTTAATTTATGATATTTCTATTTCCAATTTAATTTTTATTTGACATTGATGTGTGATATTTTGAAAGCAATTTAATATTTTTTTTTTTTACTTGACTTTTTTAATGTACCATTTGAAATATTGTAACTATGATAATTTCTCTATGTAATTTTATGTTTATGATGTGTTTTTTTATTTTTATTTATTTAACTTGATAATGATTTTTTGAATTGTAATGATGTTTTTTAATTAGAGTTTAGTTATTAGTCTAATTATAAATTATAAATACTTGTAATATTCGCACACAGTAATACTGTTTTATGAATAAATACATGATGATGATGATGAAACCGAGAGCTCGCCATTGTAATATGTTTCACTTGTGTTTGTACTGTAAATGTTTTCCTGTACAATAAAGAAGAAGAGAATACTAACCGAGAACCCTCGGCCGCAGTACTGGCAGAACTTGTCTTTAGGATCCTTGATGCCCGCATGCCGCTGCAAGTGCTTTTTCAGCTTGGAATTATCGAGGAGCATCTACAAATTAAGTTAAGTATTAATAAAAACCGGTCAAGTGCGAGTTCGACTCGCGCACCGAAGGTTCCACCACTAAGGTAAAAATATCGTCTTAGGGACGCGCAGTCGAGCAGAAATGTATTAAATGCGCGCGAGTCCGCCGTGCCCAAAGGGTGAAAAACGGGAGCCTATTAATATGCCTCCGATGTCTGTTTTTCTGTCAGTGGGCTGTAATTCATGAACCGTAATAGGTAGACAGTTGAAATTTTTACAGATTATGTATTTCTGTTCGTTATAACAAAAAACTAAAACTGTTAAAACTAAAAACTAAAACAATTTTTGCTCGATTTTTGTTTTAGCTCTATCGTAAAAACAAGAACACTTACAAGCATAAAAATTTGTATGTTTATAGTGCATAAGCTATAAAGTGCAATCAATTAGCTGTTTTACGTAGACACGCCTTACAATTTCACCAAATTAGGTACATAGCTCTCAATTTTTGATAGGAGCCAATTCTTGAATTTCAAAAAATTTTCAAAAGAAATTCAAGAATTGGCTCCTATCAAAAATTCAGAGTTATGTACCTAACTAGTACCTGGAAAAAATTTGGTGCAATTTGGTGAATTTGGCGATATAAGACGTTAAGCGACCGGACTAATAGAATAACAACAAATAATAAAAGCTGGTCAGATACGTGTCAGACTCGTGCGCATCTAAATCCCTCTTGCGTGACCACTCGTCCTTAAGATGGTATTTTTAACTTAGTGTTACGGAACCCTCGGTGCGCGAGTCCGACTCGCATTTGACCGGTTTTTCCGGCTGTGTTGCAACCATTCCAATCAAGCCATACACGGTGTACGGGAAAGGGCGTGTTCAGTCAACCAAACTGAACCACTTTCCCAAAGAAACTTTTGGGAAAAAGCCCGGATACTCGCACTGAGCGGTCGTGCGCATGATTTGCTTGTGCCTTTTTTTAAATTATCAATTCTAGTAGTACGCAAACATCGTCCTAATTTACGTTAATAAGTGAGTGCATATTAAGTTTTCCCTAACTGGTGACTTGAGCTTATCTTTACCTGTGCAAAGTGCATCACAATCCCCGCACGGACGGGGCGCCCCCGCGGAAACGAACAGTTGTCATTATTCATCCCGTTCTCTCACCTGTGGTCCCGCACCTGCGCCTGCGTCATCGATTCTGTTTGTGCTACAGCTACAGTGCTACGGTTCTACGCGCCCAGTTTAAGATGAGCTGTTCTAACTCGCCCGTGAATTCGATGGCCTGTTCTTTGGACACTGGTGGATCCCAGCCTGACCTATCGAAATATACCCTTATAATACGGCACAAGCTTCAGTATCGAGCAGTTATACGAGTAGTGAGATCTTGTCATATATCGAAATCACTGAAGTTACAGTCTTAAAGTTATTACGTACTCTTGATCACGGCAAGGGCGCAGGCTCGGATGGAATCCCAGCCATATTTCTATCGTCATGTGCAGATACCCTTTCCTTACCTATTTCTATTCTCTTTAGGAGGTCTCTTAAAGAATGTGTCTTTCCTACTGTTTGGAAGAATGCGCAGATCATTCCTGTTCATAAAAAAGGTTCTCGAAGTGATATCCAAAACTATCGCCCAATATCCATTCTTAACTGTATAAGTAAAGTCTTCGAGAAACTCGTTTATAATGCTATTTACCCTCTCATCTCTCGGGGAATCCCCCAGACACAACACGGTTTTCTACGCGGGCGCTCAACGATTTCTAATCTGGCATTATTCACAGAATACGTCATTAGACAAATGGAAGGTGGTGGACAAGTTGACGTGGTCTACACGGACTTCGAAAAAGCTTTCGACCGTGTAGACCACGACATTCTTATAGGTAAACTTCAAGCCCTAGGAATTCACGGCGATCTTTTAAGATGGGTCCGCTCATACCTTACGAACCGCTCCCAGGCCGTCATTTTGGGTGGCTTTAGGTCCGATTATACCACAGTACCCTCAGGGGTCCCACAGGGGTCGGTATGTATGTATGTATGTCACTGTTTGACCTCTGACATGGGTCAGAGACTTTTTCCAGCTAGACATGGACTTAACATCTTTTTTTTTTTTTGACCATGATGTTTTTGGAGGTGCAGGACTCCGGATTTTCGTACGGGAGCCCTGCCAAAAACAGGTTAGTAATCTTGTTTAGTTCGAACTGCATACCATAATTACATTGGCATAAATTAATTCTACTGTACTGAAGCTTTGTTTTTTCTTTTTTTTTTCATTTTGCATTTTTCTTTTTTGCATGCTTTTTTTTCTCGATTTTTTTTTTAATCAACTTTTGTTTTTTTAACACGATATTAATATAGCACAATATATTAAGTCGTATTAGTTTCTTATTCTAGGTTTTGTTACTTTCTATTACTACTTTACATATCTTTACACAATAATCAAGAAAATGTATTCTAACATCTTTATTACCTATTATTTCAGCTATTTTGTTTTTGCTTAATTTAATATCAATTTTGTTTTCCAGGTCATGCCTGTCATTGCCGAACCTCGGGCATTCAACTATCATGTGGGGTACAGATTCCACTACATCCGGATCACAAATGCAAGCGGGGGACTCTTTCTTTTTAAACCTATGAAGGTACTGAGAAAACCCTCCGTGTCCTGTTAACAACTGTGTGTGCAGATAGGTGACTTTTATTTCTTTGTGGAACTTGTAGGCATCAACCACTGAGGGGAAGAACATCTTTGTGATACTGGCTTTGGTTGACGTTAAATATCTTGCATTCCATTCATCAATCGATTTACCTCTATTGATTCGCTTGATGAATGAAACGGGGCATTTATCGTAATCTGGTCTTGTTTTCTTCTTTAGTGCTGCTTCTTTGGCCAGCTCATCAGCTCTTTCATTTCCCAGTATTCCAACGTGTGCCTTGACCCAGTACAGCTTTACACACTTCCTTGCCCTTTTGATCTCCTGCAGGTTTTCTCGGGTCTTCACGACAAGAGGGTGGTCAGAGTCACTATTTTTAAGAAGTTCCAGAGTCGACCTGGAGTCGCTGTAGATATTGAAGAGTTCTTCTTTCCTTCCAAGGATTAGCTCGGTGGCACGACAGATAGCGTACAGTTCGGCCTGAAAAACGGTACAGTAATCTTCTAATTTAAATTTTTGGCTCTTTGTTTCGGCGGCACCATTCCACCAGGATAGTGCCGCCCCAACCTTGCCCTCAATTTTGCTGCCATCTGTGAAGATGTGTACTGCACCGTTTCCCCCCACTGACTGCACTTTGCCCTCATTCTCTAAGCTGTCGAAAGTGATTTCGTCTTCTTTTGACGGGTGTACTTTCTGAGAAAAACAGGCTCTCTGCTCAACTGAGCGGTCCCCTAGTACTGCCTGTGGTTCACCCCTTTTCGCTTCATAGAGTGATGCTACCTCCTTGACTCTCAAATCAAGGGGCAGCAGTCCAGTAAGAGCGAGGGCAGAGTTCAGGGAGACCGTCCTGTAGGCCTTACTTATTCTCTGTGCAAATCCTCGTTGAACTGCATTTAGTTGTTTTTGTATGTACACTTTCTCCGCCGCTCTTGCCCACACACCTGCCGCGTAGAGGATGATTGGCTCGACAACAGCCGTATAGATGACTCGAATTACCTCTGAATTTAGGCCCCATGTCACTCGTGCTGCTCTTGATAGCTGCCAGAAGATATTTATAGCTTTTTTGCATATATATGTGACGTGGTTTCAGTAAGTCAGCTTGCGATCTATGATTAGGCCCAAGAGCTTGATCTCCTCTACCAATCCAATGCTGACTCCATTCATGTTCACCCGTGGGATGTCAAATTTTAGCTTTCTTGTTATAAGCATCGCGCAAGTTTTGTGCGGAGCGAACTTCAGCTTATTTTTGACCCCCCACCGGTGCACAAGGGCTAAGTTGACGTTTGCTTCTTTTTCTAGTTCTAGCGCCGTTTTGGCAGAGAAGACCAAGACAACATCATCCGCAAATGCCTGGCAGTAAGTTTCCCTATTCTCCAGTTCTTCCAATAATGGGTTTAAAAGCAGGTTCCACAAGGTAGGACCTGCTATGGATCCTTGTATACAGCCTTTCGTTGTTCCTTTGGTATGTTCAACTCCGGCGTACCTTACTGTTACCTTTCTGTCATCTAAATAACTGTTGACGAGCCTCCTCAAGTTGCTTGGACAACGCTTTGCTGCCAGTTGACACTTAACTGCCGGCCACCAAGCGCTGTCAAATGCGCCTTCTATATCCAATGAGACCATAGGGGTCACATCTCGGCCCTCTCTTTTACAATGCCTACATCTTCGATATCGGTGATTGTATCAAATACTCTAGACACCTAATGTACGCTGATGATAAAAAAATATTTATCAGAGTTAATTCTGTTACTGACTGCGAGCTATTACAGCATGATCTCAACTCCTTTTATTCATATTACGAACGTAACAGGATCACAGTCAGTATCGGTAAGTGTCAATCCATCAGTTTTACACGTAAAAAAAAAACCAACTTTATTCTCTTATCACTTCAGTGACCGATGCATAGAAAGGGTTTATTTGATCAAAGATCTAGGAGTTTATTTTGACAGTAAAATGCTCCTCTCTAGTCACATTGATATAATCACCGAAAGAGCGTATCGGAATCTAGGCTTTGTAATAAGAACTTGCAAACCATTTAAATGTCCTATAAGTTTAAAGGTCGTTTATTATGCATACGTGCGTAGTATTCTAGAATATGCGTGCTCAATATGGTCACCTATATACGACAAACACATTAGCCAAGTCGAGCGAATACAGAAAAAAATTATAAAGCACCTAAATTTCAAATGCTGTGAATCTGCTGACTCCTATAGAGATAGTTGTCGGAATTATAAACTGCTGACCCTTGAAGATCGTAGAACATTGTTGGACATGGGTCTGTTTCACGATATACTAAGTGGACGTTTAAATTGCCCGGAGCTGGTAGAACGCATTTCGTTGAGTGTTCCAAGACGCCGTACCAGACACGCCTCTCTTTTTTGTGTCCCGTTTCACCCTACTAACTATGGTCAAAATGCAGTGCTTACCCGACTAGTAAAAACATATAACACAAGTTTTGAAGTCGTTGACCCTTTTAACCTTTCTAAACACAAATTCAAAGACGAGGTAAAGTCCATGATTACTGCATTGTAATTCATTAATTTATCTACTCTCATTGCTTTCCGCTCAAAACCTGCCTTCTCATGGTACAGTCAGCGTCATGTCAGAGGATACATTTGCCACTCTGTTAACTACCATACCATTAAGACTAGAGTCTCGCTGCTGACGTGCTGTTGGGTGTACACAATTAACTTGCATTACTTTGAATAAGCAAATTCTGATACATATATAGCTTAAGATATACAGCTTCACAAACAGAAACACACACACTTTACACACAAAAACACACACACACACTTCATACACACACACACACGACATACACAACAAACTCTCTTTAGTTCTAACTTACCAAATTTTTTTTTTCATTTTCAAATTGCTTGGCACCATACGCTCTTGCGAGTATAATCAGGACGTAATATAAGTTTAAATATGTAGTACGTGGATAGCTGTAATTGGCCTTTCTCTTTTAAGTTTGTTTTGTAATTTTTAATCACTATTTTTAAGGCTGTTGTTATCCCTAAAATAATAAAATAAAAATAAATAAACTAAAAAAAAATTCGACCTCTCCATACAAATTGCTCACTCTGATCGTACAGTTTGTATGAAGAGGTCAATATTTTTTGTCATTTCCCAAAAATTTTTCTTTGGGAAAGTTGTTCAGTTTCGTTGTGTGAGCACGCCCTTTTAGTTTTCGGTACACCGTCTCTTACACATTGCATTGTTTGGTTTGTCACCAACCTTGTCACAAATGTGGCACTTAAATTTGGTCAGCTTGGCGTGTACCATGTCGTAGTGACCCTGCATGGCGTAGCGACTTGAATACACCACGTGGCACGAGGGACACTCCGCCTTCCGCTTCTTATAAACCTTCGGGCAGCTGAAGGAAAGGAAAGACAATAAGAATTTTTATTGTTTTTGTATCAGACCTAAGCCTTTTTAGGGTTCCGTACCTCAAAATGAAAAAACGGAACCCTTATAGGATCACTTCGTTGTCCGTCTGTCTGTCTGTCAAGATCCTTTTTCTCACGAACGGGTAAAGGTATCAGGTTGAAATTGATAACGTATATTTAGGTCCATAAACCACACAAGATCTGAAAATTTCAATTTTTTACAACGACGCAATCAAAAGATATGGCTTCTTATGTCCTCATATCCATACATTTGTGAACCAAACCAAAACCTACGAGGTACTTCCCGTTGACCTAAAATTATGAAATTTGGCAAGAAGCTAGGTCTCACAGTACAAATAAAGGGAAAAGTCTAAAATCATAAAATATTACGATTTTTCTCACTACTACTAGTAACCAATTAAGTTGAGCTCCCGTTTCAAGAACTTTTAATTTCTATAAAAGAGGGATCAAGTTGGATGGTCGCGGAATTTTTAAAATCAAAGAGGGCTTAAGAGAGCTTTAGGGCGCGAGTCCGACTCGCACTTGGCCGGTTTTTTTTTTAATTTTTAAACACCAATCGTAAATCTACAAAAATGTATCAGTCTGTACTTTTTCTTTTCGCGGTCCAGTTTTGACGGTGGGTTCAGGCCGAGGCGATGTCGCTTGGAATATTGGATGTGTGCCCTGAATTGCAATTCGTTGTCGAACTGTTTGTCACACTCCACGCAATAAGCCGCCTCCGTCCTGTCGACAAACATATAAATACATTATGCATACTCGGCCGCACGCCAGTAGAGACAGTTTGAACTTCATGGCATGGTAATAGAGTTGCAAATGTTGCTTTTGACGTGCGGTTGACTGTACAGTCAAGAGCGCAACAAAATGAACAAATTATTTCTAGGTATGACAATAAAAACCCCTGGTTGGCTGTATCCTTTATATGGCCATGTTTTACGTGGAGCAAAAGCACGTCAAGCCTCCACCTACGTCAAGCCCACCCCCCCCCCTTCCCTCGCTCCCCCCTCACGCCCCTCCGCACCCCCCTCCCCTCACACCCCCTCTTCACCTCCTGCCCTCTGACTCATCCAAAGCTTGTTATAGTACCAATTATTGCCGCCAGAGGGCCTATAATCCACTTTGCAAAAAATCCGAACGAAAACATAGAAGTATTCACGTCAAAAAGAGCTTAGAAGATAGTTAAAATACCGTACAACGAACAAAGAACTTAACTTTTATGAATTTTTCAAAAAGTAGGAAGTTATACCGTTTTAACCACTGTGCTAGCATGTTGTGTTAGCCTATAAGGCATGTTGTATTAGTCTATAAGGCATGTTATGTTAGTATATAAGGCATGTTGTGTTAGCCTATAAGGCATATTGTGTTAGCCTATAGGACATGTTGTGTTAGCTTATAAGGCATATTGCGATACCCTATAGGACATGTTGCGTTAGCCTATAAGGCATGTTGTGTTAGTCTATAAGGCATGTTGTGTTAGCCTATAGGGCATGTTGTATTAGCCTATAAGGCATATTGTGTTAGTTCTTAGGGTTAATACTAGACTCTAAACTTCAATGGGGCCCTCATATAACGGCTCTTTCTGGTCGATTGAGCTCGGCGGCATATGCTGTCAGAAAAATCAAACAACTTACTGATGTAGCTACCGCAAGGCTGGTTTACTTTAGCTACTTCCATAGCATTATGTCTTATGGCTTACTGCTTTGGGGCCGAGCAGCTGATATACATTCAATATTCGTTTTACAAAAGAGAGCTATAAGAGCAATTTATTGCCTGAAGACTCGTGATTCCCTGAGAGAACTGTTCAAGGAAATCAACATAATGACAGTGCCATGCCAGTATATCTATGAAAATATTATGTATGCTAGAAAGAACATTCATCAATTACCTAAAATTTGTGACAGGCATAATTTTAATACTAGAAATAAGCACAAAATTGATCAACCATATACTAGATTAACTAAAGTCAATACATCTTTCGTTGGTCTGTGTGTACGATACTACAACAAAATACCTGACAATATAGTGCAATTACCTGAGAGAAAGTTTAAAGAATGTGTAAAGCAAACGTTATGTAAAAAAGCTTACTATAGATTAGATGACTATATGAATGACAAAGAGGTATGGTGCTCTGATATTCCAGCGAAACACAAGAAACACATTGTAAAAAGCCGACTCTTAAAGTAGGCCGTGCTGCAGTGGTTTCTTGCCGTTTCTTTTACGCTGCCACAGCACGATCCGAAACGGCGTAGACTCGCTCTATTTGAATTGTATTCTGCATGACATTCAATAAGTATTCTGTAAAGAATCTACATTGAATAAAATAATCTGAATCTGAATCTGAAACCTATAGGACATGTTGTGTTAGCCTATAGGACATGTTGTGTTAGCCTATAGGGCATATTATTATTATTAAAGAATTTATTCAGAAAAATACATATACAATTCATTATACAATTAATATTCGCAAAACTGCATAACAGTTTGTTGGCGATATATCAGCACTCTTAATTTAATTAACAAAAACTAAGGTGCAATTTTCATTAAAAATATTTAAATAAAATAATAGGTTAGTAATTAGGAAATCTTAAATTTAGTTTTAGTTAAGTGTTAAGTTGTGAAAATTTAAATTTAAAAAATTACGATTCTACAATTTGCTAATAATTTCATCTAATACTCGTAGTCTTTTTTACAAAAACATTTTTACTTATACTTACTAGGATCCATCTCAAAACTGATATCATTAAAGATTTTTGGTAATAAATACATCCTTGTCCTCTCACCATAATAATTACAAGCGCTTATTTCAACATATTTCTTTCTGTTTCCTTTTCTTAGTGAATTATTAGTTTCATTTATTATTAGTTCTTCTTAATATTAAAATTTTTCTAGGGCAATCAAATATTTAACTTTATAATCTACAGGAATTATTTTACATATTTTATACAACTTATCGTAACAGTCTTTGTTTTTTACCTTAGTCTTTTTATCTACTAGCAACTTTATGAGTCTAGTCTGTAATCTTTTAATTTGGTCTAAATACGAGGGGAAGGTTCTACCATAGCTGCTCAGTCCATAGCTTAGAACAGAATCAGCAAGAGCGTAATACAATACACGTAAAGTGGCCCTATCTAGAATATCTCAAATAATGAAATTTACCTAATATCATTCTTAGTTTATTACTGACAATACCTACTTGTAGGTTCCAAGTGAACTTTTGATCTATAGTTAAACCTAAATATTTGAAACTGTTAACATTCTCAATAGGATAACATTTACAATTACGTTTATCTAAGTGCAGACATTCATATGTGTGACCTTTAATACGGATTTGTTCATACTTATTTGACATATATGGAGATCTAACATGCATAAGTTTTGTCTTTGCAACATTTAATATAATACCGTTATCATGAGACCATTGCAATAGTTTCTCAAAGTCCACTTGCATCCTAGCCTCTATTATACTTATATCTTTAGTTGCATACATGAGGCAGGTACGAGTATCATACATGTAAACTTTACAATGTTGTATTACCTTACTTATACTGTTCACATGCAGCACATACCCTAGCGGCCCAAAAACTGAGCCAGTCATGACACCAGACACAACACGAGCTTCCTCACCCATCCGCTTGGTTATTACAGTTCGCAGCGTTCTATTGCTCAAATAGCTCTTAAAAAACTCATTCACTGGACCACGAACTCCAGCTTCTCGCATGGCAAGAAGCAGGAGCTCGTGGTCCAGCGTATCAAAAGCTTTTTTAAAATCGATGAACATGACCCCCACGTGGTTTCTCCCATTTAGCTCTGTGTTGATATCGTCTGTGAACTGTGCCAAGACTGAGTCAGTGCTTTCTGAACCCGTGCTGTACGTCAGATATCAAATTGTTACGCTCTAGGAAGTTACTTATTTGTTCGACAATTACCTTCTCTGTTATTTTATTGATAACTGATAATATAGCTATAGGTCTATAATTGGTATATTCTAAGTGACTTCCTTGCTTGTATACGGGTCTTATCAGAGCATTTTTTAGACCGTCAGAGTAAGTACCTTGCTTTATACACATATTTACAAATTTTGCCTGAACTGGACTTATTTGTTTTTTCACGTATTTTATGTCCTGGGCTCTTATGCCATCAGCTCCAGGTGCTTTTTCATTGCTCAGACCTGTTATAATTTTTTCAATTCTGTATGCTGTTATATTCTGAAAATGGAAAGTTACTATACTGTTATCAACATAATTTTTACGACACAAAAACTTTCACAAAAACTTTTGGTCACATTCTCGATTTCTTGTGCAAAAGTTTTGGCAAAATTCGTACATATGTTTTCAATGGTATCTGTTTTGCCTATATGTTTTATTATGACGTCATCTTTGATGGTATGCTTCCTCATCGTGGTATTTTTCCTAACCATTTATTTATGTAGGACCAGATCTTTCTATAGTCATTTTTACAATTTATAATACATTCTTGCCGATACTTATTTTTAGCTTTTACTATACATTTATTTGTTTTATTACGAAAACGAGTATACTTTAATCTATAGGTCATGTTATTAGGCGATGACTTCCAAATGCGAAATGTTCGTCTCTTCTCTTTATCATTTTAATTATTTCACGGGTCATCCATGGCTGACTAGTCCGTTTCTTACTACGCGCCACTACTTTTGTACACTCACTATATATTTGACTAAACAACTGGCTTAACTTTCCGTAAAGCAAATGCGGACAGTTTATTGATAATAAATTACTCCAGTCCACTTGATCCAATTTATTCCGCACTAAAACGTTATCAAAAGTTCCTGATGTATCATATTGCATAAAATTGTTTTAATAACGTTATAATATAATTTGTAATAAGTATTATTTAGTATTCAAATACCTTAACATAGTATGCCCATTAATTTAAATTTTAATGTGACAAACTTTGTTATAGGCTGTATAATTATTTAAGGCAAGAATTGTAATAATGAATTTCATGCTGTTAAGTTTGCTTAATAAATAAATTAAATACCTGTTCGGTTTGTTTACTATTAGGAACAGCTGGTTCAGTTTGCAATTGTAGTCCTACCAGATAGTGGTCGGATAGCTTGTAGGTAAGTATGTGTGCAGCCGCGTCACGTCGGCTGCGGATCCAGACGTGATCGATACACGAGGCTGTCAGTCGACCCGCCAGTATTTCGCGCGTAGCTTCGGTGATATTGTGTTAGCCTATAGGACATTTTGTGCTAGCCTATAAGGCATGTTGTGTTAGCCTATAAGGCATTTTGTGTTAGCCTATAGGGCATGTTGTGTTAGCCTATAAGGCATATTGTATTAGCCTATAGGACATTTTGTGTTAGCCTATAAGGCATATTGTGTTAGCCTATAGGACATTTTGTGTTAGCCTATAAGGCATATTGTGTTAGCCTATAGGACATTTTGTGTTAGCCTATAGGGCATGTTGTGTTAGCCTATAATGTGACCTGTTATTTACACACCTGTTAATGTAATGCTGCAACCTCATGTGTGCCAGACGTCCGGAGTGAGATGTAAACGACTTCTTGCATATCGTGCATTTTGGTGTCATGTGTTTACTGGAATTATAAAAAATATCATCACAACAAGGTCAGTCGCTGACTTTACCGTCAAATTTGAACAACTTTTCCAAAGGGACAAAACTGAGCAAAACTTTTTGTGTTTGTAATTTTATATGGGATATCCAATAGAATCTCGTTTGCAAGGTTCCGTACCATGAAAAATGGTTTAATGGTTTAAGAACTTTATTTCACAAAAGAATTTAAAATTCACTTACAGAGAAAAATATTAAATGTTATAGGCTTAAATACTAGCATACGGAGTATTGCGGAGCTTAAACTTACAATATTTAAAAACTTTACATGGTATTATAGTGAAAAACATATTATTATTATAGTATAGGCCACAATGCTAGCTCACAGAGCAGAATGATGACATCGAGATGAAAGTAAGTGACAAAACAATTTATAAACAAAGACGGATGCGCAAAATAATTTATAAATGTAGGTAGGTAGAAACTGAACATAGATCACAACACAGAATTAGATCTAAGGCCGCACTTGAAGCGACATAAGTACTAGATAAAAGTAAAAGGTTTCATTACAGTTGTATCTTGTTTACAGGTCATTTACTCTACAAACACACATTCGTGGTTGTATTTACTTAATATTAAGTATTGTTTATGAAATTTTTAGTAGTTAGGTTTTTTTATCTGTCAATATTTTGATATAATATAATAATACTTAATTTTATGAAGTTAAGTTACGCTACTTTATTTTTTTTTATTATATTTACGTATCGCACTTTTTTATGTCAGTGTATTTATATATATATATTTTTTTTTTTTGTTGCGGAAGATTATCTTTGTAGTTTCTTCAGATCTAAAGTACACTTTTATTGGGCGATTCTTGTCAGGACAATATTTTCCAACGCGATGCAATTTATGTGGTGTAGGTATGTCTTTACCAATGGTTTGAATTATTTGCAAGATTTCATGTTTATCAGAGCTATGCCGTTCCTTAGCATTGGGTGAAGATGGTTCCACAATACCGGAGATAAGTATGTTTTTGCATCGAATCATGCGTTCATTAACTTCGCAGACCGGCTCTTCCTGGTTTAAAGGGTTTGCGTTGGGGTGGTTGTTCTTGAGCATTTGAACCTCGGCTTCCAGTGATTGTATTTTCGTTTGTGTAACGGTGTTCGCCGCAGTCAATTTGGCCAAATCAGTTTTAATTTTGTTCTGTTCTAATATAATAATTTCTATAGTATGGACAGTGGTTTTGAGTATTAGAGGTATCAGGAAATGCCATTTACAGTAGGCGAGCGCAACGTATCCATGTTTATCGTATCGGTGGTACTTGGGATAAGTAGTTAAGCCGTCTTCGAGCGTAAGCGCTGCGGAAGCGGGATAAAATTAAAGAGGCCGTTTATTTTACCCGAAGGGGTGAAGCGGGGATCTCCACGCTGATCTTGGTATGTGTCGTAAGGGCCACTCAGAGCACCGTTCTATTTTGTCACTTTTCACTAATATCTTTTAAGCTCAAAGTCTCAGTACTAGAATTAAATTGATTTTAGAAATTCACTCAACACGTCTGCTCCGTATGCTATTTGGGAACGTATATCCCCCTGGGACCCTATTAGTTGCCTACGATGTCTGTCTGTCAGCGGGCTGTATCTCATCACAGATTATGTAATTCTGTTGACGCTATAATTTTTTTTTTTAGCTTTGTCTTAAAAAATGGAACATTCGCAAAGCGGGAAAATTGGTATGTTTATAGGTATGGTGCATAAAAAAAATAGTCAAGTGCGTGTCAGATTCTCACGCATTTAATTCACTTCTGCGTGACTGTGTGTCCGTAACTTTATAATATAACAGTTTAAACTTAAATATGTGATTCGACATCCTTCTAACAAAATTGATAAATAAACTGCCATGTTTTTAGCTGGTGAATAAATCAAATTCAAAATTCAAATAGTTTATTTGCTTAAAACACGGTAAAAAAAAGGATGGTAGTAATCTTAAAATGTAGCACATCATGTTTTGCCTCACAGATCGGCATGCAAAATATACAAAAGATACAATCACACAGTTTGATAAGACTTCAAAAGACCTAGAGATAAATAAATAAGGACAAAGCTTACTTCTGTATATGACGGGAGAGTAAATCTTTGTTTTTAAATTTCTTCTCACAGTAGTCGCAAACAGACCTGCGGTGAATAATATTGTAGTGCTCCCGGAATATGGCTGCGTTGCTGTAACAAAATTGATTCGGTAGGTTAGGTTACAATAGCCTTTCGAAAATTAGAAAGCTCCCAAAACTTTACGTACGATTAATCTGATCCTGTGGCAGCAAAGTTATGAAAGGCTAACCATGTTTGTAATGAATTGGGTCATATTATATTATTGGCGAAAACATTGCCTAGTCTAGTCAATCAATTGACTGGCTAAATCAACAAATGGTGACGATATACGATACTTAATATGCGAATATCAACAATTTATGTAACAAAAATCTCACAACACTTAGGGTGCCGTGACCAGGATTGGTTCGTATTTCGTATCCTGGTCATGGCATTAGATAGAACATATTTCTATAGCAAGTACTGTTTTAATTTTGCTCTTAAATGACATTGATACAAAAAATCACTGACAGTTTCATCAAAATATAAAATAAAATATATTTACAGATAAGAATATTTTTGACCAAGGTACTTGGCACTTACCTAAACACAGCTTCGCATTCCAAGCACTGCACGGCGGTCCTGTGTCCCTCCAGATGATGCCGCATGTGGTGTTGGTTGTAGCACGAGTACCAGCAGATGGTACAACTTAACGTGTAGTAGTGTGTCGGCAGGTGCGCGGCTACAGTCGTAGAGCTGGGGAAGCTGCAGCTACATACACTACAGGTGTAAGGGTTCTCAGCAGACTGAAAAACATAATTCATTTGATCCTGCAGCATTTTGCTGCAACATCGCTAAAAGAAATTTTTTTGACGTATGAAGTTTTTTGAATCGCGATATCGAAAGTTATTGCCCAATAGCAAAACTCTTAATTAACTGCTGGGCTGTCTTTTGCTTCAACTTGAGAATTTAGATTTTAGGCTCAGGTCGACTAAGTCCCGCTCTTACTTCTTGATAGTTTGTTTTGTTTCATTATCTCCCCAAAGTAGCTGCTCCAACCGATCTCCCACTTCGGGTGCCCCATCAAATTTTGAAAATCAAAAACAGAAATACATATATTCTTAACATATAGGTGGCAACATCGGTTTGATGATCTCTGCCTGATTAGGAAACATCCTTAAAACTAATAGCATCAAAATCTTTTTACTTACATGATATATTTCGTAATGATTTTCTCCTTCAATCTTTGAGACGCATATATCACACTTACTTGTCTGCATTTTAAAGTACGCACTGTTTCTTTCTTTATCTAACCAAAAGTTCACATCATTAGGTTCTATAGCATCACGTCGTATTTTCTCATCCGATTTGAAATCTTGTTGTATTATTTTATAAAATAATCGTTGTATATTTTTTCGTTTGTCTTGCGAGGTTGGTCGAGGATCCTCTGCTGTCCATTCTGGGTCTGCGTTTACTGACGATTCATCATCATCTTTTATCATCTTTATCGTGTATGGCTTTAGTTCTGAAAATGTGAAAAAGATTTCTTAAACTTTTACCACAGAACATTGTTCAAAAGAAAATATGTTAAAATTGTTCAAATAAAATGCTGTATCTGACTATTAAAAATGAGACACTAAAATGTCGGTCAGTGAAAAGCAATTTCAACTTACTTTTGGGTATTTCTTTTGGTAACGGTTTATCCCAAAATTCTCCATATCTGTTTACTTTTTTTATTGCTCTTCTTGGTTTTTTAGTTCGACTTTTATGTTTTTTGGGCGGTTGTTCATAATCGCTTTCTTCATCATCAAAACCACCATCGACATTATCATCATCATTATAATTATCATCTTTATCGTCATTATTATTCATAGTATTATCAGGAATAGTTGGTTCTTGTAATTCTTCTTCATGCACGTTTTCTACGACATCAATTTTTGAAAGCTTATCTTCGTTATTATCACCGTCTTCTTTTGTGAAATATTCTTCACTCCTGTTAAAACAAACTTGTCGTAAATGGTGTGTCTTCTATTGTATAACTTTCATTATTTTTATTTATTTTAGTTACAAATTGTTTATTTGGTATTTGATTATAGGAAAATATTTTTGTGAAATCACTGTCGGCCACTGAAACTAAATTTGAATTGAATTACGAAAAAATATTTCAAAATATTGAATACTTGCCAATTTTTATCAGTTTCTATTTTATATTCTTCTATTTTAGGTTCCGATACTATTTCTTCGATTTCCTTTGGGGTTTCTTTGATTTCCTCGATTTCTTCGTTTTCATCATCTTTGTTTCCTTTTGCAGGTTTGCAAAAGACTTTTATAGTTTCAGGCTTGGTTTTTGATAAAGTAGACAGGCTACTAAATGATCCTTTCTGTTTCACATAGAACAGAGAAAGTTAAAGTATAAAGTATCAAAATATTTCTATGAAATAGTAACAAGAAATGAAATCACGCGAAAGAAAAAGAAAGCAAAAGAGATACGGCACAATGTTGAAAGGTTAACACGAACAGCATGTTAAATGGCAAGAGGGAGGAAAAACATGTTTTATGACGTCAATAAATATTCTGCACGATCATCCTCTAACGAATTTTTGTAAAACACCAATCCTTAAAAACCTTGTCTGAAATAAATAATTCTATTTTTGTATACTTACCACACTGACGAGTTTTGTCAAGAGTGTCTGCGCCTTCAGAGCTCTCTCGTGAAACCTTTTGACGTTCTTAAGCAGGCTTTTGCATTCCCAACATAAAAGGAATAGCTTGGGTTCATTAAACTGAAACAAAAATATTAATTATTTATGATAAAATAAAATCGTTTATTCACTGTAAACCACTCTAATACATCAGATATATTATTATTTACGTAGTCAATATTTGTTTGTTGTCTTCTACTTCTAACACGTTAACGTAAGATCGGCAAATAGTATTTTACTATTTTATTCCTGTGTTTATACTCGTATGCAGTGGTAAAGTAGTCAATATAGACAAGAAATAGGAATGGTATTAGGACTAAGCCTTGCGGAACGCCCATGTTAACTTTAGATCTCGGTAAACATTTACCACTGACATCGACCTCCTGGATGCTATCATTTAGATATTAATCAAAAAAGCGTGGGGCCTCATACAAAATTCCATAATGGTTTTGTTTCCTGATTATAATTTTTTGATGTATATAGCATATACAATGAAAAGCCTTGGGCATGTCACAAAAATGCTCCAGCATATTTTGGTTTATTGTCAATTTTCTCTTCTCAGGCTTAATTTATTCATCCATATGTAAGCATTAGGAGATTTTGTTAATACTCACTGAAACATCTGCGCATATTTTATTGTAAATGCTTTGGTATTCATCCAAATCATAAAGGTTTCTGTCACTACTCAAGCACACCCGACAAAGTGGCTTTATTTCTTTTTCTTCTTTAATAATTTCTGTTTTGTTTACTTCTTTTCCATCAGACTTATTTTGTCTGTCTTTGTTTGATTTTTTCGTCGCCTCAGTCTAAAATTATTTTTTTATTAATGATGGTATATGATTGAGGTCATGCGCGCTACAAGTTTTTATGATAGAATGAGAAACATGTGAACTATGAATATCAGCAATAATGATGATAGATAGATAGATAGATACATGTAATTATCTTTATTCTCTCTGGTGTGTATGCAGCAGAGCAAAACGGTCAAGTAAATCACTGATTTACAGCTAGAAGGAAATGCTATGATTTAAAGTTAAATTAGACTTACAGTTTGAGTCTCGTCTTTCTCATTTATTTTATCATCATAGTCATCTCTTCCTTCATCCTGCATTTCCATTATCTGTTGGGATTCCAGACTTGCATCACAATGATGCATTCCACTTGATGAGCTTTCTGAGAAAATAAGAGAATATGGTCATGGTCTAAATACCTATTTGAGAAGTAGGGTTTCAAGGTATCTATATGGCGCGTTAAATTTATTTTGTAGTTTTGACTAGTGAATTGAGCTAGATTTTTCACCCCTGCTAACTCTACATTGTAAAGTTAATTTTGCCATCAGTATGACTAACCCAATTAAATAACTGATCAGTGCTTTTGCATACCTGTCATACAACCTTCAGTACTCAGTTCCATAGATGCAGAGAATGTAGCGGTCTTGTTTTGTGTTGCCATCTTTTGAGAGCTTTTAGCATTATATGTGCAACCATCTCTTTTTAAGGTAATTATTGGCCCATCTAAGGTCACTTTACTACCATATTTCTTAATAATATGTCTCTTAATAACCCGTGACACTGGTTTGTGCTCGAAATCTTTTAACAGATTCTTTAACTCCGACATCATGAATTTGGAGTGGCTTGATTCTTCCATATACCTATAATGTGTTTTTTAATAATTTTGTATGTGATTCATTGGAAAATTTTTGTGGAAAGAGTGGCGCCCTCAACACTTTAAAATTTTTGTTAGAGAAAACGGTTTTTTTTAAGCTTTAGCCAAAAACAGTAAGTAACATTCTCAGATACTATAACATAAAACGAGTGTAGAATAAATAAATTTATTATTTATTTTATAATGCTTTTGAGGAATTTTTAAACAACCTCCGTGGTCTAGTGGTTAGAGCACTCGGCTCTCAATTTCGAGGTTCTGGGTTTGATTCCCGTTGGGGACACTGTCAAGACAAAATCCCTTTGTGCGACCTACCCAGTTCAGTTAGGACATTGCAGGATGAATCACCAGATTGTCCGAAAAGTTATATGATTCCGTGCTTCGGAAGGCATGTTAAGACAATGGTCCCGACTATATCTACAGATGTAGTCGTTAATGAGCCATGTCAGTGGCCTTTAGTGGTTCAACAACTCTGACACCACTGATAGTGAGGTCGGTCATTGACTTTGCAACACACACAATATGATGATGAAAATTTTAAAGTTCTCAATTATTGGTACAATTTAACATCAATGATGGCTGATAGCTATCTACTATAGGTTACCAGACGGGTAAGGCCCGGTAACTTTGCACAATAACACACTGGAAAAGTAACACAACAGTAACACACATAGTATGGTAACACAACGGAACTGTGTAATGTTTAGTTTATAATACCTATGTAGGAAGTGCCAATCTACCAAAATGACTATAGTACCTACAGCATTTGTAAGTGTCCCTAAAAAATAACCTGAAAAATATAATGGTAAGGCATGATAAATGGCAAGAAGCTTTAGGTAACACAACGTAACACACAGTAACACACTGGAATGAATCGCGTGGCAATCCTCACCTCAACTTGATTTTTCACTCTTGAATTTGTTTTTTCTATGCGAGTCACACAGCAATTCATGAACTTTGAACAGTTTCTATATTGGGAAACTCTTAGGTAATGTTTTTATTTACCCACTTTAAGAGAATTATCACTTTTTCACCAATAAAACAATGGCTGAATTTTCTGCAGCACACATCGACGTCACCGTAAACCTCCAAAGATGGCTACTAGACAAAGCTGTCAAATGAAATATCATGAAGAAATGTTGGTATACTAATAAAATATATTACGGTAGCCATAACAAAAAGATAATAATATAAAAACGAGTAACACACGCCAAAGCAACACACTGGAAAAAGTGGGGTCACGATTATATTGTGGATAAAATATGATAAGATAATTATTTATGACATAAAAAGCACTATAATATTCAAAAAAGTTGGGGTTTCAATATTGCAAGAACTTTTTAGACATGTTGGTAATAAAAATCTTTTAATGACTCAAAGTTTAGAAAATGGCGTGGGGTCAGTGAAATTTTCATAGACCAGAAAAAAATGTAGAATAACAAAGTCTAATGGTGAGCCCTAGATCAATCTTATATACCATAACTGCTATAAATAAGTTCGTAAATACACTGCAAAACAAATTTTTAACATAAAAATGCAAATAACATTTTTGTTTAGCAAGTACGAGTATGAGGGTTTGAAGTAAGGAGTCACAGGATTTTTCGAAAAGTGCAAAGTTACCGGGCGTTACCCAGACATGGTACGAGATGCAGCTTCTACCTGTTCATTTAAAATTGAAATGAAACGTTTCTGACACCTATGCACTTCTACAGCTTATCAGAATTTTTAAATAATAAAACTGATTTAAGTAATTTTTTAAATACATGTTATGTATAAATCTATAATTTTTTATATGACAAATGTAATGATTTCTACATTTTTATTGATGTTATTATTTTTATTTTTGACCTGTAATTTTGAATTACCAATAAATTGTATTGTATTGACACTGACGATTACCATTAAAAATAAAAGTAGAAGACTGTGAAAGAAACGTTTTCTTCAGTTAATATAAGTATTGTTGTGAGGAAAGCTGAGGGTGTGACACTGATACTTATAAATAATGTATTGTTCCCATTCCCAAGATCTACAAGGCGACAGTGAATGGAAACGTTGGAAGGGGAAGGCCTCGGCGAATGTACCAGGACCAAATTCAGGACGTTCTGAATAAAGGCCAGGTTAAAAGTACCCTAAACCGACGAGCATGTATGAAAGGATTGATGAAAGTTCAGGAAGCAAGGGAAGTATGTCAAGATCATAGCAGGTAGAGAACTGTGGTCTCTGCCTACACCGACGGAAACAAGGCGTGATGTTATGTATGTATGTATTGTTATTCTGCTAACACTTTGTTTAAAATAACTAAATCTAAATTCCTTACATCAAGACAGTTTCTATTGCTTTATCCCTTGCTATAGCTTTCCTGTCTATGGGTTTTTCTTTTCTAATCTGTTTGTTATAAAATCCGTCAATTTTACTAAAACAATCCAAATGGTACCAAGCATTTGCCTTTATCAGATCAACATCTTCAATGCGGCGAAGGATCTAAAAGGAAATTTAAGTCATCAACATCACAATTACAAAACTGGCCAAGTGTGAGTCGGACTCGAAGGAAAAACCTTGTTTAGTCTGACTTGCACTTGACTCGTTTTGATTATGCACTGCAATCAAGCCATCTTAGTTCTTAGGGTGGGCAACATGCTTTGCTGTCTTGTTAGTGCCAATTATGCTACTGAGACTGTTGGTGCTATGGGTAGTGGTGACCACTTACTATCAAGTGGCCCACATGCTCGCTTGCTCAATTGTTACTCGTACATAAAAAAAAAGTGTGACACATGTATTTGTCAGGGATTTAATGATGGAGCTAAAACAAATGTAGACCCCTTAATCTCCTACTTTTCAATGTTATTACTTCTCATTATTTTTAAATAAGCGAATTAGGGGGTCTCTCTGCCACATGGGCACATATTCTGTGAAAATTTAAACCAGCTAAGCTGATATGGTTCAAAAGATTATTATTATTACAGCCTTGTTTTCCAAGCTTTTTCTTTACTTATTTACATATTTTCTATAGTTCTATATTTATGTATCTTTATTGCTTGGTTCGTCTTCTGACGAAGGCCTCCTCCAGAGCCCGCCACTCCTGTCTGTCCCTAGCAACTCTCCGCCACAATGGCCCTGGTACTTCCTTTATTTCATCATCCCATCGTTTGCTTTGTCTGCCCACTTTCCTCTTCTCATCCCTAGGATACCAGTCCGTTACAGCTCCTGTCCATCTCTTGTCTTTCAACCGAATCACATGTCCAGCCCATCAACATTTTTGTTCTCTTATCGTCCTTGTTACATCTCGTACTCCTGTTCTTTTTCTAATTGTTGTTAGTTTTACCTTGTCCTGTCTTTTTACTTTAAGTATACTCCTTTCCATGCCGTGTTGGCAGACCTTAAGTTTTTGGAGATGTTTTCTAGTTAGGGCCCATGTTTGGCATCCATATGTCATACATGGTAATATGCATATGTTTAAAACTTTGCTTTAGATTGCTATGGGCATATTGTCATCTTTCATAATTTCTTTTAGTGACCAATATCGACTCCAAGCACTGCTTACTCTTTTGTCTATTTCTTTGGTGGTTCAAAAGATACCAGCCCTTTAAAGGTTAGATGGACAGACAGACAAGGTAGGCTAATTAACAGGGTATAGCGAGTGCAAGCTGACTCTGGGTCTGAAAGTTATTTTCTGAGCATGGGTGTCCGACCAGCCAAGAGCCAATGAAGAATTCGCTTGCCTCCCCCTACCCACCGTGCTCACCCATGGGTTTTTAGTTCTGCCCATTAATGGTCAGAGCCAGACTAGAAGTGCACATGCTACAGGCACCATTGGCATGCTTGGGATCATCTTCATCATAACAACCCATGAAACATGCACTACAGGGCAGGTAGCCCCCTCCAAAATTCTAGCTTTTGCTGGAAAAATGTAGAGGGGAAGTACCATAGTCACCTCGCTTGTTAGTTTTACGGCTCGCACCATGGACCACGGTTGTAGGTGACCGCAGTAAGTAAGATACAAATAATAATAATCATTAAAGTAGGGCCAACGTAAGAAGTCCGTTTTAACGTTTTCTTAACACAAACACACAGGGTTAATTTTTCTTTACAGGTCGTAATTTTTTATATGTTTCACAGCAGTCACAACAGACCTATTATGATGGCTTTACTTTAAATATAAAAATCATGTTATTACAATAATAAAGTTCATATAACTTACAGCCTCATAATGTGGGTATGGCAAGCTTTGTAAAATACTTATAAGTTTTTCTTGCCTGCGCGGTTTTGAAATATTGCAGGTCTTTTTTCTTTTAGACATTTTAGCACAAATAAAGCACCGGTGTTCAAAAGGGAATGGCTTGGATGGATCAATTTCAACGTATTCTACTTCGTTTTGTTTATCATTGATCTTCTGTCCGACTAAATAACTTAACATGCTTGTTTCATTATCTATTTGTTGTTCATCCTTCTTTGGTTTTACTGGTCGGTTCCATGGCAATACGGCCATTGTCCGCACTCCTTCATCATTTTCTGTATACCTGTTGTACAAGTATCTACATCGTTTGTGTAAAGTGAGGGATTCCAAGTTTGAGAGTACTTCATGAAGATTATCTTGGCGTAGGAAACTAGAATCTATCATGGTCTGAATGGCGTTGACTTTGATCACATAAGTACCTTCAGCGGCTAAATCTTTGTTGCATATTAAACACGACATTTTTACTATAACTCTGTACAACATAGCTTGATCGTTTTGACAGATGGGTCTAGTGATGGGAAACAGGCAATATCTAGTAGTACAAAAAATAACGTTTTTATATAGGTACTTGTAAGTGTGATGAGATGGTGTGGCTGTATGTTTTAAACTATTCAAAATAAATTAATTCATTAATCAATCCACTTTATTTCACTAGACATAAAAATATTGGGTATGTATGCGACGATGGGTTATATTATTATAATATTGAGTGAAAATCAAGGTTGAAAAATAAAACAAAATTTTATCTTTAAAGCATAGTTTTTAATCGGGAAGAGGAACACAACCTAGGTTTTCATCGTCAGAATCGTCTTCAGAACTTGTGTCATCATCTCCAACTTGAATTATTAATTCGTTTTCAACGAAGTTGTCGAAGCGCACATCGCGCATCCAGTCAGACAAAACTTCTTCTTTCACGTGTCGAACAACATTCGCCCAGTTTTCAGCGGTCACCTGACCACAAGCTTCTTCCAACAAACGGAGCATTTTGTTTGCGGTGAAGGGAGGAGATGTGTTGTTGCGGGCTGCATGTCCTGTGAATGAAACAAATGATGAATAAAGTAATACTATTTAATGCAGTATATGTTTTAGTATTCATGAAAAAAATAAATATTTATCAAGAAAAAAAGAAATATTTACGCATTTTCACTAACCTTTGATTTGTGCCCATATGAGTTCTATGGCATTATATTGACAGTGATAGGGTGGCAATCTGATAACAGTGTGACCACGTTGCTTTGCTGCTTCATCCAGCAAATACACTGGCTCCCTTGGTTTGTGTATGGCCACCAGCCCAAGCAGTTCGCACTTGAGCATTGTCATATCGGCATTTACGCCCTTGTTCATAAGCGACTCTATTATCTTCGGCAGTACCTGCGTGGCAAATTATTAGTCTCTCCCCCTTTCCTTCTGGTACTTTTGTGGATGATTGGGCAGTACCATCGTTCCATGTTTTTTGCACAGTGTGATTGGCATTCAACCACGTCTCGTCTAAAAACACAACCTTCTTCCAATCAGAAATATTTTTAGCTTTTCTTAAAAAAGTAAATCTTTTGAGTGCTATGTCCGTCCTTTCCATAAGGATCTTGCGTTTGTTTGCTTTTTGGTAATGGAAACCAATTTTATTTAATAGTTTTGACAGCGAAGTTCGACCACCGTCATATAAACCAGCTTCTCTTAATGTTCCCAGCAACTCTTTAAGTGTGGGCAATTCTTTCTTTGAATAATACCCATAAATGTGGTTTCGTATAGCCGCACATTGAAAATCGTCAATATCGAGTATAGGTTGGATACGTCTTCGTTTTTTATTTGGAGTCGATAGTTTGTTCTCTTCATCACCTTCTTTGCCAAATTTTTCAGTCGATATTCGTGTTACAGTAGCTAATCCAATTCCCAAAGCGTCAGCTACACGTTGCCGCACTTGAGACAATGGCAGTAAAGGTCCGCCATTTTGACACTCACGCTCAAAATAATCGCGTAAGCGTATTACAAACTCACGCGTTTCACTGTTAAGCACAGTGTTTTTCACCCTTTTAGGCATGATTAACAAAAGTTCACAACGAAAACTAAAATTCAACAATAAGAACTTAACAAATATTAAATAACAACACAACAAAACAAAAGAACAACAAAGTAGCTTGAGGTTATAATTCAAAACACTCAGGACGTGACGCATACAAGGCTGTCGCACTCGTACTATATAACCGTAACCGGCCAGGCGGGCGGACGACACCAGCCAGTGTTGCCACCTTGGTTTTAGAAAAGAATTCCAAAAATAGGTTTTTTGTATTCTGTTACTCTTCTTTTATCACTCCCTCGGTAAAAAAACTAAATTTACAGACACGCCGATTCTACTCTTTTATTATATGTATGCGATAATTCGATAAAATGATTTTTAATAAGGCTTCTTTGTAACCGATATTTGTAACAGTCACTGCCTGTTATTTGTGTCCCATCCGACCAAACGACGTAACATTGCACGAGCGTTCATTGTTTTCAGTTTTTCTATTTAAATCTTACTTTGAAGCTATAAAAACCACTAAGATTTTCGGAAAATGTTTGAATATTAGATACTTTTGTGTGTTGTGTGTCTATTTTTAAAGTTTTAACAATTTTTGAAATTGATAAAATAAAAAAATATTATGTTCGTCATTGCAAAGTTATGTCGGTCACCAATTTTACATCTGTCAAAAAGATCAAGCTATGTTGTATAGACTATAGTTTCATTAGACTTATCTACTAGTGATCTAAGAGGATATAATAGCCCTCTACATATATACTAATCTGTGGATATAATTACTGACGTTCTAGCATAGAAAAATAAGGGTAACTAGAAGGAGGATTAAAGAAATAAGTTGTCACAAGGTAGTGAAGGCGTCGTTCTATGGATTTGACAGGTTATTTTGAATATTTCCTAGTGATCACTGATGATTTGACATAAAAATTTGGGACACGTTGGCAGATGTCATCCCATAGTAAATTAAATTAGTAAGGTATCTATTCCGAGCGAAGCAAGGAGGTCCGAAATCTTTGCGTTCTAGTGATTTTACACTACGGTTTAAAACCTGCCAAAGAGTACAGCTTTATACCAGAAACCTGCTCATGAGCTTTGTGTGCGGTTTTAGCGCGCTAATAGTCGGTTCAAAACTTGCTCGTATTCACTCGTAGCGTAGCGCGCTATCATTGCATACGAACACTACGGATTGTTTCTTGAATTCAACGCACACATCACATTCTCTGAATATAGTCGGTTCATTTCTATATGCGTGCATTCGTCGAATACACACTACGGATTGTTTCTTGAAATCAACGCACACATTACATTCACTGAATATAGTCGGTTTATTTCTATATGCGTGCATTCGTCGAATATCATCGAATACAGTTTTAAACCAGACTAGAGCGCGCTTATGTCAATGTCACTGAGAAAAATTAAAAGTTTGATTTTGTTTTGCGTTTTAAGAAATTATTGAGAGATAATGATTATTCGATAAGATAATTTAATCTAAAACCCCAAAAAAAGTTGAAAAAAATCTCTCGAAAACGAGATTGATGACAAATGTCTTATGAATTTGACGTTTCGCACACGCTGCACTACCTCATTTTCGTATGCAATGATAGCGCACTAAAGTGACGTCACTGATGACGTCACGTCGCTTAAACGAGTGAATACGAGCAAGTTTTGAACCGACTATTAGCGCGCTAAAACCGCACACAAACACTACGGATTGTTTCTTGAAATCAACGCACACATCACATTCACTGAATATAGTCGGTTTATTTCTATATGCGTGCATTCGTCGAATATCATCGAATACAGTTTTAAACCAGACTAGAGCGCGCTTATGTCAATGTCACTGAGAAAAATTAAAAGTTTGATTTTGTTTTGCGTTTTAAGAAATTATTGAGAGATAATGATTATTCGATAAGATAATTTAATCTAAAACCCCAAAAAAAGTTGAAAAAAATCTCTCGAAAACGAGATTGATGACAAATGTCTTATGAGTTTGACGTTTCGCACACGCTGCACTACCTCATTTTCGTATGCAATGATAGCGCGCTAAAGTGACGTCACTGATGACGTCACGTCGCTTAAAGAGTGAATACGAGCAAGTTTTGAACCGACTATTAGCGCGCTAAAACCGCACACAAAGCTCATGAGCAGGTTTTAATCCGTACTGAAAGCTCATGAGCAGGTTTTAATCCGTACTGACAGTTTTAAACCAGACTAGAGCGCGCTTATGTCAAGGTCACTGAGAAAAATTAAAATTTTGATTTTGTTTTGCGTTTTAAGAAATTATTGACAGATAATGATTATTCGATAAGATAATTAAATCTAAAAACCCCAAAAAAGTTTAAAAAATCTCTCGAAAACGAGATTGATGACAAATGTCTTATGAATTTGACGTTTCGCACACGCTGCACTACCTCATTTTCGTATGCAATGATAGCGCGCTAAAGTGACGTCACTCTGCGGTCCAATTTGCGCTAACAGACTGCTTTAGAGCACTGTGAGCGCGCTTAAGTCGGTCCAAATTGACCAAAAGCGTGCTCTAAAGCACTCGCTCGTTTACCGCCTTACGTCATTGATGACGTCATCGTTTTTGCTATCAGTGCTTTAGTCAAATAGGTGGAGCAGTGAAAGCGCTAATGTCAAAATCGATTTGACACATATAAAATCCCACACATTTGCAACCAGCTGACGTTTCTCAAGTTTTAATTTTAATGAGTTTGTCTCTAATGGAAATGAAAGTGGATTTGGCGCACATTTTTGAGGGATTAGCTTAGGCTTTGTTAAAGAAAATAAAAACAAAACTGACATTTTGACAGATGAACACGTGAGCGCGCTTAAATCCATTCCAAATTGACTATAGCAACAAAAGCAGTGATAGCTTTGTGAGCGTGCAAAATCAATTTGGACCGCCCGTCAGTACTGTATACGCTTTTAGCAGTGTTTGTACAATTTGGAACACAGCGACTGATGACGTCACGTCGCTTAAACGAGTGAATACGAGCAAGTTTTGAACCGACTATTAGCGCGCTAAAACCGCACACAAAGCTCATGAGCAGTGCGATATATTAGATACGAAAATGAGGTAGTGCAGCGTGTGCGAAACGTCAAATTCATAAGACATTTGTCATCAATCTCGTTTTCGAGAGATTTTTTTCAACTTTCATTTGGGTTTTTAGATTAAATTATTTATCTCTCAATAATTTCTTAAAACGCAAAATAAAATCAAAATTTAAATTTTTCTCAGTGACATTGACATAAACGCCCCATACAAAGCCCTGCCTGCAGGGCCCTGCTTGCAGTGCGCACTGCCAATCGTACCGTGTGTGGTGTTGCAGGGCCGATGTAACGGCCATTTTGTCGGCCCTGCATGCCCACACAAAGTACGATTGGCAGTGGCACTGCAAGCAGGGCCCTGCAGGCAGGGCTTTGTATGGGGCCCTTTAAGCGCGCTCTAGTCTGGTTTAAAACTGTATTCGATCGTATTCGACGAATGCACGCATATAGAAATAAACCGACTATATTCAGTGAATGTGATGTGTGCGTTGAATTCAAGAAACAATCCGTAGTGTAATTAAGATTTTTTCTCGGCATTTCGCTCACTGACTAGCCCCCTACATATATACTAATCTGTGCACTGACCCCCCAAGTTATGGAATGAAAGCCCGAAAATAAGGAAAATGTCAAAAATAAATGTTACCAGCCCTATGTTCCAAATATGTGCGAATGAATAGTCAATAGCTAGATTCTCTTTAGTCAAACAATAGCAAGCGCCAAGGAATTATTTATTTGTACGAGCACGCTCTACATTTTATTGTATTAGGTATTTTTGTAATATGCTGACTTGCTAATGAAGCGTTCGACATGTAACCTAATTCAGTGTGTGTGTAATAAACGCTCTCGAAGCAGACGGACACAATAAGTTTTCCTTAACATCCCGTATTCTTCGATACATACAACAACATCAACATTTTCAAGTGTAAGGGCAAACTGCTCTTACATTTTTTGGTCCTTCGAGCCGGATTGTGACTGTGGACATCATCAGTTCAGCGATCCGCGAGCTACAACATTTTTGTGACGTGTGATTTGTGCTTCAAACTTCGGTAGCGAATCGGTCCGACTGGCCTCCCAGAAGCGGGAATCACCAGTTTGATTGAGAAGGAATATCGCACATACCGAGGCTAGAATACGATCACACTGAACTACCAACATCAACAGGCAAACAGCCACCTCAACAGGCAAACAGCCATCTCAACAGGCAAACAGCCGCAACAACTACTCTTATTGAACATCTTCTGCAACAATGGAAGAAAAACTGGAACAGTTCCTTACGCGCCAGCAAGTCATCGCCGAGGCCATAAGGAAAATCGGAAGCAACTTCAGCAAGGATAGCGCACACCGCAAAACATCCAGCTACTTACAGGTGAGGTTAAACTCGCTCAACGCTCTTTGGGAGGAGTTTGACTTAAACAACACTGTGCTGCAAGGCCTGGAAGACAAAACAGACGACTACTTTACCTCCCAGGCTTACCAGAGGGTTCAAGCTGACTACGAGCTCATCCGAGAGAAGCTGATAACATGTCCGCCGTACGATGCCACTGGCAGCAAAAAGAACGACGAGACTGAAACAGGAGGTTTGTCCAAGTCGGATGAACTATTAACACTGCAAAGTACCAACTTTCGAGCGTTTTCTCGTTTACTTCGCAACCTTAACATCGACAACCTCACCGACAAATGGGATATCGAAGACAAGCTTCAAACACTCCAGTCGCGGTGGAAGGCCATCGACGACATACACTGGCAAATCGACAACATTCTGATCGGAAGCAACGTCAAGTATGAGATGGAGTTCTCGACAAACGAAAAAATTTATGAGGAATACAAGCGACAGCTCAGTCGTAAACTGAACAACACCATACAACTGAATGAAAGTGCCCCAAAAATCGAGATACCCATTTTTTCCGGCAACTACACTCAATGGCCAACATTTTTAGACCTCTACAAGGAAGCCATTCACAACAATTCTGCTATCCCGAAAGCCCGTAAAATGCAGCATCTGAAAGGCAAGCTCAGGGGAGAAGCCGAGCGCATAGTGCAACATTTAACCGTTTCGGCTGATAACTACGACTCATGTTGGGAAATTCTCAACCATCGGTATAACAACATACAGTTGCTTTTCACAAAGCACATGCAAACCTTTATGAGTCAACCGGCCATTCAACAACAAAACGCACACGAGCTTAAGCGGTTACACGACACCAGCCAAGAAACAATACACGCCATCCATAATTTGGGAATAGATACAACATCCTGGGACCCGATACTCGTTCATATCTTGACCGGGAAATTGGACTCTCAAACCTACACCGATTACATGGAAGCGCGCAAGTCACCCAGAGAGTTACCCGATTTTGAAGAATTTATTCAGTTCATCGAAGGCAAGTTTACGGCGCTCGAACCTGTGGCCAGGAAGAAACAACCTTTTAATCCTAACACAAATAAACAAACAAACAAGGATGCGCCATCAACATCGTCTTCCGGGCCTAAGAATTTGTTCAACAAGTACAGACGTTACTCAAAATCGTACCACGCTAGTAACGCAAGAAATTGTGCCATCTGTAAAGCAAATCATCTTTTAATTATTTGTAAAACATTTCAAGAAATGTCGCCGGAAACTAAAATGAGGTCGATTGCACAACTCGACATTTGCAAAAATTGCTTGTTTTCACACAATGGAAATAAATGCAATTCTAAAAAACGGTGCAAGGTCTGCAATAACGCGCACCACACGACTTTACACGACGTGATACGCGACACCGCACCTATGTCGTCGTCGGGGCATCAAACCGTCAATTCTACGAACAACCAAACTTCGAGTTCGCAACGTGAAAGCAAGGCTCATCACGTGTCTGGCAACTTCAACGAAGTCTTGCTTGCTACGGTACAACTAAAAGTAAAATCAGCTGATGGAACCTACAAAACATTGAGATGCCTTCTTGACCAGGGGTCACAGATTAACATCATGACCGAGTCTGCCGCGCAACGTCTCGGGTTACAAAGACACAACCAAAACTCAACTGTATCGGGAATCGGCGTAACAACTAATCAGAGCAACGGCACCGTTTATCTCGACTGTGAATCAATATACGGTGACTACAAGTTCAAGACCGAAGCGCTAGTGATGGCCAAAATGCTCAACAATATACCAAACTACTCGTTTGAGAAACAAGATTGGCCTCACGTGCAAAACATCCAACTAGCCGATCCAGATTACAATATGTCGAGAGGGGTTGACATCTTACTCGACGCCGGGGTCTACGCTGACATAATTTTGAGCGGCATACTTCGAGGTCCCATCCATGCGCCCATCGCACAACAAACTAAACTAGGGTGGGTGTTAGTTGGAAACACTAGAACATTTAACTGCCATGTGGTGGTAAATAACGAAGATATTTCTCGCTTCTGGGAGTTAGAAGAAATATTAGATGGAAAAAACTCCATAACAGCCGATGAACAATATTGTGAGACCCTGTATAACAGTACAACACGACGACTCGAAGATGGGCGATACGAAGTCAAAATTCCCATGAAGGAGAACTTTGAGCAACAACTTGGAACATCCAAGCCGCAGGCAGTCGCACAATTCAGGCAATTGGAAAAACGCCTAGCCAAGGACGAAAATTTAGCAGTGGGTTACAAAAACTTTCTCGACGAGTACATAGCTCTTAATCACATGAAACTATGCACAATGCCAACAGAGCCCAGCTGTTTTCTTCCCTATCATGGAGTCCTCAGGCCTGACTCTTCTACCACCAGGCTCCGTATAGTTTTCAATGCGTCAGCAAAAACTAGCACGGGACAAAGCTTAAACCAGCTAATGGAATGCGGCCCCAACTTGCAACAAGACCTGCAAAGCATGATCTTAAGATGGAGAACTTTTCGTTTTGTCTACACAGCTGACATTAAAAAGTTTTATAGGCAAATCCGCATCCAAGAAGAAGACCAACAATTACAGAAGATAGTTTGGAGAGCCAATTTTTCAGAACCACTGAAAGTCTACCAACTTAGCACCGTAACATATGGCACTAAGTCGGCACCTTACTTAGCTATGCGCACAATAAAACAGTTGATCAAGGACGACGGCGCTCAATATCCTTTGGCGGCACACATACTCGACAACCAACTCTATGTTGATGACCTTCTTGGTGGGAGCAACGACTTCATAACAACACAAGAAGCCCAATATCAACTTATAAACATGCTGAGAGGTGGAGGATTCAACCTACGAAAATGGGCTAGCAACAATACAGCTCTGCTTCAGAACTTAACCGATGACCTAATTAACCAGAAAATGTTCGATTTTAAAGACGCAGAAACGAATAAAACATTAGGCATAAGTTGGAATCCGCACACTGATCAATTTACGTTCAAGCAAGCGCCACTAAGCATCTCGAATGACGTCATCACCAAGCGCATCCTGCTATCCGAAATCTCAAAACTATACGATCCTCTTGGCTGGCTATCTCCTGTCACAGTAAAGGCAAAGCTCCTATTTCAACAAGCGTGGACCACAACCCAAAATTGGGACGAACCGCTCTCGGCAAAAATACAACAAGATTGGGAACAATTTCGGCAAGAAATGGCGTGCATTAAAAACATAGCTATACCCCGCTGGATAGGCGACATACAACAACCTATTGAGCTACACGGGTTTTGCGACGCCTCAGAGAGGGCTTACGGCTGCGTCGTTTATTGCAAGTCCATTGATCAAAGAGGTCAACCGATGATTCAACTAGTGGCGGCAAAAACTAAATTAGCCCCGCTTCAGAAGCCTATATCGCTGCCACGTCTGGAGCTATCTGGTTCACATTTACTGTCTCGGCTTATGAAAAAGGTCATAGATACAATTAACTCACAGAAAGTTACCGTCCACGGGTGGACTGATTCGATGGTCGTTTTGGGATGGCTACAAGGAGACGTCAATCGTTGGAAAACATTTGTATCTAACAGAGTTACACAGATAACAGAAAACATGCCTGCGTCATGCTGGAGACACGTCAAGTCCGAAGAGAACCCAGCGGACTGCGCCAGTAGAGGTCTCAGCCCTTCCCTCATCCTCAATCACACATTATGGTGGGGAGCGCCATCTTGGTTAAAAACGAACAACATACCTCAAAGAGAGAATTTTACAACATCAGAGGAAGAACGAAAACAAAAACAAACATGTACAACACAAATAAAGGCACCACTTATCGAGGCACTTCTAGAAAAACATAGCTCCATGTATCATGTAACACGAATACTGAGCTGGGTGATGCGCTTTATAAACAATGCACGTGACGTAAAGCAAGCCAAGCGAACATCGTATCTAACGACATTGGACATAGAGCTCGCTCGAAATGCGATCGTCAAAACAATACAACATATTAACTTTGCCGACGATATTGATCAATTACGAAAACATAACAAGGTGCGGTCGAGAAGCAAAATTTTGAACTTATACCCTATTTTGGATCAACATGGCATACTGCGAGTTGGCGGGAGGCTGCGTCATGCTAACTTAGATGAATCTCTGAAACATCCTATGATTCTGCCAAACAATCACAAGTTAACAGAACTCTTCATTGACCAGGCTCACAAACAGACTCTTCACAGTGGCGCCAAACTCACACTGTTACACTTGAGAAACCAATACTGGATACCTGGCGGTCTGAAAACAGTTAAAAAACAATTAATTAAATGCATTACGTGTCACCGCTTCAAAACACAACAAAGTCGTCAGCTGATGGCGGACTTACCTAAGCCTCGAGTTACACCATCGCGCCCTTTCACTCACACTGGTGTTGATTTTACCGGCCATGTAGAAGTAAAGGCTAACAAGGGCAGGGGCATAAAAACACTGAAGGCTTACATCGCGATCTTCGTATGTCTCGGCACCAAGGCTGTCCATCTGGAACTAGTTTCAGATCTTAGCTCGGTTACCTTCCTGGCTGCGCTAAAACGACTCTGCGCGCGTCGTGGTACTCCAAGACACATGTATAGCGACAACGGCACAAACTTTGTCGGCGCAGCCAAGGCACTAACCAAGGAACGTGAAGAGGCGCTTGAGCTTTGCGTCAACGACAGTCTCATTACCAACATTTCGGAATACGGAATCCAGTGGCACTTCAGCGCCCCCTCGTGGCCAACAGCTAATGGACTGTATGAAGCTGCAGTTAAGAGTATGAAACATCATCTGAAGCGTGTCCTTGGCGAACAGAAGCTAACCTACGAGGAATTTACGACGTTGTTAGTACAAATAGAAGGGTGCCTTAACTCGCGGCCACTCGTCGCTTTAACAAATGACACAGATGACGTGGACTGCCTGACGCCTGGACATTTCTTAGTTGGAGGCCCAGTTTTGGCACCACCTCGAGTTTCTGAAACCGACAGAACAAGCTTAACAATAAAATGGCGACTAACAGAAAAGATGTACACGGATTTTTGGAAAAGATGGTCTAAAGATTACCTTCAAACACTGCAAGTCCGAGGCAAGTGGCAAACTCCAACACGAAACATAGAAGTGGGTGACATCGTGGTTGTGAAGGAAGATAACATCCCTCCTGCGAAATGGCTCCTAGGACGAGTAACAGAAACTCACCCCGGAACTGACGGTCTCGTACGTGTCGTCACGCTTAAGACGAAAAATAACACCATGAAAAGACCCATAACAAAACTGTCACGCCTACCCATTGATCATGAAAATCAGAGCGACCACAAGAGGTCAGAACAGCAGGCAGACGACAAACAGTCATCTGAGCCCAAACGACAGTCGAGGTCCAAAACAATAAAAACTACTGCCTTCACTACTTACCTGAACGTACTTCTGGTCTTCCTGCTTGCGTGTGTGGCGCCATCTACAACGCAACTGGTCAAAGTATCTTCACTCGACCCCGCACGGCTTGTGTACTTCGACAAGGTCGCAGATATGCAAATTGTACAAGAAGACTGGAAAATGGTAGTTTACTACAATATGACCACCTATTGGCAAAGCGTGGATGTCGTTGAACAATATATAAATCACCTACATGGACTCTGCAAACGAAAATTAGTATATCTGACTATCGCAACACAATTTGAACACGAGCTGAACGAGCTGAAGCACTACAATGACATCTTGAGGTCAGAGCATGGAACACGCAAAAAACGAGGTTTAGTCAATGGGATCGGTTACATTGCCAA
Organism: Athrips mouffetella; assembly: GCA_947532105.1. Taxonomy (NCBI): domain Eukaryota; kingdom Metazoa; phylum Arthropoda; class Insecta; order Lepidoptera; family Gelechiidae; genus Athrips; species Athrips mouffetella. The sequence goes on along the minus strand of OX383968.1, from coordinate 1,637,738 downwards.
CTCATTGTTCGGCGTCCTTGACGACAGGTTCGCTGAAAAATATAGCAAGGATATAAAATTACTTCAAGGCAACGAAAATCACTTACTCAATCTCTATAAACAACAAACTTCTATAATAGAAGGAGAGTACAACCTTTTGAAGAGAAATGAGCAAGTAATGAATCAACAGTTCCTCCTCATCAACAGACACCTACGAGAAACTAACGAAGTTATGAAGTCAGAACAAGACGCAGCAATGTACATTACAGCCACGGCATTTTCGGCCAACATGATACTGGCAAACTTGCGAAGAGTTCAGGAATTACTATTGGACTTAGTCACTGACGTGCGCAACGGCAAGGTCGATACACATTTACTGAAACCTGATGCCTTCCAAGACCAGCTGAACATAATATCGGGCCAAGTACCTAAAGGATTATCTTTGCCATGCATAAACAGCAACAAATGCACTCGTGATATGTACAAACTGGCGAGAGTGCACGTGAAACTCATCGAAAACTATCTCTTATTTGAAGTAAAAATACCACTCGTCACAGATGAACAATACGAGTTATCAAAAGTAATATCTATACCTAACATCAAAGACGATAGAATTGCCCGCATAGTTCCTACAGCAGAATACTTAGCCGTAAATCTCCAGAAGGACTTACTCATTCCGCTGTCACAAAACGAGTTTTCATCCTGCGTACACGTGAACGACAATCAGCTGTTGTGCGCTATAAACATGCCTATCTATGAAATAAAAACAACAAACTCCATTTGCGAGGCGCAGATAATAAGCAATCAGGCAGCGTCCAGTTGCCGCACAGAGGTGTCAAGTTGCAGTAGCGAGTGGGTGAAGTTACACAGTCGCGGCCAAAGATTTCGGACCTCCTTGCTTCGCTCGGAATAGATACCTTGCTAATTTATTTTACTATGGGATGACATCTGCCAACATGTCCTAATATTTTATGTCAAACTATCAGTGATCACTAGGAAATATTCAAAATAACCCGTCAAATCCATAGAACGACGCCTTCGCTACCTTGTGACGAATTATTTCTTTAATCCTCCTTCTAAGTACCCTTATTTTTCTGTGGTCGCGGCGCTTGGTTTTTCGCTTGCTGCGAGGAATGCTCTACGCGCATTTTTTGTCCAGCAGGCGTTACGTCACAACATCTAAGTAACACGGGAATTATTACCTTATCAGACGGATGCACGCTACGTGGAGATCACCACCTCATTCACGCACACTACAACTTACATAGCGAGATGAAAATAGGAAATGAGGAATTTTATGTGCCCAAATCTGGAATTAATGATTTGATAACGACCAACAACAACTTTTCTCTAGGAAACATGCATCTAGAAACGCATGAAGAGGACTTTGATACATTGAAACGGAAAATAGATTTATTGAAGGTACAGCAAGAAATGGCAAAACTTAACTCCATAGAAGGATATAAGCACCATTACGTAATGTACGGAGTTACGACGTTTTGTGGAATATCTTTTTGCATATGGTACGGTCTTAAAATTAAAAGAAGATGTAATAAATCAAAACCTGACCCTAACAAGAAACAGTCGGACGAGACAGAGATGAGAGAGATTAAAATCCAACGTACGAAACCTATCGAAGAGCGGATGGAGAAACGGGTAATCGAGGAACCCACTGCGAAACCAAAGGTCACCAAGGTGGACCGCGCTACATCTCCCACCCCGCGTCACTCGCAGTTACAACAATAATGAAATTAGATTTGTACTTTTAACCGAATTTTACATATTTTGTCTTTTATCTGAGGTTTATTGCTTTTTTGTCAATGGCTTTTTCATCTCTTTTCTTTGTAGTTGGCAGGATGTACGAGCACGCTCTACATTTTATTGTATTAGGTATTTTTGTAATATGCTGACTTGCTAATGAAGCGTTCGACATGTAACCTAATTCAGTGTGTGTGTAATAAACGCTCTCGAAGCAGACGGACACAATAAGTTTTCCTTAACATCCCGTATTCTTCGATACATACAACAACATCAACATTTTCAAGTGTAAGGGCAAACTGCTCTTACATTATTTATTTTTATTTATTTATTTATTTCAAACAAAATTTACATAGCATTACAGTTACCCAAAGCACTAGTAAACTTAATTAAATTCAAGTTACAATGTTTCACAAAAAGATAATAATTCATTTCGTATTTTTGACAAATTATCAGCAAACAGATCCAGCTCTAGTGACATTTCCAGAAGTGCGTTTAATAAATAATGAGTGGCGACAAGTGATGAGTGCCTATCTGCCGCTGTGCGTGTCGCCTCCTCGGCCAGAAGCCGGTGCGTGCGAGCACGGAGATATCTGTCCGGGACGTACAAGGAATAGACACACCCAAAGGGAAGTGGTTACAGGGCAAAGGCATCAGAGCCCATGCTGTCACACTCTTATTGAAAAAGTATAGTATTCTTTTTGAGGCAGCTACTTCTAACTAAAATTGCACGTTTATCTGAGATCTGGTCACACTCGCTTATTTATTGCAATGCAAAAGGTGTGTCTCTCTCTGGATTTCCATCTTTTTGATCAAACGAACATAGCCGGTCAAACAGCTGATTGTGACATCTTGAGAAAATCAATACAAAACTTGTAATGTAACGCGATTTTCAACGCAGAAAACTTGCGTGTAATAATTGTAAATGTTGCTCAAACGTAATTTATTAGAGACTGTAACAATTATTTCGTGTTCTGGCACATTAATTTGCATCTTACTCAACTATGTGACCAATATATCACCTATAACAGGAATATGGTTTACGATTTATGTTTTAGTATTGTTTTTCCTCTCCGTATCGTTTAGTTTCAAGTTTATACAATGGCTGTTGCATTTAAACAAGCCTTTAAAGTACGACCTAGATGCAGTTGTAAAGGAATATCCGTATTTGGGGAGTTTGGCGTGCATTTTGCCTCGAGTACCAAAGTCGACAATTCGGGAGTGTGAGGAGTATGATACAAATGAATTAAGTGTAATTTCTACTGTATTAGAGCGAAGACTGGTTTCGTCTTGGTATACGCATTATGTGTCGCAAGATATTGGCTTCCCTTTTGCTTGTAAACAAATGCTGGATCAAATGATTGGAAGGGCTTTTCAGGTATGTGGATCATAGATTGTTCATATCCTAATAGGATTATTTTGAACAGCTTAGGTTGCTTCGCAAAATTGAGAGATATTACCATGACAGCAAAACAGCTTTAGTTCAGTGTGATGATGCAATACACAAAAGGATGCTGCTGCCCATCCTCTGGTTCAATACTCAATACATTTATTGCCTTCATAAGGTACATAACAAGATGGTATTATAAATAACGTATCTCATATGAGCCCATTTTCAGAGGCATTGCAATCATTGAGACAGACCGAGATTTTAAATAGTTATCAACAATATTCAATTATGTATTTATATAATGTAGGTATATTTTTTTAGTTTATTTATTTTTATCATTGAAATATTCGTTTAAATTATAGTAAGTTTTATTTATTAGGTATTCTTTTAATAGTTTTATCATCTTATTATAAGGATTTTCTATTCTTATTTTTAGCGGTAGATGATTATATATTTTTATTGATACACTTATTGGTTCATTAAGTTAACCCTTAGTCGCCTTTTACGACACCCACGGGTAGAGATGGGTTGGTACTATTCTTTGATGGTACCACATGGTAATAGGCAGACTACTGTCTAGGTGAATAATGATTGGGGTGAGTTCCAAAATGGTGAAAAATTAACCTGACATCAGGATAGCTTTATATAAAGTCGAGACATACTGCTGTCAAAAGGCAATTATTAGTTACTGTATATGGTATGGCCTCTTGATATAGAATGTCCTTTAAACAATCTGTTACGATGAAAAATATTACGAATTGTTAACAAGTGTGTTATTTTATATTAGTAAACATGTAAAGAAAGCCTGTGCATCCTTATAAGTGGCAAGTCTGAATATGGAATGCAACATCAAGTACATATTTAAAAAGAGCAAATAAATAATATGAAAATGTTAGTTTTACCATTAAAACTTTGAATGAAATGAAAAGTTTCTGGACCTACAACCCATTCTAATGAAGGCAATGTCATGTTTAAGTCAGCCCTAACTTAAATAGGAAATAAAAATGACTCAGATTATACTCATGATTCAATAAAATGCTCACACAAACAGCTTTGACTAGAAACAACATAATTATTGGAACAGACGCAGCTGTATTTCTGCAACACCAATCTAACCATTATAAAAAAGAACCATGTTTGTTTTTCAGATTTGCAACAAAATAGAAACCAAAGATGTCTACGTAGATATTTGCTCTGTTCTCATTATACATTTGAAAGAATATAAAAAAGCTTTGAAAAGACATGAAAAATCTCCACAGGAACCTATTGAATCACTTTACAAAAAATCCCATCATATTTTCAATTCTGAGAACAAAAACCAACCAGCGGACCACTGTACTAACTTACTACGAGTTATTTTGAAAGAGTTGGTGCCCTGGGAGTTATGGGACACGCCACATTCCGAACTTCTAGTCCGAATCTTATCCAAAAAACTGGACTACTTTATTGATACAACTCTCTCTGATCCAATATGGTTGAATGATAAATTGATGACCATTTTAAAAGGCAAGCCTGAATCAATTAATCCAGAACAAAACCAAACAGAAACTGAAAATACAAAAGAAGAATTAAAGCCACAAACTCTAATCAAAGATGAAATAGAAAAGCCAATACTTAAAGAAGAAGAACTACCAGAAGCAGAAATTCAATCAAAACCAGAGACTACAATAGAATCGGCATTATCAACTTTAGTCGCTCAGACAACTGCTCCTATACTACAAAACGCTTTAAATGAAGACCTGGATCCTTTAGAAGAAAAGATTGATACAACAGCAGAGGAGGCCATTAATGGATCTGATCCAGTAGATATAAAGGAACCCGTGTTAAGGCAAAGAAGAGGCCGGCAAGGGAGAAATGAAGTTAAAATTTATGATAGAATTATTGAGGGTAAGTTATCTCATCCTCCACCATTAAACAAGCAATATCTGTCTATCCTATACTATTAAATGAACAATATTTGTATATATTTTTATAATCTGTTTCTCGAAAAGGGCTATAATGATTTCAATGAAATTTACCATGCGGGGGTGAAAATTCGTTCTCTGTTTTTTTGAAGCATCTCTTGTAAATAGCGCGTTTTTTAAATCCTTCAGGCCATCTGTTGGCGAGCTTTGGCCATGATTATACACAGTATTGCTCGGTCGCTCAGGTACTATATGAATAATATCATACTTATAATAAAGAGGGAAGTCCTGTGATATAGACCGTGAAATATGCCGAAATTATCGCGAGAGCACATGCACTAACTCACCTGACAGAACCAGACTCTTGCGTTTGTGCCGCCATTTTGGAATATATGACATGCCTTTCCCCCGAGATGCCTCACTCATAGTCTTTCTTCTTGGGAGTAGCACTAATAGTCTCACTATCCAACACAACACTATCACTTATCATTATAACATTAACTTAACTTACTCACTAATTACTTCTATATTTTTGCATGCTACATTAATCTTTTATTTACTTAATTGATCAAACAACTGCTTGAAATCATCTGATGTTATCTCTGACTCTTCTAACTCTTCTTCATCTTCTTGAGAAAGACTTCGAGCCATCTTCTTACAGTTTGATTCGGGAGGAGAATCAGACAGAGCTCTCTTATTTACATTAATTGGTGTTTGCTTCTCTTGTAGACTATTGTGTATTACAATGTCTTGTGGCCCTGACACTCCAACAACATCAGCCCACTTCGAAGGTGATGGAATGACGATATCATCTTCATCTAAAATATTTTGTTCCTTTACTTGCTGATGATTGTTCTTCTGTGTTATCTCTTCCTTCTCCTCCCCGAAGTCAGTAATCTGATTAATATGTCTCTTCAGAAGTTTCCCATTCCATTTAACTAAATACCTACATACCCCGATCTTCTTCTCTACTACTCCTTTAAGCCATTTTGGTGATCCACTGTAATTTCTTACATACACTGTTTGTCCTATCTCAAATTTCCTTACTTTTGTGTTTTCATTTTGTTCTAATTCCTTCAATTGCATTTTGTCTTTTGATGCTAGGGGATTCAAGTAGTCAAATTTAGTTCTGAAACGTCTATTATTCAATAATTCTGCTGGTGTTCTATCATTAACACTGTTGGGTGTTGAGCGTAAGCCATACAAAATTTTAGGGAGTTTCAAGTGCCATGGTTCAGAAGAATGTTTCTTTAGTTTATTTTTATTGTCTGAACAGTTCGCTCCGCTTGTCCATTGGATGCTGGGTGATAAGGTGCTACTAACACCTGCCTTATACCATTGGCTTTGCAATAGTTTTGAAATTCTTCTGAAATAAAACTTCTTCCATTATCGCTTACTACTGTTTCAGGCAATCCTTGTTCAGCAAATATCTCTCTCAGGGTCTTTATTAAAGTTGTGCTACTCATGTCAGGAACAATTTTGACTTCTGGCCATTTAGAAAAAGAATCTATTAAAATGAAAAAAGTTTTCCCTTGAAATGGTCCCGCATAATCCATATGTAGTCTAGACCAGGCCTTGTCTGGTCTTATCCAATGATGGGTAACTTTCGCTGGCATATTTCTGTTTTCTGCACACACCTGGCATCTTTTTATCATGTTTTCTATTTGTTTATCCATCCCAGGCCACCAGAAGTAACTTCTAGCCATTGCTTTTGTTATTACTATTCCATCATGATTTATATGGAGTTCCTCCAATACTTTATCATGCAATTTTTCTGGTAGCACCACTCTATTGCCCCACAATATACAATTTCTGTATGTTGACAGTTCTTCTCTTTTTAGCCAATAACTTTTTAATTCTTCATCTGTCGTGTTTGGCCACCCATTTCGTATCCAGTACAAAATTTTACACAATTTGGGGTCTTTCACTGTCAGTTTCGCAACTTCTTCTGCAGAAAACTCTAGTTCCAATGGTGTTTCTTCTATCAATAACACCCCAGAATATTCCTCTTCTGTCTTTTCTTCTTCTGACATTGGCCAGCGACTTAATGCATCTGCATTTCCCAGTTTGTTTCCTTGAACATACTCTATAGCATAGTCATATGAACTCAACAAAAGAGCCCATCGTAACATTCTGGGTGAAATAATATTAGGAATAGCTCGTTTCGGATCAAATAACCCCAACAAGGGCTTATGGTCTGTTCTAATTATTATCTTCCTGCCACTCAGGAACTGATGAAATTTCTTTAATCCAAATATTATTGCTGCCGCTTCTTTATCTATTTGAGCATAGTTGCGTTCATGCACATTCATAGTTCTTGAAGCAAACATGATGGGTCTTATGCTACCATCTTCCATTTCGTGTTCTAAAATGGCCCCAAGGCCATATTGGGATGCGTCGCATGATAATATCAGCTTTTTCTTTAAATCATAATGTATCAATGTATCTTTACTTGTCAGCATCTTCCTTAGCTTTTCGAATGCATTTTGATGTATTGTTTTCCACTTCCATGTTATTTCTTTATTTAATAGTCTGTACAATGGTTCTGCTATAGTAGCTTTATGAGGTAAAAAGCGGTCGTAAAAATTTAAAAGTCCTAAAAATGCTTGTAATTCTTTTACATTGCGAGGTGCATTTGAACTCTCAATAGCATGAATTTTTTCTTCTGAAGGGTGAATCCCCAATTCATCAATGACAAATCCTAGAAAATATACACTCTTCGCTGCAAATTTGCATTTCGTTTTGTTTACTCGCAGCCCTGCCTCCTGTAGCTTTTTTAATACTGCCTTTAATCGAGTATTATGTTGACACATGTTAGTGCCACTCACTACGATATCATCAAGCAGTACAGCCACTCCTGGAATTTCAGCCAGCAAGGAAGACATTAATCTCTGAAAAATACCAGGGCATGCTTTTACACCAAATGGCAATCTCTTTACCTTGTACAGACCCTTCGGCGTATTCAATGTGAGTAGTTGAGATGTAGCTTCATCTACTGCCACTTGCGTATATGCTCTCTCTAAATCAATCTTTGTAAATATTACACCACCTTGTAATTGTGTAAAGGCTTCATCGAGTGTTGGTAGAGGGTAAGTGTCTGTCTCTGTGACTGTATTGACTGTGGACCTGTAGTCCCCACAGATTCTCACATCACCAGATGGCTTTGACAATGGCACAATCGGAGTGGCCCACTCCGAATGTGGTACTGCTTCTAAGACATCATCTTTCACTAATCTGTCAATTTCATTAAAAACTTTCTCTCTCAATGCAAATGGTACAGGTCTACATTTAAGAAATTTGGGAACAGCCCCTTCTCTGGGTGTGATATTTACAATTGGTCCTGTATATTTTCCCAAACCATCTTCAAACACACTGCTGTATTTTTCAAGTAAATTTGTAATGTCCATTGTATCTGTTTTAATATTATTAACTCCTTGTAATTGGATGTTCAACTCACCAAACCATTAACTCCTTGTAATTGGATGTTCAACTCACCAAACCAATTTCTTCCTAATAGACTTGGTCCTTGTCCCTTTGCTATTATTATAGGCAAATCTTTTTTAATTCCTTTGTATACTACGGACACCATCACTTTCCCTACAATCTTTAAATGATTGTCCGTCCATGTTTTCAGTGAAATATCATTATCTTCACATTTAGGTAAACTTCCTTTCCATATGAGTCTGGCAGTCGGTTCACTAATCAAAGTAAATGCACACCCTGAATCAACTTCCATTTCCATCTTTGATCCGTTGAGAACAATATCTACTAAGAAAGCGGGCACTCTGTCCTGTCTTACATTGTGAATAGGGGCTTCATAAAGACCATTACAGTTTGATCTCAACCCTCTACTTGAATTTTTCTTACTCCTACATACAGCTTCAATATGGCCCGTCTTCCCACAAAAATTACATTTTTCCCATCTAAATCTGCATTCGCTTTTATGTTGTTTACCACAACGGAAACAGTTAGGTTTATTTTCAGACTTGTCACTCTTTTTATAAGAAATTTTATTAACCTCCATGGGTTCCTCTGTATCTAAATTTTGCGGAACATGACTACTAGCCCCTGGTCCGACAATTATGCTTGAATCGCACACTGCCGCCTCATGAGCCAATGCTATTTCACATGCAGATTTGAATGTTAACCCTTCCTGCTGTAACAATTTCCTTTGAATACTTTTATCGATCACTCCACATACCAACCGATCACGCAACGTGCGTTCAACCTCTTGAAAGTTACAGTGCATGGATAACTTCCTTAAATTGGCTATATAGTCACGTATTTTCTCACCTTCGTCTTGATTTCGTGTGTGAAACTTAAATGATTCCACTATTTCATTTGGTTTTGGGTGGAAATGACCGTCTAAATGCGTCTTTATTGCAGAGAAAGTAACCTCACTTATTTTCTTCGGAGTAATAAGCGAAGAAACCAAATCAAACAAGTCAGGGCCACATACCGCTAGTAAATTTGCTTTTTTCTTTGCATCGTCTATAATTTCATCAGCCTCCAAGCAGAAATTAAACCTTGTAATGTAATTTTCCCAACAGCCATGTGCTACGTCAAACTCGCCAAATTTCATCACCATTTTGCCACTATATTTTTAATTATTTCTACAAAAATTATATTTGAACACGTATTTTGTAAACTTTTAAATAGTTTTCTCTCGTCGCCACTGATATAGACCGTGAAATATGCCGAAATTATCGCGAGAGCACATGCACTAACTCACCTGACAGAACCAGACTCTTGCGTTTGTGCCGCCATTTTGGAATATATGACATCCTGATTGATTCATTGATTGACCGACTCATCATCGCACAGCCAAAACTACTGAAGCTAGAAGCATGATTGGAGGGTCTGTTTATCATGTTATGGAGGTTTGCGATAAGAAAGGATATTAAGAAATTCATCCCCTAAGATGGTGAATGGCGAGGCTAATGCGCAACCCGAAAAAACTGCCAGCTCTGCAGTCGCCAGAGACATTGAGACGCGCCGAAAGACTCCTTATAAGAACATTTTGATTTTTGGTTTTGATTTGATTTATTCTATTTACTTGTGTTTTTCAGGCACCGTCAAGACCTGGGAAACAGACACGGACCTGCAATGCATCAGCCTGGGCCAAGACTTGCTGGCGAGCTTGAATGGGGAGATCACCCTGAGCCGGCTGTGGGGCACAGACCCGCAGGAGTTCGACGGCAAACAAGAATCCAGGTTTTGGTTTGGTAAGTAGAAATCTTTTATTTTTTTTAATAAATTAATTCGTCCAAAAATTGCGCTTTGGAACAGATACACTATAACAAGGCTGGATAAGACCTACAAAGAATATAGTAAATTGAACAACAAACTTACCAACATCCGAAGAGCATCTCGGGCAACTTATGAAGAGGGTCTACTTCAAGCAGGACCTAAAAAGTTTTACTCTTACGTAAAACAACAAGTAACATCCAAAATAAGCATCCCAACAGTCTTGCGCAACAAACACAGGCAAGTAGTGACCGATGCCTCCCAAATTTCCGAAGCATTTGCAGACCAGTTTGCTAGCGTCTTTCAGGAGGAACCACCGAGTATGCTGCCCAATCTTGACCCGATCCTTAGAGTGCATGATTCCATCGCAGACATCACTTTCAGTAAAAATGTAATTCTAAAAGCTATTAAAGAAATGAAGCCAGACTCTGCTCCAGGACCGGATGAAATACCTGTCACCATCCTCCAAAACTGTGACCTAGCTGATTCACTGGTAACTATTATGCAAATTTCTTATGACACTGCTACTCTACCAGTCTTATGGAAAGCTGCCACAGTCAAACCAATTTTTAAAAAGGGAAGCAAACTGGATCCAGCTAACTATAGTCCAATAAGTTTAACTAGTGTTATTTGCAAGGCAATGGAAAAAGTTATAGTGCAGCACATAAGAATATTTTTATCCAAACACAGGATAATAGGAGATCAGCAACATGGATTCTGCCCGCACCACTCAACTGTATCTAATTTGCTTTCATGCTTGTCATCCTGGACTAACAGTTTTAATGAAAGAAATCCTGTGGACATAATCTATCTAGACTATGAAAAGGCTTTTGACAAAGTCCCCACTTCAAGGTTAATGCAGAAGCTGGAGCTTGTTGGAATACGGGGCAAATTGCTGAACTGGATCGAAGCTTTTCTGTGTGGAAGAACATTTAGAGTGAGAGTGGGTGAAACCCTGTCAAGCGAGCGACAAATTAAGAGTGGCGTACCACAGGGTTCGGTTCTGGGTCCCGTGCTGTATATAATATACACTTTTGACTTACCTCGATGCTTACATTGCAATGTCAGCATCTTCGCTGATGATACAAAACTATTTGCTAACCCTTTGACAGATCATTCTAAACTACAAGCAGACTTGGACAAAATTGCCAATTGGTCAAGGGAATGGCTTATAAACCTCAATACCTCAAAATGTACAGTATTGCATATAGGCAACAGAAACCCCCACTTAACGTATGAGCTCAATGGCGCCACGGTCCAAGCAGTGAGAGCACAAACAGACTTAGGTGTGACCATCACAGAGAATCTCAAGTGGGAAGAGCACATAACCATCATCTCAAAAAAAGCAAAAAGTTTCATTTACCTTATACGAAAAGTTTTGGTATGCTGACGCCAGAGATGATGCTCAAAATACACAAAACTTATGTAAGACCTCTACTGGAGTACGCATTCCAAGCTTGGAGCCCATATTTCATTAAAGACATAGACAGACTTGAAAAAGTTCAGCGAACTTTCACCAAAGTACCCAGAAAACTAAAGAATATGCCTTATGAAGAAAGACTAAAGACGCTGAATCTATGTATGTTGAAAGAACGAAGAGAACGTGGCGACCTAATTGAAACATTCCAAATCTTGAGTGGACATTATGATATTGAAGATTTTCACAAGATGTTCACTAAAAACCAGAACACTCATTTAAGAGGACACCATTTGAAACTCATAGCGAAACCCTCCAATAACAATCCACACAAACACTTCCTTTCAAACAGAGTTGTCGCAGCGTGGAACAAACTTCCAGCACAAAAATAATTTCAGCGTCTAATGTCAATCAGTTCAAGAATAGGTTGGACAGACACCTACAAAAAAATTATATACGAGTAGCCTAACTATATCTGGATACAGGCTATATCAGTGCAAACTGCCTGCCTGATTGAATAAATAATAATAATAATAATAAATATTGGGGGACATTTCACGCAAGGACACTTGATCCCAAACTAGGCAAAGCCTGTACTCTGGGTATCAGAGATTGATACCTGTATACATACATAAATAGATAAATAACCCCCAGACACAGAACAAACACTTGTATTCATCACACAAATGTTTGCCCTGGGCGGGGATCGAACCCGCGGCCCTCGGCGTGAAAGGCAGGCTCACTACCAACCACACCAACGGGCTTGTCATTCACAACCACTTTCTGTTGAAAATCGCTAAATTAACAACTCCAAGCAGGACGCAAATTTTAGCCCTTTCAGACTTAATAGGTCTTTATATGAAATTGCCGATATTTTCTTACAGATTAATGAGATCATAATTCCTATAATTCTAATGCAATTTTTTTCATTTGTCTTATATTTGAAAGTTGACTTCAAGGTTATAAATTTACGCATAAAATAAAGTTTTTATTTTTAGTTTGATATATAAAACCAAAATTTCGAAAATCGTTCGTCTTAAATGTCGTCCGATTTCATCATTAGATTTGTTATATTTTTTTACAGATAACATTTTTCGAAAATTAAATTTAAGCTTCTGTTAGCTTAATGTCATCCCAATAATGCTCAAAAAATTTTAATAAATTGGATTTATAATTACTAAGAAAAATGCAAAAATGTTAGTACTGAAAATTGAGTTTACCTAAAATTTTCCATACAAAACGGCAATTTCATAGGTAAAGACCCAAGGTAAAGACCTATTATTTTCTATAGAAAATAGCAGTCACTAACTAACAGCCTCCGTGGTGTAGTGGTTAGAGCGCTCGGCTCTCGATCCGAAGGTTCTGGGTTCGATTCCCGGTGGGGACACTGTCAATCCATTTGTGCGACCTATACTTTGGTTAGGACATTGCAGGATGAATCACCTAATTGTCCGAAAAGATATTCCGTGCTTTGGAAGGCACGCTAAGCTGTTGGTCCCGACTACTATCTGTGAATGTAGTCGTCAATGAGCCATGTCAGAGGCTTTTGGCGGCACAACAACTCTGACAACAGGGTTTGTGAGGTTGGTCATCGACCGTGCAACCCACACGATATGATGATGAACAACTCCAAGCCGGACTTATGCTTAGGACTGTTCCGTTTGTAATATAAATAAATCAAAAAACCTATACGACAACAAAAATATACTGCTTCCCTTTTGTCATATAGGGTTATCTCACTCTTTTTTACAGCAGATTGCACACATTTGTAGAAAGTGGGCATCAATTTGATGTGGTAGCAAAATTTCAATATTTATTTCGGCATTTAAATCCAACATTGATGGAGGTATTTTTTTTTCTATAACTGCAATTTTTTTTCCATCAATGTTGGACTTAAATGCTGCCTGGTTTTTTTTTATGTTACAAGTGAGCAAACGAGCAGGTGGGCCACCTGATGGTAAGTGGTCACCACCGCCCATAACACCTACTGTCCTATTAATGGTATATTTGTAAGTATGCAATAAATAAATAAATAAATATTTTGACACTAATAAGACAGCTAAGCGCGTTGCTCACTTTGAGAACTAAGATGATATATCTCATGTGCCAGTAATTTCGCTGGCTCCCTTGCCCTTCAAACCGAAATACAGCAGTACAAACACTGCTGCTTCACGGTAGAAAAAAGCAAGGGGGTGGTACTTCCCCAGACGGACTTTCCACAAAAGCCCTACATCCTTGTTATGTTCCTAATCCAATAATTCTGTAAACACCCTAAACTAAATGGTGTAAGGGAAGGTGTACCGAAAACTGAAAGGGCGTGCTCAGTCAACGAAACTGAACAACTATCCCAAGAAACATTTTTGGGAAGTTAAAAAAAATTTACCTCTCCATACACATTACTACTTTGATCAAACAGTTTATATGAAAAGGTAATTTTTTTTCATTTCCCAGAAATATTTCTTTGGGAAAGTTGTTCAGTTTCGTTGACTAAACACGCTCGTTAAGTTTTCGGAACACCGTCCCTAACACCCTTGTATATTGAAACCAAACAACCCAAAACAGGAGACGAAGAAGTTTTAGAAATGGAGTTAGACAGCAAAGAGCCATCGCCAGTGAAGAAAGAACACAGCCCGAAACCGGCAGACGCCCTTCTGAAGGACCTTCAGACTACTGTGCACCAGGCCAAGACGAAGATAGGAGACCTACAGGTCGCACATGTGATTGATGTTGCAAACAATGTTAGTCCTCGCACGTCTATCCGCTTTGTCTACGCTTTTGTTTGGATACTTGGTTCTGGAGACTAGTTTGGTACCGGTGTAAAAATACATTTCCCGATAATTTAAACGCTGACGGTTTAGACCATGAAATTGACGGTTTAGATTATGAAACTGACGGATCAGACTATGAAACTGACGGTTCAGACCATGAAATTGACGATTTAGACCATACAATTGACGGTTCCGACCATGAAGCTGACGGTTCAGACGATTAAGCTGAAAATTCAGTCCATGAAACTGACGAATCAGACCATGAAACTGACGATTCAGATAATGAAACTGCCGGTTTCGATCATGAAACTGACGGTTCAGTCTATGAAACTGATTATTCAGACCGTAAAACTGACGGTTCAGAAACTGACGATTCAAATAATGAAACTGCCGATTCTGATCATGAAACTGATTCAGATCATGAAACTGATTCAGATCATGAAACTGACGTTCAGACCATGAAACTGACGTTTCAGACCATGAAACTGACTGTTCTGATCATGAAACTGACAGTTCAGTCAGATAATGAAACTGACAGTTCACTCAGACCATGAAACTGACGGTTCAGATTATAAAACTGACGAATCAGATCAATGAATCCTCGGTTTGAGTTTTGTGGAACTATGACTTTACAACCGATATAAGGTGAAGATACGAGTAAATGATTGATTGACTTTTCTTATTATAAATACACAAAATTGCTAAAAATAGACACATTTTACATTCTGAACAGATTTGCTTACTCATAATCGAATGATGATTAGAATAACAGCAGTATAAATTATGCGTGCGAGCAGGTCAGATCAATATGTATCTCTGTCGCTCCAATGTGTAGCTCATCACTCCGTCCTGCTCTCACACTGCTTTCATTCTAATTGGACTGTAACTAAATGATACGAAATCATTTTTTGACAATGAAAGAATCTTTAATTTTTTTTATATTTGCAGTCTTAGTTTAAAACATACTACCAACTATTACACATATTTGCACACTACAACTTATAAAGTCAGTCGTTTAATTAAAGAAGAGATATCAAATGGCAGCGACTATTTGGCTTACACAATACTTACCTACAGTAAAACTAGATTAGAAACTGATCATCTTTCCCTAAGGAACATAGGTCGAAATAGGATAGAAAATTTGTGAATCCATAGAAATTGCATCGCGTGATTTTTTTGTATGGGAAGTTGAACGTCTATTTTTCGTATTTCGACCTGTTTCTTGGGCAAAAGTATTCAGGTTCATGGTCTAAATCTTTAGTTTTCAAGAAATATCAAATGAACAAATGGCAAGTAGAATTGCTGCCATTTTTGTCCCTCTCTTTACACGACTGAGCTGTACTTAGTTCAACTCCAGACCAAGTCAGTTTTATCTTTATTTTTAACCTCGACGAATGCGCACTGCACTTTTTCTTACTTACCTTTAGATGAGTATAGGTTTTGGTCACAGAGCAGAGAAGGAAGAGGAGGTGTTAATATGAGTTGGGCTGTGCTGTGTGACAATCAAGCGGGCTATGACGTCACGAAAGGGGACGGGATTTATGTCATTTCCTCTTTAAGGGTGTACCTTCCTGAATGAACTTAAGAATGAATAACTTCGTAACCATTATTACATTAAATATAGCATTTATCTTAACAGAAAAAAAAACGTAGTAACCAACAAGATATGAGAAGTGATGTGGTCGAGATAGAATTTAAATTTAAATTGTATAACTGAAGAAAAAATATTCTAAAATGACCCTGATTTTTGTGAATTTCGGGGTCACCGTTGGTCGTAACAGCCACGTTTCAAGGCACGCTTATGTGAACGTTATTATTGACGTATAAATGTGGTCGAAATTAACATTGACGAGCATTTAGCTGCTAATTTTAGGGAAGGTCCTTAATCTAGCAACGTGTGCCATCCCACTGACTCGGTCTTCACCCCCGCGCGGGCGGCGTCACGCTTGGTTTCGTCCAAAAGCTACAGGCACCTCCTCTCCCTTCTCTGCTCCTGGTACATACTTGGTGTTTACATGTTCCATGGCATCTAAATAATCGCATGATGTGAATGTTATTGGATGAAATCTGCACGACACATGGAATGATAATGTTAGTTAGATGCAAGAATCAGAGGCGCTACCGCCGAACTCAACCGTTATCGATATTCTCTTTTTTTCTATACAAGAAGAAAAGAGAGATTCGATAACGATTGAGTTTGACGGTAGCGCCTCAGGGTGTCCACTCCCAATTTGCGGTTTGCAAATTCGAAACTTCGTCCCTTGACGATAGAGTAGGTTATTGGTTGGTTGCTGATTATTGCCAATTTGCAATTCATCCAACCAATATTCTACTCGATAGTATAAGTACTATCGTATCAATACAGCTTATAACGAAAAGGTGTGATAATAATAAAGGGTGTGAATCTGCCCATGGAACTGAACAACTTTTCCCGAGGAACACGGGTCATAGAACAATAGTTATTTGTTATGCAAGGCAGCAAAAGCGTTATTTGGCGTGAGTGCCTTGTATTGAAACCTGAGCAAGCGAAGGATTCTTCAAAAGAAGAATCCTGAGCGTAGCGAAGGTTTCAAGGCACGAAACGCAAAATAACTTTGCTGCCGAGCGAAACACAAAATTTTTCACCTCACTAAAGCGAGGAAGCAGCCAGTACCGCAGCGTGGAGGTCTGCCATACTGCATCACGTTCGAATTTCAAAAACCTATTGCCCGCTAGCGGCCAAAAATCGCTTTTGGCCGCAGAAAAACCTTTTGCCCGCTAGGGGCCAAAAATCGCTTTTGGCCGCAGAATTTAACCGACAAAACAAATGTTTCCGAGCTTTGGAGGTGAAAAATAAATTTTTGACATCCCATAGAAACTGCATCAGCTGATAGCGCATTATTTATGGCAGGTCTTTGGTTTTTCAAAACTTCATTCCTTGATCTATGTTCCTTGAGAAAAGTTGTTCAGTTTCATTGGCAGATTCACACCCTTCAGTATTACCACACCTTTCCGTTACATGTTGTATATCGAAGATATTTAATGCTATTAATTATATATATTGGATCGTCTTCTTACCGGTGCATGCGCATGAATCAGTGTTAAAGTAGGGCTAACGTAAGAACTCCCTTTTGGCGTTTCCTTAACGCCAACACACAGAGTTCATTTTTCTTTGCAGGTCTTAATTTTTCATATCGGGTCGGGCCACATTGATCGACGGCCTTTCGCACTTTGCCGATTGAAAAAGAGCTCACTAGTACGCATTATGCCGATTCACCGCTTACGGAGGCGTTCGCATCCGTACGCAGCCGTAAGATGCTGTACAGCTCTGTATGCAGACGAATCGATGGAAACATCTCATATTGTTGTTGAAGCCGTCGATCGCCATCGTTCGCCGTCGATCCCTGCCGATGGTCGACCGCGTTTCGTCGTTAGGGCGCGTTTGCCACGTCGATGCGAAAGGATTTCCATACTTTGCGCTCGTTTTGTATAGGCAAACCGTCGATCGCCGCGATCAGTGTGGCCCGACCCTTACGATGGCCTTACTTTAGTATAAGAAGGGTCACGGACTGCTTAATAACAGGTCAGTGTCTCTCAATTTTTTTAGCTACGGAACCCTCACTGGCGGATCCCTAGCTCCAAAATGAACAAATTAATTGATAATTATGTTATTTTAGGACCTATTATTTTTTTTACTATCTTTAATTGACTTGAAAAAAAAAATTGTTAAACTGAACCACTTTTCCTTTATGGGAGGTAATTTTTTCTTTAAGGTATTTTGACCTCCTTAGAGAAAGTTATTCAGTTTCACTTGCCGACACGAAAGAAGAAGAAGAAGTTTCACGTTTTTTTTCTTTATAAGAAAAAGAAAAATAGTGGTTAAAATAGTGCTTCTCATTTTTTTAACACTTGATATAATGATTTTTCGTCAAAACTTTTTGGTCTTGACAAAGACGTTTTAGGCGCTAAATAAAATCTCAGAATAAAGACCGCCTTGCTTCGCTCGAATAATTTACTATGGTGAAATCAGGGCTTAATTTACTAACAGACTAACAGGAGGTAAAATGCTATCATTAACATAACAGGACGAAGCAGCCGGAATGATGGAAGGTCTGTTGGACTTCGGAATTGCGGGTCTGAAGAAAGGTCTCAGGTTCACAGGACTCGGTGACGATTCACAGGTAAAAATCAATCAATCAATCCCTGGTTGACTGTATCCTTCATACGGTCGTATATTTGACGTGGATACGTCTAGAGCACGTTAACTTCCCACCCACGTCCACTCACCCCCTTCCCTTCAAACTCCCCTTCCTCCTTCACCCCTGACACTCTTCCTCTCACACCCACCTCGCCCCTTCCTTCTTCACCCTTCACACCCTTCGTCTCACCCCACCTCGCCCCTTCCCCTCAAGCCCCCCTTCCTTCTTCACCCTTCACACCCTTCCTCTCACCCCCACCTCGCCCCTTCCTCTCAAGCCCCCCTTCCTTCTTCACCCTTCACACCCTTCGTCTCACCCCACCTCGCCCCTTCCCCTCAAGCTCCCCTTCCTTCTTCACCCCTCACACCCTTCGTCTCACCCCACCTCGCCCTTTCCCCTCAAGCTCCCCTTCCTTCTTCACCCCTCACACCCTTCGTCTCACCCCACCTCGCCCCTTCCCCTCAAGCTCCCCTTCCTTCTTCACCCTTCACACCCTTCGTCTCACCCCACTTCTTCCCTTCCCCTCAAGCTCCCCTTCCTTCTTCACCCCTCACACCCTTCGTCTCACCCCACCTCTTCCCTTCCCCTCAAGCTCCCCTTCCTTCTTCACCCCTCACACCCTTCGTCTCACCCCACCTCTTCCCTTCCCCTCAAGCTCCCCTTCCTTCTTCACCCTTCACACCCTTCGTCTCACCCCACCTCTTCCCTTCCCCTCAAGCTCCACTTCCTTCTTCACCCCTCACACCCTTCGTCTCACCCCACCTCTTCCCTTCCCCTCAAGCTCCCCTTCCTTCTTCACCCTTCACACCCTTCGTCTCACCCCCACCTCGCCCCTTCCCCTCAAGCTCCCCTTCCTTCTTCACCTCTCACACCCTTCCTCTCACCCCCACCTCGCCCCTTCCTCTCAAGCCCCCTTCCTTCTTCACCCTTCACACCCTTCGTCTCACCCCACCTCGCCCCTTCCCCTCAAGCTCCCCTTCCTTCTTCACCCCTCACACCCTTCGTCTCACCCCACCTCGCCCCTTCCCCTGAAGCCCCCCTTCCTTCTTCACCCTTCACACCCTTCGGTTCACGCCACCTCGCCCCTTCCCTTCAAGCTCCCCTTCCTTCTTCACCCTTCACACCCTTCGTCTCACCCCACCTCGCCCCTTCCCCTCAAGCTCCCCTTCCTTCTTCACCTCTCACACCCTTCCTCTCACCCCCACCTCGCCCCTTCCCCTCAAGCTCCCCTTCCTTCTTCACCCCTCACACCCTTCGTCTCATCCCACCTCTTCCCTTCCCCTCAAGCTCCCCTTTCTTCTTCACCCCTCACACCCTTCGTCTACCCCACCTCGCCCCTTCCCCTCAAGCTCCCCTTCCTTCTTCACCCCTCATACCCTTCTTCTCACCCCCACCTCTTCCCTTCCCCTCAAGCTCCCCTTCCTCCTTCACCCCCTCATACTCCGCCCTTAACCCTCTGACTCATCCAAAGCTCGATGTAGTACCAATTATTGCCGCCAGATGGTCTATATCCACTTTGCACGAAACGACCCCCAAGCATAGATGTATCCAAACAAAAGCAAATATAAAACTGGAAAGATATGGGTTATTGTGAGCTACCGACAAAAGAACCAACGTGGTAAGTCATCATGACATCCCATCAAACGTCCCCTACAGGACAGGGAACTCCCTCCAGAATTCCAGCTTTTGCTGAAACAATGTGGAGGGGAAGTACCATAGTCACCACGCTTGTTAGCGTTACGGCTGGCACCATGGACGCTGCTGGCTGCTGCCCATCCTCCAGCTTATAACCCTTAGTCGCCTCTTACGACACCCACGGGTATGTATGGGTTGGTACTATTCTTTGCCGGCACCACACGGGACGGGGTAAGTATAACCGTCAAACTATTATCGTGAATGCGTGTAGTGGTCGCATACTGTACCTACTATCTTATATTACCATCCTAGAGGACGCAGGATAGAAATCTGCCAGTAACACTCAAACAAACTATTATTACAGCAGCCCAAAATTATGCGATTTTTTATTTATAGTATCGTTCATCAAGATTCATAATATTTTTGTCTTACTTAGGAAAAATCCCCTTCACACAAGGACAGGGAGAAGCCACCAGAGAAATCTCCTCCAGATTCCAAACAAAAATCGCACGAAGTGAAAGATTCCAAATCAGAAGAAGAAAAGGAGATTGGGATTTCTTCTATCATCCAGAGAGGTAGGTAAAACAAACACCTATTTTAGTGACAGTTGACATATTTTCACAGATTTTTATTTGAGTTTTTCAGTACTTTTTAGTATTGTACAATTTTTTGGTATAGACATGTATATTTCAGTATTATTATTTATCCACTCACGTGCACCGGAAAAAACATTTTTTTTAGTAGATGGCACCTGGGTACCGGTAGTACCCAAGCGCAGCTAAGATACCTATCGAGCTAACTATTGAAATATCCACGATCGCTTTAAGAAACCTAGCACCAAATTTTATGTCTCAGAATGCAAGCCCAAAACAACCTCAGTTTATGGCATCCGGTATCCCGCATCCGGGATCTCGACTGGGGCTGGTTTGGAAGTCATTTTATGCGTATTTTTGCGAAAAATGTGTGCAATCGACTAAAAAAATACCACCGGTACCCAAGTGCACGTTACTTTATTATGATTTATGATTTTGATAATGACATTACCATATTTTTTTTTTATTCTTGACAATCACATTATACTTGGACATCTTGACAATTTATGTAAATTTGAATTGTTAATGTGTGATAATAAAATCTAATCTGTACCACAGAATAAAGTAACAGTACTATCATCATAGATTATGA
Organism: Athrips mouffetella; assembly: GCA_947532105.1. Taxonomy (NCBI): domain Eukaryota; kingdom Metazoa; phylum Arthropoda; class Insecta; order Lepidoptera; family Gelechiidae; genus Athrips; species Athrips mouffetella. The sequence continues at coordinate 1,616,277 of OX383968.1, read as the reverse complement.
CTATCATACAGAACGGACACCGGCATAATATGACCACCCTATTATCAGAACATCACGACGAATATTTATTAAATACCAAGTTTGTTCATAACAATTTCTTTGACAATATTTTCTTGTTTCAAACTTTTAAGAGCAAGATTTGCCAGTAGTCGGGTTCTTGTTTTTAAACAGATTTTATTTTGGTGCATGAATTAAATAAATATAAAATTTCTCTACTGCTCTAACATGAAGTGTCTAAATTTCATACAAATATATTTATTTATTTACCATTTACAGATTATATACTTAAAACTAGTTTACAATCCACCTCTATGAGGCACATATGCCACTAATTAACATTATTAAATTACAAATTAAATGATTATCATTAAATTATTAAAATTAAATTATTAAAACTTACAATTAATCATTAATTTCATCATTAATTAATTTCATTATTAAATTTGTCACATAGATATTCTTTGATATTATAGTACGCTTTTTCAATTAATAATTATTTTAATGTAGTTTTAAATTTATTCTCTTGAAGGTCTCGTATATACTTAGTATGGTTATGTACTTTAATAGCTATTTAGTAGCAACGCGGAGCGTATATCCAGGGTGTTTTTTGATTGAAATCAGAAATCAGAAATTTTTATTAACACTAAGACATCACAACACAATTCTATAAAAAATACAATAAATATGTAGCAATAAATATTGCGTGCCATATCTCAGGGGCGGGATCAGTATCAGTAACTGAACAACTTTTACTAAGGAACATAGGTCGAAATACGATAAACCAAATTTGACCTTCCATGCAAAATGCGCTATCTGCTGATGCAGTTTATATGGGAGGTAAAAAATTTATTTTCGTTTTCGACCTATTTTCCTTGGGAAAAGTTGTTAAGTTACTGATATTGATCCCGCCCCTGAGCTATGGCACGCAATAAAATTAACAGCCTGTATTTAATACAAAATGTTATGTTACAGAAGACAACGGAAACTCTGCAATACCACCTTTAGTGAAACAGCAGCGAGTGTCGTCGCAAGACAGTGTGGTAAGGATCAATATTTTTTAATTTTTTTTGTTGACCATAAAGTTGGGCAATCATATCCTAAAACTATTCCAAATTTCAAGTCGATAGCGTGAGTGGTTGCTGAGATATACAGGTGTGACAGACATACAGACAGGCGAGTCGCACCATAAGGGTTCCGTCATTACCATTTTGGTATGGAACCCTAAAAAAAACAAATCCTACGCGCCTTTTAAGTTTACAATTTAGATGAGTTTCGATGCTAAAACGCAATTTGTAAGTAGTTTTTCTCACAAATGTATTGAAAAATAGCTTAAGATACACGTCCGTAGGGGTTCTTAGCCTTATAAACTTGTGACCATGGTAAACCCAGTTTACAAAGCGCCAACTCGTTTGTAATTACCCTACCTACGGAAAAACCACTGAACCGATTTTAACGGGGTTTTCAATGATGGGTTGGTCTTATTTTGCTGTAATGTATAGGCGTTGCGTTGTTTTATTGCAATCGGTTTACTCAAACACAAAATATTTTGGAACTGCTGTCCGCGATTCGCTCAAAAACTATTGTACTGATTCAAACCGGGTTTTCAATGATGTATTTGGCTTACTTTCACGTTTTTTTACGAAACAAACAGAAGCTGTAAGAATGCAAAGAAATAAGCGGCGTTGCACGATAGCCCAATGTTTTTATTGTAAATCTCGTTTGAATCGATTCAGTTGTTTGTGTATACTGTTAAAGTCCAAATTCCTCGTGAACGAAGTCATGGGTACCTAGTTAAGCTATATTATTTTGAATGTCCCGTGTGGTGCTGGCAAAGAATAGTACCGACCCATCTCTGCCCGTGGGTGTCGTAAGAGGCAACTAAGGGCATAAAAACTGGAGGATGGGCAGCAGCATCTTTCTGTGTATCTTACCATCTTACATACAGCGGTCACTAAAAACAGCGGTCGCCAGCCGCAACGCTTAGAAGCGTGGTGACTATGGTAAGCCCCCTCCTAAGTACCACGCATTTTTGCTGAAGTTCTGGAGGGAGTTCCCTGTCCTCCAGTGGACGTGTAATGGTAAATATCATTTACTTATATATAGGTACTAGCCCATCGGCACGTTACAATGTCCCCAATTCGTTGGTCCGAAATCTGACGTTTAGGACCAACAAATGTCAGTCGTTGTCAGTCATATTGTCAACATTGGATGCAAATACACTTACCAACAAAATGGAATGTTCTTAGTTGAAGAAACTATATACTATAATTATTATTATTGTTATTTCTTGTTATTGTTTTTGACTATAATCCAATTAATAAAACTGAGAAACCAGGCCTAAATCACATATAAACAGTAAAAAGTTTGTTTTGTTTTTTCCCGCCATAATTTATTTCCGTTCCGTGTATTTAGCACCGACCGAAGTACTACACAACGTAGTTCACGCGATTTTTCACAGATTGGCGCTATTTTTTTCTTGTATGGGGAAATTTTGAACCGCTTGTTCCCAAGACCCTATCTCGACTATATAAATCTATGGATGATATGATGATTTTGACTGTAAGCTGCTTTCACACACGCTAATGTAATTAACTAAACTAACAGCCTCCGTGGTGTAGTGGTTAGAGCGCTCGGCTCTCGATCCGGAGGTTCTGGGTTCGATTCCTGGTGGGGACACTGTCAAACAAAAATCTCTTTGTGCGACCTCCCCAGTTTGGTTAGGACATTGCAGGATGAATCATCTGATTGTTCGAAAAGTTAGATTACTCCTTGCTTCGGAAGGCACGTTGAGCCTTTTGTCCCGACTGCTAATACTATTAAAAATACTAACTACTTAAAAATTGTACAAAAAAGGCTATGATAAAGTATCACATTACCTAGAAGACAAAAATCCATGGGATTGGGCCTAGGGTTCTAACAGGCTAATTGAAAATTTAAATTGTCTTATGTTTATTGTATCAACGCGTGGGTTTTTATTGTCGCTTCTTTTTTTTTTCAATATGGCGCCAATTTCCTTGTGAAGTGATGTAGTTTAGCTGACTTCGTTAAGAAATTTTAGTATTCAACAGTGAATAAAATAATTTGAGTTAAAATCTCGTACTTAAGAGGAATGTATTAATAGTAAAGACCCTAACCGTCTTAAAAAGTTAGACATCTGTTGAACACTTGATCAAAGATCTTGATCAATTGAACATTTTTTCGAGGTGGTAGGGCTTTTGTGGAAAGTCCGTCTGGGGAAGTACCACCCTCTTGCTTTTTTTCTGCCGTGAAGCAGCAGTGTTTCGGTTTGAAGGGCAATGGAGCCAGCGAAATTACTGGCACATGAGACATATCATTTTAGTTCTCAAAGTGAGCAACGCGCTTTGCTTTCTTATTTATTAGTGTCAAAATATGCCATTAAGAAGACGGTGGGTGCTATGGGCGGTGGTGACCACTTACCATCAGGTGGCCCACCTGCTAGTTTGCTCACTTGTAACATAAAAAAAAGTGTTACTACGAAACAGCGTCTTGTGATCCTTTGTTTTTGTTAAACACGAGTTTAACTGCTTAGACATTGTCTAGCAAAACACGTGTTAGACGAGTGTTTAAATTTGTTTTACATCTCTCATATTCGGTAAGTAAGTCCTTATTACCACCAAATGGGGCTTGTAGGTGACCAATTAGCTCTCTAGGGTAATAATGTAGCTAGAAAAGCCCTAGGGCGGTAAGTAATTAAATTTTGAATGAGTGAAGTGTTTTTTTTTTTATTACTTACCGCCCTAGGGCTTTTCTAGCTACATTATTACCCTAGAGCGCTAATTGGTCACCTACAATTTGGTGGTACTAAGGACCTACTTACCTCACAATCGAGATGTAAAGCAGAGTAGTTAGCTCGGGTGTAAGCATCAATTGCACCCTCGAACTATAGGCGCCCTCGTTGCGCTCGTGCGCCTAAATATCTCGGGCTGAAATTGATGCCTTACAGCCCTTGGCTACTAATCTACTATTGTAGTAAGTCGGTATATGTATATTGCAGGCGTCCCTGCCCAAGCCCACCTTGAGCAACAAGTCGGAGTCCCCCCTCCCCCCGCTCCCCCCGCTCCCCCCCCTCCCCGACTCCCCCGAGCCGGAGTACGAGGAGGCAGCCGACCTGTCCACCAGCATCGCCAAGCTGAGGTGCTTGTTGCAGCAACGAGCTGACTCTGGAAACAGCAGGTATGTTATACGTCGTACAAAATTACTCTGGGTCTGGTACAAAATAGATAGACAGATAGATAGTAACTTAGAATATACATAACTATAGAGCGCGCGCAACGCTCAACGGCCTTTATGTCAAGCGTAAGCAGGTGTTTCTATGGACTCTGATTTTAGATGTACCGTAAAAGTAATAAAAATCACATAAATCAATTTTGTACCTTGCTTCTGCACATTATACCATGATTACTAATAAATTGTTAATATGTTTCGGGAGAAATATCGGCGCAGGAAATTATTGTTACTAAACTGGATGCGATTTAAATTTCAGGATTGTTCATACCCGTGCTTTCGGTTCATACTCGGTTACGCGCACTCTATAGCTTGCTCAGCTCATGGCCCTGAGTCAAGTTGCTTTCTACAATCGCAAACGCCAGTAGAATAGAATGAAAATGTATGGGATTGACATTAGCTAACGAAATGTCACGTGACAGCTTATGTCAAATCCATAGAGTTTTATTCTATTCTACTGGCGTTTACGATTGTAGAAAGCCAATTGACTCAGGGCCCATATGTATGTATACTCTCAGGATAGTAATCTTTATTGGAGCTGTCACCAACAACCGCGGTCCACGGTGCCAGCCGCAACGCTATCAAGCGTGGTGACTATGGTACCTCCCCACCAAATTTTACCACATATTTTTGCGGGAATTTTCTGAATATAGTACCTAACGATGATGGAACACATAAAACATTATAATATCCCATGAAAAGCCCACTACACGACAAGGGAGCTCCCTCCAAAATTCACCAAAAATGCGTGGTACTTACGAGGGGTTTACAATAGTCACCACGCATGTAAGCGTTGCGGCTGGCAACCGCTGTTCTTGGTGAAAGATACTGCTGCCCATCCTCCGGTGTTCATGAGCCCTTAATCGCCTCTTACGACACCCACGGGTAGAAAAGGGTTGGTACTATTCTTTGCCGGACCGAAAGGACGAAAGACGATCAAAAATTGCATGTATTAATCTTTAGCTGCTTGACTGTACCTTTATCCACTCACACTCGTGCGCTGGCTCGATGATAGCGCGGCGCTCCGGGTCATTGCCCCTGCGGGTTGCCCTGAGCGTAGGTTTATAAATAAATATTCGGGGACATTTCACACAAGGACATCTAATCCCACACTAGGCAAAGCCTGTACTATGGGTATCAGAGATTGTTTACATACATAAATAAATAGATGAATAACACCCACACAGAACAAACACTCGTATGCATCACACAAATGTTTGCCCTGGGCGGGGATCGAACCCGCGGCCCACGGCGTGAGAGGCAGGCTCACTACCAACCACACCAACGGGCCTGTTTAGTTTTGGTTTTTCCGAAGTAGGATCTTTAATTCTTTTACCCCCCTAAGCTATGGCCGCAATCAAATTAACACCCTGTAATGTATCTTACAGCCAGAGCTCAAAATCTTACGACATCTGGTGGGAAGGCGCCGTGGAAACTAAAGGCAGAACTCAACAGCACCACTCCTCCAGGCCTGTAGACACTGCTACTTTCGCAGGTTTGTTAAAATCAGGAGGAAAATCTCCTACATTAGTATATAAGTATTATACGCAGACATCGAGGAGTTGACAACCCTACCACATAGGGTACCAAACTGTGACCTATCTAGGTTGCTGTATAATGAAACTAGCTTGTACCCGCGACTTCGCCTGCGCAGGTTTATAAATTGTTGCCTATGTGTTATTCTGATGTATAAGCTACATTATTGTAAAGTTTCATTAAAATCCATTCAATAGTTTTTACGTGAAAGAGTAACAAACATCCATCCATCTGATCCATCCATACTTACAAACTTTCGCGTTTATAATATTAGTAGGATAGTGAATATTTCGTCCTTTTTGTAGGAGTTCAGCCAGAACTAATCTGGGGTTGCACTCACCTCTAAATAGAATGGCCTGTAAATATAATAAGTTCGCTTCACAGTGACATTTTGGCGGATAACTCTTATATTTAAAAAAATCTGTTCATAATGATTTTTATTTTAACACTTCCTGTGTTCGGATAAATCTACAAAGTAGAAAATCGCAAAATTTCACAACCACAGGCAGGATTCGAACCTGCGTCTTCTGCGAAAGTTTAAAAGTCTTGTTGGTAAAGCGTCTGCGGTACTTTCGCAGAAGACGCAGGTTCGAATCCTGCCTGTGGTTGTGAAATTTTGCGATTTTCTACTTTGTAAATCTGTTCATAGTTTTTTGTTCAATTGATTATTTTCCCGTTTTCAGATTTTTGTTTGATTTTATTTTTGTTGATGTTTAACTTGTTTAGATAATTTTATTGATTTTTAGCTTATTTGTATAAATCTGTTTGAACAGTCTCCTTTAGAAAGCAGTTGTCACCTGTAATTGTATTGGTGTGTAATCTGTAGGTGACCTTATCGTTAAAGTGCTTGGGCGACCGAGCTATGCTCTGTATGATTAAAATATCATCGGGTGCGCAAGATATGCTACTAACAACAGATGGCGCTGTTAGTTTCCTGATCGCACTAAAACACGCTAAGAAATATTCAAAAATAAGATGAAAACGAATTTTCCCAGACACGAGACCTAGCTAGATCGATTTTTTACCCCCAAAAACCGCTGCATACAAAATTTCATCGAAATCGTTAAAGACGTTTTCGAGAAACCGATTACAAATATATATATATATATATATATATGTATATATATAAATTTTGCTCGTTTAATAGAATAGGATAAAAAATAAAATAAATAAAAACAGGGTTGAGCGATACGTGTCTCTGTCGCTCCAATATCTTACGCATCGCTCCGTGCTGCTCTCACACTGCTGTCAAGCTACAATATTTTGTAATTGTCTTGTCTTGTTTTTCTATCTCTTTGCTTTTGCTCTTTGATTTTAAAAGAGCGCGTGGGTTTTTATTGTCGCTTCTTTTTTTTTCCCACAATGGCGCCACATTGTTTGTGAAGCGATGTAGTTTAGCTGACGTCATTAAGAGATTTTAATATCCAACAATGAATAAACGATTTTGATTTGATTTGATTTGATTATCCCATTTGTAAAGGGTTGAATTAATTTCAGATGAGTACGATAATATAAGCGCCAATGAAAAAAGTTCACCAACCCACATGCCTAATAACATGCAGCGACTTGATAGGTAAGTCAAATTACAAAAAAATATATCAATGTTTCATTTTATTTTGCCAGTAAAATAAAAAAAAACTGGCCAAGTGCGAGTCGGACTCGCGCCCTAAGGGTTCCGTACCAATCTGCAATATGATATACTATAAACTTTTGCTCTTTGATTTTAAAAACTCCGCGACCATCCAACTTGACCCCTCTTTTATAGAAAAATTCTTGAAACGGGAGCTCACCTTAATTGGTTACTATTATTTGTGAGAAAAATGGAAATATTTAATGATTTTAGACTTTTCCCTTTATTTGTACTGTGAGACCTAGCTTGTTGCCAAATTTCATTATTTTAGGTCAATGGGAAGTACTCTGTAGGTTTTGCTTTTTTGCATTAATGTATGGAGATGAGGACATAAAAAGCCATATCTTTTGATTGCGTCGTTGTAAAAAACTGAAATTTTCAGATCTTGTGTGGTTCATCTACCTTAATATCCGTTATAAATTTCAACCTGATACCTCTTCTCGTCCGTAAGAAAAAGGGTCTTGACAGACAGACAGACAACAAAGTGATCCTATAAGGGTTTCGTTTTTTTATTTTAAGGTACGGAACCCTAAAACCGAACGAACGGTATAACTACGGGACTATAAACGAAGAGAGTTTTTTTAGAGTGTAAAATTAAGTAGATATTTATCTTTTTAGGGTTCCGAACCAAAATGGCAAAAACGGAACCAACGGAATGGTGCGACTTCGTCAGTCTGTCTGTCACACCTGCATATCTCAGCAACCACTTAAGCTATCGACTTAAAATTTGGAATAGTTTTAGAAGATGATTAACCATCTGAATTGCAACTGAAAGAATTATAAAAATATTATTATTATTGTAAAGGGGGCCCAAATAGGGGAGCAAAATTTTAAATTATCGTTACTAGGTCGAGTGGTATCATATTAAAAGAAAGCACTATGCATTACTCGAAAGAAAGTACGATTCCCACCTCGGATGTATAAGACCCTCGGCTGCGCCTCAGGCTTCAAACTACACCCTCGTTGAGAATCTGTCCCTTTCTTTTCTCGAATAGGAATGTATAGTCCGTTTCAAGAGTCAATGCCATAACTTACCAACTCATTTATGCTATATCAAGGTTATTGTGCTCCATGATCAATAGTAATCAGCTAAAGCTGTCAGAAAAAACAAGTTTGTAAAGCATTGTTGTTTTTTCCGTCAAATATACTTTGGTTCGTCAGGTTTGTGGTGGTTAGTCTAATTCTATGGCTGCAAAATGTATTGGTAAGCTTTGGCATTGACTATTTTAGTAACTTAATGTTTGTATACGTTGTAGGCTATTCACTCGCACAGTGACGGGCGTATTCAACTCAATAAAGACGGCGGTAGGCGCGGAGGGAGAGAGCGAAGGGGCCCCAAGGACTCTGCACGACTGGACTTATGTGTGCACTTCTATTGAGCAGAGTGTGAGTACTTGTCATTACATAATATACAGATTATACAGGGTGTTAATTTAATTGCGTGCTATAGCTTAGGGGGTGTTTCAGTAACGCTGAAGGAACACAAAAAAAATATTAAAAAAACCTAACACCTGTATGTACAACGTGTTAATGGAATAAACAAAACCCTCATACACCCCAACTGATTTTTATTAAAATAAAGTAAAACGAATCTTAAAAAAAGTTTTTTTTTAAATCTAGATATTGTTATTTTAAAATTTCATCGTTGTTCTAGTCCGTGCACTCCGTGCACGCCACGCCCACTTTCTTCCCCACCTCACCGCTCATGAACCGCGCGGCGCCGCCGCCAGCGCGCGTATCCACAGAAAAATTTTGAATAAAAGCGGCAAAAATTTAAATAATAAAAAAAAAAATATATCCCTATCAAAAACCGGCCAAGTGCGAGTCGGACTCGCGCACTGAGGGTTCCGTACCACCACATAATCATAATTGTATTAGTTGAAATTTCAGCAAGTTAATGTGCTAGATTTTTTGAGTCTGACACGCGCTTTACCAAATTTTATTATTTGTTGTTATTTTATAGCTTATGAACTATAAACATACCAATTTTCAAGTTTGTAAGTGTTCTCGTTTTTAAAATAGAACTAAAACAAAAATCGCCTCCGCGACCATCCAACTTGACCCCTCTCTTATGTGAATGTTCTTGAAACGGGAGCTCACAATAATTAATAAAGTTGTAATATTTAATGATTTCAGACTTTTCCCTTTATTTGTACTGTGAGACCTAGCTTCTTGCCAAATTTCATAATTTTAGGCCAACGGGAAGTATTAATTTCAACCTGATACCTTTACCCGTTCGTGAGATAAAGGGTCTTGACAGACAGACAGACAGACGGACAACAAAGTGATCCTATAAGGGTTCCGTTTTTTTCTTTTGAGGTACGGAACCCTAAAAACGCGTGAAGTTGGTTCTACTCTCGATTCTGTACAAACTATTTTCTCAGTTTCGCTTATTCCGTTAACACTGGCTGCAGTCAGACTATAGGGCAATGAGTAAAAGGCTTGTGTGTGTGTCAGGTGGGCGGCGCCGTGGCGCGGCTGGTGGGGTCCCGGCGCGCGTATAGCCACGTGGACGCGGCGCTCGACTCGCTCGAACAGCTGACCACTGCCCCACCCAAGAAAGAAGTCATACCCGAGGATTTTGGTAAGGTTTGGGGCTATTTTCTAGCAAATGCCTGAAGAAACCTTTCGAGCAATGTTTAGAAAACACCTGACAAAATATTTTTGCAATCGACTCCTTGAAACAGCTGACCACTGGCCCACTAACAAAGAAGTCATACTCGATTATTTTGGAAAGATTTGGAGCTATTTACTAGCAAGCGCCTGAAGAAAACTTTCGAGCAATGTTTTAAAACAATGTTAAACTATTTTATACCAAGCACCCGAGGAAACGCCTGACAAAATATTGTTGGTCCAGTTTTTTTTTGTATTGACGTGTCAATCTCAGATTTATATGACTCAGGAATCCGGGGTGTCGCATATGAATGGATCAAATCATACCTAAAGAACCGCAAACAATATGTACAAGTAGACCACTACGACGAAACCACTCAAACAGTAAGCACAGTTCAATCAGAGGAGAGGGGGTGAGGGGTTCCATGGGAAGTCATGGTCTTTGTGGCTGGGAGTAGACGTCTGGATAGTCTTCCACCTATTACTCTTTGTAAAAGTGAGTTGGAAAGGGTAAGAACATTTAAATACCTCGGACATATATTAACTCCCGACCTCAAAAATGATGTTGACATAGAAAGGGAACGAAGGGCGTTGTCAGTGAGAGCGAACATGCTAGTTCGCAGGTTTGCACGTTGCTCTAACAAAGTAAAAGTAAGTCTGTTTAGAGCTTACTGCACCTCTTTCTATACGTGCAGCCTGTGGGCTAGATATACTCAAAAAGCTTACAACGCCCTTCGGGTCCAATATAACAATGCGTTCAGGGTGTTGTTGGGGCTGCCGCGATTCTGTAGCGCATCAGGGATGTTCGCGGAGGCGCGAGTAGACTGCTTCTACTCTACAATGCGAAAGAGATGTGCGTCCCTGGTGCGCAGGGTTCGGGTCAGCACCAACACCATCCTGGAAATGATAGCGGACAGATTGGACTGCGTGTATGTTAATCGTTGTTGCAACATTTCGAGCGGAATGTTGCGACAATGATTAACAATACCAACCTGTAATTTTAATTCTTAGTTTGTAGACATAATTGTAATTTAATTTAATTGAATTTGTAATTTTTTCTCTATAATGGATCCTGGTCATCTGAATAAATAATTTTATTATTATTATTATACCCCAGGGCAGCGTCCTTGGCTGTTTACTTTTTTTGGTCTATATTAATAACTTACTGTTAGAAAACAGAAGGGAGCTGTGTTCTTAGGAAATAAGGCACAGCTGAACCTATCCAACATTTTATTGATGTAACACCACATTTGATGACAAAACCGGACTTCTATGAAATTAACACAACAGGACAATATTCAGGAAATCTTAAAGGACAAGATACGACCTAGGTACAACGGCTAACTATAACGCTCCTAAGACGTCCGATCGTTTCAATGTTCGAGCAGCGAGTGAGAGGCCAAGCAGGTGTGCAGCCTGCTTATATAGGCGACGTCGGTTGGTGTGGCCAGCGCTGCGTGGTGGTTGCAGCTAATATTACCTAAAATACTGGATGTCGAATGTGTGCTATTTGCGGACGACATATCGCTAATATTTCAATTCAACCAAAACGAAAACTACACACAAAAAATATGCGACACTCTTCAAACAATAAGTAACTGGCTTGCGGGAAAAAACTTAGATATCAACTTTAAAAAGACGAAATTAATCCAATTCCATCCGCATCAAAGATCGGCATTAAACCTACAAATACAGCTCGGAAAAAATAAAATCGAGGAAGTACAAGAACATACCTTGCTGGGCTTATGTCTGGATAGCAGTTTAACCTGGAAAGCTCACGTTGCAATCACTAAAACTAAATTATCTAGATTCGTATACCCACTAGGAATTCTTAAAAAAACAACCAACTTTGAGACCGCGTTATCAGCTTATTATGCGTACGCACAGGCATGGCTTCGCTACGGAACTAACCTGTGGGGAAATTGTTCGGCAGTCCACGACCTTTTTGTTATGCAAAAAAATGCATACGTGTGCTCGTCAACATCAAACAAAGAGACAGCTGTAGGCCATATTTTAAAGAACGAGAAATTCTTACACTACCTTCCCTTTATATCTTGGAAACAGCCATATTCGTTCGTAGAAATTTACACTTGTTTACAACAAAACAAAACGCAAAACCGGAACGCCATCTCAAAACAAAATATAAACACGACCTCGTACCCCCCCAATCAAATATGGAAATATTTAGAAAAGGCCCATACTACTCTGCTATAACAATATAAAATAAAATCCCGGACAATATTAAAAGTGAAACCGATTACCAAATATTTTATAAATTGCTAAAAAAATACCTAATAGGAAAATGATATTATAAAATTGAAGAATTTTTAAATGATAAATAAATTGCCTAATCTTGTCTTATTTATTTAACTTGACAGTGAATTTTATTTGTTTTAATATCTTTTTAATTTTGATTTTTGAATGTAATTGACTTAATTTATTTATTTTGATATAATTTAATTGTTATTTGACTTGTTTAATTAATTTGTGACATAATTTTAAATGCCGAACTTTTGTAATTTTCGTTAGCACTTCTATTGCTTCACCCTTACAGGGTGTCACACGTACTTATAACCATTTCTGTATTGTAACAACTAAATGACTGTGACATGCAATAAACGAATATGAATATGAATTGCAACAACATTTTATTAGGCGTTTTTAGAAAGATAGCTGAAAGGTTTAATTAAAATAGTTGACGACTGCCCAATCTAAAAAATTGTTAATTGGGAAACAACGGCAATTTTTTTGTTACTGAATTTCTATAATAATCGTATGTTGCACGCTTCTTCCAGACACAATTTAAGAGCGTAATTTTGTCGTGGGGAATCAGCCTCTGAATAAAGTCTAAGGCTGAACGTGCCTTTCGTTTAGTGCTGGCAAAGAATAGTACAGTCAAGTGCATAAATATGTATCTAAACTATCGTTTCATAAGTATGTATCATTGAATGTTTATTATTATAGCATCCAATCTAACTGATATAAATATGTCTGCGGAAACTGATCAATAATATGTATACTATAAAGGACAATTTGTTTTATAACAAGCAATACAAACCTTACATGGACATATTATTGCTCACTTAGTTATTTAGATATTTTTGCAACAAAAACGAAGACATAATAACGATGAGAAAAGTGTGACATAATTCGTGAATCTTTACATAAATACATGTAATAGGCAATATGCATGATTTTTTTTTATTTAAATTATTTATACTGATTCATGTAATAAACAATTAAGTAAAACTATTTTTCGAATAACTATGAAATTAAAAAAGATATAAGCCATCAAAGATTTGTTTCTGTCTCTTTCTAGCAAAACGAAATTTAACACCGAGTTTATATGGCCGTAGTGGCATGTGACGTCACATGCCATGTCGGATCTCTCTGTCTAATCGGCGCGTAATTAATAGTTTTAAATGCTTATATCAGCCGTATTTATGAGCCGATTTAAATTTAAATTTCACTTCTTGTCATCTTGACTTAGGTATTTTCATATTAAGTTAATGAATGCAACAAAAAAAAAATAATGCATATTTCCTATTGCAATGGATTTCAGGAAACATATTTATGCACTTGACTGTACCAACCCATTTCTACCTGTGAGAATTGTAAGAAGCGACTCACTCAAGGCTTATAAATCGGAGGATGGTCAGCAGCATATTTCTGTATATCATACCATCTTACATACTGCGGTCACCAACAACAGCGGTCGCCGAAACGCATACAAGCGTGGTGACTATGGTAAATCCTCTCCTAAGTACCATACGTTTTTGATGGAGTTATTAGTGTAGGAAATGAAGCCAACATAATTCTCTCAGGCCGATTTTATTTGACAGGATGATAAGGTATCATGAATATAATTTAAATTCAAAATATCCAAAAAAATTCATCGATAAAAATTTTTCATGCGTTTTTTGTCATTTTTGTATAGAAAAATTAAATGTTTTTTTTTTTTTTTTTTTTTTTTTTTTACATCTGCCATCAGTCGCCAGACTATAATCAGATTTGGTTTCATTGAAAGTGACTTTTAATGAGGTAGCAAGACCATTGTCATTGCTCCTCGTCATTCAGCAAGTACATGAGTACGCTTTAATCTTTTAGTAGTAACACTTGTCAGGAGTGAGTTAGCAAGTGGATTTGGGTGCTGAGCTTAACGTTTCTCGTGCTTCTGTTTGCATCGCTCTATTTCTTCCGTTACGGTCGGCATTTCCAGGTATTTGTGCAATTCATCATTACGTGCATACCATGGTGCAGCGCAAATGGTTCTGAGGATGTTGTTTTGTGTTCTTTGTATACATTCAATGTTTGACTTAGATGCTGTTGCCCAAAGTTCTATGCCGTATAGCCAGATGGGCTTTATGATAGCGCAATAAACCGTAACTTTGTTGCTCAGGGATAGTTTGGATTGTCTCCCAAGAAGCCAGAGGAGATTTCTGAAGCGGTAATTTATGTCGTCTCTTTTGTGTTTGATGTGCTCCTTCCAGGTAAGTCTACGATCCATATAGAAGCCTAGATATTTGACGCATGTGGTTTCTGGCAAGGGATCGTTGCCTAGTCTCACTTGTGGGCAGTCACTTCGTCTCAGGGTAAGAGTGATGTGATGTGATTTCTGAGCGCTTGCTTTTATCCGCCACTTTTTAAGCCAAACATCGGTAGCATCTAGTTGTTGCTGTAGACGCTTAGAAGCTAGGCTCGGATCAGTATCGCAAGATAGGAAAGCTGCGTCATCAGCGAAGGTCGCAACTGTGACTTCTCGTAACTGTGGTAAGTCCGACGTGAAGATGTTATAGAGAAATGGACCAAGGACCGAGCCCTGCGGGACTCCGGCATTGCATTCATAGAAAGTAGATCTGGCATTCCCTTGCTTGACTTGGAACATTCTGTCTAACAAATATGATTGGATGATTGGGTAGAACGAGTGCGGCAGAAGAGATTTGATTTTATACAACAAGCCTTTATGCCAGACTCTATCAAATGCTTGTTGCACATCCAAGAAAGCAGCAGAACAATATTCCTTCTTTTCTAAGCATTCTCGCACGACATGGTAAACGCGGTGCACTTGTTCTACAGTAGAATGCTGTTGTCGAAAGCCAAATTGGTGAAGTGGAATTATGTCGGAATCTTCGAGGCACACCTTTAGCCTCGCGAGAACTATTCTTTCCCACAGCTTTGATAGCACGGGTGTGAGGCTAATAGGACGGTAAGATGTTGTCTCATTAGCTGGCTTTCCAGATTTGTGGATCATTATGATTTGGGAGATCTTCCAGATGCAGGGAAAGTGGCCGATTCTGAGAGTAGCGTTAATAAGAGTAGCCAGGAACACTAGACATTTCTTGGGAAGCTCTTTCAAGATCTTCGGGGAAATCAGGTCAAATCCTGGGGCCTTGTTGGATTTCATCTTCTTGATTTCGCGAGCTACTTCTCCAGGCGTAGTGGGTTTCAGAGGAAGACATAGCTGAAGATCTTGCGAGAAGACACACTCAATATCAGTTTCATCGGAGTTAATGTCAGGTGCATTTGGTTTGAAAACAGACGCCAAGTGCGAAGCAAAAGTTTCGGCTTTTTCAGAATCTGTGCGTGCCCAGGAAGAGTTAGTCCTTAGGGGAGGAAATGATTGTTGTGGCCGATTACCATTATGAGTGGCCTTCCAGAGAGATTGCTCTCCTTTCCCGGTTGGTGATAGTTGCTCTATTAGTATTCTCGCAGAGTCGTCGGCTTTCTCTTGTAGTAGCTCTTTTAGTTCTTTAATAGCCCGATTTAGTACCCGCTTATCAGCTGGATGGTGCGTTAGATGCCAGTTTCTTCTAAGTCTACGCTTTTCCTCTATTTTGCTCCGGATTAGGGCAGAAATAGGAGCTCCTGAGTGTCTAGGTTTGAGTTCTGGTGTGTTAGTCCATGCAGCGAATTGAATAAGGTTGGTTATTGATAAACATGCTTGATCAACATCGGAAACTGTTTTCAGGGCAACGTTGAGGTTAATATGAGTCACCAAGTAGTCTCTAAAGCAATCCCAGTCCGTTTTGTGGTTGTATAAGCATTCTCTATGTTCACGGGTAATGACAGTAGTACTAATTGTAAGAATCACAGGAGTGTGATCTGATGACCCGTCAAGGCTGGATTCTATACTAGTGTAGATATGACTGATATTTTTCAATACAAAGAAGTCAAGTAAGTCCGGTGTTTTGTTCGGATCTGTAGGCCAGTAGGAGGGTTCACCAGTAGACACAGGTTGAAGACGATTAGTTTCAATACAGTACTTTAGCGCACGGCCACGCGTCACAGTTGTACGGGAGCCCCAGTAAGTGTGCTTGGCATTCCAATCACCACCTGCGATGAATCGATTTCCTAGGGTGTTAAAAAAGTTGGTGAACATGCTATCAGTAATTTTGTGTTTGGGTGGGCAATAAATGGCTGACACATCGATAACCCCAATTCTGTCTTCAACACGGACTGTAGTAGCTTGGATATGGTCTTTTGCGTATGGTTCCATTAAATGATGGTTGATGTTATTTTTTATCACAATCGCAGAGCCAGCATGAGCTTTACCATCGGGGTGACTAGTCAGATATACACAAAAACCTGGAATGTGTACTAGGGTGTTAGCTGTGGCATGTGATTCCGAAATTAGAACGATGTCGAGCTTGTTGTTGGCTATAAACATTTGTAATTCTAGCTTGTTGGGTGCAAGTCCATTGATGTTCCACGTGGCTATACGCAGAGCAGTCATGGTGATAGTTTGGAGATAAGAGTGGTGATAAGACCCAAAAGAGTGCTTATTTGTTGGATGAGGAGATCAATTTTCTCGCTCTGTTTTAAAAGTATTGTTTCTACAGAACTGCTAAGCTGTGGGGTATGCACATCACCGACTAGGTCTTTTGGAAGAGTAGTAGCTTGAGCGTAGGTACGAGTTGAAGGAGTTTTTTGAGAGATAGGCATACTATGTGCCCCACGGTGTTGACTTTCGGGAATCGTCATAGTTGGAATGCCATTGGTGATTGCAGATTCGGGTTGGGTATTGTTGGGTTTTCTCGCAACGTTAGGTGATAGTCTGGGTTGTTTTTTTGCCATGATTTGTTTGTAGACTTCGCAGCCTTTATAGTTGGCCGGGTGATCACAGGAACACAAGGCGCATTTCGCAGGCGTGTTTCTGTCTTTCTTGGGACACTCTGAAGTTTTATGACCCTCGCCGCATTTAACACACCTGTAAGGTCTCATGCAATTGTTCTTGGAGTGACCATATTGTTGGCAACGCTGACATTGAACAATAGAGTTGCTTTTCCTTGGATCTTCTATTTTGACTTCTTGATGGAAGATGTGTTTGATGTTCTTGACAGATTTATTAAGCGCACTAGGTTCTAGATTGACGAAGAAAGTTGAAGTTGGTTTTTTGTCCGGGCCATACCGTGCGTTAATTATTTCTCCTCTAATTTTATTTCCCGTTGCCTCTATTTCTTCTACAATGGCGTCATGAGGAGTTGTGTGGTGGAGATTTTTAATAACAATTCGGTAACATTTTGTGTCTTTCCTTGTGAAGGTGTGACCTATAAGACCCATTTCTCTTATTAAGGTAATAACTTTTTTGTATTCGTCGATTGAATCAATAAGTATTCGAAGCAGGTTTTTGTTAACAATTTTGATTTTAAAATGGCTCCTGTCTGTTGCTGTCTCAAGTGACTTAGACAGTTCTTTGACATCTTCGATACCGTACAGAATTATTGGCGGTGGCTTATTGGGTTTAGGAGCAGTATTGTCGTTCTCGACTTCATCTACAGCAAGACCGCTAAAGCGGTTTGCGGTAGGTGCACCATTTGACTGCAGAGGAGACAAGTCAACTCTTCTGCGCTTTGCTTGGCGGAGTTGTTGCGCAGCTTTGCGCGTCGGGTTTAATGGGCGTTGCCATGGTGGCGGTACTTGCTTTGTAGTAGTATCTAAGCTACTATCCTCCGTGTTCATCGTATCATCTGGTTGGGTAGGTACTGGTTTTGAGGGTGGGTTAGGACATCCGGTCAGAGGGTCCTTGGCTGGTATTTCGCTGGTCGATGCTGATCGTTGCCTATTGAAAAGGCCAGGATGAAAAATTTGTTGCACTAAGGGCTTTTGGGTTGATGGTGAATTGTTTTTACTATTCAAGTTTGATAAGAGATCTTGAAAGCTTTTTGAAGTTAACTTCTCGCCAGTAGTATTATCCTGAACAGGAGCCTGGTCTTCCACTCCCGACATTTTCCCGACTTTGTGATTAAAAGTTTTGCTATGGCAACATTATTGCTACATTGTTTGGCATTAGATGGAAAGTCAACAATAAAAAGTAAACAATTTGTGGGTAGGAAAAGATTTGGTAGGAGTGATAGGTCTTATTTCACTAGATTTAGTCCACAAATCTTAAGTATTAGCTTTAGATAACACTATCACATAATAATTAGGTTGTCCACTTCACTTTAGCACAAGTTTTATGAAAAATAACTCATATTTGACACATGAATTAAATAAAATTTCAACAGCACTTTTACGAGTGGTGACAGTTGACAGTTGATGAAAATTAAATGTACCGATTTTTTTATTAGAAGGTTTGTCTCAAATAGTGTAATACCCCAGCAAAGTTTCATCGACTGAGGATTTAATGCATCGGTCTTCATACAACGATGCGCTTCATTTCCTAGACTATATGGGGAAGTTCCCTGTCCTGTAGTGGGCGTTTCACAGATGTTCAGATGACCGTGCCTTTCGAAACCCGAAGCGGTCTAACCCCCTGTATGACTGTGTTGTTACAGAGGAGTGGTGCAGCGCGGTGGGGTGTGGCTGGTGCGCGGGCGCCGAGCTGCTGGCGGCGGCCGGGCTTTGCACATCGCACCTCACGTACCGCGTC
The DNA here is from genome assembly GCA_947532105.1 of Athrips mouffetella. Lineage (NCBI taxonomy): Eukaryota > Metazoa > Arthropoda > Insecta > Lepidoptera > Gelechiidae > Athrips > Athrips mouffetella. The sequence goes on along the minus strand of OX383968.1, from coordinate 1,597,384 downwards.
GCCACACTCATATTCGCCGGTCAGTCTCACACTTCAAGCTTTTTAAGATCCTCTTTTCATATCCACAATCAAAATTCAAATTGACTTATGTTTATGGTATCAACCCTGTCAAAGAGGAAAGAAACCTCTATGATCCTGTACATTTAAACATAATTAAAAACTACCCACAAAATTACGTTTGTATAACTCATTCCAAATACAAGTCTACAATAATTTATCCCATCTCCTTCGTGTCAATGTACAAATACCGAATCAAATACTTTCCTCCCAAAACCTTGGCACTTGTACGGCTTTACCCGACGCCTTGCGCAGGTCCTCGCCAGTGCAGGTGGAGGGCACAGTGGACAAGAGAGCAAGTGTGCCATGTTCTGAAATGGAGCTCCACAGTCAGTGCTTTAGCAAATATCCCATGAATAATACCAAAAAGTCACCTTAAAATCTAAATAAATTGCTGTAAGCTTCAGTCATAGAGCCCCAGTGGAAATGTGCCCATCACACTGGCTGCGTTACGGCGTTGGATGGATGACCAGTTAGATGGAAATTGCAAAATTAATCTTAATTTTTTTATAGATTTCTTAAACCAACAATTTATCTACCTCTTTAGCGTTAAATACCAATTGAAACGTCATGCTTATTTTAATAGTTCCTTCTTTCCAGACCTAGCGGAATCCTTCATCACCGTATACCTAGACGAGCTGAGCTCCTGGCTTCGGCGACAGATCTTCCAGGTGTTCGAGCAAATGGCCGACCGGGAGGAGAGCAAGGAGAAACAGCAGCTCAGGAGCTTTGATATTGAGGAGACTTGTGCGGCTATTGTGGATAAGTTGCCAGGTAAAGATGACTAGGGAGGTTTTCCAGGTTTTTAAGCAGATTGCTGATCGGGATGAAAAGTAAGATAAACAGCAACTCTGGAGCTTTGATACTGAGGAGACTTGTGCGGCTATTGTGGATAAGTTGCCAGGTAAAGATGACTAGGAGTTACAGGTTTTTAAGGATATTTTTGACCAGCACAAAAGATTAAGACCTCCGGAGAAAAGCGAGGAAAAACCAACCGCTTAGGATTTTTGATGTTGAGGAAAAGTTACCAGGTAAATATTCCAGGTGTATGAACAGACGGCCGATCGGAAAGTAAGCAAGGAGCAATGACAGCTTAGGACATTTGATATTGAGAAGACTTCTGCTGCTATTTTGGATAAGTTACCAGGTAAAGATGACTAGGTTTTCCAGGTTTTTAAGCAGGTTGCTGATCGGGATGAAAACTAAGATAAACAGCAACTAAGAACTAAGTCTTCCAGGTGTTTTAAAGCACCAGTTCAGTACCTTTGATATTGAAGAGACTACCTAATGCTGCTATAGTGGATAAGTAACCAGTTAAAGATGCTGATCAGGAAGTAAGCAAGGTGTAGCAGCTTTAAAACCTTTCATATTAAAGAGACTTGCAGCTATTGCGAATACATTACTAGGTAAAGATTGCTGATCGGAAACAGTAATTTATTTTACTAGGTTTTCATCTGGTCACCTAAAGTCCAGTTTTAATTCCGTAGAGAAAGTTGACAGCTCACTGACGGCTGGAATGTTGCCAGACGTAGCGTGTTTAGTTTACTAGTACCTGGGCGATCGAGCTTCGCTCTATAATAGCCGCTTCAAATGAAAATATCATCACGTGAGCAAGTTATGCTACCCGCCAACAGATGGCGCTGTAAGTTTTTGTCTAAAACGCCGTATTTAAAAAAAATGCTTAAAAACACGGAGAAAACGAATTTTCCCAGACATGACACCTATCTAGATCGATGTATCGCCCCCGACAACCCCTGTATGGTAAATTTTATCGAAATCATTACAGCCGTTTTCGAGAAAACACGAATACCAATATTGCTTGTTTAATCGTATAGGATTGAGCTTAGATTATGAATAACGGCAGCTATGGGATTGAGTGCCCTGCCTTGAGTATTTATTTTTGTTCCAGCCCTGCAAGTATTCGGCTCCGAAACGGTAAACAAAGCGGTTCACTTGTCGGTATCAAGTCTGAGCCACAAACAAATCAACAGAGACGTCATATTCCGCGCGTTAGATCTCTACACTCTGCACTTCCATAACGCGGCCGGTATGAAAAACACTTCCTTTGATACCAATTGAGAAACTGAACAACTTTTACAACAATTTTTTTATCACCCCGGATATTTTAAAAGGTGGTTCTATACATGAAACTGAACAATATTTCCCAAGGAACATAGGTGGATTTTGTATTGATCAATTTTTTTTTTCGTATTTTGACCTATGTTTCTTGGGAAAAGTTGTTCAGTTTTATGGGCAAAAACACATTTTAAAATATCCGGGGGATAAAATAACGCTGTATATCGCAGCGATATGATAAAAACAAACAAACGTACATACAAACTACAAAAAAAAATTATATGAGATTCGGATAAACTCACGTTCTATATTGTCGGCATAGGACCGACAGGATATCCGTATCTCATATAAATAATTATGTGTAACACTCACGAGTCGTTTAGTGATAAAATACAAAAAAAAAATATCCAAAACAAACAAAATAGCAATCCAAATGTTGTTGTTTTACAAATCCCTAAGCAATTAGATCAAACACCGGAAGACAAAATTACTAATTTTATATTATTTACAACCTAGCTAAACCTAAAAATAGTTTAGTTTTGGAGACCTCATGGATATCATAAAATCAGGTTTTTGATCAAAAGCCGGTTTTTGTAAAAACTGCGACAAATACAAAATGTTAAGTGATGCATATTATAAACATTTTTTTCGCTTACATATGTATTTTTTTCGCTTACCAATATATTTTTTCGCTTACCAATATATTTTTTTCGCTTACCAATGTATTTTGCAGCCATGACACTAACACCAGATTATATTTGACGGAAGAAAAATATTTTTTTACAAACTTGTTCTTTCTGACGGCTTTTAGCCGATTGCTTTTGATATATCTGCAAAAAGTCTTGGTAAGCGTTGTAATAAATAAAAAAAATGCATCATAGGTGTTTCGTGTCTTTTTAGGGTTCCGTACCGCAAAATAAAAAAACGGAACCCTTATAGGATCACTTTGTTGTCCGTCTGTCTGTCTGTCTGTCAAGACCCTTTTTCTCACGAACGGGTAGAGGTATCAGGTTGAAATTGATAACGAATGTTAAGGTCCGTGGACCACACAAGATATGCATATTTAGATTTTTTACAACGACGCAATAAAAAGATATGGCTTTTTATGTCCTCATCTCCATACATTTATGCAAAAAAGCAAAACCTACAGGGTACTTCACGTTGACCTAAAATTATGAAATTTGGCCAGAAGCTAGGTCTCACAGTACAAATAAAGGGAAAAGTTTAAAATCATTAAATATTTAAATTTTTCTCACAACTAATAGTAACCAATTAAGGTGAGCTCCCGTTTCAAGAACTTTTCTATAAAAGAGGGGTCAAGTTGGATGGTCGCGGAGTTTTTAAAATCAAAGAGCAAAAGCTTTTAGTATATCATAATGGTAGATAGTTACGGAACCCTTGGGCCGCGAGTCCGACTCGCACTTGGCCGGTTTTTTTGTTTCCTTTTGCGTCTTGAATTTTTTTAAATCTCATATCAATGTGCTTGAAATTACTTGTATTATAGTTTTTTAAATCCTCGTACCATGATAGATTTTATGCGTAGCGAAATTTCGTCGCGATAGTAAGCTATTTTATGTTATACTGTAGATAGGTTAATATGTTATCGATTTGGGTAATTCCTGTAATGATGTTATGAATTGTATGTTAATGATAGCATAGAGTAATATAATACTGGGCGTATGATAGTATTAAAAATAATAAGCAACTACCAGACTGTCCTAAACGTAATATCAAACTGCTTTCTTCTTTTTATAATATCGCTCGATGCACATTTTTTCGTTTGATTGCTAGGCAGACAAGTGATACTGCCTAGCAATCAAACGAAAAAATGACTAGCTTAAGTAATATATACTTGTATGATGAATTAGAAAACTCTTTTACTTGCCTCCCGGAGTATTGCGTAAATTATATAGAGGGCTGCTTTTTATTTAACTAAAAAATAAAAATTAACCTTAAACATAGAAAACTCTTTTACTTGCCTCCCGGAGTATTGCGTAAATTATATAGAGGGCTGCTTTTTATTTAACTAAAAAATAAAAATTAACCTTAAACATAGAAAACTCTTTTACTTGCCTCCCGGAGTATTGCGTAAATTATATAGAGGGCTGCTTTTTATTTAACTAAAAAATAAAAATTAACCTGAATCAGTCAGACAATAATATTTCGGTAGTATAGTAGTATATGCACTAGGTAATAAATAAATTCTTAAATTAATTTAAATAGCAGCTACAACGCACTTTGTTAGATTTAATTACTATTATTTTCCTTTTAAGTTATCACTTTTAGCTATATAGACAACTCGGTAACCAATTGTACATAGGTTTCCCAAGATACAGGCTTCGCCTAGTTTGGGGACCACTGGTAATGATTGTATCAACCTAGACGTAAGTTTCGCTATAAGAATATAAATGTATTAATTTTTAGAGTTAGTAACCTATGTCTAAGTTGTAATTCTGTTTTTTTTAATAAAGTATTATTGTTATATATTGTTATTATAGTTAGTTTTTACCAAAAAGACGAGAAAATTAGTATCGTAAGTATTATTATGTCAGATATACATATAACTTAATTTAGATGTATAAGACACGTGGGTGAGTGTTAAATATAACTCAAGCGGGATTTGAACTTGCAACTTTATTGTTAATATAAGAGATCGTTTGATCTTTGATTCAAACTTTGGGGATTTGGGATTTCTTGTGTCTGTTTGAAACCTGTTCGAATAAGTTTTTTTTTATGTTATGTTACAAGTGAGCAAACGAGCAGGTGGGCCACCTGATGGTAAGTAGTCACCACCGCCCATAGCACCCACTGCCTTATCAATGGCATATTTTGACACTAATAAGACAGCAAAGCGCGTTGCTCACTTTGAGAACTAAGATGGTGTGTCTCGTGTGCCGGTAATTTCACTGGCTCCCTTGCCCTCCAAACCGAAACACAGCAGTGCAAACACTGCTGCTTCACGGCAGAAAAAAGCAAGTATTAAGTATAAGTTGTATTATGTAAAAAGTTGTATGTTGTATTATTATTATTATGATAGAAAATTCATATTTTCTGTGTATTTTCCATTCTACGAAAGAATAGTAAGTTTAGCGGTCAAGAACACATTTCTCTTCAATTACACGAGGCATACGTTTGTAAATATGTTTATACAGGCTGACTATTAATTAGTTCTTGATAGCAAAAGATATGCTTGTACTGATGATACTGAACAACTTTTCCCAAGGAACATAGGTGAAAATACGAAAAACCAAATTTGACCTCCCATACGAAATGCGCTATCAGCTGATGCTGTTTCTATGGGAGGTCAAAACTTGATTTTCGTATTTTGACCTATGTTCCTTGGGGAAAGTTGTTCAGTATCATGAGTACATTCATACCTTTTTCTTACAAGAACTAACTAAAAGTCACCCTATACATCTAGTCAAACAAAAATACCTACATTGTTAACAGTTTTTTACGTTGAAAATTGAGATTACTTTGTTTGTAAACGTCATATTCTTTCATAACTTGTTCTCTCAATTTCATACCAAAGAAATGTATATTTTAATCGATTTATGCAAAGATTTTATATGTTGCTTTAATTATATTAAGTATCGAATACATTCCAATTATAAAATAAAACTAATAAATATTGATAAATAAAATTTTATTTATTTCCAAGTAACCACCTTAAAAAATATTTAAAATTCTATCACACTTAAAATATCACAGAATACACTCAAACTTACAAGTCACAATATTTTTAAGTTTTTCAGGTAAAGCTTTTTTTGATAAATTCTATTAAATATTTTGCTGATACTTTCTGTTTTGATGTCAAAGAAAGTGACGGCAAGAGATTTCACAGCTTTAAACAAAAAGGAAATGCCTGTACATGGAATAAGTACGTACCTCCACTGTCCTGATTCCAGTCCAGATTCACATTCTTTTATATTTCGCAACAGAAACTCAAATTTTCATTTATTTATGTACTATAGTTGGAAAACCAACAGCTTTAAAACAAAGTGCACAGTACGCACTTATTTAAGAACAACCAAGTGATGCTTGTTACATAGAAAATAGATATAAAAAATGTCTTATCTATAATAAGAAAAATGGAAAGAACCTAGAAACTTGGCCTATAAATAGAGATAGGGTTATGAAGTTATTATAAAAAATATCAATTTTTTTCGAACACAGATAACGAAGTTGATTTTCTTTTTCGTAAAATATCGATTTCCGTGAGAATGGAAATTAGTCGTAGCCTAATATTAGAATTAAAAAACAAAGCTGTCATGTCACAAAGAGAGGTGACAGTTTTTATTTTCAATTATTTAAAAGGCTATGACTATGTTCCATTCTGCCATAAGGAAATCGATTTTTACGAAAATAAAAAAAAATGTTAATTACGTTACTTGTGTTAAAAAAAAATATATATTTTTTTATAGGCTAACTTTAGAGGTTTCTTACAGTTGGGTTTCTGTTTATTGCGAATTAAGGGTGAAACTTTTTAAGCGCCCAACGCTCCTATGACGTTTTTTAAAACTTTACAGTAATTTTAATTAAATTTTTAAACCAAAACGTTATGGTAACACCAGACGCACCGCAGGATATCACCCATACTTAGTTGATATTCCACTCTTCCGAACAAAGCGCTTCGCAACATAATCTTTTAGTTAAGGAGTGGAATTATCTGCTTTCGTCTGTGTTCGCGAGTTCATATGAACCGGATATATTCAAGTCGCGAGTGAATAGGCTTCTTCTGAGCAAGCTTGTTCCATCGTCGACCTCATCTATGTCCTCAGGGCTAGAGCGAGGTAAAGAGCAAGCCCATCATCAATAAAAAAAAGTACTAAAAAGGTTGCTTGGCCATAAGTACCTATAATATAGATTCGCAGCATCGTCCATTGATATACTTATCTACATCACAACAAAATATATTGCTTACTTAAAAATATATTCTTAAAATAACCCTCATCAAACTTATTTTCATAAAAATCACAAAAATAATTCTTAATTCGAATTAAAATATTTTTTCTAAACAAAATAAATTCTTAACATAATGGCAACTTTTAATATAATGTCTAGAACTTTTACTAATAATTTTATATGCCACTTACTTTTTATCAGGTTTGTCAATAAAAACGATAAATTCTGATCGTATTTCGAGCTAGATTTCGAGTAAAGCACTTTTCAAACTGACTGTATTGTGTCATGTTACATTTTTTCGAAAATACTTGTTACAATTTCTATAGAAAAATTCTTATAGCAAAATTTTTTTTCAAGTTAGTAATTATGAATTGGACCAGAAAGTATTTGATCATTACCGTCATAAAAAATCGTGCAGAAATTAAATTTTACTGATTTTCTAAACATAGTAAAACTTATTATGGTTTACTAAATTGTGCATATTTTTAAATTACACACAATATGATAGGTTTGAGCAATTTTATAATTAACGATATTACAACACGGTCAAAATACAAATATCTGTTAACCTAGCTAGCTAGTATGGGTGGTCATAGACGCAAGGCGCACGCATATTTTTACGGTGTTGTAGCTAAAACACTATTATTTTATTTTATTACCGACATAGAAAACATTCGGATTATGTCAAAACCCTGTTTTAGAAAGTATTTAAGTTACCGATTTCAAAATATACTATACGCAGAATTTTTGCATCAATAACCACATTTTAGCACCATGGTCATTTTGGGACTATGGTAATTTTAGCACTATGGTCATTTTAGCACTATGGTCATTTTCGCACCCTAGACATTATGGCATCTTAGTCATTACGTCCCTGAACAGGTCCAGTCAAGAGCACACCAAACTTGACACATTATACTTTGTACCGTTCTTATTTCAATAGACGTACGGGCTAGAGTCGCACTGTGAGTGTCAAGCTTGACCTATCGTTGACTGTACTTAAATTACTTCTATGTGGCAATAGAGAGCTTTTTTTTAAGATCAGAATGATAGGAAGGAAATCACTGTCATTATCGGTAACTTGTCCCATCCCAGTATGTACGAGTATGTATATATTCTTTATTGCATCACAAATAAAAGGAGACAAATTACAAACAAGAATAGAATGCAAAGGCGGACTTAGCTCTTAGCCAGTCTTTACTCTAGGGTTATTAGTGTTGGTTTTCAACCCCAGCTAAAAAAGATAATTTCAGAATTTTTAAGAAAAAATATAAAGAACCACTTCTCATGAGAATGACGCAGTTAGGGTAACCGTCTGAAAATTCAAGGAATTCTGACAATAAGCAGATACGAACATTTATTAAGAGTATGGACATTTTAAATTTCAACCAAAAATTTAATAAAACACAAGCAGTTCTATTTTTTCTGGATAAACTATTTTCCCTGATACTGAACCCTATATTATACACAATAGTACAAAATTGTTTAACCTAGTTGAAACTACTCAAAATTTTATTAAACATTGGCATATTGGTAAAAAAAACATCAAAATCTCTGGATTTAAGTATCCGGGCGGTTGATAAGAAATCCGGTATCTTAATGAGAACGATTTTAAGTTTAGTACTCGTAAAGGTTTCACCTTTGTTTTATAATAACACATTAAACCTAAAATACAATAAAAGTAAATTAAAGTGAGGTAATACTGTTCAATTCGTCACTATTGTGTGCAATTCCTTGATCCATTAAATCTACAGATTTGGATGTTATATTTTGCGTTTTAACGTCAACTATGTCTTTAGGCGTTGTATCTGATTCAGGAACTATACGTATAGATGGTATATCTTTGTCTATGTTATTAGAAATGGTATTGTTTGTAGTTACGTCTTTAAATTGATTTCTGTCATTTATTTGAGGGATTGCTTTTGTGTTATCATCACGTATTTCTTTAGGCGTTGTATCTGATTCGGGAACTATACGTATAGATGGTATATCTTTGTCTATGTTTTTAGAAATTGTATTGTTTGCAGAAATTATGTTCGTATTTGTTTCATTTATTTGAGGCATTGCCTTTGTCATGTCAACAAGTATTTCTTTAGGAGTTGTATTTGATTCAGGAACTAATTGTATAGTTGGTATATCTTCGTGAATATTAGAAATTGTATTGTCCATAGAAATATCGTCAATGGATGGTACTTTAAATTCATTTCTTTCAGGGATGCTATCTAAAGATGACTTAGGTTCAGTTGTATGAGAACTTATGTCTAGAGATTGAAATGGTTCATTTGTTAAAGGAGTCTCTTCTATGGACGGTAGAGGTTCGATGTCAGTGGGTTCTAATTCTTCATCGCCTTTTTCGGTGAAGGTTAGGAACATCTGGAAATGAAGATTATAATTTATTACGCCGGGTTAGTTTTTCAAGGCTAGCCTAATGGCATTACGAATAGACGATAATAAAAAAAATATTAATATTTCCAACGCAACATACATCGGCAAATTTGCTTTTTTATAAGTTTGCCAGCAATAGTACAAATTTTGTAAGACCTTTTCTCGTTCTTTTACCCATATCTCAAAGGGAAAGTTGTTCACATCAACGTACGTCCCGTGTGGTGCCGGCAAAGAATAGTACCAACCCATACATACCCGTGGGTGTCGTAAGAGGCGACTAAGGGTTACAAACAGGAGGATGGGCGGCAGCATCCTCCTGTGTATCATACCATCTTACTTAATGCGGTCACCTACAACCGCGGTCCATGGTGCCAGCCGTAACGCTGACAAGCGAGGTGACTATGGTACTTCTCCTCCACATTTTTCCAGCAAAAGCTAGAATTCTGGAGGGAGCTCCCTGTCCTGTAGTGGACATTTCATGGGATGTTATGATGAAATTACTAAGTACAATAGATAGGTACGAAAATTTGGACAGGGGTTCAATTAATAACCCTAGATTTTATTTACATATTATTTGAGTAACTCGTTCGACGAAATAGCACGAACTGTCAAAGTTTGCCACTAACAAGACAGCAAAGCGTGTTGCGTACTCTGAGAACTAAGATGATGACTCTGAATGTGGGACTGTGGACTGTGGCTAAGGGAAAGAGGCGTGATGTTATGTATGTATGTCAGTAACCTGGTCTAGCGAGCTCTGGTTGACGGTGAAGTCCTCGATGTCACAGGAAGATTGTAAGCGCGCCATCAGACGGAAGATGTCACTGAGGTGAGTCCGCACTTCTTGCTTATTCACTGAAAGCAAAGATAATATAATACTATACTAGTACAGATGCCTCACGTCATAGAACGAATGTGTACCGAAAATTGTTCGGGCTATTTTTTCCATAAGGTATTTTCTTAGAATAAATTGATATCTGGATGTTAAAATTGAATTAATGTCAAAGTTTACACCTTTACCTACCAACCTAGTAGTAACATTTAGTTTAATTATTAGAAACAAAAGGGCCAAATGAATTCGGGCTATTTACTCCGTCAAAAAAACCGTAGTACGGAATGGGACCCCACGCTGAAAGTAAATCATAAGGTTAATTATATCTATCTAGAATTTCACTCAATACTTAGTATAGGGTGACTTTTAATTAGTTCTTGATACCAAAAGATATGCATGTACTCATGATACTAAACAACTTTTCCCAAGGATCATAGGTCGACATACGAAAAACCAAATTTGACCCCCCATACAAAATGCCCTATCAGCTGATGCAGTTTCTGTAGGAGGTTTGTAGTTTTTGCATACCGAGGAACTTCAGGATTATTTGTCACATAAATGATACAAATCTATAGCTCTGAGGTATCTGGTTTATTCGCATAACTTACTAAGTACCTATACACTGTGCACTAGAGACGGCTGGCATACGACTGAGCAGCAAAGAGTACTATAATAAGGGGGGGGGGGGGGGGGGTGAGACCCCCCATAAATAAGTTACTCTATGCAACTGATCCACTTGTGAATGGTATTTATTGACCCAGGATGGGGGAGGTTCATAATAAAAGTACTTACGACAAAATTGACTTAAGGCAATCCGTTTTACATTCTTAATTGAAATGACTCTTATTCTTATGCGGGACATAAAATGCTGGTGAAAAACGAGTGTAGGTACTGCTATTATTAGTTAAATTTTTCGCTGATAAATACAAAGACAGCTAATGCACCGAAAGTACCTACTAGTTTTTGTTAGCAATTTTTGGTTCAATATTACCATTGTGGGTGTGCGATCTATACTGTAGTAAGTAGGTACTTTCGGTGCATTAGCTGCATTTTTGTATTAATCAGCGAAAATTTTACTAAAAATAGCAGTATACACTTGCTTTTCAACAGCATTTTATATCCCGCATAAGAATGCAAGTCATTTGAATTTTTGTATGGAAAACGGATCACCTTAAGAGGCTACCTCCCGTCCACTAGCGCCCCCATCAATTTAAAAAATATTACTCATTAAATACAAAACTTATCGAAAATCCGGAAAGACAGATTGAAATAAAGGTATCCTAGTTTATTCAGAACCTATCAATTCTGAAAAATATAATACACTGTAGTTACAGATACAAAAAGTGCGAAAAACGGCCACTTTTAGCAGTTTTAGTATCTGTAACTACAGTGAACTTTATTTTACAGAGTAAATAGTTTCTAAATAAACAAATGTAGGTACCTTTACTTCAATCTGTCTTTCCGGATTTTCGATAAGTTTCGTATTTAGCGAGTAATATTTTTTTAACTGATGGGGGCGCTAGTGGACGGGAGGTAGCCCCTTAAGGTAAGGACTCGCACTCTTGAGCTGTCGTGTACTTCAGGTAGTCTAAATACCAGCTCTTCGACTACTTTCCAAGTTTATTACCCAAAATGGCAGACTTACTTACCCGTAGCGTGAGTGAGTGGGCAACGTAGTCTAAATAAAATAATAGTTCGTATTGCCCGTTGTACAAAGTGTCCTTAAAGTTCCTTTAAAACTACAGCAGGAATTTCACAGATTTTTTTTTTTTTAATAATTTTTTCTCTTTTCTGTAGGTTTTTTTGCCCCGTGTGGTGCCGGCAAGGAATAGTACCAACCCATACATACCCGTGGGTGTCGTAAGAGGTGACTAAGGGTTAACTGGAGGATGGGCAGCAGCATACTCCTTTATATCTTACATCTTACTAGATTAACTAAAGTCAATACATCTTTCGTTGGTCTGTGTATACGATACTACAACAAAATACCTGACAATATAGTGCAATTACCTGAGAGAAAGTTTAAAGAATGTGTAAAGCAAACGTTATGTAAAAAAGCTTACTATAGATTGGATGACTATATGAATGACAAAGAGGTATGGTGCTCTGATATTCCAGCGAAACACAAGAAACACATTGTAAAAAGCCGACTCTTAAAGTAGGCCGTGCTGCAGTGGTTTCTTGCCGTTTCTTTTACGCTGCCATAGCACGATCCGAAACGGCGTAGACTCGCTCTATTTGCATTGTATTCTGCATGACATTCAATAAGTATTCTGTACAGAATCTACATTGAATAAAATTATCTGAATCTGAATCTTACTTACTGCGGTCACCTACAACCACGGTCCGTAGTGCCAGCCGTAACGCTAACAAGCGAGGTGACTATGGTACTTCCCCTCCACATTTTTCCAGCAAAAGCTAGAATTCTAGAGGGAGTTCCCTGTCTTGTAGTGGACGTTTCATGGGATGTTATGATGATTATGATGAAGTAGTTTTTAATGAAGAGATCACTGGGCTACGGAGAAAAACCTTAGCTTGTCGTCAAAATGGAAAGTAACGGCAATACAACTTTAAGAGAGCTTTCCACTTCTGCCTGTTAGATTAACAGACTTACCAGTAGCGTGAGAGGGCAACAAGAAATGTATAGCAGCATGATGCAACACGCGCAGCTTGGCGTGAGGCGCCGCCGACTGTACCCGGCGCCACACGCGCCGCGCGTCGCCCGCGCAGCGACACGCCACCAGGTAGCCGCCGCCGAACCTGACAGGGAAAATTACGCCATTTATTTTTTTATTATAACTTCATTAGTACCAACACTGATGTATGGGAGTGAAAGCTGGGTATGGCAGAAGAAGCATGAAAGTAGAATTAATGCAGTGGAAATGAGAGCGCTAAGGAGTAAGATTGGTGTTAAATTGAGTGACAGGATTAGAAATAGTGTGATAAGAGAACGGTGTGGCGTAAAAGAAGACGTAGTGACCAAAATCGAGAAAGGGATGCTGAGATGGTTTGGTCATGTAGAGAGGATGAATGAACGAAGACTGACGAAAGAGATCTACCAGGCGAGAGTGAATAGAAACATTGGAAGGGGAAGGCCTAGGCGAACGTACCAGGACCAAATTCAGTACGTTCTGAATAAAGGCCAGGTTAAAAGTACCCTAAACCGACGAGCATGTATGAAAGGATTGATGAAAGTACAGGAAGCAAGGGAAGTATGTCAAGATCGTAGCAGGTGGAGGACTGTGGTCTCTACCTACCCCGACGGGAAAGAGGCGTGATGTTTTGTATGTATGTATACCTTTATTTCAGGTAGATAGATACCCATATACAAAAGAAATATAGTGTAAAAAACTGAGTAATATAATCTACAAGTAGATTAAGTCCAACAAGTATTTTTACAATAACAGTCAAGAATATTGAAGTGCCTGACGTAAAGTTTATAGCAGTAGTTAGGGAAATTGCAGGTGCCTGTCATAAGGTTTATAGCAATAGTAAGGGAAATTGTAAATTTATAGCAAGGAAATTGCAGGTACCTGTCGTAAAGTTTATAACAGTCGTAAGGGAAATTGATAAAATTACAGCAGAAGTAAGGAGAATTGCAGGTGCCTGTCGTAAAGTTTATAGCAGACGTAAGGTAAATTATTAAATTTATAGCAGTAGTAAAGGAAATTGCAGGTGTATAACATCACGCCTTGTTCCCGTAAGGAGAATTGCAGATGCCTAGTTGAAAATTGTGAGCAAATATTTGTTAAGTGAATTGAGATAACTTAGCGCATCAAGGCAACTCGTGCGCATAATGGCATTAGTAAATAGTAACACGCCATATTGGGAAAGTACGTTATCTGACCTTTTATGTCTTCACGTTAGTTATGTCTTTAAAAAGTACAGTTAATTTTGCTTTGGTATATTTTAAACTATGAAATTACCTTTTGATTAACATGTACTTAAATTATAGATATAAATTGGCGGAAACCATCGTGTCGATACGGTTACACAATGGTAATTTTTTTAAATTTCTCAATAATTTGGGAAAGTTGTTCAGTTTCGTTGACTGAGTACGTCCTTTTAGTTTTTGATACATCGTTCCTTATACCCTGTTCACCAACTTGCGAGTTGCGTTTTCTTCTCTTTCTCTGCCAATCACTTAGTCAATACATACCTGTTAATATCGTACGATCAAATCATTCATGTTCGCCTTTTTGTCGAGTATTTGTCATTGACTAACAATTAGCCTAATGGACGATCGGATCGGACTGCTCTGAATTTAGCTCCGGGCCACGATTTTGTCCAATAGCGTTGCGCACTGTCCCAAACGACAATTTGGAGCTAAATTCAGAGCAGTCCGATCCGATCGTCTATTAGTACTTTTAGAGCGCATAACTCCCCGCTGCGCATAGGCGTCACGTGCGCACCACCCACGCGCGTTGTTCAGCGCATGCGTGGACGGTACACGCCGCGTCTGGGGATCTTAAATGCTATCTTTACACTTATCAATATTCTAAATTGTTTCTTTAAGACGAGCTTAACCAGAATATGTATTAAAGCAGGATGTAACGATACGTATCTCTATCGCTCCAATATCTGTCGAACACATAGTGTCGTTCTGCAACAACATTACTGCCATTCTAATCAACCTACAACATTTGCCCAACTACCTCTTCAAGCAGTCATCTAGCGGCGCCAGCGCACATAACTCCCCGGCGCGCATGAGGGCGACACGTGCCGCCAGCCGCCGCGCGTCATCCAGCGCGTGCGTGGAGAGTAACACCCCGCGGTGCGACGCGCACGCCACCTGCACGCCACGCGTCACGCACACGCGGGAGCCGGGGTCCATGCCACTGGAAACAACACTGATGTTTAATCAAAAGCTTCAAGCACAGAATAAAGTAATAGTACCTACTGTCACACAGAACGGACACTCTTCCCCCCGCCCGCAATCCACCCCGCACCCCGCGCGCACCCGCCGAGATTCTCGTGTTCCTGATGAAGGTCTTTTGTACTGAATACGCGGGCCTTCTCAACCTTACTATTTCAATTGCGCGCTCGATGTATGTAGTGTTAGATATGTGTTTCACATTCAAAAATTTAACTTCACGTTGACCAAATTTGACCTCCCGTACGAAATGCGTCAGCTAACGCAGTTTCTATGGGAGGTCAAAAATTATTTTTCGTATTTCGACCTATTTTCCTTGATAAAAGTTGTTCAGTTTCACGGGCAGATTCACACCCTTTAGTATCATCACACCTATCCGTTACACGTTGTATATACGGTATTTGCTATTTGTCTATAAACCATTCAGCTAATTCCTCTACCCATGAAGAAGAACGTAGGACGAAATATGAAAAAACAATTACCTCACATACGAAATACGCTATCAGTGAAGCAAATTTTATGATACGCTGATTTTTTTTTTTTGTTTTCGACCTATGTTCCTAGGGAAAGTGTTCAGTTTCATGGATAGAGCTACGAGTACCACCTGCAGACAAGAAAATCTTTAATGCTTTTACAGTCACGAACATAAAATTGACAATTCATTGCACAACAAAAAAAAATTCAACTTCCCATACAAAGTAACGTAAGTATCCAACACATTTATTATGGAAAGTTTTTTGTGCGTTGTTAACAAAATCGTAACCAGCACCATACCTCTTATAGTACATATAACCACTATAAGAGGTATGGTGCTCTGATATTCTAGCGAAACACAAGAAACACACTGTATAAAGCCGACTCTTAAAGTAGGCCGTGCTGCAGTGGTTTCTTGCCGTTTCGTTTACGCTGCCATAACACGATCCGAAACGTGTAGACTCGCTCTTTTTGCATTGTATTCTGCATGACATTCATCCGCTGGCGCGTTCTGCGCAACATTAGTTACGCGAAGCACTATGCAGTACAGCGCTTTGCGCAACAAATGTGCGTAAATTTGAGGCGCGTAGTGTTGCGTTAAAAACGTCGATTTGATAATATTAATGATTTTGAGCACTCTATTTCTCTTTTGATTGACGCTCAGACTGAAACAATTAACCACGCTCGCAAAAAATGCGTGTAAAGTCCCCTTTAAAGAAAAAGTTATTGTCAGTTCAATGTTTACGTTGTTGGGAAGCGGTTTTTTGCTGCTCGTGTTTTTATGTTTTAAGTGATATATTTTTCATATTTAAGCTCATTATTTGGTGTTGTGACCAGGATCATATATCCCTAGTGATGTGTAGTGCATAATTATGGCCTTTCTTGTGAAGTGTAGTGTGCAAAATGTGTTAGTGTCGCCAAAGTACTGGAACAGGGTAGCCGGTTTTCAGCTGCAATATTTTAAGGTAAGTGGTTATTTTAAGAACCTTTTCTAGCTATTTTCAAGGAGAAACTTTGTCATTCTTGTCGAAAATATACACTTTATGACAACACCAATAGAAAAACCATCGAAATCGTGGCGTTGCAAAATTTTTGCAAAAGCGGCCATTACAGCCGTGGACCCCTAACGCTGGAGGGTTGGTGCCAGGGGGGGTGGCAAACGCTTGAGCGGAATTCTGTAAATAACATTAAATATACATTGAATAAAAAATATCTGAATAGGTATCTTTACCTGGTGGGCTCGTCTAAGAGCACAAGCGGCGTGCGTCCCATGAACGCGATGGCGGTACACAGCTTCCTCTTGTTCCCGCCGCTCAGTTTAACATTCTGCACCTCCAAGTATTTTGTCAAGTCGAACATTTCTACCGTGCGTTTTATCACCTGCAAAATTAGATGCAATTTTTATTACAATTCCGGTAAACATGGCCAACGCATGGAGTTCTTTATCTAAACCACAAACTTTGATACAATCACCATCATCATCATATCGTGTAGGTTGCAAGATTGACCGACCTCACAAACCCTGGTGTCAGAGTTGTTGAGCCGCCAAAGGCCTCTGACATGGCACATTAAGGTGATCTGTTGCGGCCAACTTAGCCCCGAACGCAACTAGATGGAGCCACTGCTGCAAATATAAGGTTTTATTTTTTAATGCAATAAGTACCAACTATATATGTGCAAAAAGTTGATTCGCGTAAATTTCATCGTGCAACTTAAACGCCTAACAACAATTTCGATAAGAAAAATATCTCCATATGTCCACTAAAGTCAATTACTCTCGTCAGTCCGTGTTTACATAAGTATGATCACACACATGCACACAAAGCACAACCGTACAGTTTTGACCGCGCGCCCACAATCGTAATATTGAACCAAAAATTGCTAACAAAAATAGTACTTTCAGTACATTAACTGTATTTTTATATTAATTAGCGAAAAATTTAACTAAAAATAGCAGTATTCGTTCGTTTTTCAACAGAATTTTGTGTCCCGCGTAAGAATGCAAGTCATTTGAATTTTTGTATGGAAAACGGATCACCTTAACGACAAAATCCTTAGATAGTAGTCCGGACCAACGTAACGTGACCGGAACAAACAAATCACCATCATCATCATATAAGCCGAAAGACGACCACTGCTGGACATAGGCCTCCCCTAAAGATCTCCATGACTCGCGGTCCTGCGCTGCTCGCATCCAGCGGCTTCCCGCGACCGCCACCAGATCGTCGGTCCACCTTGTGGGGGTCCTGCCAACGCTTCGTCTCCCGGTACGTGGTCGCCACTCTAGAACCCTCACGCCCCATCGGCCATCGGTTCTTCTTGCGATGTGCCCTGCCCACTGCCAATTTAGTTTAGCGATTCTCAGGGCTATGTCAGTTACTTTAGATCTTGTGCGGATCTCCTCATTTCTGATTCGATCGCGCAGAGAACCATATATTGAGTCTCAAATCGTAGGTCTCAATAAGATTTGTTGGATAATGTTTTTTTTTCTTCGGGATAGTTGCTTATTTTCATTAAGGAAACCACTTCTAATTTTATTGCCAATACATTTTTGGAAGGCGCTATGAGTTTTTTAATATAGCAATTTTCCAGTAAAAATGGTGATTTGATCAAATCTGTGTAGACCATTCAGACGTAAGGCGTGCAACAGTGACATCAAACATCTAATAATATTAGTTGTTTATTACAAAATACAAAAATGTTTATTGTATAACAAGTTTTCGTACAAAATTTGTGTGGAGTTTCCTTTTAAGCATCAGAGTGCTTGTGTCAGGAAGACTCCGCTCCTCCCTCGTGGTCATTTGTAACATTAAACAATACTAACTACGTTACAGGTAAGTTAGATTAAACAAGTTGAACTAAAGTAAGTGTGTATGAGTGAGTGGTTGTGTGTGTGTAAATGTGTGTGTTTGTGTGTGTGTGTGTGTGTGAGTGAGTGTTTATGTGTCTGAGTGAGAGTGTTGTGTGTGTGAGTGAGAGTGTAATATTGTGATACTAGTTTGGTTCTTACCTCGTCCTCGTCTTCAATTCCTCTCAGCTTGCAGTAAAATTTGAGAGTTTCGTTCACAGTCAAAAGAGGATCTATCGCGTCAGTTTGTGGACAGTAACCTGAAAAAAAAACATGAGTAAAGTTTTGTGTTTTGAAAGGCACACTGAACAGTTGATTCCTTCCAAATTTTTGACAGTAATCGCCTGTGTGGTGCCAGCAAAGAATAGTAGGTACACACGGCCGCTCATCGGTAGAAACACTTTGACCTTGAGCGGGTCTCTGGTTTCAGGAATTTGTATCGTAGCGCTGGTTCAGCTTCCACTGGTTTTGTTTCTATACCAACCATAGATTTATATAGTCAAGAATATAGGGTCTTGGGAACAAGCGGTTCAAAATTTCCCCATACAAGAAAAATATGCGCCATCTGTGAAAAATCGTGTGAAATACTTCGGTCGGTGCTAAATACACGGAATGGAAATAATAAGGCGGGAAAAAACAAAACGAACTTTTTACTGTTTATATGTGATTTAGGCCTGGTTTTTAAGTTTCATTAATTGGATTATAGTCAAAAACAATTACAATAAATAACAATAATTATAATAAGAGTATATTGTTTCTTCAACTAAGAACATTCCATTTTGTTGGTAAGTGTATTTGCATCCAATGTTGACAATATGACTGACAACGACTGACATGTGTTGGTCCTAAACGTCAGATTTGCCGATGGGCTAGTACTTATATACAAGTAAATGATACCAACTCATCTCTAACCGTGGGTGTCATACGGTATGAGATATGAACTCTTCATAATAGTCCAGTCAAACTACGAAAGTTTGTATGGAGAGGGTTGCATTAAATGCACATTTAGGGAAATTAAGGCTATTTGAAGCTGTCAATTAATTAAATCCGGCAATTTTGAAAAAAAAAAAACATTTTTTTTGTAAAATTACCAGTATAAGCTGACCTTATACTGGTTTTAAGAATATCAACATTAAGTCGGGGATTACTGTGGTTTTAAATTTTTGTATGTTTTTACTGGTAATTTATCAAATTATCCCTAATGTGCATTTAATGCAACCTCATATCGTAGATTGACTGGACCATAATGTTATGATGATGATGATACTTACTAATAAGCCCCCGGCAGAGTTGTCGTGATGTGGTTTGCATCTCGTTGAGGTATATCCTGCCGGTAGTGGGCCGCACCTCGCCCGTTAACATGGAAAACGTTGTGGATTTACCCGCACCGTTCTGGCCTAGCAATGCTGTGCACTGCAAAGAGAAAATTATGTACAGTAGATTCCGGTTATAACGACATGCAGGGACCGGTGATATTACGTCGTACGCTATCCGGATGTCACACATTCTTAACAAATCAACGAAACATGTGCGTCGCTAAAAGCGGTCGGTCGTTATATGTGACGTCGTACTTAACGGATACTGTACTAACGGTCCCGTGTGGTGCCGGCAAAGAATAGTATCAACCCATACATACCCGTGGGTGTCGTACGAGGCGACTAAGGGTTAACTAGAGGATGGGCAGCAGCATCCTCCTTTGTATCTTACTAACTGCGGTCACCTACAACCGCGGTCCTTAGTGCCAGCCGTAACGCTAACAAGCGAGGTGACTATGGTACTTCCCCTCCACATTTTTTCAGCAAAAGCTTGAATTCTGGAGGGAGCTCCCTGTCCTGTAGTGGACGTTTCATGGGATGTTATGATGATGATGACTAAACGGATTGAACTGTATAATTTATTTATTTTTATTTATTTATTCAACTTCATGCACAAAGGTACATAGGCGGACTTAACGCCTAAAGGCATTATCTAACAGTCTACCTTAGGGTGATGCAGAGACAGGTCAGTAACTGTAGGTGCATAAATATTTTATAGTGAATTGATTAATAAATTAATGAGTATATAAGAATACCTACATAAGTGTCTACGTGATAAATACGTATTAATAAAATGCATATACTTAAATATATTACATATACATAGGTATTTAACTAGGTAGGTACTTATATAAAAATAATATTTATTTATAAATATAATCAATTTTTTCGTTTAAATTCCAACTTTAACCAATCTATTGACACTGAAACCGGAGTATATTTGACGGAAAGAATAACATTGTTTTACAATTTTGTTTTGTCTGACAGCTTTAGCCGATTGCTTTAGCCGATTGCTGCAAAATATGTTGGTAACCGTTGGAATTTACGAAAAAAATGGAGTTGATCCCACTATTTCCATGGAAATGTAAAATGGAAATAGTGGCACTTAGGTTTTTTTCTAAAAGTATCCCATTATTACCACTGGCGACTAAAAAATCGCAAAACTGAAAATGTGGTATAAACTACTATTTTCTGATCTATTCAGTCTTGCTATTCAATTATTTATTATTTTTGTTGTATTTTTAGTTTTGTTTGACATATTTTTTATTTAATTTATCTTTTAAATTTTTCCATGACATGATTTTTTATTGTGTTGTTTTATTTGACATTATTTTTAGTATTACTTAGTTGACATTATTTTTAGTAATTTTCTGATCCCTTCAAGTCTTGCAATTCAATCATTTATTAATTTTAGTTTTGTTTGAAATATTTTTTTATTTAATTTATATTTTTAATTTTTCCATAACATTATTTTTTATTGTGTTATTAAATTAATGATTGTATAGATACTTTTGACAAGTTGTAAAATCATATTAGTAATTTATTTAATTAAAGCATCTCTTTTCGCACACAGTTTGTACTGTTTTTTGAATAAAGATATGATGATACTGACCCTAGGACTAAGTACTAGAGTGTTCGGATGAATGAAAGACCTTCGTTTCGGTTGATAGCTGTCAAACTTAAAACTCAAAAACTATTGACCCTAGACTTGGGTTATACCATCTAAAGCTGCCGTTATTCATAATCTAAGGGTTATACTATACCTACCATGTCGCATCATATAAACGGCTGACAAATTGTAAAACCGCGACGGCAGATTGTAAATAGGTTTCTATTAGATCACTGGTATGTACATGATATTTACACCTATTCAAACTTTCTTCAAGAAACACACGTTAAATGCCTAACTTTACGTTGAAATATTAAAATAAATAGCCATCAAAACCATTGAAAAAAAAATACAGGGTGATATATCAAGATTTTAAAAAGGTTTTTACTTGAACAGAATTGTATTTTTGCTAACCAAGTTTTAGGAAAAAAATCCCCAGCAGCACCTGTTTTTGTGATAATTTGCAAAATTTCTCCAAAACCGCAAAAGTTCACTAGTTAGTTTTCACACACAAAAAAGGTATCTATTTATTTTTAATTGAATATTTTATTTTTATTCCACATAATACTAATGAAAAGTGCAAAAAACCGAGTTTTTGAGCGCGTGCGGCCGCGAACCCGACCAAAAACTGTAAGCGCGTGACATCTTAGCGTGCACATACGATTAGAGTGCATTTAATTTGATCAAGTAACGCTGCGCGCTATTAAGGCCTTAAGAATCAAAACGTATTTTAACCGTCCTACACAAACTACTATAGTTCTGAAAGGCAAGCTATAACTGTTTTCTAGTCTCAGACACCCGATAACTGAAGCATTGTAAAGTTCGCGACAGCACAAGATTGCGGGCAAAATGTATGGCGCCTCATACATTTCGACCGCACTTCGCACTCTTTCGGTCCAATTCAGACCATCGAACTCAACATTTCCTTTAAAAAATGACTTCTACCATTGAACTCGTCATTCTGGAGTGCAAAGTAATTAACACCATCAAAGAAAACACACTTGGAGCAGACATAACCGTAGATCAAATACCCAAACAGACTGGACAAACTGACCAAGTTCTGGCAACAGTTAGGATGGCTAATTTGAAGGCTCCATAGCCCCACGCACAAATAGTCCACATAGGACTAAGTTCGGAAACCACACACTTAAGAGCTTACCCCCAGCCAACTAGCGCCCCCATTACATAAAAAATATTACTCGCTAAATGCTAAACTTATCGAAAATCTGTCTAACAAAATTGAAGTAAAGGTACCTTAGTTTATTTAGAACCTATCAATCCTGAAAAATATAGTTCATTGTAGATACTGGTACAAAAAGTGCGAAAAACGGCCACTTTTAGCAGTTTTTCAGGATTGATAGGTTCTAAATAAACTAGGGTACCTTTACTTCAAATTCGTAGAACAGACTTTCGATAAGTTTTGTATTTAGCGAGTAATATTTTTTTAACTGATGGGGGCGTTAGTTGACTGCAGGTAATGGCTTCTATTCGGAATGTGCTTTCAAATAATTTTTATGAAAAGTAAAACACTGAGTTTGTGAATTTATGTGTTGCGTGTTTCTATGCTTCTCTAAGTGTGCGATTCTGATTATTGTGTATATTGTGTCATAATGGTACTAACTACTACTTCTTCTTCGCTCTATAATAGCCGCCTCAACATTAAAATATCATCGGGTGAGCAAGCTATGCTACTCGCTAACAGATGGCGCTGTAGGTTTCTGTATAAAACACGGTATTTTAGAAAAAATTTTAAAACACGGAACTAGATCGATTTTTCGCCCTGGAAAACACCGGTTCATCGAAGCCGAGCCATTTTCGAGAAACCGATTACAAATGTATATACAAATATTGCTCCTTTAACAAATCTCGAATCTTGTCTATGGATTTATTTAAAATATATATTTGATATATTATTTTTTCCGTTTCCGGTGGCTTAACTGTCAACACGTACGTCGATAACTCCCGAGAAAAATAAGCGAAAACCAGTGATAAATAGTGCCAATTTTGTGGTGTTAAGTGTTAATCCGATACAACAAAGGTTAACGAACACGCAAAAGGAAAGGTCACAGTGCTAGTGCTAAAATTCGTCAAGAAAAAGCAAAATACATTTTTAATATATAACCTAAAAATACCAAATACAGCCATAGACAATAGACTTGTTGTGCAGTGACAACTGACAACCTTACGTCAAATTCGACAGTGACACCAACTGCGGTGTTGCCAACAAGGAAAAAATTTCTACTAACCAATGTTACCACATCTAACCCAATAATTTCCCATCATTATGGATAAAAACATGGAACTTCTTTTACGAAAAATAGACGAGAAATTAGAAAAACAAGCCGAACATATAACATATTCGGTAACCAAGAATGTCATGGAAGCGATAGACGAAAAAATCAATACGATGATAGAGGAGAATAATCAACTTAAAAGCAAAGTAATACAACTAGAACAAAAACTCAAAATGACAGAAAGAGAGAAACGAAAAAGCAACTTAGTCTTCTTTGGGGTCGGAGAAAAGGTCAAATCTGAAGCGGAACTAATAGACCACATCAAAGAAATCATAGTGGATATGGGAGTACACATGGACAGTCATGAAATCAGCAATGTTTACCGTATTGGGCAACTAACTATTAACAAAAGCCGTCCAGTTGTAGTCTCTATCACAACGCAATGGAAAAAACATCTTATACTTAAAAACAAGCCAAACCTCCCATCAGGCATTAACATAAAAGAAGATTTTTCCAAGGAAATCCTAGAAAAACGCAAACAGCTTCAACCTCAACTGGAAGAAGAGAGGATGAATGGGAACATTGCTTATTTTAAGTATGATAAACTCATAGTGAAAAAACCAAAAGAAAACAGAGAGAAGAGAAAGAGAGAAACTTCGAATTCACCTAAAACATCAACACAGAAGAAAGCCAACACAAACAAAAATCTAAGCAACCCAACACCAACACCTCCACTACCCAAAATTCATACGGATAACATCATCAAACCCAACATACTGAACTACGTAGAGAGAGTTGGAAGCGTTCAACAACCGAATACTCCAAAAAACTAACTATTGTCACAAGGAACCGGAAACAAACAACCGCACCAAAAAACAACCACAACTACAATCAAACAACAAAACGTCCCCCACAACGGCTGGTCCCCGCGGGAGATGTAGACCACCAACCTCTAACAAAAAGACAAAAAACACTTAAAATTGCAACTTTAAATACGAGAACCCTCAGAACGGAAGAAAGCCTACACGAGTTAGAAAAAGCCCTAGAAGACATAAAATGGGACATCTTGGGTATAAGTGAGATGCGAAGACAAGGTGAAAAAATCGAGGACCGTGCAGAATATATACTATTCCACAAGGGTGAAATTGCC
Organism: Athrips mouffetella; assembly: GCA_947532105.1. Lineage (NCBI taxonomy): Eukaryota > Metazoa > Arthropoda > Insecta > Lepidoptera > Gelechiidae > Athrips > Athrips mouffetella. Next base: position 1,572,628 of record OX383968.1, on the reverse strand, counting down.
GGCCAAAGAGGAGTTGGATTCCTAATTAATTCAACATGTTCAAGAGCTTATTGGTATTTCTGATCGAATAGCCATACTCAACATCAACATACCTGGACATAGAAAAGTATGGTCAATCATCCAAGTTTATGCTCCAACAGAACAAGCAACAAAAAGCGAAACCAAACTCTTCTACGAAGAACTAATACAAGTACTGACAAAGTACTCGCACAACTACATAATATTAATGGGTGACTTCAATGCTCAAGTTGGAGAAAAACAAAGTAAGGAAGGTCATGTCTTGGGAAATTTCGGCCACGGAAAAAGAAGCCCAAATGGGGAACTCCTTGTGGAACTCCTACTAGAACACAACCTTACGCTTCTCAACAGTTTTTACAAGAAGAACAAGAAGATGAAGTGGACATGGATCTCCCCAGACGGCAAATACAAAAACGAGATAGACTATATAATAACAAACTACCAAAAAGCCTTCACCGATACGTCAGTACTAACAAAATTCAACTTTAATACAAACCATCGCATGGTGAGGAGCTCCTTAAAAACTGAACCACCTAGGAAAACCAGAAAATATACACCCAAAACAGAACACTACAGTAACGAAACTATAAAAAAGATTGCCACATCCCTGAACGAAATAACCGAAGACATAACAACAGAAGACGGAAACACTGATGTCCTTGCTAAGTATGAAAAGCTAGAAAAACGACTAACCTCCACTAAAACTGGGAACACAAGAGATAAAAACCAACACATACTATCAGATGCAACACTACAACTTATAGAGAAAAGAAAAAATCTGCTTGTAAACTACCCTAAAAAAGAAAACATCCAAGCAATAACAGAACTTAGCAAGGAAATCAGAGAGAACATCAGAAAAGACAGAAAAACTAAGAGGCTACAAACACTAGAAAGACACATTAAAAGGACAGGTGGCGTAAACAAAGCACTAAAGGAACTAAGAGAGGTAAACAAAGAATGGATACCAAAACTTAACAAAAAGAACAAACTTCCCTCTACGAACAGAAAAGACATAAACGAAACAGCTACCAACTTTTACCAAGATCTATACTCGAATCCAGACAGAAATCAGAACCAAGAACAAAGGAACGATCCATACAAAAGGCAGCTCACAGTGGAAGCTGAACCTGAAATACTTCCTTGCGAAATAGAAAAAGCTATACACAGCCAGAAGATGGAAAAATCTCCAGGGCCTGATAAAATAACAAATGAGATTCTCAAAGGAACTCTTGAAGAACTATTACCTGTACTCACATCAATTTTCAACGACATAATGAAGACGGGAAAAATTCCTTTACAATGGAAAACATCGCACATCATCCTGATATTCAAAAAAGGAGAAAAAGAAGATGTAGGGAACTATAGACCCATAAGTCTAATGTCCAACATATATAAGGTGTTCTCCAAAGTTATCCTAGACAGAATAAGCAAAAAGCTCGACGAACACCAGCCACGTGAACAAGCCGGCTTCAGACAAAAATTTTCCACCCTCGACCACATACACACAGTGAAACAAGTGATGGAGAGGTACAAAGAATACAACAAAAACCTATATATGGCATTTATCGATTACTCGAAAGCGTTCGACAGCATTAGTCACCAAGCCATATGGGAGAGCCTGAAACAACAAGAGATACCTCCAAAATACATCGAAATTATTAAAAACATCTACTCAAGCAGTGAAGCGAGGATACAACTAGATACCCTGGGAAAAAAGTTTAAGATCGAGAGGGGTGTAAGACAAGGGGATCCCCTGTCACCAAAATTGTTCTCTGCTGTATTGGAAAGTATCTTCCGCAAACTGAACTGGGATGGTTTCGGCCTCAACATAGATGGAGCGAAACTGAATCATCTAAGATTTGCGGACGATATAGTCTTGTTTGAAGAAAACCCAACACACCTCGAAGTAATGATAAAATCACTTAATGAGGAAAGCGAGAAAGTAGGTCTAGCAATGAACAAAGACAAAACAAAACTGCTCACAAACTCCATAACAATAGCAATTAAAATCAACAACCAACCACTTGAGTACGTGCAAGAATACATCTACCTAGGACAGATAATCTCACATAAAGACCAAACCACAAAGGAAATAAACAGAAGAATAGCAAATGGGTGGAAAAAGTACTGGTCTCTGAAGGAAATCATGAAATCTAAGGATTTAAGCATGTCAATAAAAAGGAAAGTGTTTGACACATGTATACTTCCAGTTATTATATATGGTTGTGAAACTTGGTCACTCACGAAACATCACAGAGAAAAGTTGGAACGTTGTCAGAGGGCTATGGAAAGGAGCATGACAGGAATTAAGAGACAAGACAAAGTGAGAAGTAGCATAATAAGAGAAAAAACCAAGGTGACTGATATACTTTCGAGAATAGACCAACAGAAATGGAGATGGACCGGACACATGGTCCGAGATAAACAAATTAAATGGAGCACAATTATTTCGGAATGGTACCCCAGAGATGGCAAACGCAACAGAGGACGCCAACATATGAGATGGGAAGACGACCTGAAACTCACAGTAGGACACCATTGGAGAAGGGTTGCGAGAGACCGAACACAGTGGAAGATGTTAGAGGAGGCCTATGCCAAGCGGCACGCTGAACTAAGGGACATTTTGTGAAATCAAAAAACCTTTATAAATTATACTTTACTGTAACCTGTAGTTCAGAATAAAAAGGCTTAATAAATAAAAATTAATAAATAAATAAATAAATATTTGAATTTGAATAGTATATGATAGTTACCTGTCCGGGCGGTATGCCTATAGTGAGGTCCCTGACGGCCACGCGGCGCCCCGCGAGCGACGGGTAGGCCTTGCCGAGCCTCACGCACTGCGCCACGTCGCACTCGGTCGACACGTAACGCTTTATTGAGTTGTGCTTCACTTCGGTGTCCACGAAACCTGGAAATTAATGATGACCATACTTCATCATATCAGCCGAAAGACGTCCACTGCTGGACATAGGCCTCCCCTAAAGAACTCCATGACGACCGGTCCTGCGCTGCTCGCATCCAGCGGCTGACCATGATGACCATACTTACCTGCACTTTATATTCGGTCATAATCATCATATAATATGGGTTGTAAGGTTGATGACCGACCTCACAAACCCTGGTGTCAAGAGCTCTTGAGCCGCGATAGGCCACTGGCATTGCTCATTAACGACTATTGTTTTTTAGGGTTCCGTACCTCAAAAATAAAAAACGGAACCCTTATGGATCACATTGTTGTCCGCCTGTCTGTCTGTCTGTCAAGACCCTTTTTCTCACGAACGAGAAGAGGTATCAGGTTGAAATTAACAGTGTTTGACAGTGTCCCCACCGGGAATCGAACACAGAACCTCCGGATCGAGAGCCGAGCGCTCTGACCACTACACCACACAGGCTGTTAAGTATTATTAAAACGAGAGAGAAACGGAGGAAAACGAGTTTTATAATAACATCACACGGGTGTTTTAATGGACCTGGAAATAACATTCTCAAAAGTGTTTATTGAATTTTATGGATTATTATGTTTCATTCAGTATTATTATTTTTTAATGAAACTTGTGAACTTCAGCATCATGCTTACCTGCATTGATATTACCAATAGTAGGCAGCCTCACGGGCCTCCCCGCTTCATATAAAGCTACATGGACCCTCTTCCTCTCGGCTGCCACTTCCAGGTCTTCCATCTCACCTGATTGAGACTCTGGTATCGATTCAAGGCGGAATCTGAAATCATGACATCCCATGAAACGTCCACTACAGGACAGGGAACTCCCTCCAAAATTCCAGCTTTTGCTAAATCCATGTGGAGGGGAAGCACCATAGTCACCACGCTTGTTAGCGTTACGGCTGGCACCATGGACCGCGGTTGTTGGTGACCGCAGAATGTAAGATGATACGATACACAGAAGGATCTGCAGCCCATCCTCTGGTGCATTAAGTCTTAGTCGCCTTTTACGACACCCACGGGTAGAGATGGGTCCCCCCCGTACAGTGCTCGAATCTCAAATAATAATATTAAAATGTAAAGTCATTTATTCATTGTTACAAAATTAAAAATTAAATACAAATTACAGTCAATCCATGTCAATAAAAATAAAAATATCCCCCTATGGTTCGTCAAAAAGACCTCCCCGAATCGCACCTGGTGGAAAAGTACCCATAACACTGGCGGCGTTGCCGCGCTGAATCGCTAGTGAAATGTGCTGCACCAGGTACGATTCGGCGCGGGGATCAGCTCCGCTTTGCCTGAGCCGTCGCCCTAGCTCTCTCACAAAGGCCCTTGCTTCCACACACCATGCCCCAGTCACCTCCACAGCGAAAGGTATGAAAATGTAAGGGCCTACCAAGTTTATTAAATACTTTCTTTCGCAAAGAACATAATAATATGATCCATTTTTTTCGTTTCTTTCAACGGTTACCAATCTATTTTGCAGCCATGCCACTAAAACCAGAGTATTCTAGGTGTAAGGGACGGTGTACACACGGCCGCACATCAGTAGAAACACTTTTGGACCTTATGGCGTGGTAATAGAGTTGAAAAAGTTTCTACCGACAAGCGGTTGACCGTACCAAAAACTGAAAAGACTCACTCAGTAGACGAAAATGAACAACTTTACCTAAGAAACATGTATTGGGAAATAAAAATAAATTTTGACTTTTTCGTAAAAAACCCGCCTGGACGAATTGTTAATGTTGTATAGATAGATAGATAAAACATTTATTCAGTGCCAACAAATACAGCAGAAGAGAAAACATTTCTAAATTTACTAAAACTTAAAACTATAAATTAAAAAACACAAAATAAATAAAAGCACTGAATTGGGCGACCAGCTTAGCGTAATGCTGCAGCTCAAGGCCACAGCGCTGATTTTCAGCTGGACCCTTAGGACCAGAGAACTTGAAAATATTATATAAATTAAACCAATCATTCTATTCTTAAAATTAATGTAGGACGATACAATCAAAACACACAAAAGGAACTACAAATAAAACAAAAGGAACTATAAATAAAACAAAAGAAACTACAAATGAAACAAAAGGAACTACAAATAAAACAAAAGGAACATACAAAACAAATTAAAGTAGCGAAATCAGTCGGAAGAGAACCAGGGTATGGAGAGGAGAGAAACTTGTTTTAATTTCTCAACACATGTTTCTTAGGGAAAGTTTTTCAGTTTAGTCTACTGAGAAAGCCCTTTCAGTTTTCGATACACCGTCCCTTACACCCCGTATTTTGACGGGAAGAGTAACATTGTTTTACAAACTTGTTTTTTCTGTCAGCTTGAGCCGATTTCATTTGATATATAGTTGCAAAATGTGTTCGCAAGCGTTCATGTAAACGAATAAAAAATGTATTCATACAATCTCTTAAAAATATAGTTCACGCAACAAAAGTTGAGGTCTGAGGTTGAGGTGAACGACACATTAACTGTACCTACGGGGCTAATAGCAAAACAATTCAGCACTAAAGGCAGAGAGCGGGCAGTTTGCAACCCGCATACCAAAATCCGACTAATCTAGACTGGTGCACAATGAAAAGGTGAATCTAAAAAGGCCTACCCCTTCAAAATGAAGTCAAAGACGTAAATAATACCTACTTTAAAAAGCGAAAAAAAAATTTGTAAAACAAAAGATGCCACTAATGAGTCTCAGATTTTTGAATCGCGAGAGTTCGTTGATCGCAAATTATATTAATAAACGCTAGAGCGATTAGCCGCCCCTGGCACTAGGCAGTTGAGCGCTAGCTTCCAAGGACGCATAAAGCACTTAACGGTTATAACTCCTCACCTACTGAGAAGCCACTCGAAGCAGTCGTACTCAATAGCCAGGTTGAGAGCGGCGAGTGCAGTGCCGACCACCGAGAGAGCTACGTAATGGTACATTATTACATCCGTCGTCAGCGGATCCTTGTAAGTGTCCATACCGAAACGCATCAGCACCTGAAAAGATACAATTTTGGTTTAAACGTTATGTTAAAAAAGCTTACTATAGCTCACGACTAGCATTCGACCGTGTAGGTCACGTAATCCTGCTCTCAAAACTTTATAAACTTGGAACACAAAGAGACCTTTTTCGCTGGGTAAATTCCTACATTTCGAATCGGCGTCAGGCTGTAGTAATAGGTGGATGAAAGTCAAACTTTGTCGATATACCTTCTCGAGTTCCACAAGGTTCCCACCTAGGTCCCCTTTTCTATAATGCCTATCTATAGGACATAGATACTTGCTTTCGTCATTCCAATTACTTGCTATATGCCGATGATAAAAAAATATTTCTTAGTATAGACTCTTTAGAAGATTGCCATAAACTTCAAGATGACTTAGATAGACTCTCTTTATAAACAAAACAAAATTAGCATAAAAATTGACAAATGTCTGCAAATTACAAAAAAAAAAGATTACAAAATTGATGGCAATCTTCTACAAAAAACAAACGAGGTTCGTGACCTAGAAGTAGTGCGGGATAGTAAAATGATACTAGGGAAGCATATCTACGCTATTGTTAACAAGGCCTACAAAAATCTCGGTTTCGTCATGAGAGTCTGCAAACCATTCACTGATATGAGTTGCGTAAAGATGGGACATTTCGCAAACGTTCGTAGCGTACTTGAATTTGGTTGTATAATTTGGAACCCACAGTACGCAACTTATATAAAAAGGAAAATTTAAAAAATTTAAAAAACCCACGACGGTTGTTATTGAAAAAATATTAAATAAGACTTTTAAAATACCCCCGACTTAAAAGGAAGAAGGTAATGAAATAGTACGAAAAAAGTACCCATGAAAATCCGTCGGGGCTGCCATTCCGTGTCCTACGAAAATTAATATAGAATTTAATCAATATAAAGTCTATACGAACTAGTTATGAAATAGCTTTAGTTGGCTACAGTTATGTAGGTATAAATTATGAAAACATGGCAATGGCAGCCCCCGACGGATTTCCATGGGTACTTTCTTCGTACTATTTCGTTACCTTCTTCCTTTTAAGTCGGGGTTATTTTAAAAGTCTTATTTAATATTTTTTCAATAACAACCGTCGTGGGTTTTTCAAAACCACGCGAAACGCGCGACTACATACAAAAATGCCAGCCTGTTGCATAAAAGGGTGCACTAACGATGATAGAAGAAGTAAATAAAGCAAAAGATTTAAGATGTAAAAAGTAAATAAGTAAAAATGTATCAATTAATTCGTGTAAGACGCGACTTTTCAATAAACAGATGCAAGTTTTCCAAATAAAAAACAACAAACTTACTAATACAAAAATGAAACGATGATTCATTTTCTTAGTTAAAAAATTACTTACTTTTATTGTTTTTTACTATTATCTAATGAATAACACCGGAAAACCAGGCCTAAGTCACGTATAAACAGTAAAGACTTTGTTTTGTTTTTCCCGCCATATTATTTCCATTCCGTGTATTTAGCACCGACCTCAGAACAAAGACCTCCTTGAAGTACTACACTACGTAGTTCACGCGATCTTTCACAGATGGCGCTTTTTTTTTTCTTGTATGGGGAAATTTTGAACCTCTTGTTCCCAAGACCCTATCTTGACTATATAAATCTATGAAGTCACCCTATATATAAGACTATGAATCAAATGGTCTGCCTTTGGTAAATCAGAGGTCTAGAGGTCTGCCTCTTCGATTTTTATGATTTTGAGGATGATTGTAACCATCAGTGCAAGCGGCAGACATGAGCAAATGATTTAGCACGTGTTTTTTTTTTTACATTTTTAAAACCCTGTTAATTGATAACGCAGCGCTACCAAGGTAGCAGAATATTTTTCTGTTGTTCTACTCATCGTTTTTAATCGAACGATCTATGTCTGCCACATGAGCAAATGATATATACACGTTTTAATATCATAACAAAAAACTAAAAAAAATGTTCCTTCAAAACGCAGAGGTGTGGTGGTCTGTCTCTTCAACTTTCATCGTTTTGAGGATGACTCTGACCATCAGTGCAAGCGGCAGACATGAGCAAATGATTTAGCTCGTGACTTTTTAATACATTTTTAAAGCCCTTTTAATTGATAACGCAGCGCTACCAACCAAGGTGGCAGACTATTTTTCTGTTCACTCATTGTGTTTAATCGAACGATACACGTCTGCCACACGTGCAAATTATATAGAAATGCTGGAGGCCGTCACCTATATATCGGTATCACAACTACTTGTGTGTACGCAGAAATCACCTCGTTATCGTGTTTTATAAACTTACAACGCCATCTATTGTCAATTCGATCGTTTGCGTTTTTGACAAAACTATTAATTACTACCGCACCACAAACACAGGATAACGCTTAGACTATCGTTTTACCACAGCAGTTCACACCCAAATTTTTTAAGGTTCCGTAGTCAACTCTTATAGTTTCATCATTCCCGTCTGTCTGTCCGCGGCTTAGCCCAGAGACCTTATGTATTAGAAAGTTGTGATTTAGTGTGGACATACATTTTATCCACGCCGACAAAAAAGGGGAAAAATACAAAACCACGGATTTTTTTTAAGGTACCTCCCCTACAAGTAAAGTGGGGGTGATTTTTTTTTCTTGTCTACCCCATCGTGTGCGGTGTCGTTAGATAGGTCCTCCAAAAATAATATGAGTTTTTCAGTATCATTTTTCGATTTAGAGATCCGTTTGGGATATACTTAGCTTGAAAGCCCAATTTTTTTTAAAGTCGATAGTGTCCCCTCCAGCTAAGAGTACTTATTACCTATGATAAGGAAAACTCCGGGGTGTGCCATTACGACTAACTTTTAGTTTGGTCGGGGACTATATTCTTGAATATCACTCAAAAAATTCAAAATCACATTTTTTTCGTTTTCGAAAGTGAAGATTGGTATTTGTTAGATATAAGTCCTGTATGTATGTGTATGTATTCTGATTTTCCTTTTAACGGGTTATCAGGGTAAATATGAATTTTTAAAGTTACAACAGTGATATTTTATTACCCGATTGCGATTTTCAAGAATTGAGTCCCTGGGGTGAAGTACGAAGCACATTAATGAATAACACAATAGAACCTCTTTCTATAGTCGAAACAGGTTTCCAAAATTTATGAAGTAGGAAGGAGACGATCTCGCTCATATCACAACTACTTGTGTGTACGCAGAAATCACCTCGTTATCGTGTTTTAAAAACTTACAACGCCATCTATTGTCAATTCGATCGTTTGCATTTTTGACAAAACTATTAATTACTACCGCACCACAAACACAGAATAACGCTTAGACTATCGTTTTACCACATGATAAAGATCCCCATTTTTTAGGGTTCCGTAGTCAACAAGGAACCCTTATAGTTTCGTCATGCCCGTCTGTCTGTCCGTGGCTTCGCCCAGAAACCTTTAGTATTAAAAAGTTGTAATTTATTGTGGACATACACGCCGCCGACAAAAAAGGGGAAAAATAAAATCACGGAATTTTTTATGGTACCTACAAGTAAAGGGTGTACCCTACAAGTAAAGGGTGAAAAATTTTATTTTCTTGTCTACCTCATCGTGTGTGGTGTCGTTAGATAGGTCTTTAAAAAATAATGTGTTTGCAAATGTCATTTTTCGATTTAGGGATCCGTTTGGGAAATAATGAGATTATGAGTAAAAGAGCTAACCTGAGCTTGGACGGTGTTCTTGGCGATTTCCAGCATCCCGTCTGCCAGAACGAACTGCGGGAACAGAAGCAGAATCTTGTGAAGCACCCAGCGGGCGTTGTCTGTTGCCTGTGGACAATATATATCGGGTTTTTAAATAAATATGAAAAACCTTTTTGGAAGTTAGGTTAGAAATAATGTTATTCGACCACAAAGGTGGTAGGGCTTATGTGGAAAGTCCGTCTGGGAAAGTACCACCGCCTTGCTTTTTTCTGCCGTGAAGTAGCAGTGTTTGCACTGCTGTGTTTCGGTTTGAAGGGCAAGGGAGCCAGTGAAATTACAGGCACATGAGACATACCATCTTAGGTCTCAAAGCGAGCAACGCACTTTGCTGTCTTATTAGTGTCAAAATAGGCTATCAATAAAACAGTGGGTGCTATGGGCTTTGGTGACCACTCACCATCAGGTGGCCCACCTGCTCACTTGTAACATAATAAAAAAAAAAACAGGTAATTAACTGACTGCCTCCGACGTTCGTCTGTCTGTCTGTCAGCGGGCTGTATCTCATGAACCGTAATAGGTAGACAGTGTAGGAGGAATTAAATGTAAGAGGGTATTATCTTACGTCAGATTCGGATATGATATCCAGAATAAGCAGCAATGTGATGCCAGCGAGACCGACGAACGCGTTGCCACAGAATAGGATCATATTCGCCAGAGATGCGTCAGTGAATAGCTTCTCAGTTACATGCACGAACGAACCACATGCGAATCTGCAATTAGGAAAAGAATTAATAGAAAATAAATGGTACAGCAGCACTGCACTTACTTTCTCGCAATACTCAAGGAAAAACTATCAATCGCAAACTTAAATTTGTAATGCCATACACATAGTATGGAATTACAAACTTTTATATACGTTTTTCCAAAAAAATGTTCGAATGAAATATACAGATCAATTCAGAATTCAAATTGTCAAACATTAAAACAAACAAACATCAAACGATTTCGAGTAAATCACATGTTTAACTTTTGGTAGTACTGGAACACCATTTATATGAATTTTCACAGATCAATGGATACTACCGTTGTAACTTGCATGGAGGTTTTTTTTATTTCGCAACACATGTTCCTGATGGATAATTGTTCAGTTTGGTCTACTGAGCAAGCCCTTTCAGTTTTTGGTACACCCTGTGTACTAAATTTTATTCAAAAAATCATAAAGAATATCCAGTCAGGTAGACAACCAATCCAGGATCAATATTATAGAAAATTTTAATAAACTCAATGGAACCAATTTTGGGTAAATCACATACGAGTGGTACAGGAACACCCCTTATATGAAATTACACAGATCAATTGATACTGGCGCAAGATATCTTACATGGAGATGCTTGGTCATGCAAAGTTTCATCAAGATTCTATAAGCCGTTTTTGAGAAAATTTCAATTTATCATTTTCGTTGTATGACAGCTACCCTCAAAATGAGAGCCAGCAAGAAACCACTTAGAACCCTTCGATGGATTTGCATAAAACTCCTAAGTTCAAAATATGATGTCAATCGGACTATTCGTTTAGCCGCTGGGCCAAAAGGTGACGGACAGACCGACCGACGGACCGACCGACCGACCGACCGACCGACGGACGGACATTTTTGGGAGACTAGTTTTTTATGATGTATAAGTGATATACAGGGTGTAAGGGACGGTGTACCGAAAACTGTAAGGGCGTGTTCAGTCATCGAAACTGAACAACTTTCCCAAAGAAACATTTCTGGGAAATGAAAGAAATTTTTGACCTTCCCATACAAATTACTCACTCTGAGGAGAGGTCAAAATTTTTTTTCATTTCCCAGAAATGTTTCTTTGGGAAAGTTGTTCAGTTTCGTTGACTGAGCACGCCCTTTCAGTTTTCGGTACACCGTCCCTTACACCTTGTAGAACACATTTTTGAGAAAATTAGAAAAACTTTTTTTTTACGAATACAATAAAAATCTTAGAAATTAATTACTAAAACAATCATCGTCTTAGTTCGCAATAATTTATAGGATAAGTTATGGCTCTGGCACCATGGACCGCGGTTGTTGGTGACCGCAGAATGTAAGATGATACAATACGAGTACACAGAAAGATGCTGCTGCCCATCCTCCGGTTCATAAGCCTTTAGTCGCCTCTTACGACACCCACGGGTAGAGATGGTTTGGTACTATTCTTTTCTGGCTTACTTACCCATAAAGTAAAATAAGTAGACAAATAGCTGGCAGATTACTCCTCGCTACGAACACTGGAAATCCGAACGCTTCGAAAACGATCACGGTGATTATCATGTTGATCACGATCACCTGAAGATAGAAAATTCGTCAATTAAATCCCTAGTACCTGGGTGATCGAGCTTCGCTCTGTAGGTAGATGGCGATGTAGGGTTTCTGAAACGCGCTATTTTGCGTAGCCTGTGTCTGTGTTCCCGTGTTCATATAACCCAAATCTATTCAAGTCATGAGTGAATAAGCTTCTTCTGAGCAAGTTCGTTCCATCGTGAACCTCATCTCTGTCCTCAGGGCTACATTGGGGTCACTGCGAATTTACATGCATTTTACTTCAAAAGCGAGAGACTCGCTCTACAAAAAAAATGCTGAAACACTTGTATCTTCTTTTCTTTTCATTAGCTTAAGGTGATCTGTAGCGGCCAGCTTAGCCCCGAACGCAACTAGATGGAGCCACTGCTGCAAATATAAGGTTTTATTTTTTATGCAATAACTACCAACTATATATGTGCAAAAAGTTGATTCGCGTAAATTTCATCGTGCAACTTCAACGCCTAACAACAATTTCTATAAGAAAAATATCTCCATATGTCCACTAAAGTCAATTACTCTCGTCAGTCCGTGTTTACATGAGTACGATCACTCACACATGCACACAAAGCACAACCGTACAGTATTGACCGCACGCCCACAATCGTAATATTGAACCAAAAATTGCTAACAAAAATAGTACTTTCAGTACATTAACTGTACTTTTAGGGTTCCGTACCTCAAAAGAAAAAAACGGAACCCTTATAGGATCACTTTGTTGTCCGTCTGTCTGTCTGTCTGTGTGTCTGTCTGTCAAGACCCTTTATCTCACGAACGGGTAAAGGTATCAGGTTGAAATTAATACCATATATTAGGATCCATGAACCACACAAGATCTGAAAATTTAAATTTTTTACAACTACGCAATCAAAAGATATTGCATTTTATGTCCTCATCTCCATACATTTATTCAAAAATGAAAAACCTACAGGGTACTTCCCGTTGACCTAAAATTATGAAATTTGGCAAGAAGCTAGGTCTCACAGTACAAATAATGGGAAAAGTCTGAAATCATTAAATATTACAACTTTTCTCACAACTAATGGTAACCAATTATGGTGAGCTCCCGTTTCAAGAACATTCATATAAGAGAGGGGTCAAGTTGGATGGTTGCTGAGGCGATTTTTGTTTTAGTTCTATTTAAAAACGGGAACACTTACAAACTTGAAAATTGGTATGTTTATAGTGCATAGGCTATGAAATAACAACAAATAATAAAATTTGGTCAAGTGCGTGTCGGACTCAAAAAATCTAGCACATTAACTTACTGAAATTTCAACTAATACAATTATGTTTATGTGGTGGTACGGAACCCTCAGTGCGCGAGTCCGACTCGCACTTGGCCGGTTTTTTTTATATAAATTAGCGAAAAATTTAACTAAAAATAGCAGTATTCGTTCGTTTTTCAACAGAATTTTATGTCCCGCGTAAGAATGCAAGTCATTTTAATTTTTGTATGGAAAACGGATCACCTTAAATACAAATTTATGTGCATCTCATGTCAAAATTGTATGATTTTCATACGAACTTTCATCCCCAAATTCACCCCCTTTGGGGATGGTTTTGCAAAAAAGCTGAAGTACGGGTTTGTGGTTTGCTTTCAATTATCTCAATTCCAAATTTTTATGCATCTCGTATCAAAACTGAAGGATTCTCATACAAACTGTCATCCCTTATTTCACCCCCCTGGGGGATAAGTTTTGAAAAAAAAAAAAAACTTATTTGGTGGTTTATAAAAAAGGGACCTTTACACCACAACCAACATGTATGTTGCTGTGGACACTTTCTTCTACAACGGTGCCAAAATTGGCTCACCCACGAATCATTTCCCCTATTTAGCCTTTTCCGGTCTTCATTGGATGGGCTACTGAGGGCCAACAATGTCCACGAAACGGAAGACGTAGTGTGAGCAGGCTGCAGAAGGTGGACCGATGATGTTGTCAAGGTCGAGGGTAGCTGCTAAATACGGGCAGCGCAGATATGGTTCATGTGGAAATTTGTAGGAGCTATGGTAGGAGCCCTTTCACTAAGAAGAAGACGCCGTCAGAAGTGGATGTTCTTCAGCTAAGATAATGCAGTTTCACTTACCACCATATCGGCAGTTAAGGCAGCGCCCCAGTATAGTGCAGGGCTGACTCCACACAGCAACTGCAGTCGCTTCTGCTGACTTCTTCTCGCGCTGACCAAGTAGATGGCAGCACCGGCGCTTACTAACGCGTAGGCTATCAGGACCAGCCCTGATATGCCGGCGTCCGCTATGTGTTGGTAGCTGAAAAATATATTAAGATGTATGTTTATAATATTACAGGGTGTAAGGGGCGGTCAAAACTGAACGGGCGTGCTCAGTCAACAAAACATTTTTCAGAAATTATTTAAAATTTTTACTGCGCCCGGAATACAGCTGAACTGTTGAATAGCTATTACAAACAAGCAAGTATTAATTCGACTTCAAAACCGGTAATAGCAGGCGCACTTCTGTACCTTCAAGAATACGTTCAGTCGCTCCCCACAACGGCTGATTTTCAATTTATTTGTTTTTCCCTGAATGAGGTAATGAAATCATTAAAAACCATATGTCGCAAAAACACAAAGGACATAAATGATATGTCTACACATATCTTAGACTATTTACCACCAATAGTTATATCTGTGTTCTGCCATCTATTTAATAAATGCGTAGATGCCGGCAATTACCCAAGTGCTTTGAAGCTGATCAAAATACAGCCGATATATAAAGGAAAAGGAGAGATGAGTTCGTTAAAAAACTTTAGACCAATCTCCCTAATTCCAGTAATATCGAAAGTTTTTGAAAAACTTCTAAGCAATAGACTTATGTCATTTTTTTGTGGAAACGATCTCTTAAACTGTCAGCAATACGCTTACCAACGTGGTAGATCCACGGTAGAGGCAGCGCGCGACGTAATGTCAAAGGTCATAGGTCATTTGGATTGTGGCAGGCAAGTCGCAGCAATATTCTGTGACCTATCCCGTGCATTTGAATTAGTAGACCACCAGCTCGTATTGAGCAAACTTCAGATGTACGGGATTAAAGGTTCATTCCTTAATACGATTGCCTCGTTTTTAGCTGATCGAAAACAGTGCACCTATGTCAAGACCGCAAGATCTGACCTCGAAAGTACTGGAAATAGCGCTGTCCCACAAGGATCAATAATGGGCAATAATCTGTTTTTAATCCTAATAAATGACTTAACTATGGCCAGTAGCGATGCTGAGTATGTCATATTTGCTGATGACGGCTGTGTTATAGTCAACGCTGAAAATTATGATCAACTTAGATCAAAAACCCAGAAAGTAATGGAGTGCTTATCAAAATGGTTCAGTACTAACGGTATGATCTTAAATGTCGAAAAAACTAACATAATGCACTTCCAGCTACGCAAAACAAAAGGTCATGACCTCAACATAACGTGCAATGGAACCAGTGTACCGCAAGTCGATACGGTAAAATACCTCGGACTAACAATTGACGCAAGCCTAACGTGGAGTGTTCACATTGACTTACTCTGTGATCGCCTTGCCTCAGCATCTTTTGCACTATCTAGACTTAGGCCGAGCTTAACCGATAAAAATCTACTTAGCGCGTATTATGGATACTTCAGCTCACTACTTACATATGGCATTGACATATGGGGCGATGCCGCTGAACGCATCAGACCTTTCAGGATGCAAAAACGTGCCATTCGAACAATCGCACGGGTTGCCTGGGATCACCCAGCCCGTGACTTGTTCATTAAGTACAACATTCTCACTTTCCCCTGCCTTTATATCTTAGAGGTAGCAAAGTACGCAAGGTCAAATCTGAACAGATTTTCAATTAATGCTGGAAGCCGCACTAGACGTTGTAACATGCTCATTGTACCTGCAACGAAGCGTGCAAAATCTGACAAGCAAATAAGTGTTATCGCGCCTAAAGTCTACAACAAGCTTCCGGACGAAATTAAAGCTGCACCCAGCAACCCAATTTTCATCACTAAACTAAAACAGTTTTTGATTAGTAAAGCCTTTTATTCGGTAAAAGAGTTTTTTGAAGACAAATAGCTGACCTCATCTATCCAATCATAAGTATTGCTATAAAATTTATAACTATATGTGTTACTTAGTTCATAAGTAAATCTTTTATTTTATGAATTTTGTTGTAACCATGACTGACATGTAAATCTTTATTTACCAATAAATTTTGAATTGAATTGAAAACTTCTCCATACAAAATGCTCATGATTGAACAGTTTTTATGGAGAGGTAAAAATTTTTTTCATTTACAAAAATGTTTCCTTGGGAAAGTTGTTCAGTTTCATTGACTGAGCGCGTCCTTTCAGTTTTCGGTACACCGTCTCTTACGTATAACTACGTAAAGTTACGTACATTACCCGGGCGGCGTGTATAATCTTAACCAAAGCCCACTAACAAATGGCGCTGTAGTCTTTCTGAAACGCGCTATATTATGAAGATAATAAAAAAAACCGGCCAAGTGCGAGTTGGACTCGCGCACTAAGGGTTCCGTACCACCACATAAACATAATTGTATTAGTTGAAATTTCAGTAAGTTAATGTGCTAGATTTTTTGGGTCCGACACGCGCTTGACCAATTTTTATTATTTGTTGTTATTTTATAGCTTATGCACTATAAACATACCAATTTTCAAGTTTGTAAGTGTTCCCGTTTTTAAATAGAACTAAAACAAAAATCGCCTCAGCAACCATCCAACTTGACCCCTCTCTTATATGAATGTTCTTGAAACGGGAGCTCACCACAATTGGTTACCATTAGTTGTGAGAAAAGTTGTAATATTTAATGATTTCAGACTTTTCCCATTATTTGTACTGTAAGACCTAGCTTTTAGCCAAATTTCATAATTTTAGGTCAACGGGAAGTACCCTGTAGGTTTTGCATTTTTGAATAAATGTATGGAGATGATTACATAAAATGCCATATCTTTTGATTGCGTCGTTGTAAAAAATTGAAATTTTCAGATCTTGTGTGGTTCATGGATCCTAATATATGGTATTAATTTCAACCTGATACCTTTACCCGTTCGTGAGTTAAAGGGTCTTGACAGACAGACAGACAGACAGACAAACAGACAGACAGACGGACAACAAAGTGATCCTATAAGGGTTCCGTTTTTTCTTTTGAGGTACGGAACCCTAAAAACGAACAAAACGAATTTTCCCAAACATGAGACGTTGTAGGTTAGTGAGAAATCGGTTGGTTGAGGGTTAGTAGGTTATTGGTTGGTTGAAGGTTGGTAAGTCAGAGGTTGTATGAAGGTTGGTAAGACAGAGAATTGTTGGTTGGAAGTTCGCAGGAGGGTGGTTGATTGGTTGGTTGAAGGTTAGTAAGAAATGGGTTGGTTATTTATTTATTTATTTAGAGGTTGATAATTCAATGGTTGTTTGAAAGTTTTATGTAAAGTATAGTAGTATGATAAATACAAGTAAACGAATTTGAATACGAATATGATTAGCCAATTGCTTGGTTAGGTGTTTCGAAATTGTTTGGTTGCAAGTTAAGAAAATGGTTGGTTGGGAGTAGAAAATTGGTTGGTTGGGAGTTGGAGGTAAATTGGTTGAGGATTAGTAGGAAATTGGTCGATTGGCTGGTTGGTGGTTGGTAAGTCAAAGGTAGGTTGGTCGGTAATATGCTGGAAGCTGGTTTGTTTGGTTGGTTGAAGATTGATAGAAAATTGGCTGGAGGATGATACGTTGATTTGCTAGGTTGGAGACCAGATAAAAACGGGCGTGGTGTGGTAGCCTTATCAGTAATACTCACACAGTGTCCTTACTAAGTTGCCTTTCAGATATCTTCAGCGCTGGCACTAGGTAGAGATGAGAGGTAAGCGGGCATGCAAAACGCCTTTATATAGCTGTCTCTTTCCAATATTGGTTGGTTGCTAGGTTTGGGGTTAGCCAGAGGTTGGTTGGAGGTTGGCAGGAGGCTGGTTAATTGGTTGGTTGAGGGTTGTTTGGAGTTGGACCCAAAATTGGTTCATTAGTTGTTTGAGGGTTAGTTGGTAGAAAGCTGGAAGGAAACTGGTTGGTTGGGGGTTGGAAGGAAATTGGTTGGTTGGGTGTTAGACGGAGTTTGGTTGAGGGTTAGTAGGAAATTAGTGGGTACAGAGCTGAAAAAAATATCGACAGGTTGGAGGTCAATTCAGGGGTGGAAGGGAATTGGTCGATTGGCTGGTTGGTGGTTCGTAAGTCTGAGGTAGGTTGGTTTGCAATTTGCTGGAAGCTGGTTTGTTTAGTTGGTTGAGGGTTAATAGAAAATTGGTTGGAGGATGGTACGTTGATTTGCTAGGTTAGACCAGATCAAAACGGGCATAGTGTGGTATCCTTATTAGTAATACTCACACAGTGTCCTTACTAAGTTGCTCTTCAGATATCTTCAGCGGATGTGAGTACACAGTGATATTGGCGCTGTCATCTCCAGAGACTGTCCGCAAGATGGCGCTATGTAGAGATGAGAGGTAAGCGGGCATGGAGTGGTGTCCTTTGTTATTGTACCACGCTATGAGGGTAGTCAGATTGTTCTTAAGAGATGACGTGTAGCCACCATACCTGAAATACAATGATGAACTAAGAAATGTTTGTGTATTATTGGGTTGAACCGCGTGGTGCCTGAAAAGAATAGTACCAACCCATCACCCGTGGGTGCCGTAAGAGGCGACTAAGGGCTTATGAAGCGGAGGATGAGCAGCAGCATCTTTCTGTGTATCGTAACACAGAAAGTTATACACTCGGAACTGGAGGGAGCTCCCTGTCCTCAGTGGGCGAGACGTTTCATGGGATATTATAAAGAAATGTTTGAAAAACATATATTTTTATTATTAAAAAAAATCGTAAATTACCGTTTTTCTATATAATTATCGTGCGACGCTACAAGCCATTCGTTCAACGTGTTTACATCCGGCAGCGCCATCATCTGAGGTCGGGTCACTTGGCTACTCTCACAGACTTGCTTCGTTGCGGTGCAAGTGCAATTTGGTGTGTCCTGTAACATATAGAATTACTAGCTACAAATAGGCGCATGACAATAGGGAAGAAAAAAAAAACAATTTATTCAATTGAGTGTCATAAACTAAATAGGAGTGTAGGTACAGAGAATATCGTGCGATGAAATGGCACTAGACTCAGCATTTGTCACAAGTAGGTGCCAGAGGTAGGTAGGGTCCCGTGTGGTGCCGGCAAAGAATAGTACCAACCCATACATACCCGTGGGTGTCGTAAGAGGCGACTAAGGGTTATTCATATTCATATATTTGGTAATAAAATTGTTATTACATGTCAAAATTATTAATTATAATCATAATCACAATAAAATAATATTAATAATAGAATGTCAATAATATAAATTAAAATGTCAGAAAAGTAAAATAAAACGAACCATACGGGGTAGGTACTCTAAGTACATACATTTGTCAATCCACCATTTTAATGGTCGTGAGAAATTCCTTGACGCTATAAAAAGTTAACTGGAGGATGGGCAGCAGCATCCTCCTTTGTATCTTACATCTTACTAACTGCGGTCACCTACAACCGCGGTCCATAGTGCCAGCCGTAACGCTAACAAGCGAGGTGACTATGGTACTTCTCCTCCACATTTTTCCAGCAAAAGCTAGAATTCTGGAGGGAGCTCCCTGTCCTGTAGTGGACGTTTCATGGGATGTTATGATGAGGTACCAGAGAAGTAAAGGAAGTAGGGAACTCGTTATTGTGGTTCGTTGGGGAGAGGATACTCGTTATTTGTAAATGTTACTTTATTAGTGTGCAATAAAGTGATATTCAATCATTCAATAGGGAATACACATGACAATTTTATTATAAAAAAAAATATCCTCATTCATGTAATATGTTTGATGAAAGTTGTGGGGGATCGAGTGGACAGTCCCTTTTTAGGGTTCCGATACCAAAATGGTAAAAAAAAGGAACCCTTATGGTGCCGCTCTGTCTGTCTGTCTGTCTGTCTGTCCGTCTGTCTGTCACACCTCTATATCTCAGCAACCACTTATGCTATCAACCTGAAATTTGGAATAGTTTTAGAATATAGTTGCCCAACTTAATTGCACAAGAAAAAATTTTGAAAAAAGTATGATTATTAATATAAAGGGGGCCAAAATAGGGGGGGCCAAATTTCAAATTGTCGCTACTAGGTCGAAAGGGGTATCATATGAAAGGGCTTTACTTGTACATTTTAAAATATATTTTTGTATTTTTTTAAATTTCTTAGTTTTAAAGTTATGATGAAAAATGTCAAGAAAAATACCATTCCCCCCCCTTATCTCCGAAGTTTGAGTAAGGAAAAATCTGAATTAATTACAGTTGACAGAAGTTTATATAAACTTTACAGCAAAAATAAAACGATCTTTCTAAGTTGCACAGTTTTTCAGAAATCTGCAAAAAACCTTTACAAACAAATTTAGTTTTGCGGTCCTGATAATGGACTTTATTGCTTCCAAAAATACTATAGGTATATCGGAACCCTCGGCGCGCGAGTCCGACTCGCACTTGACCGGTTTTTTTTAAACACTGGATGGTTTTCCACCTATCCTTTAACAGTTTCAACCCTAAGATTTTAAATAAATATAGGTTACCCTACTAACATAGAATATAAGTTCTTGTTACTAACAAAATATGGATAAGAAATGTCTACGTGATTTTTCAAATCTGAAAAAAAAAAGATTATTTATTTTATTCATGTAATAAACAGTTTAGTAAAACAATTTTTCGAATAACTATGAAATTAAAAAAGATACAAGCCATCAAAGATTTGTTTCCGTCTCTTTTTTGCAAAATGAAATTTAACACGGAGTTTATGTAGCCGTAGTGACATGTGACGTCACATGCCATGTAGGATCTCTCTGTCTAATCGGCGCGTAATTAATAGTTTCAAATGCTTATTTCGGCCGTATTTCTTAGCTGATTTAAATTTAACTTTTTGTCATATATACTACGATATTTTCATATTTTGTTAATAAACGCGACAAAAAAAAGCCGGCCAAGTGCGAGTCGGACTCGCACACTAAGGGTTCAGTATCTATCTACCATATGATATACTTACTAAAAGCTTTTGCTCTTTGACTTTGAAAACTCAGCGACCATCCAACTTGACCCCTCTTTTATAGAAATGTTCTTGAAACGCGAGCTCATCTTAATTGGTTACTATTAGTTGTGAGAAAAATTGTAATATTTAATGATTTTAGACTTTTCCCTTTATTTGTACTGTAAGACCTAGCTTCTTGCCAAATTTCATAATTTTAGGTCAACGGGAAGTACCCTATAGGTTTTGCTTTAGTGCATAAGCCATATCTTTTGATTGCGTCGTTGTAAAAAATTTAAATTTTTAGATCTTGTGTGGTTTATGGACCTTAATATTCATTATCAATTTCAACCTGATGCCGTGAGAAAAAGGGTCTTGACAGACAGAAAGATAAAAAGACAGACAGACGGACAACAAAGTGATCCTATAAGGGTTCCTTTTTTTTATTTGAGGTACGGGACCCTAATTATGTATATTCCATATTGATAGTTGACACGGCATGTCACTAGTTGGTCACTAGTGACAAATGGTTCTTAAGTAGTTCGGTTGGGCTGTCACTAGATGGCATTAGTTTGTATGAAGCCAGTATGAAAAAAAAAAAACTATCGCTAGGTGAGTATTATATATTCCATGGTCACTAGGGTGGAGCGAGGATGAAGGACGGTCATGCGCCTGTAAAATTGTAACAGTCGGCTAGTAAAATATCGTTGTTGGCACCGTTTGTTACTATAGTACCCAGTAGTACCTACCCTTTATTATTTTTCTAATTTGATTTTATTGTCGATACATCTCGTTGTTTTTTTTATTGATGCTATCTATATATATTTAATTTTTAGAGTTCTGTACCTCAAAATAAACAAACGGAACCCTTATAGGATCACTTTGTTGTCCGTCTGTCTGTCAAGACCCTTTTACTCACGAACGAAAAGAGGTATCAGGTTGAAATTGATAACGAATATTAAGGTCCATAAACCACACAAGATCTGAAAATTTCAATTTTTTACAACGACGCCATCAAAATATATGGATTTTTATGTCCTAATCCATACATTTATGCAAAAAAGCAAAACCTACAGGGTACTTACCGTACCGTTGACCTAAATTTATGAAATATGGCAAGAAGATAGGTCTCACAGTACAAATAAAGGAAAAAGTCTAAAATCATTAAATATTATAATTTTTCTCACAACTAATAATAACCAATTAAGGTGAGCTCCCGTTTTAAGAACTTTTCTATAAAAGAGGGGTCAAGTTGGATGGTCGCTGAGTATTTAAAGTCAAAGAGCAAAAGCTTTTAGTATAACGTATGGTAGATAGGTACGGAACCCTTAGGGCGCGAGTCCGACTCGCACTTGGCTGGTTAAGTCCGCCTAAGTACTTTTGTGCTTGAAGTTAAATAAATAAATAGATAATATAAAAAAAGATTAAAAGTATAAGTCATTTATCAGTATCGAAGATTTCGATAGGACTATACGACAGATTTCTCAAGGTCAAGTATCGATATCGCAGCAACACTATTCAAACTGAAATAATGTTTCGCTCGATATAAAAAAACCGGTCAAGTGCGAGTCGGACTCGCGCGCCGAGGGTTCCGATATACCTATAGTATTTTTGGAAGCAATAAAGTCCATTTTCAGGACCGCAAAACTAAATTTGTTTGTTAAGGTTTTTTGCAGATTTCTGAAAAACTGTGCAATTTAGAAAGATCGTTTTATTTTTGCTGTAAAGTTTACATAAACCTCTGTCAACTGTAATTTATTCAGATTTTTCCTTACTCCAACTTCGGATATAAGGAGGGGGGGGGGGTACTTTTTTTGACATTTTTCATCATAACTTGAAAACTAAGAAACGTAAAAAAATACAAAAATATATTTCAAAATGTACAAGTAAAGCCCTTTCATATGATACCCCACTCGACCTAGTAGCGACAATTTGAAATTTGCCCCCTTTTTGGCCCCCTTTACATTAATAATCATACTTTTTCAAAAATTTTTCATATGCAATTAAGTTGGGCAACTATATTCTAAAACTATTCAAAATTTCAGTTCGATAGCATAAGTGGTTGCTGAGATATAGAGGTGTGACAGACAGACGGACAGACAGACAGATAGAGCGGCACCATAAGGGTTCCTTTTTTTACCATTTTTAATGATTTGATGATTTTCAAAATAATTTTTTATACCCCAATTCACTTCAGACAAAATGGATAAATGTAACTACACCAAATTGGGGTAATTGGTTACCAAATTTATGCTGGTCAAAATGAGCCGGTTCGGTTAAGTTCGTTAGAACACAATCTTGGGTTAATAGTTAGGTTATCTTGCGACCACAACGCACGAGCCAAGCGAGCGGAGCGAGCGTGCCGCGACAGCGGCCGGCGAAGTGCCAGAAGCAAATTTGGTGATCATTTAATCATTTTGGTAAACAAAATTTGGTGAACATTTATTTGGTAAAAATTTACTCAAATTTGGTGGCACGTTAATACACAGCCTATAAAAAATCCTCTTAATCAGCCCTCGTCACTTCCGCATTATTTCTTCAACAAAAAGATTAGATTCACTCATCAAAATTATTTTGAAAACCAGTCTAATATAATCGTGAAAAAAATAAATTCCCCTACCTACGAAATCCCCGTCCTACTTTATGAGAAAACATTCGTGCATTTTTAAACTACTCTCTAGAATAAGAGAGTAGTTTTTCAAAAATTACCAAACTGAAAAGTGGCGATGGAGAAGACGAAGGTGAAGTTATTAAAATAATCGATGAAGGGTCGTTTAATACAGAAAACACAACGATGCCGCGTTCTAAAATACATGCAGCGCCATCTGTGATTTTCATTGGAAACTTGGACCGACTTTTATGCTGTCACCATTTATTTACATACAGTGCGACGCGGTTATGTTGGCAGGTGGATAAAATCGGAACTAAAGCCACTGCAAAGGAATTTTGACATTTAAAGAGAAAATGTATGACAGCAGCGCCCTCCTGACAACGTCATCCACCTGCCAAAATTATCGTGTCGCACTGTAGTTTTTTTTTACACTACAGATAAACACACATATTATTAATCTCAATCAGATTACAACTTGCATTTCAATTTCTTTTTAGAGGCAAAGCAGACGGAGACTTTGTTGTGACAGTCCGCCACGCCAGTATGACCGGTACTGCAATTATTTTTGATATTATTATAGTCATGAGAAAAACGCTACGCTTCTATGTGCGTATTTTTCAAAATCTTTGGTTTGGAAGGAAAACAGCTTGAATAGTTGTTCAGTTCAAAGAGTTATTTAGTCGAAAAGGTTGTTCAGATTTATTGTTATATACTTTAAAACGTAGAGAAATTTTGAAAAATGATATTTGAATTATATTCTGATGAAAACTATAATTTTCGCAATACCACTGACGCTGAACCTCAAAGAAATATTCTTTACACCCTTCATAGATAGGAGGTTAGGTATCCACTTATACCAATTCGGCTTCAGACCCGGACTTTCGACTGAATGTGCGATTATGTCTCTCAAGCAGACCGTTAGGTACTATACTGATAGGAGTACCCCAGTGTACGCAGCTTTCCTTGATCTCTTCAGGGCATTTGACCTGGTTAGGTATGATCTACTTTGGCGTAAATAAAAAGATATTGGTGTGCCTGGTGAGTTAATCAATATTTTTAAATATTGGTACGACCACCAAACTAACCAGGTCAAGTGGCTTGGCGAGCTTTCTGATGATTACAGGTTGGAGTGTGGAGTGAGACAAGGAGGGTTGACGTCTCCTTCACTCTTTAACCTGTACATGAACCAGCTGATTGTTGGGCTAAGCGACACAGGAGTCGGCTGCTCGGTGGACGGTCACTGCACCGTCGTCTGCATAGTATCAGCTATGCAGACGACGTGGTGTTGCTTAGCCCATCAATCGCTGCGCTCAGAAAGTTAATAGGTGTGTGTGAGGAATATACGACGGCTCACGGCCTCCTGTACAATGTTAAATAAATGGTACAGCAGCACTGCACTTACTTTCTCGCAATACTCAAGGAAAAACTATCAACCGCAAACTTAAATTTGTAATGCCATACAAATTGTATGGAAATACCAACTTTTATTTACGTTTTTCCAAAAAAATGTTCGAATGAATTATACAGATAAATTCAGAATTCAAATTGTCAAACAAACCTCAAACGATTTCGAGTAAATCACATGTTTAACTTTTGGTAGTACTGGAAAACCCTTTACATGAATTTTCACAGATCAATGGATACTACCGTAGGATACTTGCATGGAGATTTTTTTTAATTTCCCACCACATGTTCCTTATGGATAATTGTTCAGTTTAGTCTACTGAGCAAGCCCTTTCAGTTTTTGGTACTAAATTTGTGTACTAAATTTTATTCAAAAAATCATAAAGAATATCCAGTCAGGTAGACAACCAATCCAGGAGTAATATTATAGAAAATTTTAATAAACTCAATGGAACCAATTTTGGGTAAATCACATATTTACGATTTGGTGGTACAGGAACACCCCTTATATGAAATTACACAGATCATTTGATACTGGCGCAAGATATCTTACATGGAGATGCTTGGTCATGCAAAGTTTCATCAAGATTCTATGAGCCGTTTTTGAGAAAATTACAATTTATCATTTTCGTTGTATGACAGCTACCTTCAAAATGAGAGCCAGCCAGAAACCACTTAGAACCCTTCGATGGATTTGCATAAAACTCCTAAATTCCAAATATGGTTTCAATCGGACCATTCGTTTAGCCGCTAGGCCAAAGCGTGACGGACAGACCGAACGACCGACGGACCGACCGACCGACCGACCGACCGACCGACGGACGGACATTTTTGGGAGACTTGTTTTTTATGATGTATAAGTGATATAGAACACATTTTTGAGAAAATTAGAAAAACTTTTTTTTTCACGAATACAATACCTTTCTCGCTCCGCTCGAAAGTAAAAAGTGAGCTTTTGATATTTCAAACTAGACGTCGTAAGCTAGTGAATGTGGTTCCTGTGTTGCTTAACGGTGTCGCTCTTCGTAGGGTAACAGAGTTCAAATACCTCGGTCATGTTGTCACTGAGGATTTAAAAGATGATGCTGATATTGAAAGGGAGGGAGGGCGATGGCGGTACGCTGGCTCGCAAATTCGCACGCTGTAGCATAGAAGTGAAGATAACTCTGTTCAAGGCCTTCTGCCAAACATTGTACACGTGCAATCTGTGGGTCAACTACACGCAGCGGGCTATCAACGCTCTCCTCGTGCAATATAATAATTCATTCAGGGTGCTGTTGGGGCTCCCGCGCTACTGTAGTGCATCAGCGATGTTTGCACACGCGCACACAGACGGCTTTCACACCGTGCTGCGACGCCGCATCGCATCGCTGATGTACAGGGTGCGCGGGAGCACCAACACCATTCTGATGGTCCTCAGTGACAAGCATGACTGCCCTCTACATCGGCACTGGGTTCGAGCACATGTGCTTGTGCCCGGTGTGCCTGAAAGCGGCAGATATATGAATTAATAAATAAATAAATAAATTTTAATTTTAAATAGGTATCATTGTTTTGTTTTTTTTTGTTTTTTTTTTAATGTCATTATTTAATTGAGTTTGATTTTGATTAATTTGATTTGATTTATTTATTAATTTAATTTGATTTTATTAAGTATAATTTTTATAAAGACTCAAATTTGTATTTACTAACATAGTTTTATAAGTTACTTGTTTACTAACATAATTATTGACTCAGTCTGAAATAAATTGATTTTATTTTATTTTTTTATTTATTTTTATTTATACGTTAGTATTATACTATACAGTACCGGGCGACCAAGCTTCGCTCTGGGTAATCTTAACCAAATGCCCACCGACAGATGGCGCTCTAGGGTAACTGAAACACGCTTTTATCAAGAAATTCTCAAAAAATCATAGAAAACTAATTTTCCCAGACATGAGATAGACTTATCGCCCCCGAAATCCCCCGAATAGTAAATTTCATCGAAATCTTATTACAAATATATAAGGTCCTAATGAAATAGTGAACATAATTTTATTGTGTTACCCAGACCATGAAACTGAATAACTTCCCAAAAAAAAAACATAAGTCGTAATACGAAAAACCAAATTTGACCTCCCATACAAAATGCACTATCAGCTGATGCAGTTTCTATGGTAAGTCAAAAATTTATCATCGTATTTCGACCTATGTTCCTTGGGGAAAGTTGTTCAGTTTCATGGTCTGAGTAACATACTAAAATTATGTTCACTATTTCATTAGGACCTTATTTACAAATATTAGTAGGTATAGAATATACAGGTTCCCTAAAATTGAAAGGGTATGTCAAAGTAAATAACTTTAAAAAAAACCAGCCAAGTGCGAGTCGGACTCGCGCCCTAAGGGTTCCGTACCTATCTACCATATGATATACTAAAAGCTTTTGCTCTTTGATTTTAAAAACTCCGCGACTATCCAACTTGACCCCTCTTTTATAGAAAAGTTGTTGAAACGGGAGCTCACCTTAATTGGTTACTATTAGTTGTGAGAAAAATTGAAATATTTAATGATTTTAGACTTTTCCCTTTATTTGTACTGTGAGACCTAGCTTCTTGCCAAATTTCATCATTTTAGGTCAACGGGAAGTACCCTGTAGGTTTTGCTGTTTTGCATAAATGTATGGAGATGAGGACATAAAAAGCCATATCTTTCGATTGCGTCGTTGTAAAAAATTGAAATTTTCAGATCTTTTGTGGTTTATGGACCTTAATATTCGTTATCAATTTCAACCTGAAACCGGGTCTTGACAGACAGACAGACAGACAAACAGCCAGACAGACAGACAGACAGACGGACAACAAAGTGATCCTACAAGGGTTCCGTTTTTTTATTTTGTGGTACGGAACCCTAAAAAACGGCCTATCCATACATACTGTCCAATCAAGTTTGCAATTATACAATACAATACAATACAAATATACTTTATTGCACACCAAGAAATACAAGAAATAGTTACAGAAATATACAGAAAAAGAACAGAGTAGTACAAAAGGCGGCCTTATTGCTAAAGTAGCAATCTCTTCCAGGCAACCTTTAGGTGTTGAAATGGGCGTAGGGTGGATAATGCGACGCGGGTTGGTGGCTACTTATAATAATCCTACATAAAAATACACCATGTACATAAAATACTTAAATAAATTACATCATAATACACAGATACTATTAAAATAAATAAACTTAATACATATCTTATAATATGTATGGAGGCTGATTTTTTTTTTCATTTCCTGAAAGTTTCATTCACTGAAAGTTGACTGATCACGCCCTTTCAGTTTTTGCCAACCTGTTTACACCCAGTATAATTTAAGGAACGTACCTTAGAATTCCAGTCTCTGACATCTTCACCAAGTTTTAACTTTTCAAGTACCCTCTCAGCAAACGAAGAATCAATTTCAGAATATATATATGGTTTTGATCTGTAAAATATAAGTAAGTACCCACTTAATTTAAAGTTTCAATTTTAGATAGATAGATAAATAAATACTTTATTGCACACAATTACAAAAACAATACAGTCACAAAAATCAGTCTGTCAGTTTTAGATTTTAAATATACTGGGTGTAAGAGATAGGTTGGAAAATACTGAACGGGCATGATCATTCAACGTAACTGAACAACTTTCCGGAAATGAAAAACAATGATATCGGGCTCTCCCATTTACTTATATATACCAGGCCACTCAGAAAGTATTGCGAAAAATAGTTTTTATATATGGGAGACTGGCCGGTCAGAATCTTTTTCGAAAATATGATTACTTGTAAGTAAAAATATGTGTGTTCCATTTTCAAAATTTCCCTCCACATTTTTTGCGAGCCAATTCAAAGTATCGTGTCTTACTGAAAAATGGATCTGCGCCGGGAACATTTTAGAGCTATGATTTTTTACGATTTCAAGTGTCGCCTGAAACCGGATGAATCGTTCGATAGACTTCAAATGGCATTTATGGATGAAGGCCCCTCCAAGGCAACCGTGTATCGTTGGTATAACGAATTTAGGCGCGGTCGACCAACCTTGGGGGATGAAGAAAGAAGCGGTCGCCCTTTGACGGCTATTACGGAAGAAAACGTGCTAGCAGTGAAAAATTTAATCCAAGATAATAGGCGAATTACATATCAGGAGATTCAGCACATATTAAAGATTGGATCGGGAAGCGTTCACGAGATTCTACACGGGCTTCTTCGCGTGAGGAGGATAGTATCGCGCTGGGTGCCGCACTACCTCACCGACGCTCAGAAGCAGGCCCGGGTGGAATGGTGCCGTGATATGCTGAACAAATTTGAAGCAGGCTCGTCTCGGCGTGTTTACGACATCGTAACAGGTGATGAGTCCTGGATTTATCAATACGATCCAGAAACCAAGCGCCAGTCGACAGTTTGGGTGTTTCAAAATGAACCAACGCCTACAAAAGTGAAGCGATCTCGAAGCGGGGGGAAGATTTTGATCGCCAGCTTTTTTAATTTGACTGGCCACTTGGCCTCAATTCCCTTACGAGATCAAAGAAGCATCAACGCCGAATGGTATACTACCAAATGTTTACCAGAAGTTTTTTCTGTTGTGAGCAACAAGGGACCAAACACAGGGCTCCGCGGACTACTGCTCCACCACGACAATGCGCCTGCACACACCGCGCTCAAAACGAGGGACTTCCTGGACAGCACACCAGTCAAACTCCTGGGTCACCCTCCTTACAGCCCTGATCTAGCACCGTGTGACTTCTTTTTATTTCCAAAAATAAAAAATCAGCTCAAGGGGATACAATTTTCGTCGCCGGAAGATGCGCTGGCTGCGTTCGAGCAGGCTGTAAACGAGGTGTCTACGGCGGACTGGAAAAAGTGTTTTGAAAACTGGTTCAGACGCATGAATCTTTGTATAGAGGCTGGTGGAGAGTACTTTGAAAAGATTTAATAAAAATATATGTACCTGTAGAACAATTTTTTTTAGTGTCGCAAATATTTCTGAGTGTCCCACGTAAGTACTAGCCCATCGGCACGTTACAATGTCCCCAATTCGTTGGTTCGAAATCCGACTTTTAGGACCAACAAACGTCAGTCGTTGTCAGTCATATTGTCAACATTGGATGCAAATAAACTTACCAACAAAATGGAATGTTCTTAGTTGAAGAAACAATATACTCTTATTATTATTATTGTTATTTCTTATTATTGTTTTTGACTATAATCCAATTAATAAAACTGAAAAACCAGGCCTAAATCACATATAAACAGTAAAAAGTTTGTTTTGTTTTTTCCCGCCATATTATTTCCGTTCCGTGTATTTAGCACCGACCGAAGTACTACACAACGTAGTTCACGAGATTTTTTACAGATGGCGCTATTTTTTCTTGTATGGGAAAATTTTGAACCGCTTGTTCCCAAGACCCAATCTTGAGTAAGTATATAAATCTATGGGCTCTCCATACAAACTGTCCAATCAAGTTTGCGACTTTCCGAATTTTTTTTTATTACTTACCGGAAAGTTTTATCTGAAAGTTGTTCAGTTACGTTGACTGACCATGCCCTTTCAGTATTTGCCAACATGTCCCTTACACCCAGTATAACGGTATAACATAAGAAAAGTAGTTAACACGGTACTCACGCAATATAATCAGTAGTGTCTTTGTACAACGCCGGTGTAAGCATCAAAGCGATTTCGTTATCAGCGGGTGGTCTGATCATGGAGAAGGCCATTGCTATTGTTACGAACAACATCGGTAGCACGATTAGTAGGAAGAGCAGCCATCTGGGAACAGAGCAATCATTAACGGTATAAGCAAGGAGGTTTTAGTAGCAGCTCTTACTGCTAAGGAGGGAGCCATAAGCTAAAAGCATAAACTTTCTTGCGAGGGCCCTCCATACTAAAATGTATGGAATTTTTTTCAAATCCTAAAAACGTAAATTTTTTATCTTTCTCTCTGAGAAATATGTGACATGGGACTAATAAATGCTACTACCACAGTTTTTCTGGTGAAAACACTTACCATTCAGGAAAAAAACGGTGTTAAAAATCACGCAAAAAATGGCTATTACGGATTATTTACGCTTCCGTTCTTAGTATTAATGATCAATTCACAAGTATAAAACTATATATTTTCACTTTCGCAAACAAAGTTTATACTAAAACATTCGATTTTTAAAGATATCTTGATTTTTGTAAAACTTAACTGAGTTTTTTGACCGACTAGAATGGGCGACAGTGAGACGCTTCACGCTTCACTAGCTCATACAGAATATGTATATGACGGACTCTATAGTTTTTTACTCTGAGGGTATAAGGCTGCCTGCCAGTTGCCAACGAAAGCTGTCCACACAAAACCGCAAGAAATTTAAAAATAACAATTTGTTA
This sequence comes from Athrips mouffetella, assembly GCA_947532105.1. Lineage (NCBI taxonomy): Eukaryota > Metazoa > Arthropoda > Insecta > Lepidoptera > Gelechiidae > Athrips > Athrips mouffetella. Next base: position 1,541,208 of record OX383968.1, on the reverse strand, counting down.
CTTTTAGTTGGTTTTCAGGTAGTAACTTGTAGTCTTTAAAACCAACTAAAAGTATCAAATTGTTAATTTGCAGTATTTTCAGGGTTTAAAACTTGTTATTGACACTGTCAATTTTAATTTTTTTTTGAAGCTGTGACAGTCAGTAAGGCTAACAAGATCTTCTTAAAAAAACTTTTATATTTTGTTAACAAAGACACTTTCAGCAATAGATTTGAAGGTGCTTTACCTCCAAAGCACCGGTGATACGGTAATTGAAACCCGGGTAAAGCTCGAGATTATGCCTTATGGAGTATAAAATACGGTTTATTTTGGTTTAAAATGTATCGTGACTTTCGGCCTATTGAAATCACTTTCCGAATGACATATAAAACATAGACAAACGTTGGCGGGAATCGGAGGTATAACCCGACCAACTTCAGAAACCCGGGTCACCCTACCGATTTGTGTAGGCCAATGGCTGTCATGTCAGGGTTTATTTTATGTTTATATTATTTTATTTATAACAAACAGTGAGTACAATTAGAACTTATAATTAATTTTAATACTATACAATTGGTGATTGTGTCACCAACATCGTTGGCCACAGGTTGGTTCCAAGTGTTGAGAAGTGGCTCTAAAAACATATTGGGTTCAAGGCCAATGTAATACGACTTTGTAAATTTTAATTACTTAATTGCATAAATTAAATTTTTTGTATGGCGGGGTCATGGAGCTACAAACTGTTGTCAAGGCGCTAATGAGCAGTATTTAAAATTATGAGCCATAAGATAAATGACTTAACATGCCTTCTGAGGCACTAAGAAAATTCTTACCTGTTCCTGGTGTAGTGTATGAACCTAGCATGAAGCAATGCAACAAATTGCTGCCACGTCGACCCTTTGAGAGGACCTTCGGCTGGTACTAAGGGCGTGTTGTCGCTTCGGACGCTTGATGTTGATGCACTCTTTGACGGAGCTTCGGGATCTGAGAAATAAGTCCGTTTACTAATATTATGGCTTATTGCATAAAACTACGATATATTTTGGTTTGGCGTGTATGGAGACTAGACCTATTGAAATGACCTTTCAAATGACGTATAAACCATAGACAAAAATTGGCGGGAATCGGAGGTATAACCCGACTAAGTTCAGACGTCAAGTTGAAGTGGTATTACCGATTTGGAGTGAGTTCCTAAACGGTAATAGTTAACATTTGCAGCAGTCTGTCTCGACCACACCGATGGACGTCATATAACGCTGTCCTGCTGTCAGAGTAATTTTTACCCGATTCGGAACGCAACCTTGAGTAGGCCAATGGCGGTCAGGGTCCAAGGCCAATGTAATACGACCGCGCAAATTCGCACCTGTTCACTTAATTGCATAGATTATTGCGAATTTTTTGTATGGCAGGGTTTCAATTTTTAAGGAGCAAGCATCGGACGACAATCAAGAAAAGTTGCGTCAGGCAGCCTTCTAATAAAAGAACAATGACAAAAGGGTATGGTCCTCTGATATTCCAGCGAAACACAAGAAACACATTGTAAAAAACCGACTCTTAAATTAGGCCGTGATGTGGTTTCTTGCCGTTTCTTTTACGCCGCCATAGCACGATCCGAAACGGCGTAGACTCGCTCTATTCGAATTGTATTCTGCATGCCATTCAATAAGTTTTCTGTAAAGAATCTACAATGAATAAAATTATCTGAATTTGAACGGTATCGAAAATTTGACTAGTTTTGTTCAGAGACTAAGATCATACCGCCTGGCTTTGGTTATTGTCTTTGAATTTCGTCTGAGCAGCAGCTGTTGTTCAAACCTAGGTTCTTTTTGTAATTTGGTGAACTTTTTGCCATTTGGCATCCATCGAATTCACAAAATGTTGAAGTTTGTTTGCTTGTTTTAAGCTGCTGCAGTCAAGGGTGTATTTCTTTCATCCGAGCTCCTTCAAAAACTGTATTGAATCGCGTTAAATCTACCCTGTACGTACCTATGACAATGTTTTACCAAGCTCTAGTACTGTTGTACTTGTGTGATGTTGAAGAATACTTGTTCGAAGCTGCTGCTGTCGAAGTGCTCCTTCGAACGCTGTACTAAATTGTATGAACTCTACCCTTAGCCATAGACCATTGTACAAGCCGTGTCACCTTGTACCAGGCACGAGCATGGACGCCAGTTGCGGTGCGGGGTGCGGTAGGCGCGATATCAGCTGCTGCCCCGGCGCGCCCCCATTCTACCGGCCTTCTAACGCTCATATCAACGCCAACTATATTAGGCACAACACGCGCGCGCGTCTCTTATTACTAAGTACATAATTGTAGAATCGTCAATACATTCCTTCTTTGCAATTTTACATATTTTATTTCTTTAACTATATAATACTAGTAAACTCCTATAAAGGTGGAAAAGCGGCGCGGCCCGACATTGCAGCGGATCGGCGCGGTCAGTTCGCACGATGTCGGCTTCATACACGGCAAAACTTCGGGTAGAACTGAAGGAAGAATGCGCCGCGCCGTTCCGCTGACGCAAGGTATCACACACTAGCGGCAGCGGAGCGTAGCGGCGCGGCGCGACAAAAGTTGCCTCCAAAAGCAACTCGCTGCGCCGCCGGTTACGGTCATATAAACCAGTACAAAGAATATTTGAGCCACGTCGCTCCGCTGCAATGTCACGCCGGGCCGCAGTAGTGCGTTTTGACCTTAACTATGACAATGTACTTACCAAACTCAATGCTAGTACTGTTGGTAGGTTCGACTTGTTGTGTGATGTTGAAGAATACTTGTTCTAAGCTGCTGCAGTCGAGAGTGTAGCTCTTGTATCCAAGCTCCTTCGAGCGCTGCTCTAGAGACGTGCACAGCTGGAGGAAGCTGAAACGGAAATAAAGCATTTGTGCGAGCGAGGTGACTGTGGTACTTCCCCTCCACATTTTTCCAGCAAAATCTAGAATTCTGTAGGGAGCTCCCTGTCCTGTAGTGGACATTTCATGTGATGTTATGATGAGTGTGCTCAATACCTCAAACTAACAATGCTCAACAACAACAAAACAAAGTGTATGCATATATGTTCACCCTACAATAGAGTAGCAAGGGAAATAAAAAGCGAGAGTTTAAAAATCATAGGTCACTCATACGAATGTTTGCACAGTAATAATGTTTCCTGTGATTGTGGAAGCTTAGAATATGTTAAAAGTATAAAGTATTTAGGAATTATTATAGAAAGCAGATTTAGTTGGAAGATGCAAGTAGACAGTGTATGCAACAAGCTCAGGTTGATCCTAGGTAATTTCTTTCATCTGGAAAAAGTGTTGGACAGAAAAACACTGTAGGTACATGGTTTACTTTGCATTGCCTGAATCATTAGTGAGCTATGGGCTTAGCTGCTACGGATTAACTTTTAAAACCTATTTAGATAATATAAAGAAATTGCAAGTGAGGTTCTTGAAAAAGCTTGTTGACAAAAAAACCAAAGAGAAGTACAAAAAGGATTACAACAAGCTCTTTGAAGAATGTGAGATATTATCGGTTGATAAGAAAGTTAATTATCTAATAGCACTGGAAACATATTACACAAGCGAATTTACAGTAGAAAGAAATTTTGAATACAATGCTAGGTCTAAAGAAAAGGGAAAATTAGTACAAAAAAGTGTTACAAATTATTATGGAGAGAGGACGAGAGATTTCATAGTTCCACGCTTGTGTAATGCGTTTCCAATGCTATTGGACCAAATGAAAATTTCTTCTAAGTCTGGCTTGAAAACAAAATTGAAAAAATGTATTCTAGATAACCAAGGGCAGTCAACGGCGCGTCATGCTTGACACTAATGAGAGGAATTAGAAATGTATAAGTTCCACTGTGTCAAGCTTGACGTGCTCCTGACTGTACCTATAGGTTAAGTTAGTATTTATTATGTAAAACGCATGTTAGGTTAGGGCACAGAATTAATAATTGTTAGGGAAAGCTATATAGTTTAAAATATCTACAGTCTGAGGTAATAATATAAAAAATGATATATGAGCGCAACGCCTATAAACTATTGCATAGTTTGGCGAAGATTTAACTTAAAATATAGATTGTAGTTAATGAAATAAATTAAAAAAAAAAAAAAAAATCTTATTCCGTAATTTTACTTTCATCTGGAGTTTAGATGCATTGCAGTGAAACTGAACAATTTTTCCAAGGAACATAGGTCACAAAACAAAATAATGTTTTGACCTCCCATAGAAACAGCATTAGCTGATAGCGCATTTTGTATGTGAAGAGAAATGTAATTATCATATTTCGATCTAAGTTCCTTGGCGAAAGTTGTCCAGTTTAATGGGCAGATTCGCAATTTACACAGTGTTAATACACCTTTCCGTTATATATGAAAATGGCAATACCAAGATCCCTGGAATAGACGCCATACTAATTTTACATAGGTACGGTCAACAGCTCGTCGGTAGAAACTTTTTCAACTCTATTACCACGCCATAAGGTCCAAAAGTGTTTCTACTGATGTGCGGCCGATATACTGATGTGCGGCCGATGTACAACTTTGTTCACATCACCAATAATTGGGCAATAAATATTTAAAAAAAATTGAAGTTATCCGGACCAGTCAATGTACGAAAGTTTGTATGGGGAGGGTTGCATTAAATGCACTTTAGGGGATAATTTATTAAATTACTAGTGAAAACATTCAAAAATTTTAAACCACAGCTTTAATCCCCGACTTATGTCAATATGTCATGTTGATATTTTTAAAACCAGTATAAAGTGAACCCAACCTATATAATATTGACCATGTAGCACAGATTAGCTTATACTGGTACTTTTACAAAAAAATGTGTTTTTACAAAATTGCCGGATTTAACTATTTATTATAAAAAAATCAAATATAAAATTTATACAAAATATTTAAAACTAATTTCTCTAAATGTGCATTTCATGCAACTTTATATCGTAGATTAACTGGACTATAACAGAAAACAAGATTCTAGTCGTCTTTAGTTACTTACTTATTATTCAGCCCATTGGTATCAAAAAACGGCAGTCCAACCACAACCTCCAATCCATTCACATCTACCAAACTTGCGTTCTTAATGTCGCCTCTGACAACGGCCAGTAACTGCTTGGTCCGTTCTTCTATGGACGCGTCTTCGGTCCAGGGCTCAACTGATTTTGGATATAACACTGATAGTTTGTAGCCGTTGCCGAGACTTCGTTTTATGTCTATCGGGGAGCCGGTTGTGTGGACTTGCCCCTGGAATTAATGAAAACGGTTTTAATGATTGATTTGGCAGAAAATTTAGCCCATTTTGCATTAATAAAAATAATAATAGACAAACAACAGCATAAAAAGGTTGTCTCTCAATCGAAAAGTCCGCCCCGAAGTGTATAGTGCGGGGCAAACAACTTGAACAATAATCGCGTGGTGGGTGCTTTGCGCAAGTCAATTTGTATGTAAAATCGACTCTGCGCAGCCAAGGTCATTGTTCAAGTTGTTTGTTCACACCTATACCAGGTTGGAAAGTCCCCATAATGCCAGCCGCGTTGCCGCGCTGGATGACCAACGAATTGTGCTGCCTTACGGACGCTCCGGAGCGGGGGTTGCAACCACGATCTCGCAGGCGCCGCCCCAGTTCGCTTACAAATTGTTTGGCCTCCTCACACCAAGAAGAATTTTCTAGAACACGATACTAGCAGAAATGTCGCCAAATACGGGTTGACGATACATTGCCCAATTGTTAAAAAAAATGTCCAGCTCACACACTTTGGGTACAGCATCTTAATAATAAAACAGGAATACTTAGGTACTTTATGCATGATGACAATCTGATCGCTGAGCAGCTCGGCCTCGTCCAGGTGGTGGGTGGTCAGCAGAATGGTCCTGTCCAGCCTCAACTTCACTATCATCGACCAGATGTCTCTGCAACCAAACAAAATTCATTATAAGGTAATTAGTGTAGAGATATGGGAGACTTCTAGGCCGTTGCACCAAGAGTTTTTAAAGGTAAAGCTCTTGTACATTTATTTTTGTCACTATCTTTGTCGACAAAACAGAAAGCGCAGCAATAAACGTGTTAATGGAATAAGCGAAACCTTCATACACCCCAACTGATTTTTATTAAAATAAATACATTCCCGTAAAGAAAATCTTATTTTTTTTCTTCTAGTTGTTAAAAACATTTCTTTATTATAGCTGAAGCGAAGCATAAGTTCTGTCATCTAGCCAGCTTCGCTGTACTAGCACTACTAGTCTGTGTGACTGTGTGTGATTGTGTGTGTATGTATGTTACCACATTGGTTACCACCAACCTTCTATAGACCCGGTCGACGACTACCACAAGTCTGAGGCGACCCACGAACGCCAGTGCCATGCTAAGACCCGGTTCACAAAGGGCGATTTTTGGCGCGATTTCACGTACAATGCCGCTTTGTTTAGCCTTGCAACTTATAAAATTGTTAACGACTAAGCAATGTACGAAAAAACGCTGTTAGCTGGCGCGTACATCTGAACAGGGTCTAACTCTTCCACCTATTGAGTGTGTGTGTGCGTGTATGAAGCTGTGTGTTCTGATGCGTAAGTTTGTTACCTACCTTCTATTGGTCGGGTCGACGTCTGCTGTAGGTTTATCCAAAGACTGGCAAAGACACAAGTCTGGGGCGAGCCACGAAAGCAATTGCCACGCTAACTCTACCACCGAGAGAGTTTGAGAGTGTGTATGAAGCTATGTGTATGTAGGTGCATTTCCTACCTTCAGCCGGTCGACGTCTGCTGTAGGTTCATCCTACAACACAAATCTAGGGCGATCACGATTGCGAGCACCATGCTAACTCTTTGACCTATTGTGTGTGCGTGTAGGTATGTTACCTACCTCCTATTGAACGGGTCAACGCGAATGCGTGGACCACGCCTAACTCTTCTACGCATTGTATGTGTGTGTGTGTATGAAGCTGTGTTTGTTGTGTATATTTAATTGTATCAGTGTGTGCTTGTATGTAGGTGTGTTTCCTACCTCCTATTGGCCGGATCAACACCTGCTGTGGGTTCATCTAAGGACACCAGTTTGGGGCGAGCTACGAAAGCTAACGCCACGCTGACTCTTCGCCTGGTCCCTCCTGAGAGACGGTACACTGGCTCGTGACCGATCGGGCCCAGGGACAGAACTTGCAGCATGCTGGAACAAAGACAAGTAGGTAAAGTCACAAAATACATGATTACAATATGGGTTACAAGAAACACATTGTAAAAAGCCGACTCTTAAAGTAGGCCTTGCTGAAGTGGTTTCTTATCGTTCATTTTACGTTGCCGTAGCACGATCCGAAACAGCGTAGACTCGCTCTATTTGCATTGTATTCTGCATGACATTCAATAAGTATTCTGTAAAGCATTTACATTGAATAAAATTATCTCAATCTGAATCTGTTATCCCCATTATCATCACATCGTCATCATTGTAAGATTGATGTCAGACCATACAAACCCTGGTGTCAGAGTTGTTGAGCCGTCCAAGAAATTTGTCATAGCTCATTTAACGACGACTAGCTTACGGCTTAACGTGCATTCTGAAGCACGGAATTATCTTACATTTGGGATAGTCAGTCCCAAATGCTAATGTCCTAACCAGTCAGTCCAAACTGCCATGGCTTATGTGGAAGTCTCTTAACAGACTCCGGACTTAGGTCAGTCGGTGCAAGGAAAACCGTCCAGTCAGTCCAAACTGCCATGGCTTATGTGGAAGTCTCTTAACAGACTCCGGAGTTAGGTCAGTCGGTGCAAGGAAAACCGTCATAGGTGGGAGTTCACTGAGGAGACGAACATTGTATGCGAGTGCGGTTATTCCCCGCAGAGTATGGCCCACCTTACATCCTGCCCCGCGTGCCCTAACACCTGCACGCGGGATGAACTGATGCAAGCTACACAAAGTGCCGTGCTCGTAGCTGAGTACTGGGCAAAATTCATTTAATTTTATTGGATTTGAGTCGACATGAAAAGAAGAAGAAGATGTCCTAACTAAACCGGGGAAGTCACAGTGTTTTTTTGTTTGACAGTGACCCCAATGGGAATCGAGCCCAGAACCTCCGAATCGAGAACCGAACGCTTTAACCACTAGACCACGAACACTAAACTGAACAACTTTTTCCAAAGAAGCTGATGGATTTGAACGCGAGGCCATCGAGCTATCAATACAAGCGCGAGGCAAGTTTATTATTTTTTACTGTATATGAGCTTACTCTTGACCTCGATCTGGCCTTGAGGACAGAGATGAGATCGACGATGACACGAGCTTGCCCAGAAGAAGCCTATTCACTCGCGACTTAAATAGATTCGGGCGTAAGTTTGGCTTTATACTTACTTGTCAATCTCATCCCTAACCATATGAGCGGGCAAGTTGCTCTTGAGTTGTGCGTAGAGAGCGATGTGTTCAGCGGCTGTCAAACATTCGAACAGCACGTCCTTCTGCGGACACACGCCCACTTGAGTACCGCTGCCGGCCTCCGAGCGGACGATCACGTGACCTCTGGTTGGTTTCAGCATGCCGGTTAGGACATTGCTGGAAGTAAATAAATGAGATTGAAAATAAAGAGATACATTGCACCAAATTTCACGATTATATTATATTATTACTAGCTGTGCCCGTGGCTTCTCCCGCGTGGAATTCAGACAATGTACAGTATTGTGCATTCTCTTCCCCTCCCTCTTCCTCCCCCTCCCCCTACCTACCCCCCTCCCCTTCCTCCTCCTCCCCCACTCCCTATCTCTCCCTCTCCCTGCCCCTAACACTACCCCTATCCCTAATGACATCTTAACGGCTATCCTTATCCTTATATAAATATAGAAACGACACCCATATTGATTTTTAGACATTTCAACCCCATCCCCAGGGGATGATGGTATTTCACGTCCACCGTGTTGGATTTCAAAATTGTTGTAGTTTTCGTAATCAGCGACCCGATAAGCCATACAAACGATACCCATATTGGTTTTTAGACGTTTTAACCCCATTTCCCTCTTTTAGGGGTTGAATTTGGGGTGGAATTTCAATAACAGTGATGTACGTTCCACAGAATTACAACCCTATTGCCTAAATAATAAATTTAGTGGATTTTACTTTGAAAATGAAGTATTTTCAACTTCATCCCAAAATATCCCCCGCCGAAATATAAAATCCCATATCGTGGTAAGAACCCGTCATACTGTTATCATAAAAGAGAAAATCACTTACATAAGTGTGGTTTTCCCCGCACCATTGTGTCCCAACAGTGTGGTCACTTGCCCCTTATGGAGTTCTATGGACACATTGTCAAGAGCAATTTTCTGCCTTCTGGTGCCATGGCCGTACGTCTTAGTCACATTCACGATGCTAACTCCAGCCTTCTCACCAGCTGTTGTGCAGTTTGTTATACTGCTTTTGAGGGTTTTAGGGCCTGTAATAAATAAAATAAATAATAATAACTGACCGAGTGCGGAATACTACGCTGCGTTCCAATACAGGAATAGCTGACGGAGGTCGAAAAACGGCCAGACTTAAGTGGACTGAGCTGGCCATATAAACCGAATGCATACGCGACGGTGGGCGAGAATCATCACAATGCTGATATCTCCCAGATCTCCCTCAGAGGTTCGCCAGAGGTCACTGTATTGATGCTGAAGTAGTAACTCACCAAAGAACTTGTCCAGAAGATATCCAATGGCCAAATAGATAGCCGCATCAACCAGAGCTATGAAAGCCCCCACTCCAATACTGATATCTTCCTCAGAGGTTCGCCAGAGATTGATCTATTGATGCTGTAGTAACTCACCAAAGAACTTGTCCAGAAGATATCCAATGGCCAAATAGATAGCCGCATCAACCAGAGCTATGAAAACATCCACTACAATTACTGATATCACTCTCAGAGGTTCACCAGAGATCGATCTATTGATGCTGTAGTAACTCACCAAAGAACTTGTCCAGAAGATATCCAATGGCCAAGTAGATAGCCGCATCAACCAGAGCTATGAAAACACCCACTACAACACTGATATCACTCTCAGAGGTTCACCAGAGATTGATCTATTGATGCTGTAGTAACTCACTAAAGAACTTGTCCAGAAGATATCCAATGGCCAAGTAGATAGCCGCATCAACCACAGCTATGAAAACACCCACTACAATACTGATATCACTCTCAGAGGTTCACCAGAGATCGATCTATTGATGCTGTAGTAACTCACCAAAGAACTTGTCCAGAAGATATCCAATCGCCAAGTAGATAGCCGCATCAACCAGAGCTATGAACGCCCCCACTCCAATACTGATATCTCCTTCAGTGGTTCGCCAGAGGTCGCCCCAGTGGGTGCCCGAGCCACTTGCTTCAGCTCGAGTTATGTTCAGGAGGGCGTAGCATATTGAAGTTGACATTGATAGGCACTGGAATAAATATCCGAAAAGGTTATAAAAAAAATTACCTTGCCAGTAGGTAGCTGAAGGCTGTTTTCCACCAGCTAAGCTCCGAGCTGGGAAATTTTCAATCAATAAGATTGCGCCATTTTCAATCTTACTGGATTTTCATTTGATTTCCATTTTTTCTTATTATTGAATTTTCAAGTTTTAGCTCCCTCGCAAGAAAAGCAGCCTAAAGGGTTTTTAAACACGGCTGAGTCAGATCGTGCTCAATTGAAATTGTCAGTGACGGATGATTTAATAGACTGTATGGATTTTCTTAACCTGTGTAAACCTGGGTGGGTTATCGACCTGCAAAAGAGCTCTTACCACAATAATCTTCAAGAAGTAGCTCAATACAGCTTCCAGTGATAGGATCAGGACGAATGGCATGAACGTCATCAGGTAAGCTATTGCTGAGCAAACCGCCGCGAGACTTGCCGACTTGAAGATCTTTGATATCATGTAGCTGTGAACAAAAAAAAAAATACAAAATACAAATATATTTATTGAACAAGGAAAAATAATCCTATACTATTAAACGAGCAATATTTGTGAATATTTGTAATCGGTTTCTCGAAAACGGTTTTAACGATTTCGATAAAATTTACCATACAGGGGTTTTCGGGAATTTTTTTTATTATGTTTGGAAAATTGATCTAACTAGCTTATACGTCTAGGAAAATTCGTTTTCACCGTTTTTTTTATTAATTTCTTTGCGCGTTTTAGTGCCTTTAAGAATCTTACAGCGCCATGTGTTGTTGATTAGCTTAGCTTGCTCAGCCGATGATATTTTAATTATACAGAGCATAGCTCGGTCGCCCAGGTACCAGGCCACTCAGAAAGTATTGCGAAAAATAGTTTTTATATATGGGAGACTGGCCGGTCAGAATCTTTTTCGAAAATATGATTACTTGTAAGTAAAAATATGTGTGTTCCATTTTCAAAATTTCCCTCCACATTTTTTGCGAGCCAATTCAAAGTATCGTGTCTTACTGAAAAATGGATCTGCGCCGGGAACATTTTAGAGCTATGATTTTTTACGATTTCAAGTGTCGCCTGAAACCGGATGAATCGTTCGATAGACTTCAAATGGCATTTATGGATGAAGGCCCCTCCAAGGCAACCGTGTATCGTTGGTATAACGAATTTAGGCGCGGTCGACCAACCTTGGGGGATGAAGAAAGAAGCGGTCGCCCTTTGACGGCTATTACGGAAGAAAACGTGCTAGCAGTGAAAAATTTAATCCAAGATAATAGGCGAATTACATATCAGGAGATTCAGCACATATTAAAGATTGGATCGGGAAGCGTTCACGAGATTCTACACGGGCATCTTCGCGTGAGGAGGATAGTATCGCGCTGGGTGCCGCACTACCTCACCGACGCTCAGAAGCAGGCCCGGGTGGAATGGTGCCGTGATATGCTGAACAAATTTGAAGCAGGCTCGTCTCGGCGTGTTTACGACATCGTAACAGGTGATGAGTCCTGGATTTATCAATACGATCCAGAAACCAAGCGCCAGTCGACAGTTTGGGTGTTTCAAAATGAACCAACGCCTACCAAAGTGAAGCGATCTCGAAGCGGGGGGAAGATTTTGATCGCCAGCTTTTTTAATTTGACTGGCCACTTGGCCTCAATTCCCTTACGAGATCAAAGAAGCATCAACGCCGAATGGTATACTACCAAATGTTTACCAGAAGTTTTTTCTGTTGTGAGCAACAAGCGACCAAACACAGGGCTCCGCGGACTACTGCTCCACCACGACAATGCGCCTGCACACACCGCGCTCAAAACGAGGGACTTCCTGGACAGCACACCAGTCAAACTCCTGGGTCACCCTCCTTACAGCCCTGATCTAGCACCGTGTGACTTCTTTTTATTTCCAAAAATAAAAAATCAGCTCAAGGGGATACAATTTTCGTCGCCGGAAGATGCGCTGGCTGCGTTCGAGCAGGCTGTAAACGAGGTGTCTACGGCGGACTGGAAAAAGTGTTTTGAAAACTGGTTCAGACGCATGAATCTTTGTATAGAGGCTGGTGGAGAGTACTTTGAAAAGATTTAATAAAAATATATGTACCTGTAGAACAATTTTTTTTAGTGTCGCAAATATTTCTGAGTGTCCCACGTACTTCTATACTATTAAACGAGCAAGCTTTTTTTTTTTTATTGAAAATGGGCTTACTCTTGACCTCGATCTAGTCTTGAAGACAGAGATGAGGTCGACGATGGAACGAGCTTACCCAGAAGAAGCCTATTCACTCGCGACTTGAATAGATTCGGGTTATATGAACTCGGGAACACAGACGCAGGCAGAGAATTCCACTCTTTAGCCGTGCGCATTATAAAAGATGTTTCAAAGCGCTTTGTGCGAATGTGCGGAATATCAACCAAGTATGGGTGATATCCTGCGGTGCGTCTGGACTCCCGATGGTAGAAGGGAGATGGTGGAATAAGCTCGTGGAGCTCTAGCTCCACGAGCTATATATTTGTAATCGGTTTCTCGAAAATGGATCTAACGGATTCGATGAAATTTACCATACGGGGGTTTTTGGGGGCGAAAAATCGATCTAGCTAGGTCTCATGTCTGGGAAAATTGGTATTCCCCGTGTTTTTAAGCATTTTACTAAAATACCGCGTTTTAGACAGAAACCTTAAGCGCCATCTGTTGGCGGGTAGCATATAGCTTACTCACTCGATGATATTTTAATGTTGAGGCGGCTATTATAGAGCGAAGCTCGGTCACCCAGGTACTTAATATTAAAGAAATCGCTATATCCGATGGCTCATGGGGCAGCGAGCACAGTTTTGGAACGCGACCTTAGCTCTTTCGCAACCAAGCTCGAAGTAGTACTAATTTTTGCCGCTAGATGACCTATAATGTCCTCTTCACGAAACAACCCTTACTACCTTACAAAAGCATTAATATCCAAGTTAATAAAATTATAATAAGGTGCCAGCAAAGAACATTACCAACCTATCTCTATCCGTGGGTGTCGTAAGAGGCGACTAAGGGCTTATACCAGAGGATGAGCAGCAACATCCTTTTGTGTATCGTATCATCTTAAACTCTGCGGTCACCAACAACCGCGGTCCATGGTGCCAGTCGTAACACTAATAAGCTTGGTGACTATGGTACTTCCCTTCTACATTGTTTCCGCAAAAGCTGGAATTTTGGAGGGAGTTCCCTGTCCTGTAGTAGACGTTTCTTGGGATGTCATCAAATGTCATGATGATATTAATAATAATAAATAACTTACCAGAAAGCCAGCACAGATATTCCAAACACCATCAAAAGCGCAAAGACAAGCGTCGGGTCAGTATGGGGCAGAATACCACCCGCGTATATCACTACGGCCATACAAAACATAGTGACAGTGAACTCGATGAGGGATGATATGAACCAGGAGAGAGTGTGGTTGGTCATGTTCACTCCCATCACTGACATCAGCTGGAACAAAAGAAAATGTTACTAAAAATTAAGCACACTCAGCATCACATCTGAGTGTTATTAGGCTCACTGTTAAGAGTGTTTCTTTTGATGATGTGAAGTTGAATACAATGTTGTCTATTAATTGCTCTGTATTGATATAGTTATTTTTTCTTAAATTCTTTTTATTAATAAGATTTGAACTCCAAGATGGAATGCACTGACTCCCAGGTTGTGCTTTTATTAGTGTGTATAACTCGATTAAGTTTTTGTTCAATTCTCTCACTCACTTTGTTATACTTTTTGTAAAAAACAAAAACTTTATTATTATTATTACTGGCTGTTGGCCTGTTGCCCGCGACTTTGTCCGCATGTTAGAAAAAAGTATGCCAGTGTTTTAGTTAACAATATTAGCTATTAAACAAAAAAAGTTTCATTAAAATCGGTCCAGTAATTTTTGCGTGATGCTCGGACAAATAAACAAACAAACAGACAAAAAGTCTCACCCCTCAATAAGGAATGAGAATATTTTTTTTATGAAAAAAAAAATATTCTCATTTATGTAATACACAGTTTACTAAAACAATTTTTCGAATAACTTTGAAATTAAAAAAAGATACAAGCAATCGAAGATTTGTTTCTGTCTCTTTATAGCAAAACGAAATTGAAAACAGAGTTTATATGGCCGTAGTAGTGACATGTGACGTCACTGTCCATGTGTAGTTAAGGGCTCCCGCACACGACCGAGAATCGGTGGGCGATTATCGGCCGGGACAAGGACGGAAGATTCAGGTGATAACACATCAGAGCGGGATGCCGACAAAAAATCGGCCACCGATTCTCGGTCGTGTGCGGGAGCCCTAACAGTTGTAAATGCTTATATCGGCCGTATTTCTTAGTCGATTTAAATTTAAATTTCACTTTTTGTCATCTTTATTACGGTATTTTTATGTATTGTTAATAAATGTGACTAAATTTTTTTATACATTATTGTGTCGAAAAAGCACCGGTAGTTTTAAATGCGGAATCTACATCTAAAAGCTGAGTAAACTCACCATAGTGTTCCCGGATTCTCTATCCGCCACGATGAACCGGACGGTAGACGCCACGGTGAACAGTAACGAAAAGAATAACGCCACCATCAGCGCTTGAGATTCGTACAGGGACGTCTGGAAACTACAATTTCATAACATACTCGTAAATTCTGTTACATTTACTTGCAAATCATCATATCATGTGGGTTGTATGGTCGATGACCGACCTCACAAACCCTGGTGTCAGAGTTATTGAGCCGCCAAAGGCTATACGCACGCTATAGAAACTGTTAAATTGGCAAAAAACGGGCTTTGCCGATTTTTATGAGAAAGTAAATCAATTTAGGTACTTGCAATTTTATAAGTATAAAATTCATTAAATTTAATTATGTGGTTTAAATAAGATACTTACAAGTCTCTTCTATAGCAAGGATACGGTTCCTGCTGCGTGTACACGACGAATTTATCTTCCATCCTTGTCTCTCTTTTCCGTCTGGTTGAAATAGAGCGAGACAGCTGTATGATCGCATTGTCGACTAAATCCTGGATTTGTACGAAGCCTCGGAAATATCTCATGTGCTCTATGAATGATGACTCTGGACCGGGTATCCATAGACTGTGGAGTAACCTCAGATAAAGTATACTCACATACGTTAGTATATAGCCATGTCTCTGGGAGTAACACAATCCAAATAATAATGAACCTCTCAAGCCCCATGTCAAAATTCAAGTTCACATTTACGGGATAAAGCATAATTTTGCATAAATTGATACATTTTTCATGAATTTTCCATTTTCCGGGAACTCTATGGAAAATTGATATAATAGTTGAGGGTTAACTTTTTAATTTACTTATGCTGCTAGACCAAGCTTTGTCCAAACGGAAAGGGAATCATAGATGGCCGTATCTTTTGATTGCGTTTCTTTTTTTGAGATACCAAACCTTATAAATTTAACGTTACTCGCTACGTAGACGAATACTTACTAGTTTTTCAGTCTAGCGGTTGTTGGAGCGTTCTCTATGTCCATACGGATTTTGTACTCGACATTTTTGAAGTCCTCTTTGTTTTCGGTGTTCAGGAAAACAATACCTAAAAAAAAATAAAAAGTGAGCTAAACTAGCTCGTGTGAATAGCCGCAAAGAATAGTACCAACCCATCTCTACCGGTGGGTGTCATAAGAGACGACTAAGAGATTGTGAACAGTATCTTAACATCTTACATACTCCGATCACCAACAACCGCGGTCCATGGTGCCAGCCACAACGCTAACAAGCGTGGTGACTACTTCCCCTCCAAAGTACGACGCGTTTTAGCTGGAATTCTGGAGGGAGCTACCTATCCTGCAGTGGACGTTTCATAGGATGTTATGATGATGAGCTAAATATTTATTCACTCAACCAAATTTCGCTGCCTTACCAAAACATCGACAACATCTGAAATCTACACAACATATTCTCTGACTTTATTTTGAACTTACCAGCTGAAAACTCGTTGACTCTGCTAAGTTTCACCGCCTCATGGGTAAGTTGATACTCATCAGACACAGCTCTGAATCTATTCAGGTTGATGCATCGGAGAAGATCTGAACCTTTCTTTAGCATGCTGCCGATACCCTGGAAACAAAGGTTGTTTTCCAAAAAAGAGGTTGCATAGCAACGTACGATTTTCAATTAGGAAATCTGAAGCCTCGTTACAAGAACTGAAAGGCATACTGAACAACTTTCTCCGTAAATAATTTCACCGGAACAAATGGCCGCTCCATACGAAAATTCAAGTTTTATTGGACGTCCCGAACCTCGTCAATATCGACATTAGGAACGGCCGCATCTCCAATAAGCATCTTTCATAGTTCACGGAACCTGGCTGAAGACATAATCGCCAAGCCCTACATCTCCTTACTCTAAACCCTACTCTACCCTTTCCAATCTCCTGCCTGCAAATTCTCAACCTCCACACCCCACTAAACTTAAATCTAACCCTATCCTATTTCAAACTCTTACCTTCAAGTCTCTAACCTCATCAAACATTTGTTTGGCCATATGGCCAATATCCACATTAGGCACAGCCGTATCTCCAATCAGCTTTGTCGCGAAGTATTATAAGTTAATTTCCTTAATCCCAGCACCTCCACCAAATTTTGTCGCGAAGGTTGGTGAGGTAGGGTTGTTAGCTGATGATACCCAACCACCTCCTAAAGATCTTAGCCCGAAGCTCTCTGAATCTTGCCAAAGACACAATCCTCAAACCACGGGCAAACGAGCAGGTGGGCTACTGAATGGTTAGTGGTCACCACCGCCCATAGCACCCACTGTCTTATTAATGGCATATTTTGACACTGATAAGACAGCAAAATGCTCACTTTGAGACCTAAGATGGTATGTCTCATGTGCCAGTAATTTCACTGGCTCCCTTGCCCTTCAAACCGAAACACAGCAGTGCAAACACTACTGCAAACAAAACAACAAAAAATACTTTATCCTAAACTCTACCCTCAACTTTCTAAATTCTTACCTTCAAGTCTCCAACCTCATCAAACATATGATCCACATCCACATTAGGCACAGCGGTATCTCCAATGAGCATTTTACGAAGCTCGCTGAACCTTTCTGAAGACATGATCCGTCGCAATGCCGATATGCCTTCACGGTGTTCAGACATGGTTTCTACTGAAGAAAAGGCGTGCGCGAACGAGTGGATTATGGTGGTAAGCTTTATCATGTGGGCGAAAGTTGAGTTTGCCTGAAATAACAACAATATAGTAAAAAAATGCAGATATAGAAAATGGGCAAACCGCTGAATATGCGGTCAGCGCAAGACTGTTTGTTGATGGACCTCTTTCAGCTAAGCATATCATGTCGAGTTTAAATCTATGACCGATTATGTTGATTATCGATGTATTAACGCTAAAAAGCATTCAAAACATACCAAGCTTTCATACTCTGAAATTCTGGAGGGAGCTGCCCTGTCTATCAGAGGAGAAAGAGGACTTTTAAAAGGATGTTATGATGACGATGATTAGTAACATGGTATATTATACTCCGATTAGTAATGTGTTTTTTGACATGGATACGTCTACACTTGGGTCGTTGAAGGTCATTTCGTGCAAAGTTGATATAGGCTCTGTGACGACAATAATTGATATTATATCAAGTTTTGCATGAGGGGGGGCGGGGGAGGAGGAAAGCGGTTGAGTGGATGTGGGTGGGAGCTTGACTTGCTCTTGACTCCACCTACCATACCGTACCTACATGCCTACATAGTGCCAACGTAAAAATTACGGCCGTATCAACCAGGGATTTTTATGATGGATTGTCATGTGATTGTTTGTTTGTTTGCATATTACCTGTTGAACAATCCTTTGCACTGTAGGGTTGTCAGGCGTGTAGAGTATCCTCCCCATGATGAGTGGCTTCACGAAGCTCCATACGATCTTACCGCCGTCCATGTTCAGGATTTCCTTGTACATGTCTCGGCAGAAGTCCGCTACGAGAGAACGACATTGTTAGATAATTTTTTTTAACATTTTAAGCCTCTAAAGCACTGACAATACAAAATTCGCAATAATCTATGCAATTTCGTAGTCTTATAATATGGCCTTGTAACCTGATACCCATTGGCTTACTCAAATAGGTCTCCCAAGCAAGATAGAGGCTGCGGGGACATCTGTTCAACTCAGTGAATTAACCCTGCTCTAAGGTACAGTATATTTATCATTTTGAAATAAAGAATGCTGATCTATTATACCTAAGTACCTATTTTGGGGCTCCAAGTAGTTATTGCCGCCTCAATTTTGTCTAAAACCTTTGTTAAAAATTTAGAGAAATCTTTTGCCAGTTCAGGCTATCCAGACAAACATGAACCTTGAATCGCAAGGGTTAATCCAAATTTTTACACTTATAAGAATAAGACTGAACAGAAGTCCCGGCAACTGTTAGATCGTATTCTTTGACAACCAGGCTGGCAACTAGACTGGCAAAGGATTGGATGTGGTTTACGGAGTTCAGATGTCAGTCGCTCTGTCTAAAAATCAGCGACCTCGTAAAATTCGCTAAAACTGAATAAAGTTAGGGATTACATTACATTTAAAAGCCACATTCTTGTCGATAAAGCAATCTCCATTATTTATCTATGACTTCTGCCATAATACCTTGATACGACCCCCTGCAATTTGTTGAAAATGCATTTAGTTCTACCTCTTCCTATCCTGCCTTTAACCTTTCGTTCAATAACATTCCGTATGAAAGAATCTTGAGGTATCAGTGTCCGATCATAAATCAAAATAGGGAAAAGAAGTCGACGCGAGTGAATAGGCTTCTTCTGGGTAAGGTCGTCTCTCGTCGACCTCATCTCCATCCTCAGGACTGGATCGAGGTCAAGAGCAAACCTATTGAAAATAGCAAAATTCAAAATGTACTCACTAGGTAAGACCTCAAGCTGCGCCTGATCAGGCTCTTCGGAGTAGTCCTTGGATTCCGCAATGGCTTTGTAGAATCGGTTCGTGTCCGTTTGAAACGGTTTGCCGCACATCATCTTACCAGCGTTTGAGAGGAATTCTGGCGCTGGAATAGAAGAATCATCATTTATATGCGTATTTATAAAATTTTATACAGGGTTATTTTCTTACCCCTGGCCAAATTTTACTATGTTGCTCAGAACATTTATCTGAACAACTTACCCAAAGAAACATGGGTCGAAAACGAAAAAAAATTTTTTTTCTCCCATATAAATCTCGCTATTGTCGGCACAAGATTTGTATAGGTGGACCAAAATTTTTTCTCGGTTTTCGACAAAAAATTTTGGTTCCTTTGGGAAAGTTGTTCAGATACATGTTCTGAGCAACATACTAAAATTTGACCAGCGGTCCAAAAATAACCCTGTATGTGCATCTCATTACCATCGCAGCTTGATAAGGAATGACATTAATTACCCATGAAACTAGAAAGCCTATGGAGGCACATTTTCGTTCCCGAAATAGGAATGTAATCTAGAATTACGACTGGTTTTTCCTCTGGGTTGCGGAGATCAGTGTAGCCCGTGTGGTGCCGACAAAGAATAGTACCAACCCATCTCTACCCGTGGGTGTCGTAAGAGGTGACTAAGGGATTGTGAACTGGAGGATGGGCAGCAGCGTTCTTCTGTATATTGTACCATCTTACATACTGTGGTCATCAACGACCGCAGTCCATGGTGCCAGCCGCAACGTTAAGAAGCGTGATGACTTTGGTACTTCCCCTTCACATTGTTCCAATAAAATCTAGGATTCTGAAATGAGCTCCCTGTCCTGCAGTGGACGTTTCATGGGATATTATGATCATGAAATGTACCTATGTATAATACTTACAAGTACTTACTCCTACGAATCCAGCTCTTCTTAGCTAACGTCTCCCCAAAGTCTCCCACACAATCCTGGATCACGGGCACTTAGCCGCCTTTTACGTACATTTTTCTCATATCTATATAGGATACTCACATGCCAGTAACCCTGCCACGGATCCAGCTCCCCTCAAGCTATGCAGCACAGGTTCCTTAGCTACCGTCTCTTACGAGTCTCCTCTGTCCTGGATCACGGGTTGTTACCCGCCTTTCACGTACACTTCTCTAGTGTCTGTATAGGATACTCACAAGCCAGCAACCATCCCACGGATCCAGCTCCTATCAAGCCCTGCAGTAGAGGTTTCTTAGCTACCGTCTTCTATGAGTCTCCTCTGTCCTGGATCACGGGTTGTTACCCGCCTTTCACGTACACTTCTCTAGTGTCTACATAGGATACTCACAAGCCAGCAACCCTCCCACGGATCCAGCTCCCCTCAAGCTCTGCAGCAGAGGTTCCTTGGCTACCGTTTCCCCCAAGTCTCCAACACTGTCCTGGATCACGGGTAGCAGAGCCGCCATTTGCGGGAACTTCTTTAGCACAGTGGTGCCTTCTGATTCCGTCAGGTTGGACGCCTTGTAGAAAATCGGGAGGAGAATATCTGTGACCTGATGAAAGAAATAAGGTTTAGTTAACGGTTTCACGCTTATATGAAACTAGCGAATCTAGCTATTTATTGCCTGCCACTTAATTCGCGTAAAATTCTATTCTTTGGTGTTCAAACTATCTCTATACAAAATCACATCTCAATCTATTCGGCGATTGAGCAAAGCGTAACAGAGAGACAGTATGACCTAATAGTAGCCTAGACTCAAAGTCTATGTGTTTATCTGGTAACCGTCAAGTCTTTTCAATTAAAGTTGTGGAGTTGGCATTCCCCAGTAGCATCCCAACAGTCTACTGCACCATATCATCCCTTAACGGCACAGCTCTTCGGCCATAGTCGCAAAAATATGCTCAGCCTTGCCTTCAGGCATTGTCCTCTTGAGCATAGCTTCTCAATTCAATAATAGAGGTGAGGTTGAGATTCACTAGTACGAATGTGCTTAGCAACGTTATCATTCATATCAAATAACATTTCAATTATGACCGCGTAGACATCCTCAGCCGTCCCAACACCGATGTCTCCAGACAAATAGAGTTAAACACACCTTTTCAATAGCAATGATGCAAAAAAAGATTCCCTAGTAGAACCCCAACAGTCTTCTTCGCCACGTCATCACTATAATGTCACACAGTTGTTCAATGATGGCCGCGTAGGCGTCTTCACTCTTCACCACTCCAATGTCTCTGAGCAGTATCAATAATATAGATTTATCTCAAGCATACCTTTTCAATAACAGCGGTGAAGTTAAGATTCCCCAGTAGAAATCCAAACAATTTGCTTCGCCACGTCATCACTAATATCACACAACTGTTTGATTATGGCCACAAAGACGTCTTTAGCCTTCACTGCTCCGATATCTCAATTCATTTCATTTCATTTATTCATTGCTTTACATGTAGTTACATCTCCAGATATATAATTTATTTGATCTTAAGGAAATACCTTTTCAATAACAGTAGTGAAGTTAAGATTCCCCAGTAGAATCCCAACAATCTTCTTCGCCTCGTCATCACTAATATCACACAGTTGTTCAATAATGGCTGCGTAGACGTCTTCAGTAGTCACCACTCCGATATCTCCAGGTGTTATCACTTGTGACATGGTGTCTATTTGACACACGTATGACGATATGTGTGTGTCTGGCGAGTTTGAAGTTATTATCTGAAATTTGATTTGTTTTAATGTTACATAAAGGTACGCGTACGGTAGGTAGGTCTATGTACGTAATTGCCTTTTCAGTTTTTATAGAAACTCTCTAATTCTTTAAGATAGTGTGTTTGATGCCTTGGTAACGAAACTAAACCAATTTCATTCTAGCACAAAAAAATGTTTTTTTAAGATGTCTAGGTCATCAAATCAGCTAAAAGACGTCGAACTGCTAGATATAAGTGTGTCATTTAGAGACATTTCGCAAGCGAGGGGCCAGCAAAACCCAGATCCAACCTTGGTCTAGCTCTGTCACTGCTCATAATTTCCTGTCACTCAACATGACATTTTTCTTCATAGACCAAGAATAAATGTAGTGCTAACTTATTACCGTGGTAGCGAAATGAGCTCATTTCGCCACCGAAAACCCAGAAGATTTGCTGGCCCCGTGCTAGAGAAACGCCTCCGAATGACACCTTTAAAATCTCCAAACTCTCGGACCTACTTAGCCCGCATCCAGTAGCTTCCCGCGACCCTGATCAGATCGTCCGTTCACCTTGTTGGGAGCTTGCCCACGCCAAGTTTTTCGAATCATGGTCGCCTCTCTATCCGGTGTGGTACCGGCAAAGAATACAACCCATCTCTACCCGTGGGAGTTGTAAGAGGCGACTAAGGGATTTTGTACTGGAGAATGGGCAGAAGCGTTCTTTAATGTATTATATCATCTTTCATACTGTGGTCACCAGCAACCGCGACCCGTGGTGCAAGCCGCAACGCTAGCAAGCGTGGTGACTATGGTACTTCCCCTCCATACCCCCTATCCTGCAGTGGACGATTCATGGGATGTTATTGTGGTGGTGGTGGTCGCTTCTCTAGAACTTCTTTGACCAATCGGCCTTCGCAAACCTGCAAACTGTTTGGCCATCGGATCTTTGAGCGAGTGCCCTGCCCATAGCCAACCGAGCTATTTCTTTCGCGGATCTTTTAATTTTTAATTGATTCTACGAAAACAATGAGCCTTATGAAATTATTGAGAACTAGATAAAGTTTTCAAGCCAAAAACTAAAAGCCACTTACAGGTTTAAAGTCTATATCTCCAGATTGTACCCTCGGGGCAGCTACAGACCAGAAGTTGGTGTTGTTTATACCAAGATTGCTCAGATCATACTCGATTCGATCTGGATGACTGAACAGTTTTGATACTTCGACTGAAACAGAAGAATTGAAAGGTTTAACTATCTTTTAACGCAACATAATAGTTGGGTGTGACATCTACGAGAACGATGGCGTTGCAAACCAGACAGCACTTTTAGTAACTAAAGAGTGCGACTAAAATCAACAAAAATAAATAAATATTGATACACACTTTACACTACGTTGCTACGATCCACGCAACGCCTGTACTATGAGTATCAGAGACTGATGTACATACTTAAATAGATAAATAAAACCCAGCCAGACACAGAAGAAACACATGTGTTCATCACACAAATGTTTGTCCTGGGCGGGAAACGAACCCGCGGCTCTCGGCGTTGTAGGCAGGTTCACTACCAACCACACCAATGGGCCAGTCAAACTAAAACAGAAACGACCTCGACGTTATTCACACAGCTACCCTAGTGATCATACATACACGTGGGTAATCCCTTTCACGTTGACAAGACCGTTACAGTACGAATCAAAGAGATTTGAACCTCGCTGCGCTCGGTCATAGCTAGGTTCAAATCTCTTTGGTACGAATAATATAGCTTATGAATGACATTGGATTGACAGAAACTCGTATCGCTCCGTCCTGCTCTCACGCATAGCTCTGTCGTACTGGCATTCTAATCCAGCTACACTATCTCAACTGTAAGGCTTGTTACACCACTCGCAAGAAGTTAAAACTTCATCCATACCACCTTGACAAGCCCGTTGGTGTGGTTGGTAGTGAGCCTGCCTCTCACGCCGTGGAACGCAGGTGCGATCTCCGCCCAGGGCAAACATTTGTGTGATGAACACAAGTGTTTGTTCTGTGTCTGGGTGTTATTTATCTATTTATGTATGTATATCAGTCTCTGGTACCCATAGTACAGGCCTCTGTACATTAACTTACTAATCTGGGGTACAGGCTTTGCCTAGTTTGCGATCAGATGACATTGTGTGAAATGTCCCCCAATATTTACCTAGATAACTGGCAATCTTCCACCGTAAGTTTTACAAGAAACTTCTTACCACGTACGACCACACTGTGGAATCAGCTTCCTGCGCAGGTAGTTCCGGACGGGTACAACAAGGCAGCCTTAAAGAAACGAGTCTACAAATATCTTAAAGCCCGGCAGCGTACCTGTGACCCCCTGGTGTTGCGGGTGCCTATAGGCGTCAGTGATCACTTACCATCAGGTGACCCGCCTGCTCGTCTGCCTCAAAAGAAATCCTCCCTCTTTTAAAGAAAATGAAGAAAATAATGAACTTACATTTGAGGTCAACTTCTTTTATAAGATAGTTTTTGAACTGCATGAGAACAGTCACTCCAGTGTTTAGCGCCGCTAGGTCATGTTCTAGTGTCGTATTGTTTAAAAGTGGTCTCAGTTCTTTTATTAGACCTTGCAGGCTGCAAAATATTAGGAAAAAATAATGAATTAATCGTAAAAGTCATTCAATTTACAAAAAAAGTTTACTCGTTATTGGAAAAAATGCAAGTCTTCCTTAGTAAATGTGATTCCTGTAGATACCCGTAAGTGAACCGCTAAATAGAGTAGAAAGTGATTTTAGACTCCCAGGCCCAGAACATAGAATTCGAATCGTTTTATCGAATGAAATTTTTTTAAAGAATAAACTGAACATCAAAAAATGCAAATTATAAGTCTACCATTATTTGTGCAGGTTGAAGATCTTTTTTTTTTCCTTTAACTAGTAATAACATCCACGGCAGTTTTAAAAAAAATCAAATTCCAGCAAAAATGCATGGTACTGTGGAGAGGAAATTACCACAGTCACCACTCTTATGAGCGTTGCGGCTGGCGACCGCTATTGTTAGTGACCGCACTATCTAAGATGATGCGATACACAGAAAGATGCTGCTCCCCATTTTCCGGTTCTTAATCCCTTAGTCGCCTCTTACGACACCCGCGAGTAGAGACGGGTTGGTACTATTGTTCGCCGGCAACAACACACCTGTAAATAATATCATTAGCAATATCATCGTCAGGACTTGTATTAGTAAATCCACCAAAGCAGCCAGCCTCTCTTGTTTGACCCCTGTCACATCACTTTGCTGAACGTAGCCACCAATCCCCTCCATTAAAAAATCAAGTCTTGACTATAAATTATATCTCCAGAGACATCATCATTCAAGACTTGTATAAGGAGATACATGTACCAGAGGAGTCAGCTGCTTCCCTTCCATAACCACTGTAACAGCTACCAGTCCCCTTCATAAAAAAAAACAAGAGATATTCATACCTATAAATAATATCCTCAGCAACGTCATCGTTCAATACTTGAATTAGCAAATCCACCAGTGCAGCCAGCCTCCCTTGCATGACCCCTGTCACATCCACTTTACTGAAAACAGCTACTAGTCTCCCTGCGTGATTGAGGAGTTCCTCTATATGGTACAGGATTTTTGAGACGAAAGTGAATCGCCAGAATTCTTGCGTTTGTAGGGTTGGAAGCTGAAAAAATAGGCACGTTACAGGCATTCTATTTCGTCTATGACTGTATTTTTGGACCAGGTTTGGAAATTAAAAAAACCGGTCAAGTGCGAGTCGGACTCGCGCGCCGAGGGTTCCGATATACCTATAGTATTTTTGGAAGCAATAAAGTCCATTTTCAGGACCGCAAAACTAAATTTGTTTGTAAAGGTTTTTTGCAGATTTCTGAAAAACTGTGCAACTTAGAAAGATCGTTTTATTTTTGCTGTAAAGTTTATATAAACTTCTGTCAACTGTAATTAATTCAGATTTTTCCTTACTCAAACTTCGGAGATAAGGGGGGGGGAATGGTATTTTTCTTGACATTTTTCATCATAACTTTAAAACTAAGAAATTTAAAAAAATACAAAAATATATTTTAAAATGTACAAGTAAAGCCCTTTCATATGATACCCCACTCGACCTAGTAGCGACAATTTGAAATTTGGCCCCCCCTATTTTGGCCCCCTTTATATTAATAATCATACTTTTTTCAAAATTTTTTCTTGTGCAATTAAGTTGGGCAACTATATTCTAAAACTATTCCAAATTTCAGGTTGATAGTATAAGTGGTTGCTGAGATATAGAGGTGTGACAGACAGACGGACAGACAGACAGACAGACAGACATAGCGGCACCATAAGGGTTCCTTTTTTTTACCATTTTGGTATCGGAACCCTAAAAATGAATACACAGGGCAATAATAATCTCAAAATATAAGTCCATATTATTCGAAAATCAGCTTACCGCTTCCTCAACCAAAGTCCTATTGAAGCTGTCTTGAAGTACCCTCGAAATATGAGTGCAGTTTTTAGACTTACAAATTTCGGTCCAGTTGGTGTTTCGAAGCCTGACATATTGGGTTGCAGAGACATTTTGTGCAACCTGAAAAATATTAGTTAAATTTACATTGTGACTTAGCCGTGTCATAGCCGTTATTGAGTCCTGGCTTTCTTTCTCGTTTGCACTAATCTACAATGTGCTATTTTGGACTAGTAATATTTGTCAAAAACTTCATCAAAAGTATCGAACTTATGAAGACATCTTGGCAATAGTAGCAAAAATATATAATACTTGTTACGCTAACGCATAATAAGGAAAGCCTGGATGCGGGAGGCGCGAGACTGGCCTTTCAAAAATGCTTGCCAAGTTTCACTTACCAATCTCAAATTGACTTCTCCTCCTAATATCTCTTTCCCTACATCTCCCAACTCCACTTTCCCGTTGAGGTATTTCTTCATAGACACAGTGACATCCAAGTTAGGCGATATCTGTGAGGCCAGCTGGTTGAAATATGCGAGTGAGGTGACACCTTCGATTTCATGTAGGTGTGGGGTTTCCGCGCGGAGCAAACGAGAGGTACGGGAGAGGATTGAGATGAACCTGGGTGAAGATATTCAAAAGTGATCAATAAATCCCACACAATAAGTAGGTACAGTCAACCGCATATCGGTAGAAACTTTTTCAACTCTATTACCACGCCATAAGGTCCAAAAGTGTTTCTACTGACGTGCTGTTAAGTACGTCTATTCCTTTAAAATTTTCTTAGTCCTCCATCCCCCTGTCATGTTTGTAGTAAGATCGATGCCAAACCTTACAAACCCTGGTGTCAGAGTTAATGAGCCGCCAGAGGAAGATGGTAAACGGGACCAACAGCTTATCGAGCCTTTTCAAGCATGGAACCATCCTCAGATGACTCATCCTCATCATAACATCCCATTACACGTCCACTGCAGGACAGGGAGCTCCCTCCAGAATGACAGCTTTTGCTGGAACAATGTGGAGAGGAAGTACCTCAGTCACCACGCTTGTAAGCTTTGCGGCTGGCACCATGGACTGCGGTTATTAGTGACTGTAGTATGTACGATACATAGGTCGCTGCTGCCCATCCTACGGTTCATAATCCTACGATTTCCTAACTAAACTAGGTACGTAGTCTTATAACGTAATTTTTGTTTTGACGGTGTCCCCACCGAAAATCGAACCCAGAACCTCCAGGGCGAGAGCCGAATGCTTTAAATATTAAACCACGGAGGCTGCTAAGTAAAAGTGTAGTATGTATTAGGGAGGATGCATCATTCATAGTTTTCAACGTGGTCACCACGCTAATTGGCGCTGAAAGCTGGCAAAAAACCCTTAAATGCGCCAATTTTTGGATTCCATTGATTTTAATTTATCATATGTATTCCCTCTCATATTTTGAGAGAAAAATAACAAAAAAAATATTTTTTTATATTTTAATGTATTTTTAGACCAAAAACAAAGTGTTGCAGAACTACAACATGGCGCAATAAGTGCATAGAAAAGGTTGTTTTTTTACACACAAATTGTAATCATGCATAACACAATATTTTTATTTACTATTTTTAATTTGTAATATGATACTTATAAAATCAATTGGTTTTTTTTATTGAAATGTAAGAAAACACTACATTTTATTCACATTGTTTGAGAGTAGCCCTTGCAAGAAGGATACTTACACATCCCACGGTCAAACCACACTGGCCAATGGGCAACATTGTCTAAGTGAACATCTTTACTTGGTGCTATTTATCCTGGAACTTTTCTTCTTTTTATTTCTTGAATCGCTTTTTCTAAAGAAGCACTGCTTCGTTTACCACGCTTGGGCGTTGGGGGCGAAGTACCTGAAGTAGTTGCTGAAACATCATCTAACTCACATAGAGTATCTGCTAAGGCCAGTCTGAACGCGGCAAGTCTAAGACTGTTGTGACCGTTTAGAGTGTCTACCTTTCTTGACAATATCCAAACATTTATAATTGTCAAATAAATCATGCGATAAAATAGCTTTACCACCCTTTGTTCTTATTCTGTATCGTCCTATGAAACAATTCATCAAGTCTACTCCTCCCATATTTGCATTGTATTTCTCTCTGTGTTTTGCTCTAGTGCCTGCTTAAATAGGTACCAAAAGTGATCATTTTCTATATTATCTGGTATAAGTGGTGGATCTGAATCATCGTCCACTTGCTCCTCTTCATCTTAGATGATATCATCTTGAAGATCTCGCGCAATTGCATCAAGATTTTCATAAAATGTCTCCTGGTCCTCTTAATGTTTACTAACACTTTCTTCTAAATCATATTCAGACATTATTCCAGCTTCTAGACGACATAAATATGTCTCAATCTGATTCTCAGACAGGCGGCTCTTGCAGTAAACAAACACATATTTTTTATGTATGCATTGCGCAATGTTGCATTTCTGCAACAGTCAATTTTATACCAATTTTACATTGATTTATACATCAATTATTATATATTATATAATAACCTCAAATTTTAGTGTGTTTGTTGTATGTATGATTTTTATCAAAGTCTTACTTTGAGGTTTTTCAATAAAAAATCTCGATCAAATGTTCATGTAAATCGATAGTCAGGTGATTCGTAAAAACTACCCTCAAAAAATAAAAATATTACAAGTTACAAATAAAACAGTGTTGCTTGTATGTTGAGTAGTATTTTTACTACAACATTATTTTAATATAATAGGAAAACATCCATTATGGAATATTTAGTGCCGAAAAATTAAAGTGTAGCAGAACTACAACATGACGCATTTAAGGGTTAAGTCTAGGCAACGAAGCGGATCGTTGTATGAAGACCCCCGCATTAAATCCTCAGTCGATGAAACTTTTCTGCGGTATCACACTATTTGAAACAAAACTTCTGTAAAAAAAATCGCTACTTTTAATTTTTCCATACAAAAATTACAAATAATGTATGAAAAAAAATTTTTTGTTAATGTTTTTTTGGATTTTTTCAATTCACATTTCATTCATGATACTTTATCATCCTGTCAAATAAAATGTGCCTGAGAGGATTATGTTGGGGTCAACTGCTTCGTTGCCTACTGTTATTTGGTGATCGCAGTATGATAACACTATACGCAGAAGAATGTTACTACCCATAGCCCTTATCCTCCAAATCAAGATTTGTAATTCGCCGCGAAAAGATAGAGAGGACAAGAGTCCAGCACCACAGAAGCTAAGAAGCCAGCACCAAAAAGGCTATGATATCTAAAATCAACTGAATCAAATACTTATCCACTTGTTAACAGTTTTCACGCCAATATGAGGCCTCTTGAAAGGCTTAACAACCATATGTCTGCCTTTTGAAATATGTACTGTACGCTGCATCTCCAGTAGATCAACTGATAGAACTCAAGCCCATGTCCATCGTTTCACTCTTTCGACTATCAGCAAATTACCTATCTAGATCGCTTGGGGCTCTTCTACTTACACCAAGACTATTAGTCATTTTGACCAAATTGGTTCGGTATAGGTTCTATAGACGCTCAAAGTCGGGATTTTTCAACCAAATACTTACAGTGTGACATTCCCGAAGACATTCCTGGTAACATTCCTCGTCAGACAATCGGAGAGTTTAGTGGAGTCAGCCAACATGTCTTCCAGTAGATGGAGTTTCACCAGCTCGAGGAAATCATTCAGGGATTTGTTCAACTCCAACTTCGTGTAGTTACGGACTTGGATCAACTGGAATGAAAATATACTACATTGATGCTTGTAGTGGAAATTGTGAAAGCTAGACTGAAGCACATCCCTAATGCAGACTCAGCCCGACCCTATGGTTGCCATGGAGCTGTTACTCGGTTTTCTCTTGTTAGATAAAATATACGTTTGTTTCACTAAATATTGTGAAAATATATTTCCCAGCTCAATATAGATTTAAATATCCCTATACGAGTGTTTCCGTTAACACCCTGCATACAAAGTCTCTACAAATTGGTAGCAGAGCGTGGTTTCGATCCACGGACCTCTGTAGCGTGATTGGAATGGGAGCAGTGTTGTTGCAGAACGGAGCGAAGCAGATATTGGAGCGACAGAGACACGTATCGCTCCGTCCTGCTCTTCTCACGCATAGCTCCTACACTATTGTAACGTGTAACGATAACGTGTGATAATACAAAAGAGTGCGAATCTGCCCATGAAACTGAACAACTTTTCCCAAGGAACATAGGTCATAACAAAATTAATTTTGACCTCCCATAGAAACTGCATCAGCTTATAGCGCTTTTTGTATGGGAGTTCCGCATTTTTTTTTCGTTTTTCGACCTATGTGCCTCGGAAAAAGTTGTTCAGTATCATGGACAGATTCATATCGTTTGGTATTATCACGCCTTTCTGTTACACGTTGTATAGCTTTAAAACTTTCCATGTCCCCATACAAAATGATTTGAGAACTTCATACGTCCAAGTGTGGTTCCATTTTCGGGACCCGGACTTATCACCGTAAATAAATGTGGCCCCAGATTGGAAACATGGACTTGTCGACCTGAATAATATTAATAATTATCGTAAACAACCTACATTTATATAAATACATCGATTGATTTTGATTTTCCAAGTGATGCATCACTCAACGTGGTCCCAATGTGGAGACACGGACTTGTGATACCTAACGTCGTGACCCCACATTGGGGGCACCTGGACAGGGAACGTAAGCTTACTATAGATAAACCGCCTTCTCATTCTCTACGCGCATCCGCCGTCCACACCCGCACCTGCCCGCACGTACCCCAAGGACAAGGACTCATTTAGGCGGTTCTACTATAGCTTGCTTTTGCAATTACCTGCAAGTCATTATGTTATGACACCTTAAGCAACACTTTGAAGGAATCAATGGCAAAAAATCGTCAGCAATATAAAAGCAATACATTACCTCGCTAACAGCCATGTCCCAATGGAAGTCGTTTTGCAGCGTGCGATGTACTTCACTCAGCGACATGTCGGTGACTCGACACAGCAGACTGTCGTACTCCTGCTTCTTGAACACTTGCAGGTTCAGCTGCTTCAGCCAGCTCGTCAGGGTTGAGCAGAGTGTGCATTGGCTGGAGGAAATGATATTAATTAAATTATTATTGGTTCATATAGGCCCAGCACCAAGATTTGGGGCAAACTACAGTATCCGTATCGTACACGGTCGTAGCCGCTAAGAAGTGCTACATTTCTGTCTTGTGCACGTCCAGTCAACGACACGTCAAGCTTGACACTCGCAGTGCGACTCTAGCCCGTTCGTCGATTGAAATCAAAGTCCAATAGTGCTCTTGACTGTACTATGGGTTTCAAATGAGAAGAGCATGGCTTAATTCACTGTGGTTTCCAGTGTTTTGCAGTTAATTTGACAGTTACTACTTCATACGATTGCGGCCGCAAATCTATTACGCTGATTCAGATTCAGATAATTTAATTCAATGTAGATTCTTTACAGAATGCTTATTGAATGTCTTGCAGAATACAATGCAAATAGAGCAAGTCTACTACTGTTTCGGATCGTGCTATGGTAGCGTAAAAGAAACGGCAGGAAACAACTGCAGCAAGGCCAACTTTAAGAGTCTGCTTTTTACAATGTGTTTCTCATGTTCCGCTGGAATGTCAGAGCACCATTCCTCTTTGTCATTGACATGGTCATCTAATTTATAGTAAGGTTTTTTGCTGAGTCCTATTCTCATTTGAAACGTTTATTATAGTAGGAATACGTGATTGTGTAAATGCTTCGCTGCGCGATCTACGAGTAGGTACACAGCCCTAATTTTTAAGACATTCTAGGATGTCACTCAGAGCACCGTTATAAAAAGTATCACGCTTTTTTGCCCTTTTCTGCCGTGGACGTTTCATGGGATATTATAATGATCTTACCTATTGTTCAAAAACAGCGTTCCACCATCAACAACATTACTTATCAGCCCAAACGCGATCCTTGTCAAACTTTCTTTACTCAACAGCTTCACGGCCACCTTCTTCAAATGAGCCAGTTTATCATCTGTGACCCAGGACGGTCTTCGAGGTGACTTCAACCCTTGGCTGAACAGGTCCAGGTCCGTTTCTGTGTAGGCTATGTCTTGGTTTAAGGACGCGTAGTCGATCTCTCGAGATAGTTTTAGGGCGTTGTCGTAGCCCTGGAAAATGTGGGGTAATAGTTAAGATGTGGCGTAAGTATAGCGGACTGACTGGTCTTCAAAATATAAGGTCCTAATTTTATTATTATTACTAAGTGGAATTCTCTGCCCGCGTCTGTGTTCC
The DNA here is from genome assembly GCA_947532105.1 of Athrips mouffetella. Taxonomy (NCBI): domain Eukaryota; kingdom Metazoa; phylum Arthropoda; class Insecta; order Lepidoptera; family Gelechiidae; genus Athrips; species Athrips mouffetella. Next base: position 1,508,501 of record OX383968.1, on the reverse strand, counting down.
CGAGTACGGGGGGTCAAATGAGGTTTTTCGTATTTCGACCTTTGGAAAAGTTGTTCAGTTTCTAAGTAACCTGCTAAAATTATATTTGCTGTTTCTATAGGACCCTATATAAAGCTTTCCTCCTCCTAAACATACGGCAGCAAGTCTATTAAAAATTTATGGAACCACGGATAAAAATATTTTGAAAACACTTGAAATTGACTATTCAAATCTTCAAATGTTAGACTTGGAAATAGTAAAACTGGCCAAGTACGAGTTGGACTCGCGCACCGAGGGTTACGTACCACTTAGGTTAAAATACCGTCTTGGTTATGGACGCGCAGTCTCTCAGGTGTATGAAATTCGCGCGAGTCCGACACGCACTTGACCGGTTTATATTATTGGTTGTTATTTTATAGCTTATGCACTATAAACATATAATTTAGGATATTGCAAGACACTTTAAAGACTAATTAAATACAAAAAAATATGTCAAAAAAAAAAAAAAAACATATTTTAAAAATTTATGAGTTATTGCAGGCGGGACAATAAAAAACTACAAAATATATTTGATCTTGAAAAACCACCTCCAAAACACATAATTTTACTCCGCCCTGGTTTTTTTTTTTAATTGAAAATGGGCTTACTCTTGCTTGACCTCGATCTAGTCTGGTATACCTAATTGGTTAGGCCTGCAATATCTCATGAAATTTTTAGAACTTGCTTTTTCTCTTTCTACACAGTTGGGTATTTTGTTGTTTTATTTTATTTTTTATTTTTATACCCTTTGACATTCCCACAATGAGTACAAATCTAACGACACTTCACATGTTGACATCTATCACGCCGTTTAGGCTGCAGAGCCCGACAAAGAAATCGACATACATACTTACATACATACACTCGGTAAAAAGTGGCCAAAATAACCCTTACCATGAACGAACATGAAGGACTGACCATCGCCTTTTAGAAATCGTAACCCGGAAAAGTATAAAATTAGATGGCGCTAATAAATAGTCCGGGAAGTTATTATGATTTATCGAGTATTCTGCTAACAAAAAAACCGAATTTCAATGTTAGCGTTTCTTTACATTGAAACTATGTTGAAATTTTGATTGATTTGATTTGAATGATTTTTTGGCAGAATACTGGTGGACCATAATTAATTTCCAGATTATTTGAAAGCGCCATCTAGTTTCCATGAGTTTTACGCCTTTCCGGGTTACGTTTTCTAGTATGGGGATTGTCAGTCTTATTATTACCTGTGAAGCAAACAGCAGTGGCGGTATTTCCCTAAACAGCTCAGTTTTCTCCTCCATACACAGGTCGTTCTTTAGTTCAGTGAATGTACCCGTGCTATCAGGAATGTAGTCTGATAGTACAATACTGGAGCTGCAGAATGCGTCAGAGTTGTTGACGTTTATGTCGCGAAGGAGACGTACTAACTGAAAATGTAAACAATTTCATCATCATCATCACAACATCCCATGAAATGTCTACTACAGGACAGGGAGCTCCCTCCAGAATTCTAGCTTTTGCTGGAAAAATGTGGAGGGGAAGTACTATAGTCACCTCGCTTGTCAGCGTTACGGCTGGCACCATGGACCGCGGTTGTAGGTGATCTACATACATACATAACATCACGCCTTGTTCTCGTCGGGCTAGGCAGAGACCACAGTTCTCCACCTGCTACGATCTTGAGACATTTCCCTTGCTTCCTGAACCTTCATCAATCCTTTCATACATGCTCGTCGGTTTAGGGTACTTTTAACCTGGCCTTTATTCAGAACGTCCTGAATTTGGTCCTGGTACGTTCGCCGAGGCCTTCCCCTTCCAACGTTTCCATTCACTCTCGCCTTGTGGATCTCTTTCGTCAATCTTCCTTCATTCATCCTCTCTACATGACCAAACCATCTCAGCATCCCTTTCTCAATTTTTGTCACTACGTCTTCTTTTACGCCACAACGTTCTCTTATCACACTATTTCTAATCCTGTCACTCAATTTCACACCAATCATACTCCTCAACGCTCTCATTTCTACTGCATTAATTCTACTTTCATGCGTGTGATCTACTATAACATTATCAAAATCACTTACATGTAACCGATCCAATCCACTCAAAACATCTTCAACGATGTCCAGACTTATCTCCACCGCGTCAAAGAACTTCTTCGCTCTCTTTCCCCCGTACAGCTCTCTCACTTCCACCCACCAATCCCCGCCAGTTAGGAACGAAACTATGACTTTATAGTGACGCAGGTTGTTCTGTAGGTATTGTAGGTAGATCGGGATGCTTATTTCGTAAGCGTGTTTAATTGAGTATTTTATTGAAGTTACAAGTTGTTTTCTGAAAGAAAGTAGGACATGTAGAAGATATTTAACTTCAAAAAATATGTTTTTAACAAGATTCTTCTTGAAATTCCTCTATCAAATCTTTTACAATATTTTCGGTATGATATCAGGTACCATATATTTAGCACATCGCGGAGCTTCGCGGCGCTTTTCAGGTACCCTCTAACCAGGATAAAATCGCATTTATAATCTGTATCTACCTTTAAATGAGTGTTTTTGGGTACCTACTGAATAATATCTTACCTCTGCTTCATAAACTCGAAGATATCTGTCACATTACTTTCATTACCGTTCAATACCTCCACCACATTTAGCAGACTAAGTCTTAAATCTCCATAATCATAATCATCTACTATTTCTTTTGTTATCACATTGTATAGTTCTTTATACATTTTTGAACAAATTTGGTTTTTGACTCTGTTATTTTCTACTAGGATAACTTTGCTTGTATCATTGTTTTTCATGTCATTGCAAGCAGATTCCAAAGCATCAACTAGTTTATAATTGTCATTATTTTTCCAAATTACATCAGTGAGTATATCAAAATGTAATGCTATTATATCTACTGGTCTTCTTCTGAAAGCTGTTTTCAAAGTTGATAATTCTGTTTCAAGTTTTTTCCTATCATCTGTTTGTATGTCTATATCATCGATTTTAAGTTTATCAATAGATGTGGCAATTTTGTTAACCATAGCCACTATTCTAGTCAAATATATTGCTGAAGCGATGTGCTTTTTGTTGATTTCATAGAAGTTTTTATATGAAGAGTCGTTTTCATTGATTCTGTAGTTGATTACTGCATCGACGAGTTTTTCAAGTTTGTATTGAATACTGTTCATTTTGATATCTTCTTCATTGAGAAGGGTTTGGTTTTTCTTTGCTAACTCGGACATGAAGTTAGTGAAATTGGATATAGTGACGTATGCGTCTTTGTAACTGCTCGTAAGGTTGTCAACTGGTACTTGATAGAAGTAGTAATTCTGAAATTTTATAAAAGAATATTATTTTGCTCCGTTTACTTACAACAAGTGTTTCGCTACAGAAAACTTTTTGTAAAATATGGTGAATAACATAAGCCAGCCACATAGATTGGGGATCAAAATACGGAATTCCACTCAAATTTGGGATTCCCAAATGTGGCATAGGTACAGATTAGATTTCTCGCTTCTCCTGCTTTTTTTTTAACGGAAACTTAACTAAATATGATAAAAGGTAACGTGGAAGGTACATGTATCGTGGGCAAATTTTAAAATTCGTCGCTTTAATTATGCCTTGGCATTTAACAAGATGCCAAGAAATTTTTAATTTTGTCATTTTATGATGCCTCGGCATTTTACAAAATGACGCGTAATTCGTTACTACGAGTAGCACTCGCCAGCCGCTCCAACAACACGCTCGCTGCGCTCGCTTGACTTGTGCGTTGTGGTCGCAGGATAATCTAACCTCTTAACTAACGAACCTAAAATAAGTACGTCAGTACTGATTCAACCGCGTTTACAATCTATCCGGTCATTTGTAAACGGTGGGTGACTTTTAATTAGTTCTTGATAGAAAAAGGTATGAATGTACTCATGATACTGAACAACTTTCCCCAAGGAACATAGGTCGAAATACAAAAATCAAGTTTTGACCTCCGATATAATCTGCATCAGCTGATAGCAAGAGATAAGGTCGCCTTTGTGAACAATTTTCATTTGACAACTTTATGTTATTTGTGCGCAATAAAGAATATATATATAGCGCATTTTATATGGGAGGTCTAATTTGGGTTTTCGTATTTCAACCTATGTTCCTTGGAAAAAGTTGTTCAGTATCACGAGTACATGCATATCTTTTGCTGTCAAGAACTAATGAAAAGTCAGCCTATATGATTTGCCTTCAACATGTAGATTTGAATCATTCGGATATCACGAATCGACACTCTACAAAACAGAATCCCGAAGCAGAAAATCTGGATTCCGAGTGTCTATGTTGCTACCTTAGTAGTACTTTTAATAATATACTTACCGGCTTAGCAACGACATCGACAAACTTATTCTGTCCTCTCGGCAGCCCCAGCCAGTATAGGAACGAGGGGCATACGTAAGGTTGTATTCTCTTCAACATGTCTTCGTCTACGATACTGCCGGGCGGTGGAACCATTGACATTAGAACCGCCTCGCAGTCCCAGAACTGAGAGAGAGACGCACGACGGATCTGTAAAAAAGCCATCTTGTATACCTCCTCACCCTCCTCGCTGTACCTTAGTATAGGTAGTGGCGGGAAGGTGGGGGAGTGGGAAGGAATGCAAGAACTAGTTGCCGCCTGGAGCGGGGGGGAGCGAGGACCCCCGTCTCGCCATGAGCATACCTAATACAGCGGTTGCGGCTATACTAAGGTCCGTTAAGCCAGCTATGCATTATCGTTTTGCACGTCTATGTGTAATAGAAAGAGAAAAGTATAACCATACTTTAATAGTGTTCCTTTGACGTGGATTGGATACGTCGTGAACAGTGAATATAGACCTTTATCATGGTACTACACCGAGTTGTCGATGAGTCAGAGGGAGTATAAGGGTGCGAGAGGGGGCTGAGGGAGGGTTGAGCAACAGCATCCTCCTGTGTATCATACCATCTTACTTACTGCGGTCAACTACAACCGCGGTCCATGGTGCCAGCCGTTACGCTGGCAAGCGAAGTGACTATGGTACTTCCCCTCCACATTTTTCCAGCAAAAGCTAGAATTCTGGAGGATCCCTGTCCTTTAGTGGACATTTCATGGGATGTTATGAAGATGATTAAATAGTAACCGGTTTCTCGAAAATGGCTCTAACGATTTCAATGAAATTTACATACAGGGTTTTCGTGGGCGAAAAATCGGTCTAGCTAGGTCTCATGCCTGGGAAAATTCGTATTCTCCATTTTTTTTTAAATTTCTTGAAAATAGCGCGTTTCATACACCCTACAGGGCCATCTGTTGATGGGCAGCATAGCTTACTCACCCGGTGATATATTAATGTTAAATTATTTACGTTACATGAGTTTGGCCTTATTTTAATGTTAGTTGGTAGTGAGCCCGCCTTATTCACCGAGGGCCAAGGGTACGATTCTCGCCGAGGGTGATTGTTCTGTGTCTGGGTGTTATTTATCTATTTATGTATGTGTATGTCTCTGATACCCATAGTACAGGCTTTGCCTAGTTTGGGATTGTCTCCCAATATCTTTTTTACGGACCCCGAAAATTACCCAGTCAACAAATGCAGTTGACGAAGATAAAAGGAACATACAATTTGCCGTCATTTGTTACTGGCTTGTTAGGGGGCTTAGAAGCTTGGTCACCCAGTCGGCTCAGGACATTGCAGTTGTCAGTTAGCTAGGACCATAGACTATAGAACCAGTGTGGCAGTAGAGGCGTCTTGGTACCAACACTGATGTACGCCAGTGAAAGCTGGGTATGGCAGAAGAAGCATGAAAGTAGAATTAATGCAGTGGAAATGAGAGCGCTAAGGAGTATGGTTGGTGTTAAATTGAGTGACAGGATTAGAAATAGTGTGATAAGAGAACGTTGTGGCGTAAGAAGACGTAATGACTAAAATTGAGAAAGGGATGCTGAGATGGTTTGGTCATGTAGAGAGGATGAATGAAGGAAGATTGACGAAAGAGATCTATAAGGCGAGAGTGAATGGGAACGTTGGAAGGGGAAGGCCTCGGCGAACGTACCAGGACCAAATTCAGGACGTTCTGAATAAAGGCCAGGTTAAAAGTACCCTAAACCGACGAGCATGTATAAAAGTATTAATAAAAGTACAGAATGCAAGGGAAGTACTCGTATGTCAAGATCGTAGCAGGTGGAAAACTCTGGTCTCTGCCTATCCCAACGGGAACAAGTCGTGATGTTATGTATGTATGTGGTCAATTTACGTACTTTAAGCAAGGTCACGTTTTTTACAGCTAAGCAGAGTAACGCATTTTAAAAGACAAGGACGGCATTCGTGTGTAAAGCTATATCTGTCTAAAATATCAAAAAGTGATATATGGGTTTGCTACCGTGGTTTGCTAGGACAGATAACATCATTCCCCAAATAAAGTGACGTTTCTGTGAGATATATTTTTTCTCTGGCAACGTGCTGAGTTCGCAGGATGGGGCCTTACCTGGCTCATGGATCCGAAATCAATGTATGAATGTAAGAGAACGACCATGAGATCACCAGCATCTCATCACCGACGAGCTTCTTGGCTCTGCGATCTATCGAGTCAAGTGCGGCTAGTTGGTATTTGGCTGAGCCATCCCAAAGGTGACAGCAATCCTCCATGCAGGATCAGACTTGGGCTTTATATAAGGCTAGAAGCTGTCCAGGAGTGAAGTAACGCCTAACCCTTTTGAGAATGCCCAGCTTTTTTGCCGCAGTTTGTGCTTTTGACCCAATGTTAGCGCCGAACACTTAAGCACGCCTGAGTACGCTTAAGTACGCTTCACTTGAGCAGTTTTTTCGTAAAAAAACTTCTCAAACGAAGCGTATTTAGCTCTTATCAGCCACTTAAAGCTTGGTTGCCCGGGTACTCGAACTGATGGGGATTTTTCGCGCGTTCTACGTAGTGTCCGACCGAGGTGTGGTGCTCGTCTTACCTGGCTCATGAATCCGTAATCATTGTATGAATGTAAGAGAACGACCATGAGATCTGGGATTTTCTCGTACATTTCAAACATAGGCGTGCTCCGTGTGAATCCTAGCAGTTGTAGTGCATTTGCGTGAGTTTCTGCAAAAGGAAAATACATTTTTTTTCTGATGTTAAGGCAACACTTTACTTGCAATGAAAGATTACACATTAAAAAAAATTGCTAAATATAATGGTCTTGCGCTCTAGTTCCGGTCTTTCAGGTACACACAGCCGCACGTCGGTGGAGCTTTGACCTTGAGCGGGTCGTTGGTTTCGGACGGTTGCAGCGTAGCGCTGGTTCAGCTTGTACTGGTTCGTTTTGTTTTTGCAAATGAAGATTTTGTTTTTTTTTTTTACATGATTGCCCCTGTGCGTACAACAAAGTACATCAGGTACAAAAACCTTTGGGTGCGGGCGTATGTGTGGATATTCCAGCAGCAAAAGTGTTTATGTGTGTAAAAGAGTAAGACTGCGATTCTTAACATACTCAAGACAATAGCATCGAAATAAATATCACAGCACTGCAGTGAACTCTTCAACACCTTTAGAGTGTGTGTGTGTTTGTGAGTGTGTGTGTGTGGATGCATGTTTGTAAAAGAGAGAAAGATTTTATCGTTACTCTTAGTGAAACATTCCAGAAAATCACCGAAAACGTCTCTGAACATCACAGCTATGAATTACAGCGACCGTTTACAAACGTTCCTAGTCACACTCCTGCAGTTTAAAGTCTCGTTAAAGGTGTGTGAGTGAGACAGCGATTAACATGGCAATAGCTTCGAACTAAATTTCACAGCACTTCAGTCAACGTTTCAATACTTTTTGAGTGCGTGTGTGAGTGTGTGTGAGTGAGTGAGTGTCTCTGTGTGTGGATGTATGTTTGTAAGAAAGATCTTACCGTTACTCTCAGTGAAACATTCCAGAAAATCACCGACAACGTCTCTGAATATGACAGCTATAAATTGCAGCGACCGTTTACAAATGTTCCTAGTCACACTCCTGCAGTTTGAAGTCTCTTTAACGGTGTGTGAGTGAGACAGCGATTCTTAACATACTCATGGCAATGGCTTCGAAATAAATATCACAGCACAGCACTGAACGCTTCAATACCTTAAGAGTGCGTGTGTGAGTGTGTGTGTGTGGAACGTGAGTATGCGTGTGTGGATGTATGTTTGTAAGAGAGAGAAATAAAGATCTAACCGTTACTCTCAGTGAAATATTCCAGCAAATCGCCGACAACGTCTCTGAATATGACAGCTATGAACTGCAGCGACCGTTTCCACACGTTCCTGGCTACAGTCCTGCAGTTAGTTTCGTTGGAGGTGAAACAGGAAAGGTACTCCATCCACAGGGCGTTCAGTGGAGCATCAGGGAGCGATCTAGTGTTGATGGAGGTAAGTGCTGTGTCCAGTTTGGAGAAGAATTTCCTATAAAGAAAAACGTATTTTTGTTCAAAGAATGGAACCAATACCGAGAAAAACATTTGTAAGGTGGATCCATACAATTCCATACATTTATTTGTCGGCCCAAGTGTTTTGAATTTTGATTCTCTCATACAATGTGAATATTCATTGGTTTCGCTCACGAAGCCCAGTGATTCTACTCATGAAAACAAGCAACTCTCCCGAAGAAAAACAAATATTAATTAAAAAAAAAAATCGACTCCTTATACTAAAGTGGTCACTGTCGGCCCATTTTGTATGGAAAGTCGAAAAAAAATCTTAGGGAAAGTTGCTAGTTATTATGAGTAGATTCACTGGGCTTCGGAAACTAAACCATAAAAATTCACATTGAATATTCCTCGTTGAGTTTTTAACGAATAAAGACATACTTATTCGAGTTGCAAAAGTCTTACCTGAAGAGTTCTTCTCTGTCATCCCTTTTGAACATCTCCCCGACTTGGTTCCACGCAAAAGCCCAGGTGCCTTCATGAGACTCCTTACTGAGGTCTTCAACTACGGATTTCAGAAGGATGCCATCTTGGATCAGGCCGTCGAAGGCTGATGAGAACTGGAGAAACACGTGGGGCGGGTAGGAGGTTGTGTTGAATTTCTTCAGGTCCTGTAGAATCATAATATTATCACTTAATAAGGAAATATTCAGATAATAAAGATCTTTTGGAGCGTCTTATTGAGACCTCTGGCGACCGCAGGGCTGGCAGCTTCCTGGCCCAGTGTTTGAGCCTCGCTGTACAAAGAGGCAATGCTGCCAGTCTGCTTGGCACTATGTCTTGCGGTCTACGCTCTCGACGAAATATGTAATTTATAAATGTAGGTTTTGACTTAATTTATATTTTACTTATTGAAAAAAAAAAGGAAATATTTATAACAGAGATCATAACAGAATATAAGGAGAGAAATAACCCATCTCATCCGTGGGTGTCTTAAGAGGCGACTAAGGAATTATTAACCGGAGTATGGGCAGCAGCGTCCTTCTATATGATGCGGTCAACAACCCCGGTTCATGGTGCCAGCTGCAACACTAACAAGCGTGGTGACTATGGTACTTCCCCTCCAAAGCACCACGCGGTTTTGCATGGAATGTTATGATCGATGAGGAGATATTAAAGAATGTTCGGTATGCTTTAATGTTCCACTGTCATACAAAAACCTCATTCATATCACGGTTGATAGTCTTTTTGCCCTTTGTTGGCCAAGGCCAGCAAAGGATTTTCAATATTTCCTTCAGTATTGCCCATTAACGACTACATCCGTAGATAGGAGTCGGGAACAAAGGCTTCATCTTTCTTTTCGGACAATACAATACAATACAATACAATACAATACAATACAATACAATACAATACAATACAATACAATACAATACAATACAATACAATACAATACAATACAATACAATACAATACAATACAATACAATACAATACAATACAATACAATACAACACAACACAACACAACACAACACAACGAAACACAACACAATACAATAAAATACAATACAATACAATTAGTTTGTTGAAAATACCAAATTACAAGTCAAGATAAATTATATTACATTTAAAGAATGTAAAAAATACGATCAACTTTGATAAACATTTCATACAAAAATTAGACTAATAGACAATCAGGTGATTCATCCTGCTATGTCCCAACCACACTGGGGAGGTCACACAAAGGGATTTTTGTTTGACAGTGTCACTATCAGAAGTCAAACCCAGATCCTCCGGATCGAGAGCCGAGCGTTCTAACCACTAGACCACGGAGACTGTTGAATAATATAATATAAAAGTAAGGTCAACCGCACGTCAGTGAAAACATTTGCCACTCTATTACTATGCCATAAATTCCATAGCGTTTCTACTGACGTGCTGTCGGGTTTACAAGTTTTTTTTATATCACAAGTAGGCAAACGAGCAGGTGAGCCAGCTGGTGGTAAGTGGTCACCACCGCCCATGACACCCACTGTCTTATTAGTGAAATAATTTGACACTAATAAGACAGCAAAGCGCGTTACACACCCTCAGAACTAAGATGGTATGTCTCATGTGCTAGTACTTTCACCTTAGTTTTAAGAGTCTCCTGTGTATTGTTTTGTTTTTGTGTGACAATAAAGAATTTATCTATCTATCTATCTATCTACCCTTCAAACCGAAACACAGCAGTGCAAGCACTGCTGCTTTACGGCAGAATAAGGCAAGGGGGTGGTACTACCCCAGACGGACTTTGCACAAAAGCCCTTCCCCCTATTAAAGCCCTACCACCTAAGTTACTCACAAATAATGTGATGTTCTTTTCCCCTAAATATTCCTTCCACTCATCAGTGAAGTCCAAGTCCATGCAGAAAATTGTCTCCAAAGCCAGTACAGCATCAGTCGACCCTGGGCTCAAAGGCAGGAGAGATGAGAGGCTGGTAGAAGAGCAGGGCCAGGGAGGATCTTCATTCAGGATCGAGATTATGGCATCCAGCTGAAAAAGAAAAGTATGGAATAGAACATTTAGTATTACAGTTGGCCAATATGAATGAGGAGATTCGCAGAAGAACTAAAATATAACTGACATAGCTCTGAGAATCGCTAAACTTAAGTGGCAGTGGGCAGCGCACATCACTAGAAGAACCGATGGCCGATGGGGCGTAATGGTTCTAGAGTGGCGACCACGTACCGGAAGACGAAGCGTTGGCAGGTGGACCCCCCACAAGGTGGACCGACGATCTGGTCAAGGTCGCGGGAAGCCGTTGGATGCGAGCAGCGCAGGACCGTGAGTCATGGAGATCTCTATGTCCAGCAATAGACGTCTTTCGGCTGATATGATGATGATAAATATGAATCATGACCCGGCTTATGCTTATTTTCGTGCACATAGTCAAATATAGTGTGTGCCGGATTGGCAGGATAAGTTTGGCTCTGACGGTTATTTTCCGCGCATGGGTGACAACCTTCATGTATACATGGATAGTATACATATGAAGGTTGAATTTCGCTCACACATGCTTGCTTAATAACAAAGAAGAAATTATAGCTCTGACAGTTTCAAACAAATTTGCAATATGGGTCACGAATCTGCTGGTTCGACTGAAAACTAATGAGTAAAAAGGCCGTTTGTAATACGGCGTGTTATACCTACGATATGGCTGCAACATATTAATATCAATGCGTCACGAACTTAAATTGTTGCTGAAATAATAATATTTTGCTGTAACAATTTTGCTGTGCAATCAGTATTTTTGATTAGGATTGGGATTTGCTTTGATTTGCCGATTCTTATTTGCTGCTAAATAATAGCGATGTGTCACGAACTAAATTTCTTGCTGCAATAAATATATTTTGCGGTAACTATTTTGCTGTGCAATCAGTATTTTTGATTAGGATTGGGTTTCTTTGATTTGCTGATTCTCATTTGCAGTTAAATAATAGCGAACGTCACGAACTCAAATTGTTGCTGAAATAATAATATTTTTCGGTAACTATTTTGCTGTGCAATCAGTACGAGTATGTTTGATTAGGATTGTGATTTTCTTTGATTTGCTGATTTTTTTTTTTTATTTGCAGTTAAATACTACCCACAGTTTAGCAACCAGCGCCATCTAGTTGTGTGGATTGTTCATCCTCCCTTTTACGTTCTTATTACCTACTCGTTCATGGTTTAGTTATGTTTTGTTCATCATCATTATCATCATATCAGCCGAAAGACGTCCACTGCTGGACATAGGCCTCCCCTAAAGATCTCCATGACAACCGGTCCTGCGCTGCTCGCATCCAGCGGCTTCCCGCGACCTTGACCAGATCGTCGGTCCACCTTGTGGGGGCCTGCCAACGCTTCGTCTTCCGGTACGTGGTCGCCACTCTGGAACCCTTACGCCCCATCGGCCATCGGTTATTCTTGCGATGTGCCCTTCCCACTACTACTTTAGTTTAGCGAATCTTAGGGCTATGTCAGTTACTTTAGTTCTTTAGTTATGTTACCTCAGAGCTATCGTTGATAATGATGTTAGCGCCGTCGACTAATAGTTGCGGAATATTAGGAACAATGCGCTCCAACGCGTTCACTGTACTTCTTGGCAGGCCCGAACTGAAGCTTTGGTTTTGATAGATTGCTGAAAAAAATAAAATTTAAGTGATAGTGTACTGATACACCTGCGGAAATTCCGTTCATTGCCGCTTGCAATAATTTTTAGGTATTTAGGTACCGTTAAACTGATTTTTAGGTCGCGGTAATTACCGGCACAAGAGACTTGTCATCTTAATTCTTAGGGTGGGCAACGCTGTTTGTGTCAAATTATACCATTAATAACAAGAGATAGTGGGTGCTATGGCCGGGATTGTGTGGCTGTGACCACTTACCATCAGGTGGCCTGGTACATTCAACAGCACGTCAGCAGAAACATTTTCCAACCTTAAAGCGTGGTAATAGAGTTGAAAATGTTTCTACCGACGTGCGGTTGACCGTACCACGGATGACTGGGCTGGTACCACATACACTAAAGGTCAAAACGCACTACCGCCGGTGCCGGTAAGCACGATTTCGGTCTCATACACGGCAAAACTTTGGGCGGAGGTGAAGGAAGAATGCGCCGCGCCGTTCCGCTGACGCAAAGTATCACGCACTAGCGCGCCGCTGCCGCGTCGATATAGTGCGGTTACGGTCATATCAGTATAAACAGTATACTGATGAACAGTATAAACAGAATACTGATGAACAGTATACTGATGAACAGTATACTGATGAACAGTATACTGATGAACAGTGTATCAGTATAAACTTTATACTATAAAGATTATTTGCCGCGCCGCGCCGCGTCGCTGACAAAAACGAGACTACAAATTTTTAAAAGTATAAGTACCAATAAAACACAAAAATTAACGGAAAAATAAGCTACAGTCGTAATCTGTGGTCGTAATAATGTAGCTTGATGACAATGACAGCAGTGAGAGAGCAGGACGGAGCGATGCGTAAAATGTTAGAGAGACAGAGACATATATTGCTCCGTCCTTTTCTTAGCACAGCTTAGCACGCTGCAGCTGTCAGTTTGACTAGGCCCATAGATTAAAGACTTTTTTTTTTTATTATTTATTAAGGGTACCCAACAGCATATTTCTTAAATCTATTACAAATACAGCTTATTCTATTACATAGCAGCCAATGACAGGATACCACAGCTAAATTAACATTAAGTACATATTAGGTGATACGTGAAGTGAAACGGAATCCGGACTCCCGATTCAGCACCATCCTGTTAGTTAAATTATCAAGACTGCGAAATTTTAAGTATAACTTTGGATTTAAAAACAGATTTTGAAAGGGCAAAAATATCGATGTCACTAAAATTGTCATTGTAGACTTTTGTGGATCGTGATATGAATTAAGCATGGTCACGTTTTTTTAACATCTGAGCAGTGCCACAAATTTTAAAAAAGCAAGGACGGATACATGTATTAGTGTAAAAAGCTATCTCTGTCTAAAATATCAAAAACGTAATTTGTGGATTTGCTAAACATTTTCCTCAACTGACATTTCTTCGCGCTTGGAGGTAATAGATTAGATGACATAACTCCTCAAATAAAGTGACATTTCTACGAGATATATTTTCTCTCGGGCAGCATGCTAAGCCGGCTGTCCTGCTTTAATTCTAATCAAGCAAAATTATTTCTATCTTAGTTTACCTGCAACCGTCTGTATGAAATCGTTAGTGACGCTCAGAGGTCCACTAAGGGCGAAGAAAGTATACTTCATCTTGAGCCAACCGTCACTAGTCATGTTGAATACCTCCCGGTCGAGGATATCCAGCAGTCTGAAGCCGAACTTTAATCTGGAAAAACAATTCATAAGTCTTCTTTGTATTCAAGAAAATTCCAAAATTGACCTTGACGTATGACTATACTGAAAAATTATTAACATGACTTGTCTTCATACCATTCTTACACTAGCAAGCACATTTAGTAGGTATTTTTTCTTTGTTGTTTGCAAATAGCCTCTAACTGTCCCACTAACGAATTTATTATAATATCCTATACTATCAAACAAGCAATATTTGTATTCTCGTAGGTATACCAGGCCACTCAGAAAGTATTGCGAAAAATAGTTTTTATATATGGGAGACTGGCCGGTCAGAATCTTTTTCGAAAATGTGATTACTTGTAAGTAAAAATATGTGTGTTCCATTTTCAAAATTTCCCTCCACATTTTTTGCGAGCCAATTCAAAGTATCGCGTCTTACTGAAAAATGGATCTGCGCCGGGAACATTTTAGAGCTATGATTTTTTACGATTTCAAGTGTCGCCTGAAACCGGATGAATCGTTCGATAGACTTCAAATGGCATTTATGGATGAAGGCCCCTCCAAGGCAACCGTGTATCGTTGGTATAACGAATTTAGGCGCGGTCGACCAACCTTGGGGGATGAAGAAAGAAGCGGTCGCCCTTTGACGGCTATTACGGAAGAAAACGTGCTAGCAGTGAAAAATTTAATCCAAGATAATAGGCGAATTACATATCAGGAGATTCAGCACATATTAAAGATTGGATCGGGAAGCGTTCACGAGATTCTACACGGGCATCTTCGCGTGAGGAGGATAGTATCGCGCTGGGTGCCGCACTACCTCACCGACGCTCAGAAGCAGGCCCGGGTGGAATGGTGCCGTGATATGCTGAACAAATTTGAAGCAGGCTCGTCTCGGCGTGTTTACGACATCGTAACAGGTGATGAGTCCTGGATTTATCAATACGATCCAGAAACCAAGCGCCAGTCGACAGTTTGGGTGTTTCAAAATGAACCAACGCCTACCAAAGTGAAGCGATCTCGAAGCGGGGGGAAGATTTTGATCGCCAGCTTTTTTAATTTGACTGGCCACTTGGCCTCAATTCCCTTACGAGATCAAAGAAGCATCAACGCCGAATGGTATACTACCAAATGTTTACCAGAAGTTTTTTCTGTTGTGAGCAACAAGCGACCAAACACAGGGCTCCGCGGACTACTGCTCCACCACGACAATGCGCCTGCACACACCGCGCTCAAAACGAGGGACTTCCTGGACAGCACACCAGTCAAACTCCTGGGTCACCCTCCTTACAGCCCTGATCTAGCACCGTGTGACTTCTTTTTATTTCCAAAAATAAAAAATCAGCTCAAGGGGATACAATTTTCGTCGCCGGAAGATGCGCTGGCTGCGTTCGAGCAGGCTGTAAACGAGGTGTCTACGGCGGACTGGAAAAAGTGTTTTGAAAACTGGTTCAGACGCATGAATCTTTGTATAGAGGCTGGTGGAGAGTACTTTGAAAAGATTTAATAAAAATATATGTACCTGTAGAACAATTTTTTTTAGTGTCGCAAATATTTCTGAGTGTCCCACGTATATGTATATGTCTATATATTTGTAATCGGTTTCTCGAAAACGGCTCTAAATATTTCGATGAAATTTACCATACGGGGGTTTTCGAAGGCGAAAAATCGATGTAGCTAGGTATCATTTTCCTAAGGAACAATATTTTGAGGGTTTCGGTAGAGATGGGTACTATTCTTTTCCGGCACCACACGGGCCTCGGTAGCACAGGTAATGTAATACTATTGGTGTAGGTAGAGACGCATCTGCGGAAATTTAGACATGTAAAGTTCCGCGCCCGAAAAATCTGTCACATCTAGCAGAATTTCCGCTGGTGTCATACCAGCGGATTTTCTGCTAGATGGTAACCTGAAAAGCATTGCGAGCGTAACGAACGGAACTCTCCGCGTCGAAATGATGCAGGTGTATCGCTACACTTAGCATTGTTTGAAATTTATTTTCGTTTTCTATAGAATTCTGCAGTTTGATCGCTAAGCAAGCCTACTCATAAAGCTGGAACTTTGATTTACTGTATTATAGGTTGTAAGGGACGGTATACCGAAAACTGAACGGGCGTGCTCGCTCAGTCAACGAAACTGAACAACTTTCCCAAAGAAACATTTTTGAGCTCTCCATACACATTATTCAAAAGAGGTCAAAAAGTTTGTTCAGTTTCGTTGACTGAACACTTTCAGTTTTGCCTTGGCTATGGCGCTGCGAAACACTGGTGGAAACACCATCAAGGAACTTTGATTCTTGAATAAAGGCACGCTATTGATAAGATTCAAGACATTTTTTTTTTACTGTTAATTTATCAAAGGTTTAACTGGTTATGGGCCCAAAACAACAATAGCAATAAAATCGAGTAAACACCGTCCCTTACACCTTATATATTATAGTAAGTATGGTCACAGAATTATTAATAGTACTACATAGTATGGTAGGTACTCAAAACACGCACCCTAAACGCATACTCTTGCCCAAACTCTGCCTCCCAAACCAAAATCTCTTCGCCTCATCCACCATCTTTCCAATATCCTTCTTCATATCCTCATTTATGTTATAACTATCGTATTCGAACAAATAAGGATAGTCAGTGCTCAGCTTTAGGTAAAGGTTTTTTAGACCAGTTATTAGGACAGTCCATTTCACTTCTTGGGATTTGTGGTTGCCGATTCTTACGGCTTCAAGCTGAAATAAAATGTGCATGTGTATTGTAAACATTTAAATCGGTATAAATAAATAAAAGAAGTATAAGAAAAAAAAGGAAAAGAGACGAGAAGAGAGGACAAAGAAAGAGAAAAAAAGATAAGAGAAGAAAGGATAAGAAATGATAAGGAAAGGAAAGGAAAGAATCTTTAAAAACGGTTATTTTGAAACGGTGCTGTAGATATATTGAAAGTAATACTTTCAAATTAAGTATTAAAAATTTCGCGAATGAAATTATTTAAATTAATTTCAATGTATATTTTAAATAGGTACTTACAGCTTTACCAAAAAAGGAGTCCTTCTTGAGCCCCGCTTCTATAGCCATAGAAAGATCACACAGTGTGTTCACCAAGTTATCCCGATTAACATTTTGCGGCAACTCCAAATATGTCAACGCATTGTCCACTCCATCGCACATTATCACCTCACTGTGGGTTGACAGAGATTCATACGTCTAGAAAAGTTGAAAAAAAAAAAGTATTATCAGCATGAAAAATCCCCGTCCGATGCTGGAAAGTTGTCACAATATCTTCGTTTAATTGTGAAGTATCAGTATAGTCGCCTCATCACATTTTGCAGCGGGTTGGTATCCAAAATATTGTGTCATGTAAATATTCATCCAGGTGAGTTTAAACAATTTAATCACTTTCCAAAAAAAATTGAGTCATGGATCCCATACGGAGATCTTTGGTACGACCAAAATGCAAACTTTATTTTCAAAGGAATCGAAGTTTTGGAAAACTACGGGATTCAGGGCCCAAGATATGTTGAAGCTATGTAGAAAAGTGCATTATTTATTTATAAATAGTCGTTGATTTTATGGTTCATTCTAACTACTTATAGAACGCCATAGTACATATTTCTATAAATTGGTAGACCTTGTCTTGCTGGTATTGAACCTGACATTTCAGTGTCAGTGGCTCTTTATGCTCTAACTCCATATCCCGTTGAATTTAGCTGGTTTATACATCATAGTCACCAATACCCTTATTTTTTGTTCCTCTTACCTTGTTTTCATTTAAAGCAGTCCTGACGATAGTCTCCAAAATCCAAGGATACAAGTCTTTGACCCTCGTCACCAGTTCCTTGGACGTAGCATCCAGCTGGTCATTAAGTGCTGTTACTAAATTTGTCGTGTCGATAAGACCTGGGGTGATCTTGTATGATAGGATCAGGTTTTGTCTGACTACTTCTTTTGCAAGTGCTCCGTGGACTATTATTCTGTGAAAGATGATTTTGGTATTAGTATACAGGGTCTTAGGTAGGGTGACTTTTAATTAGTTCTTGATAGCAAAAGATATGCATTTACTTATGATACTGAACCATTTTTCCTAAGGAACATACTCGTAGGTCGAAATAGGAAAAACCAAATTTGACCTCCCATACTAAATGCGCTATCAGCTGATGCAGTTTCTATAAGAGGTCATAACTTGATTTTCGTATTTCGACCTATGTTCCTTTGGGAAAGTTGTTCAGTATCATGAGTACATTCATATCTTTTTCTATCAAGAACTAATTAAAAGTCAGCCTATGCTAGGTTATTTTTTTGGACCTGATTTGCTTAGCCCACGTTATTAAAGAGATCAAAAGCAATAACTTTTGTTCTACGACTTTTACTTTAACAACGCACAAAAAAAATTCGACTCCCCATACTAAAGTGGTCACATGACCGACCCATTTTGTATGAGAAGTTAAAATTTTATCGTGCGTAGTTAGAAAAGTCGTAGAACAAAAGTTGTTGCTTTTGACCTCTGTAATAACGGGCATACGTAAATCAGGTAAAAAAAAAAATACCTTGTATATCTATAGCTATATCAGATTATCTAGAGGATAAAAATCCAGGTGAATAAACTGCGGTTCTATCAGGCTATTCAAATTGACTTATGTTTATTGCATCAACCCTTTACAACATTGTATACAATTTGGTATACAATCACACATTTTTTAAAGAGCGCGTGCGTTTTTTCTTGTTACTTTTTTCTACATGAAGCCACCTTGTTTGTGAAGTGCCAACAACAAATTCCAAATTCCTTGGTGAAGTGACAAAGCTTTTATTTTAATTGACATCATAACGTGATAAAATATGAGCAATAATCTGTTATATCATAATAAATATCAAATATTACATAATTCACAATTACATAATTCAATATGATTAACTACAGTAAACAAAAAAGCCTATACTAGGAACCGGAAAAAACCAAAACTCAGTATATGGATATCTGCTCAGGCCGTCAATCAAGCCGAAGCTACCACTGAGTCACACAATGCCTTTTTATAAGCACAACTATTTACAGTCTTTGACAAACTTATGCCTGGTTCTATGCAATATTGTTTTACATATCACCAATATCTTAACTTTGTTCCATTTGTACCTTAATCGAATTCCTCGAAATAATCTTTAGTTCACTAAACAGTTCTACGTCGATCCCTATGTAAAATAAATTGAAAGGTTCGGACTACCTGTGTATCAAAATGGTTCATGTACGGATGTTGTCTTTACGAAATTGTACTTTGTGTGGTTGAAGAGTAATCGCGTCCAGCTGTCAAACCCGTAGGTTAATACCCTAGGATTTGAGCGTATTTTAGTTTTGTAAGTGTACTCACAACATCTGCTTCCCCAACTGTCCTTTACCCCTCAAAGTCTTCATAAACTCTGACTCCTCAGTCACATTGAACAGCGTCGTCCAATCTACTCTCTGGTGCTGTTCTTTCGTCATCCTAGTGAGACTGGCAGAGAAATTCTTCAGGAGTTGGAAGTCATAGTCTATTGTGTAGAGCTGGTCTGATATGTCTTTGCCTAAAGTCTCTTGAATCAACAGGGACGCCATTGCGTTTATCTGGTAAAGATTTAAATAACAGATAAGTTTCGTAACTGCATCTAACTAAGGTGTTTTTCATCAAGCAAGTGCTTCTGTGTTTTCGATCGTTATTGTTGCTTTGGGCCCATAACCAGTTCAATAAAATACAGTTCTTGAAAAATTAATAGTTGCCTTCTAACAGTTACTTTGTAGCTTACAATATTTCAAACACGTTATCTCAATTTACACTATATTCCACTAATTTCTAGGCGGTATAACCATATTAACGTTTTGGGTACTTACATTGTCTTTAACTTCAAAAATACCAAAAGAACGTATAAGATCAGCTACAAAATTCTTCCAAGCATCAGAACAAAGTTGGCTTTTGAGTTGGATAGCTTCATCTTTGGAAATCCAAAAGAAATTTCGTAGTCTATTGATGTCGCAGAACATTTGATTCGGAGAGGTTAGTTTTGATGTCATTACCTGGAAAGGAAACAAATATTTAGGGTGGAAATACTAAGCGATTCGCTATGGCTTTCAATTTTTGACACTTTTCAGCCCACTAACTGTCGCTACGAAAAACAAGTCGAACCTAAGAGACTTAAACAAAGCTTTGTATACCGTTGACAATATAATTCCACCAACATTTTAAGTCGTATCTTTTTTCAAACTATGTTTCATACTATTTTACAAACCTGTGTTCTTTCAGCATCAGCTAGTGCATCAAACCCCTTGGCAATTATAACAGTTGGCAGCCCTGTTAGTATTTTGACTCCTTCAGGGTGTCTCAAGGCAACCTCATAGGTCCGCTGTTCTATATTCATGTTGATACTGATAACTTTGTTCGCCCCTTCCATAAGTTTTGTTAGCAATGTTGAGTAGAGTAAAACATCATGTTTTATACTGTCTGGAAGCCATCGATGGATAAACTTTGTTACTTGTGCTAAACTGCAAAAACAATCGTTTATATTTAATAACAAGTTGTTTTATTGCCTTTCTTAAAGTTAACAATAATTTGATACTTACATATTGAAAACATCAATATCATTTTCCACGGTATCTTGTAGCACTTCTACAGCATTACCTAAAGCTTTATTTACAACTTTTAAGCCATCTTTTTCATTTGTCTCAGAATCATCCGAACTGTTTTGTGTAGCTACAATTTTGTTTAAAAATCGAATGCCCATGACAAGTGTATCAGTCAATTCTCTGATACTAGCATAGCCTTCTGTGTTGCCGAATGTGGGTTTGAATAGATCTATGAATTTTGGAATACTGGAAAGAAACGTAACATTATTTTAATCGATTTAATCATTTGCCACGTGGAAAGAATGGAAGAGCATCATGCGGTCAAAGCAGCATATCTAGTATGCTAAGGTCGTTGATCTAGGACGACCAACTGGCAGACGGTTAGTGGGATTTTCTTGTTATTTCTTTCCCCACATGGTGTCACTTAGTTTGTCAAGCAACGTTACTTAAAACTAACATCTTAATATGAGAAAAGAAATTTCTGTCTTATTCTTATTCCGGGTTGCTGAGCCAGCAGAAGAAAGTTCGTGCTATCAGTAATACTTACAGTTCCAAATCAAAATAGCTAAAGTCCGCCTCTCCTTTAACTATAACTTCAGCAAATTCTTTCGGCAAGAAATGTTGTAGTCTCGACAACCTCAGTACTGCAGTCACTGTGTCTGCTAACGCCGTTAATCTATCATCACCTGATAGTTTGTTGTACATGTTTCCTATCTGCAAATTAGAGATAGATACCATTATTAAAAAAAATTAACACTTTATTACTAAAATAGTTACCATTAATTAAAATTTTTTTCACTTCCTTACTAAATAAACTATCAGCCAATCAATTGTCATTTGAGAAAAGGCCTCCTCAAATATTTCGTTATTATAGTTTTGGGTAATTCTGCCTTGCCTTTGGTTAAAATTCTGTTAGTTAACCCCACGGGTAAAGATGTGCCACAACGTTTTATCCTCCACTGCCCGCATCTAGCTGCTTCTCATGGGTATCTACTCTGAATTTTCGATACATCGATACATCATTTCGAGACATGCTAATCCAAACTTCGCCTTACGATAGAGTAGGATATTGGTTGGATATAATCACTTCCAATTTGACAATTGATCCAACGAACATTCTACTCTGTTGTCAGTGAACGAAGTTATATATTCGACTGTATCGAAGTAGTATCGTGTCGATATATCGGAAATTGAGAGAAGACACTCGTTAGATCGTCAGCCCTCGTTATTTCTAAGAAAGGTAAGTAACATTATCGGCAATGTGCAGTTATTATTATAAATTTTAAAAACACATACCATAGTAATAAACTTCTTAAAATCCACCTCCATCATAAGATCCATTATGATCTTCTGTACATCAGTATCAGTCAGTTTGCACAGTCTTTCAACGAACATCTTCATGTGTTCTGTATTGTTCATCATTAGAGTTTCCGTGATGGATTCTGTGTCACATCTATTCATTCTGCCTTTGAAAATCTGTAAGATGATAATAATGTTCGATAAAAAAACCGGTTAAGTGCTAGTCGGAGTCGCGCGCCGAGGGTTTCGGTATACCTATAGTATTTTTAGAAGCTACTACAAAGTACATTTTCACTTTAGGTTCGTAGGAGATCGTTTTATTTTTTACATTTACGTAAACTTCTATCGTCTATAATTAATTGAGGTTCTTCCATTTACTTATATACAGGTTCTTCCTTTTGCAAACTTCGGAAATAAGTGATGGTATTTTATGGACATTTTTGATCATTACTTCGAATATTACTAATAATAATAAATAGCCTGTATTACTATTTAAAATTAATTTCTATAAATGTGCATTGGAAACCCCACGATGGCCAACGCCGTCGGGGTAGACCACGAAAAAGATGGCGGCGCGGCGTGACGACTAAAGACTTGTACCGACGCGGTTGGTGGGAATTTGTTCAGGACCGCGATGGTTGGAGGAACGAGGGGGAGGCCTTTGCCCAGCAGTGGGACAGTACAGGCAAAGAAAAAAACCGGCCAAGTGCGAGTCGGACTCGCGCACTGAGGGTTCCGTACCACCACATAAACATAATTGTATTAGTTGAAATTTCAGTAAGTTAATGTGCTAGATTTTTGAGTCCGACACGCGCTTGACCTAATTTTATTATTTGTTGTTATTTTATAGCTTATGCCCTATAAACATACCAATTTTCAAGTTTGTAAGTGTTCCCGTTTTTAAATAGAACTAAAACAAAAATCGCCTCAAAAACCATCCAACTTGACCCCTCTCTTATATGAATGTTCTTGAAACGGGAGCTCACCACAATTGGTTACCATTAGTTGTGAGAAAAGTTGTAATATTTAATGATTTCAGACTTTTCCCATTATTTGTACTGTGAGACCTAGCTTCTAGCCAAATTTCATAATTTTAGGTCAACGGGAAGTACCCTGTAGGTTTTTCATTTTTGAATAAATGTATGGAGATGAGGACATAAAATGCCATATTTTTTGATTGCGTCGTTGTAAAAAATTGAAATTTTCAGATCTTGTGTGGTTCATGGATCCTAATATATGGTATTAATTTCAACCTGATACCTTCACCCATTCGTGAGATAAAGGGTCTTGACAGACAGACAGACAGACAGACAGACAGACGGACAACAAAGTGATCCTATAAGGGTTCCGTTTTTTTCTTTTGAGGTACGGAACCCTAAAAATGTGCATTTAATGCAACCTCAATAGGTAGACTGGACTATTTAAAGTTACCATCGCAGAAATAATTGCATTGTTTAAAAATGTCAACTTTCCGTATCTAACACGTTTTTTTCGTTCTAATTCTCCGAACAAACATCTTTTTAAAACTCGTTTACAAAGTTACAATGTTACAATTCAAGTTATGTTAAATTAACCAGAATAATTAACGTCGTCACAGACCTTGATCTTATAAATATCTAGCTGCAGATAAAACTAAACAACTTACACCTTGGAAACTAAGTTCTGACGTCATCACGGAGTTCATGACGTCACTATTCAGGTTCAGTTGGCTGGAGAGGTATCTTTTGGCTCTGCTTGGATTTGTGAATATGTCTTTTACTTTTAGACCATTTTCTGAAAATATAATAGGAATGATTTCTTTAGTATTTTTGTTAATTTCATTAAAACAATTATTCGTTTACCTCAGCCAGACCAAGAACTATTCGTCCACGATTGTCGATTCCCATCTGTCATACGAATAATTATTTGAATTGAGATTTTTTATAATTATTTGGGATACGAACAAAAAACCACTCCTAATTCTAGGGTCATAATTAAATAGTGAACATAAATTTAGCATGTTACTTAGACCATGAAACTGAACAACTTTCCCAAAGGAACCTAGGTTGAAATACAAAAAACAAATTTGACCTCCCATACAAAATGCGCTATCAGCTGATGCAGTTTCTACACTTTCTATGGGAAATATTTTTTTTTTCGTATTTCGACCTATGTTCCTTGGGGAAAGTTCTTCAGTTTCGTGGTCTAATTAACATGATGTTCACTATTTTCAGTAGGGCCTATATTTTCTTGCGGGTTTTTAAAAAGTCGTAGCTCAAAATTGTTGGATTTAGCCACCGAATTAAAGCTCTGTCGTCTCTCTACTAAGATTATCTGCATGCTCAACAGTAAACTATAACCAGAATAATTTGAGGCACATCAGTTAGGTAGGATACTCACTACTTATATCTACAAAAGTGGGTTCGTCAACAATCTCTGCTAGTTTGGAGAGGAGCTTCAAAGCATCAGGGACAGTCGCAGCCACATCCAATACTGTTTCGTTGTACAGGAGAGGCGAAAACTGACGTTGGAGTTGTGTCAGCCTGAAAAATACGAAATCCTTAATTAAGTCATGAGAAGTACGTACGTATAGGTAGGTAGTGATTTGTTGAGACAGGAACAAAGCACATATAAATCGAAATTAGTCCACAGCTGGTTAAAGGTCTCCACAAAAATTACCACGACGACGGGTCCTGCGATGCCCGCATCGCGCGGTTCTTCGTGACCTTGATAAGATAGTCATTCCATTTTATACATAAGGGCCTGCCCATGCTATAGATAGGATTTGAGATATAAGCGGCCAAGAAAGTTATATGCGAGCAGCCGTATAAAGTATGTACATTACGGCTTGGTTACCGACCTTACCGTTGCGGTCTAAGCGGAGCGATTTTCCAATACACTGATGCATGCGTGACAGTAAGGACTCAGTGCTCAGTGTATTGAAATACCGGCTGCAGCAGTGTGTGCCAAGTTGGTGCCAAGCCATTAAAAACTTGAGATCACAAACTACAAAATGAACCCGACATTGAGACTATAGCAGCAGCTAAGGAGTGGATTCTCTGCCTGCGTCTGTGTTCCCGAGCTTTTATAACCCGAATCTATTTAAGTCGCGAGTGAATGGGCTTCTTCTGGGCAAGCTCGTTTCATCGTCGACCTCATCTCTGTCCTAAGGGCTAGATCGAGATCAAGAATAAGCCCATAGACAGTAAAAAAAAGCTACAGAAATGTCGCGTATTTCAATCCTACCATACATCTTCGGGTTCGTAATCTCTACTCTAGATCTTAGATATTACGTATGACTTACTTGGAGTTCTCATATGTAGGGATCTCGTCGAACCTATCCAATCCTTCGCAGTCATTGTTGACGCTACAAATAAAAGACTGTAGGAACGGCAGCATTCCCGCACTGGGTAACGCTCTGGCTGGAAACTGACCTGTACAAAGAAGCAGGATAGATAGATAGATAGATGAACACTTTATTGCACACTAAAAAAAACAAATACAAATTACAACAAAAAAATACAAAAAGTGGGCAAAGGCGGCATTATCGCTGTAAGCGATCTCTTCCAGACAACCTTTGGGAAGAGGAATCGATATGATGAATCCAGGATGTTATTAACAAGTTGCATATCCTTGGACGCTCAGTGGATTCCCGAAATAAGAAGTCGCACAGAGAGCCATAGAGTGTACCATGCTAGGCACAAAACTTGTCTTATTTTTTTCACTGTCCAGCAGTGGACGTCTTTCGGCTGATATGATGATGGTACACACTACACTCGCAATACCAAAGTCAACCGCTGGACTAAGGTTGAGGGTATAGGGAAGTAAATCAGTAGGTCAGTAAAGGAGGGGTGGGCAAGCATTTGAAAATAAAAGATGTACCAAGGTAGACACAAGAATGGCCACCAAGACATTCATATCGATTCGTAGGCAGACCACCTGCTTGATGGTCCGATAACATTGTGGCCAGAGTTGGAAACGCCTGGATGAGGGAGGTGAGAGGCCGGGGTGAATAGCATGAAAATGAGGAGGAGTGAATCGATACTGAAATTATCATCATAACATCCCATGAAACGTCGACTACAGGACAGGGAGCTCCCTCCATAATTCTAATGTGGAGAGGAAGTACCATAGTCACCTCGCTTGTAAGCGTTCTGGCTGGCACCATGGACCGTGGTTGTAGGCAACCGCAGTAAGTAAGATACAAAGGAGGATACTGCTGCCCATCCTCCAGTTAACCCTTAGTCACTTCTTACGACACCCACGGGTATGTATGGGTTGGTATTCATTGCCGACACAACGCGGGACACTATAAAATTATAAATTACTCTGAAATTGTAATGACACCAAATTATGATCGGATGATTAGACACGATTTAGAATTGTTTTCGATGCCGCGAATTGAGCATCCCAACATAACTAACTCTGTCTGATTGTTACACTTTCACGCCGAACCACTGAACCGATTTTTCTGAAATGTCTAAGTTGCAAATAGTTTGAACCATGGAAAAGGACGAAAGCTACTTTTTTCTGAATTCCAAGTGTACGAAGACACGGGAAATAGCTAGTAAGTAGACTATGAGTACTTACACGTGGAGTAATCAACATTGTCGACGTTCGCTCTCACGATGTATATAGCTACCATCACAGCCGTCGCCCATATTATGCCCGCTAGGGTAATCTGAAACACAAAACACTGTGGTCAAAAATTATGTAACTCATAAGCACATTGATGTTTGTTCAACATGTAACAAAAAAACCGGCCAAGTGCGAGTAATACAGTAAGGTACAGTATTACGGTTCATGAGATACTAATAGAGTCCCGTTTGGGGTCCCTTTGTGTTCGGAACCCTAAAATGGGTACCATAACAAACAACCCTAAAGTTTGTGAATCTGCCTATTCAAAAACACATAATAGTTGCGGGAGTTGTTTGTTAGCGATAGATTTCAAGAAAATTGAGGTAAGAAGGAAAACAATAGTGTTAACGAGCAAGATCGTGCGAAAGAAGTCATAAAATGATTTTATCGGTAAAATAAACCTGTTTACTTTAACTTAGATCACGATTTGCTACTACACAACTCGTAATTTTTGCTCATATCTGATGATGTGGACGATCATCTAAGGTCTTACTACTTTGTTGTTCACCTTCTGGCGCCCACACTCGTGTAAAATAGTATAAACAGCGTTTCAGCGTAACAGGGCGGGCGCGTGTGACGGGTTTTTTTTAGCGGACGCCCTTAAAGTGTGTGGAAACTTTGGAAATGGAAGGCTTTGACGAACGTTCCAGGACCAAATCCAGGGCTTACTAAATAAAAGCCAAGTTAAAAGTACCCTTAACAGAAGAGCGTGAATGAATGGGGTTGATGAAAGTACAGGAAATGAAGGAAGTATGTCAAGATCGTAGCAGGTGGAGAGCATGTCTAATGAGACGCGTCTCAAAATCGTCGATACTATAGGTACTTTTGATTAGTATCTCCCTTTAGTAGATCGTTTTGCGCCACCTATAGGTTCCCATTGTAAGGGTTCAATTTCACAGGCCTTCCACAAAACTGCTCCGGCATTTTGCTAGATCTTTATTTTTGAACTTTTGTTCAGACTTCTACTTTTGTCCTAGACAATCAAGGGCTGCTAGGAAGAGGAACACACCAGTTTCCGTTTTTTTCATTTACTAGGAAAGAAGACCAATTCCTCTAGCAATTTGCGAGATTTTTCCTTGAACTTGTGTTCCTAGTCTTCTGTTTTTGTCCACAAGTGAACAATCAAGAGCTGCTAAGAAAAAGAACTGACCATTTTCGTTTACTAGGTGAGAAGGACTACTAAAACATTGCACTGACATCTTGTGAGATCTTTTCTTGAACTCATGTTTCAGTGAGACTTCTGCTTTTCTCCAGACGTTGACAATCAGGGGCTGCTAGGAAGAAGAACTTACCAGTTTATTCAGGAATCATGTGAGAACATGGCTTGAACATTTGTTCAGACTTCTACTTTGTCTAGAAGTGAACAATCAGGAGCTGCTGGGAGCAAGAACTCACCAATTTCCGTTTCCTAGTAAGGTAGTCCTTCCATAACAACAGGCGTAGCTGCCGCGCCTCCGGCATCTTGCGAGCTCTTTGCTTGACCACATTACTGCAACAATCAAGAAAAATGAATAAATAATGGGCGACATTTCATCCAAGATTATCTAATTCCAAACAAATACACGAAACGTAATTTTTCTATTATTTTGTCTGTGCCTGGGCGGATATTGAACCCGCGATCCACAGCGCATAATGGTGGTTTTCCACCAGTGCTGTCGGAGGGAGCTATCAGCTGGTAAATCTCCACAGGTGTGTCACTGACACTACACTAACAATAAATATATAATCATAGGACTGGCACAGGCAGGATGGACTCACTGTTTCCCAAAAGAAAAAACTTTTATTAATTTCTTCTCTTTCTTCTAGTCTAATGCTTTTGTAATACCTTGGTAATATACTAGGTTATTTTTTTGGACCTGATTTCAAAAGTCAAAAGCAACAACTTTTATTCTAGGACTTTGCTAACAACGCACGAAAAATTTTCAACTTCCCAAACAAAATGGGTCGGTCACGTGACCACTTTAGTATGGAAAGTCGAAAATTTTTTGTGCGTTGTTAGCAAAGTCGTAGAACAAAAGTTGTTGCTTTTGACCTCACTAATAAGTGGGCAAAAGGAAATCAGGTCCAAAAAAATAACCTTGTATAGCGTGAGCAGGATTAGTTTGCCTCTGACGGTTATTTCCTGCGCATGGGTGACAGGCAGAGAGCCAATGAACGATTCACTCACTTCATCCCCTTATGCCGCGCTCACCCCCGCGATTCATTTTTTGAGTTGTGCGCATGATGGTCAGAGCCAAACTTAAGCCGCTATTACACTTTCCTTAATTCATAAACTAATTCAACACACATTGCTCGTTAAAGTAAGGATATTGGAAATAACAAAACCAAATCTCCCAGCAATGTATGCCAAATTGGTCTTTGAATTTAGGAAGGTAGTAGCCTGCGCAGGCTATCCGTGTCACTACAAAAAAGTTAGACATCTGTTGAACAGTTGATCAAAAAAATCGTACACGATACTCTGGCTATGTCATTGATGCGCAGAAGTCAAATATGACTTACAGCTTGACCAACTTTTCTGTAGAATGGCCAAAAGAGGAACTACTTACGTCATTTTGAAAACGTCATTTTGCTGTTGACAGTCCTCAGAGTAAAAACTGTAGAGTCCGTCCTAAACATAGTCGTGTAAAGCGTCTCCTAGTCGACTATTACAAGTCGGTCAAACAACTAGGGTCTAGGTTACGTTTTACAAACATCTTTAAAAAAATCTAATGTTTAATCCAAAATTTATATGCGGAAGTGAAAATATATCATTTTTTACTTGTGAATTGATCATCAATTCTATACATATACTAACTCGCCGATTCTGTTCATTGAAAATTATCGGGAAAAATTGATCTTGATCTGGGGGGTCACAAAAAAGGTACTCGTAATAGAATTTTGGAATTTTTGTCTGTTGGTCTGTTTTGTGTATTCGCGATAATCTCGCAAACCACTGAACCGATTGGAACCGGGTTTTCGATAGGTAATGTATTAAGCTTATTTCCGTGCAACATATAAGCTTAGTTTCATTGCAATCGGTTCACTCAAACAGAGTACAATCGAAGTTTCAAGCGGCGGCTCCAATAACTCACAGACCACTCAACCGCTTGTAATTTGGTTAACAATAACACATTAGGCTTAATTTTGTTGCATTGCTCAGATTTGTTTCAATGCGAACGGTTCACTGAAACAGAGGATACGTGAAGTTTCAAGCGGTGGCGCCAGTAACTCGAAAACCACTGAAATCATTGACTTATTTTTGACAATATTTAAGCTATAGATCATTGCAATCGGTTCACAAAAAAAAAGCAAACAGAAGCCACAAGAATGCAATATATCACGGCCTGTGCACCAATAACTCATAAACAACTTAACTGATACAAACGGGGTTTTCAATATTATGTTTGGTGTTCTTTCTTGCAATATAAAAGCGGTGTATCATTGTAATCGGTTCACTCGAACAGAAGATACGCAACTCATAAAAAAAATACGTATGAAACTTCTAGAGTTTTGAAAACTTAGGTAAAATAGATAAATAAAATACTTTAAGAAATAAAGAGAGATGTGAACCTTCATGTTTTAGAAATTATCTTTTAAAGGGGGAAATAAGTGTTCAAACAAAGTTTGTATAGAAATACTACAGTTTTGTGTTCAGGTACATGTACTCGTACCTACAGCTTGACCAACTTTTCTGTAGAATGGCCAAAAGAGGAACTACTTACGTCATTTTAAAAACGTCATTTTGTTGTTGACAGTCCTCAGAGTAAAAACTGTAGAGTCCGTCCTAAACATAGTCGTTTAAAGCGTCTCCTTGTCGACTATTACAAGTCGGTCAAAAAACTAGGGTCTAGGTTACGTTTTACAAACATCTTTAAAAAAATCTTATGTTTAATCCAAAAATTTATATGCGAAAGTGAAAATATATCATTTTTACTTGTGAATTGATCATCAATTCTATACATATAATAACTCGCCGATTCTGTTCATTGAAAATTATCGGGAAAAATTGATCTTCATCTGGGGGGTCACAAAAAAGGTAATTGAAACCATTCGGTTCATTTTTGGAATTTTTGTCTGTTGGTCTGTTTTGTGTATTCGCGATAAATTCGCAAACCACTGAACCGATTGGAACCGGGTTTTCGATAAGTAATGTATTAAGCTTATTTCCGTGCAACATATAAGCTTAGTTTCATTGCAATCGGTTCACTCAAACAGAGTACAATCAAAGTTTCAAGCGGCGGCGCCAATAACTCACAGACCACTCAACCGCTTGAAATAAGGTTAACAATAACACATTAGGCTTAATTTTGTTTCATTGCTCAGATTTGTTTCAACGGTTCACTGAAACAGAGGATACGTGAAGTTTCAAGCGGTGGCGCCAGTAACTCGAAAACCACTTAACTCATTGACTTATTTTTGACAATATTTAAGCTATAGATCATTGCAATCGGTTCACTAAAAAAAAGCAAACAGAAGCCACAAGAATGCAAATTATCACGGCCTATGCACCAATAACTCATAAACAACTTAACTGATACAAACGGGGTTTTCAATAATATGTTTGGCGTTCTTTCTTGCAATATAAAAGCGGTGTATCATTGTAATCGCTTCACTCGAACAGAAGATACGCAACTCATAAAAAAATATACGTATGAAATTTCTAGAGTTTTGAATACTTAGGTAAAATAGATAAATAAAATACTTTAAGAAATAAAGAGAGATGTGAACCTTCATGTTTTAGAAATCATCATTTAAATGGGGAAATAAGGGTTCAAACAAAGTTTGTATAAAAATACTACAGTTTTGTGTTCAGGTACATGTACTCGTACCTACAGTCAAAAGTATTTGTATCTTGACACGGTGGACTTTGTACCGCTCTTTTTTCAGTACCTACAGAAGCTAAAGTGACTGAGCCTCAGATTTAGTTACAGGTTTTGTTTTGTATATGAAATAAAGAAACCCGTATGACACTTCGTCCGAATTTTACACTTACGAGGATAGTGGGCGACCTAACAGTCCATACGTGAACAAGTGTACATACATTTTAGTATGGAGGTCCCTCGCAAGAAATGGATACGGTTATGGCTCCCTCCTTAGCCGAAAGAGCTGCTACTTAAACCTCCTTGTATCAGTCAGTGTTGCCTGTGCTGTTCTTGTTTTTCTGCATATTTCTAAGTATTTTATGAGAAAATCATTCCAAAATCGCTGTAAAGTGGTGTGTGAGAAATGATTCTCATAATGAAATCATTCTTTGCTGCAGAAAAGGAGCAAGAATCTCCAATAGCACCATTTGTTCATGTATAACGCTAGCTCGTTTAACGCACTTGTCAAGCAATTTTGATCGTTTAGAACGAAGCTTGATGGGCTTGACAAGCAATCTACGTGCTTGCGAATGCTTGTTGAAAATTTTATATTTTTACAATGCTTGTCAAGCATGTTCGTTCGTTTAGAAAATGCTTGTCAAGCATCAAAATTTAATTTAATTACTGTGTGAAAGGTTATCAGTAAAAGGAATAATCAGGGTCTTCTTTTTCTATAAAAAAAATTCTTAAAATAAAAATAGCTATACTGATATGTTATCCTCCCTACTAATATTATAAACGCGAAAGTTTGTAAGTATGGGTGGATGGATGTTTGTTACTCTTTCATGTAACAACTACTTAATGGATTTTAATCAAACTTTACAATAATATAGCTTATACATCAGAATAACACATAGGCTACAACTTATAAACCTGCGCAGACGAAGTAATTAGTTATAGCTAGCTAATATAAAATAAAAAAACCGGCCAAGTGCGAGTCGGACTCGCGCACTGAGGGTTCCGTACCACCACATAAACATAATTGTATTAGTTGAAATTTCAGTAGGTTAATGTGCTAGATTTTTTGAGTCTGACACGCGCTTGACCAAATTTTATTATTTGTTGTTATTTTATAGCCTATGCCATATAAACATACAAATCTTCAAGTTTGTAAGTGTTCCCGTTTTTAAATAGAACTAAAACAAAAATCGCCTCAGCAACCATCCAACTTGACCCCTCTCTATGAGAGAGTGTGAATGTTTATTTATTTATTTATTTATTTATTCAAATATACGGAACACCAACACTATAGATAACAACACATTATTATAGTATCAAGACATTATAGAACATTTCAGTTATGTACAGAAATAATAGGTGAGCACATAATTCAACTATTTCATCCTATAAATGAGTGAAACAAATTATCATATAATTTTCAATATAAGTTACAAAATAATAATAAAACAAGATAACACAAATCCTTAAATACGAGTTTAATAAAGTGATGTCAATGTTCTTGAAACGGGAGCTCAACACAATTGGTTTCCATTAGTTGTGAAAAAAGTTGTAATATTTACTGATTTCAGACTTTTCCCATTATTTGTACTGTGAGACCTAGCTTCTTGCCAAATTTCATAATTTTAGGTCAACGGGAAGTACCCTGTAGGTTTTTCATTTTTGAATAAATGTATGGAGATGAGGACATAAAATGCCATATCTTTTGATTGCGTCGTTGTAAAAAATTGAAATTTTCAGATCTTGTGTGGTTCATAGATCCTAATATATGGTATTAATTTCAACCTGATACCTTTACCCGTTCGTGAGATAAAGGGTCTTGACAGACAGACAGACAGACATACAGACAGACAGACGGACAACAAAGTGATCCTATAGGGTTCCGTTTTTTTTCTTTTGAGGTACGGAACCCTAAAAATTAACATTTAATATATTACTTGTATGCTTTAAAGTTTAATTATTCCGAGGCCAATTTGCCTAAAAACCCTTACTGTTTAGTCAGGGCCGTTGTCTTTATCATCGATCTTTGTATTTACTTATACAGGGTGTGAAAAACCGGCCAAGTGCGAGTCGGACTCGCGCCCTTAGGGTTCCGTACCTATCTACCATATGATATACTAAAAGCTTTCGCTCATTGATTTTAAAATCTCCGCGACCATCCAACTTGACCCCTCTTTTATAGAAAAGTTCTTGAAACGGGAGTTCACTTTAATTGGTTACTATTAGTTGTGAGAAAAATTGAAATTGAAACATTAGTTTTTAGACTTTTCCCTTTATTTGTACTTTGAGACCTAGCAGCTTGTCAAATTTCATAATGTTAGGTCAACGGGAAGTACCCTGTATGTTTTGCTTTTTTGCATAAATGTATGGAGATGAGGACATAAAGAGCCATATCTTTTGATTGCGTCGTTGTAAAAAAATAAATTTTCAGATCTTGTGTGGTTTATGGACCTAAATATTCTTTATCAATTTCAACCTGATACCTCTTTTCGTTCGTGAGAAAAAGGGTCTTGACAGACAGACAGACTGACGGACAACACAGTGATCCTATAATAAGGGTTCCGTTTTTTTTATTTTGAGGTACGGAACCCTAAAAAGTACGATGATCCTTCTAAGGTGTGATTCTACATCATTAATAGATTGTACAAAAAATATTAAAAATACTTTTTCTTACAAAAATAGATTTAGCTCAAGTAGAAGTGAAGCGCCCCGAAAAATATTAAATTATTAGTGATGTAGAATCACCCCTAAGAAGGATCATCGTACTTTTTTTTACACCCTGCAGGTATATTTTATCTGTGATAGCGAGCAAGGAGGCAAACAGTAAAAGGTCATGTCGTATTTTATCATGTAGTTAAGAGTATTAAAAAAGGCTGAATTTGTTTATTTTTGTAATAGGTGGCAACCCTTTTCGATCGTGGCGCCATCACAAAATTCTCCAGATAAGTTGGTCAAGCTGTACAGTCAAAAGCATTTGTATCTTGACACGGTGGACTTTGTACCGCTCTTTTTTCAGTACCTACTGAGCCTCAGATTTAGTTACAGGTTTTGTTTTGTATATGAAATAAAGAAACCCGTATGACACTTCGTCCGCATTTTACACTTACGAGGATAGTGGGCGACCTAACAGTCCATGGATACGTGAACAAGTGTACATACATTTTAGTATGGAGGTCCCTCGCAAGAAATGGATACGGTTATGGCTCCCTCCTTAGCCGAAAGAGCTGCTGCTTAAACCTCCTTGTATCAGTCAGTGTTGCCTGTGCTGTTCTTGTTTTTCTGCATATTTCCAAGTATTTTATGAGAAAATCATTCCAAAATCGCTGTAAAGTGGTGTGTGAGAAATGATTCTCATAATGAAATCATTCTTTGATGCAGAAAAGGAGCAAGAATCTCCAATAGCACCATTTGTTCATGTATAACGCTAGCTCGTTTAACGTACTTGTCAAGCAATTTTGATCGTTTAGAACGAAGCTTGATGT
This sequence comes from Athrips mouffetella, assembly GCA_947532105.1. Taxonomy (NCBI): domain Eukaryota; kingdom Metazoa; phylum Arthropoda; class Insecta; order Lepidoptera; family Gelechiidae; genus Athrips; species Athrips mouffetella. The sequence continues at coordinate 1,473,519 of OX383968.1, read as the reverse complement.
GCTTGACAAGCAATCTACGTGCTTGCGAATGCTTGTTGAAAATTTTATATTTTTACAATGCTTGTAAAGCATGTTCGTCCGTTTAGAAAATGCTTGTCAAGCATCAAAATTTAATTTAATTACTGTGTGAAAGGTTATCAGTAAAAGGAATAATCAGGTTCTTCTTTTTCTATAAAAAAAAATCTATATTGATATGTTATCCTCCCTACTAATATTATAAACGCGAAAGTTTGTAAGTATGGGAGGATGGATGTTTGTTACTCTTTCATGTAACAACTACTTAATGGATTTTAATCAAACTTTACAATAATATAGCTTATACATCAGAATAACACATAGGCTACAACTTATAAACCTGCGCAGACGAAGTCGCGGGCACTAGCTAATATAAAATAAAAAAATTAACATTTAATATATTACTTGTATGCTTTAAAGTTTAATTATTCCATTGCCAATTTGCCTAAAAACCCTTACTGTTTAGTCAGGGCCGTTGTCTTTATCATCGATCTTTGTATTTACTTATACAGGGTGTGAAAAACCGGCCAAGTGCGAGTCGGACCCGCGCCCTAAGGGTTCCGTACCTATCTACCATATGATATACTAAAAGCTTTCGCTCTTTGATTTTAAAATCTCCGCGACCATCCAACTTGACCCCTCCTTTATAGAAAAGTTCTTGAAACGGGAGCTCACTTTAATTGGTTACTATTAGTTGTGAGAAAAATTTAAATTGAAATATTAGTTTTTAGACTTTTCCCTTTATTTGTACTTTGAGACCTAGCTTCTTGTCAAATTTCATAATGTTAGGTCAACGGGAAGTACCCTGTATGTTTTGCTTTTTTGCATAAATGTATGGAGATGAGGACATAAAGAGCCATATCTTTTGATTGCGTCGTTGTAAAAAAATAAAAGAGATGTAAAATTTTACTATGGAGGTTGGATTTTTATTTCGAGGGAAGATTAACAGGGTTTAAACCAAGTTCATATGGTGGATAGGATAGTAGATAATATTTTGGTGAAGAAAGAATATTTTTTTAGGCCACCATTTTTTTACAATTGATTTTTAAAGTTATTGAAATACGGCATCACTGATTCGAATTTGGCAACACTGATTAGACTATGACAACCCTACTTACAACAGGATTTTAGGGTAAGTAAGTATACAGGGTGTTAGATTAGGATCACCATATGTACAGGGTCTTAGGGTAAGTATACAGGGTGTTAGGATAGGATAACTATACAGGGTTTTAGAATAGGATCACTATATGTACAGGGTTTAAGGATAAGTATACAGGGTTAGATTAGGATCACCATATGTACAGGGTCATAGGGTAAGTATACAGGGTGTTAGGATAGGATACCTATACAGGATGTTAGGTTAGTATCACTTTATGTACAGGGTTTTAGGGTAAGTATACAGGGTGTTAGGATAGGATAACTATACAGGGTGTTAGGTTAAGATCACTATATTTACAGGGTTTGAGGGTAAGTATACAGGGTGTTAGGTTAGGATTACTATACAGGATGTTCGGGTACGTATACAGTTTGTTAGATTAGGATCACTATATGTACAGGGTCTTAGGGTAAGTATACAGGGTGTTAGGGTGTGTACAGGATTTTAGATTAGGATCACTATATGTACAGGGTCTTAGGGTAAGTATACAGGGTGTTACTACACAGGGTGTTAGGACTAACACTAACACACTAACACCCTGTATAGTTATCCTATCCTAAGACCCTGTATAATTACCCTAAGACTCTGTACATGTGGTGATCATAATCTTACACCCTGTATACTTACCTTGAAACCCTGTGTATTTATCCTATCCTTACACCCTGTATACTTACCCTAACATCCTGTATAGCAATCCTAACCTAACACCCTGTATACTTACCCTAAAACCCTGTACATATAGTAGTCATCCTAACCTGACACCTTGTATACTTACCCTAACATCCTGTATAGTTATCCTAGCCTAACACCCTGTATATTAACAAATAATGACCATAAGAAGCATTTTTGATAATACCGAGACTTATAAAAAAATATATTCATGGTATCTTACTAGAAAAAAAATAAATCATCGACATCGTGTGTCGATATTATTTTGATCGATCACCTCTCTAATTATCATACAAGAAATCGGCCGACAAAAATACGGTCTTAGATTGTAATAATACTATAAATACGGTCGTGAGCGGGAGCCCTGAAACACACTGCTTCAAAAAATTATTACTTTGAAAAACTCATGAACATTACCCTTTTGCCACAAACAAAAAAAAATTACCCTTTGACAGCAGTCTGTCTTGACCACGCACACGGGCGTCATATACAGCTATCCTGCTGTCAATGTCAAGGTAATATTTTGCCGCACAAATCTTTGGTGTTGCCAGTACTTAAAAAAAGTCCACTATCAATATTTAAAAAAAATATTATAAAAAAATGGCGGCCCCAAAAAAAAAATTTTTGTTGTTCTTCTTTCTTTTTTTTATTCTCCTTTATATGATATAAATTTCAAGTCTGTTAAATTTATCTCGGAATAAAAAACCACTAGTATACATGTCTTTTCAGATCTTGTGTGGTTTATGGACCTAAATATTCTTTATCAATTTCAACCTGATACCTCTTCTCGTTCGTGGGAAAAACGGTCTTGACAGACAGATAGACTGACGGACAACACAGTGATCCTATAATAAGGGTTCCGTTTTTTTATTTTGAGGTACGGAACCCTAAAAAGTACGATGATCCTTCTAAGGCGTGATTCTACATCATTAATAGGTTGTACAAAAAATATTAAGAATACTTTCTCTTAAAAAAATAGATTTAGCTCAAGTAGAAGTGAAGCGCCCCGAAAAATATTAAATTATTAGTGATGTAGAATCACCCCTAAGAAGGATCATCGTACTTTTTTTTACACCCTGTATAGGTATCTTTTATCTGTGATTGCGAGCAAGGAGGCAAACAGTAAAAGGTCAATTTTATCATGTAGTTATAAGAGTATTAAAAAAGGCTGAATTCGTTTATTTTTGTAATAGGTGGCAACCCTTTTCGATCGTGGCGCCATCACAAAATTCTCCAGATAAGTTGGTCAAGCTGTATTTTCTTATGACTTGACTTGTGCGCAATACCTGAAATAGCCAGTTATTTTGTCTGTTTTTTTTTTGATCAAGTGTTCAACACAGGGATTTTCGGTTAAAACGGTAAAGGGTATGACGTCATACCGAAATATTGCGATATCGTAACATTTCGATACCGAAATATTTCGCTAGCGCTAATATAACGGTACCGTTATTTTTGGGATATCTAAACCGCTATCAAAAGGGTTTTGCGAGGTCATCTCTGACGACTCCACCACCATAAGTAATAGGTGAAAACTTCAACAGATGTCTAACTTTTTTGTAGTAAGACCCTTACCATCTTACTATCAAAAAGTTAGACATCTGTTGAACAGTTGATCAAAAAAATCGTACAAAATACTCTGGCTATGTCATTGATGCGCAGAAGTCAAAAATGACTTATCTTATATTCTTATGACTTGACTTCTGCGCATCAACTGACATAGCCTAGTTATTTAGTGCGATTTTTTTGATCAAGTGTTCAACAGATGTCTTACTTTTTGTAGTAAGACCCTCTAAATGCACTTTACTTCCACATAAGACAAATATTCTTACTGCAACCACCATTACCTATTATTTCATACAAAAATACCTTTAACACAATACGCCATTGAAACCAGAAAACGCTTTCTCAATGAATTGATATTCCGAGTAGGTACATTTTGTTTGTGTACAACTTGATTCGTGCAATTCGTATGCTTGACGCGACGAGGATAACAGCTAAAGTATGGAGTATGTTTACAAACATACACCAATATCTTCCTATCGATACGTTGTAAAGGGACATCCAGACTTGGCTGATTCTGTTTGCTAGACAATCTAGACATAGCTCGACAGGTGACTTGAATTTTTTACTCGTACCTGATCTCCAAAATTGTTCCGCGTGGTGCCGGCAAAGAAAAGTACCGACTCATATCTGCCCGTGGGTGTCGTAAGAGGCGATTAAGGGCTTATGAACCGAAGGATGGGCAGCAGCATCTTTATGTGTATCGTACCATCTTACATACTGCGGTCACCAACAACAGCGGTCGCCAGCCGCAAAGCTTATCTCTCTAAAGTACTTTTTTGCTGGAGTTCTGGAGGTAGCTCCCTGTCCTGTAGTAGACGTTTTATGGGATGTAATGATGAATCTCCAAAATAGTCTGTGGCCAAGTCGTTTTCCTTCCATGAAATAAGGAAACCGTGGTCAGACCCACCATTAACTATTAATGGGCCAAGTCAAAGTCCGTCCTTTGGCTTTGGGTTTCCCTTGGAAATTATTCCCACATACTAGCCGATAATTCCCTGGGGCGCTACTGTAATCACGACATAGTATAAAACAAAGTCGCTTCCCGCTGTCTGTCCCTATGTATTATATGCTTAGATCTTTAAAACTACGCAACGGATTTTGATGCTGTTTTTATCAATAGATAGAATGATTCAAGAGGAAAGTTTATATGTATGATACATGCATAATATAGTGGAGAAACACTGATAATTTTAGAGGTTTCGTAAATAATCTAAATTTTTTGCGCTTACATAGCAAACGCTGGCTGAACCCTACGAGATAGGTCAAAATAATGTACTACAGTATTGTACACCTTAAAAAGGTCTACAAAAAATCCGCAATGGTATATGTCTATCTCTTAGGGATAACCCACAATAAACATTTTTATCCTTTATTTTTTTTATGAAGCGATTTTAAGCAATATAGCATTAATCCTTATCCAATTTAGTACCTTAAATACATTGTGCATTTAATATAGATCAATATAGCCCTTTACAGCATGTAGTTTAAATGAATATTTTCGAAGATATTACAGATTTAAAATGCAGGGACATAGCGTTTACGGTGGTACCGGCCGGAGGGTCGGCGGAGCGTGCCTATAAATTAATAATAAAGTATCATATATATATTCTTTGCCTGGGGGATGGTAGTGGAACATTGAGTGCTGTGTCATCCCCTGGGAGACTGACCCAGGGGATTCAAGTGGAACGAGCGTATTAATATAGCAATCAAAAACCTGTCAAGCTAGTCGGACTCGCGCGCTGAGGGTCATAAATAGTTCTGATATGTCTATCTATAGTATAACAAGCAATAAAGACCATTTTCAGGACCGCAAAACTAAATTTGTTTGTTAAGTTTTTTAAAGGTTTCTAAAACCGGTGCTACTTACAGAGATTGTTAAAATTTTCCTGTATTATTTAAGTAAACGTCTATAGACTTCAGTTAATTCAGATTTTTCTTTTTGCAAACTTTAGAGATAAGGGGGATTGGTATTGTAGGTAGGTTCATGAACGTGAAAAAGCGCAGCGTTTTTCTCATGTCAAAGAATATAATTAATTGTACGTATAGTACAAATACTTCTCTAGTCCCTGTTAATTACCGACCACACTGGCACACTACAAAAAGTGTTTATATTCCGAGGTTTTTTCACGAAGACAGATAAAGAAGGATAGCAAAAAAGGTTTACTTTTCACACGTGCAAACATAACTACTTACTTAGCTACCTAATAATAATAAAATAACACATTTCTGTCAAAAAACAGTGACAAAAAAATGCCTTGAATTTTCTATATTAGCTGTTTTCCGCGGCTTTGTTCGTATAGAATCATCATAAAATCCCAAGAAACGTCCACTGCAGGGCAAGGAAGCTCCCTCCAGAACTCCAGTAAAAACGCGTGGTACTTAGGAGGGGATTTACCATAGTCACCACGCTTGTAAGCGTTGCGGCTGGCAACCTTATTGTTGGTGACCGCAGTATGTAAGATGGTACGATACACCGAAAGATGCTGCTACCCATCCAACCAGAGTTCATTTAGTTAGTTAGCGTTGCGGCTGGCTCCATGGACCGCGGATCGATGGTACAATACAGGATGCTGCTGCCCATCCTCCGGTTCATAATCCCTTAGTCACCTCTTACGACACCCACGGGTAGAGATGGGTTGGTACTATTCTTTGCCGGCACCACACGGGCGACAACAGTAGCAGTGACCAAAGCCTTCATGTGGGTTTTGAAGCACGGAAACGCTCTAGTTGTTATGTCACCGGCGGTCACCCATCCGGGTTCTAGCCACGTCTCTTAACTAGCAATCACAAGCGCTTGCAATAGTAAAACAAACAGAAATATTCCTTTTTCCGCATTTTAATACCCATATTATGTAGTATGGATGGATAATAAGCAGTTGTTTAATAATTGTCTGTTTGTCTGTAAGCGTTTTGTCATTTCCTGTCGCCGGAGCTGTCAGACGACCGTGACCTGTCATTTTGACATTATAGGCTGACAGGTGGTGTTTAAGCGCATGCAGTCTTCTGCCTTTCTTAATGAGATGGTAGAGTAACGACAAAGAAATATATGTAATCACGTATGTAATTACAATGGGATGTAAGTGGATGATAAATTGATATTGATGATGACACCTATGATGTAATAGCGAGTCAAGTGAGAGTCAGACTCGCGCACTGGTAGTTCCGTTGTTTGCGTTTCCGTTGACTTAAATTTTTACGTGTCAAAAGAATCGAGCTACAATGAATTAGGTATAGAAAATAATGAATTATTTTTTCTTGTTTACCCCATTGTGTAGGGTGTCGTTGGATAGCTCTTTTGAAAACAATGTGAGTCTATTCACATATCATTTTTCGATTTAGGGATCCGTTTACGTAATATTTAGCTTGAAAGCACAATTTTTTGTAGGAGTTTGCTTCCCTTCCCCTCCCCCAACCAGCTAAACGGCTGTCAATGTAAATGTGAAAAAATTCGCAGAAGTAGTTATGATGAAAATATAAGGAAAACTATCACAGCTAAGTAGCCTTCACAGGTTAATGAGCTATAACCGAAAAACTGGAAATAATTAAAATTGCAATAGCAATCAGGCGCTAGGACCTCGCTGAACATTAGGAGGTAAAAAAAATTTTTGTTATGAACGTTATGAAATTCTTTATCAAAACCATCTATGCGATAAAAAATCGTTAAAAAACTACGGAAACCTAACCTGCGCGTGGCCCGACACGCATTTGGCCGGATTTTTTTGTTAGTGTTTCAGTATTTTTCCGTTACATTAATTCTGCTGCACTTAAAAGTCCTACTTGCGCTCGTTTTTTTGACGGTTGATAATTTTGAACAATTAAAAATGCGAAAATAACTAAGCGTCAAGATAACCTTAATGGAACCTTACGTATCCTTTTGTCAAGATTGATATTTTTTTTGATAAAATAATATTAAATTAGCATGAATGATCAAAACTTTTTTTTAGATCGCACCTTATCGCTAATTGATTCAACGGATTCATTTTGAACGTGTACCAACGACAGATCAGACAGACAGAACCAAAGAAATTGGAGGTTTTTGTTCTGAGGACAGAACAAAGTCTGCGCAAGAGCTCAAGCTTATTCCGCCACTCCCTTTCTAACATCAGGATTCCAGATGCATCGTAGTATATCACCCACACTTGGTTCATATATCACACATTCGTAAAAAGCGCGTCGCAGCATCTTTTATAATGCGCACAGGTAATAGTAACTCTCTGCTTGCGTCTATGTTCCCTAGTTCACATTACCCGAATCTATTCAAGTCGCGAGTAAATACGCCTCTTCTGGGCATTTTTACATCTCCTCAGGGCTATATCGAGGTCAAGAGCAAAAAGCCCATTGATAATAAAAATAAAAGTCCAAAAATTAAATTTAAATGCAGTAGGCAAGTTTTCCAAACAAAGTAACCTTCCGATTGCAGATAAACCGCACTTTATACGCAGCCATTGTCTAAGGTTTGATTCCATTCACTGCGTTTCCCGTGTAAACTTGTTATTGTGTGCGCCGTTTCCATGAAACTACCGAATGTTGCTTTGTTTAGTAAATAGTCGATTTATCGAGTGAAGTGGATTTTTCCAACCAATTCGTATGAGGCGTACAAAATAACTCTGTCTGTGTAGAAATAAAAAAAAATTTTCGTGGGGGTGAGCGCGGCAGATGAGGGGAGGCGAGCGAATCGTTGATTGGCTCTCGTTCATAGACAGACTTGTCCTGAACGCAATATAGTAAGATAGATCAATTACAAAAATCTCAAGAATGCAGTAAATGTAAGCTATAACAACTAAACTAATTCGTAATATCCTTTTTAACTAATACCCATCTCTACCCGAGGGTGTCGTGGGCGACTAAGGGCTTATAAACCGGAGGATGAGCAGCAGCATCTTTCTGTGTATCGTACCATCTTACATACTGCGGTCACCAACAACAGCGTTCGCTAGCCGCAACGCTTACAAGCATGGTGACTATGGTAAATCTCCTTCAAAGTGACGCACGTTTTTGCTGGAGTTCTGGAGGGAGCTCCCTGTCCTGAAGTGGACGTTTCATTATCATGGGATGTTATGAAATGGAAGCCCTAATTATTACTTAATATCTCTGGTAAACAGGCAATATCAAAATCTAATAAAAAAGTCGGTTAAGTGCGAGTTAGACTCGCGCGCTGAGGGTTTTGATTACCTGTAGTAATTTTTAGGAGAAATAAAGTATATTTTAGCACCGAAAAATAAGTACGTTTGCAAAGTATTTTTGCAGATTTCTAAAAGCTGTGATACTCAGAGAAATCGTTTTATTTTTGCTGTAATATTTAGATAAACCTCTATCGTTTATAATTAATTCAGATCATATGATCCCCCACTGTGACGGACAGACAGACAGACGAAATCGCACCACAAGTATTTAGATAATGTCATAATTGTTTAGGGCGACCAAAGTCTAAATTGTTGTAACCAATCTTGCACAAATACTATCAATTGTTTAGATATTTCTATTCAACGGCCTAATTAGTTCATTAGATTATATTAATACTTATTAGTAAATCAGCTGCAGCATCTCGGTAATTATTTGACTACGTGATTTTTTCGAGTTTTAGCACACGCTTATCTGTCTCATATGAGGAAAAACGTGATCAATAAACAAGTAACATCAATGTGGTTTTTGATTTAAGCTACATCGTGCTTTGATGTTATATTTTATATGTTTGGAAAATAATTTACTGGGTAAATATATTATTACACTAAGCCTATTCCATGTCGTCACTGTTATGTGGGGCAAAGGCCTCTAGTCTTTCCCTTTGCCATCGCCACAAATTACATAAAATCGTTCCCTTCGCTTCCTTCAGTCGTAGCCTCTCCTGTTCTTGTGCCATCTCCTTCAATATATTTGCGCAAGTGTCGAACTCATCGCTCTTTAGGGTTCCGTACCAATAGGGTGAAAAATGGGAGCCTATTAATATGCCTCTGATGTCCGTCAGTCCGTCTGTCAGCGGGCTGTATCTCATGAACAAAAATAGGTAGACAGTTGAAATGTTCACAGATTGTGTAGGTACATATTTCTGTTACCACTTATAACAACAAATAATATTAAGGGCTTCCCTACTACAAACGTATTTTTAGGTGATTTTTGCTCGACTTTTTGCTATAGCTCTATCGTAAAAACAGAAACACTTAACAAGCGTGAAAATTGGTGTGCTTATAGTATATGTATAATTATATAACTGGTCAAGTGCAAGTCGGACTCGCGCGCATTTAATACTTCTGCGCGACTGCGCGTCCCTGAATAAGACGGTATTTTTGACTTCGTGGTACGAACTCCGTGTGCGAGTCCGACTCGCACTTGGCCGGTTTTTTTTTCTAGACCATCCGTGACGACGTAAAACTGTGAAGTGTGTTCGTAATCTTAGGTAAAGTTTGTGAAGTTTATTAAAATAAATAAATAATCAATTTTAAACTGAAGTTTATTATAATGGGCTAATTAGTGATGCGTTCTATGACAGAGCAAGAGGAATATTCACTTGCGCGCGACATATTTGTGGAATATCAACCACAACGCTTTTTCTGTGGAATTAGATGGGAGTAACCCGGGGGTAATAAAGTATTAATATGTTAATACCTGAATCGTGACTCCAGCCTGACGTTAAAGAAAGATATAGCGGACCAAACTTACTGAGCTCTTACAATTTTTATGTACTGAATTTGCTACAAAAGTAACTAAAACTACTAAAAAGTTACCTACTTAATGTTGCGTAACACATATTTAACACATTATTAACAAATAGTACATATTTAGTCACACGTGAAGCGTAACCTTTCATACAAATTACATACAAAAAAAACCTCACATTTGGCAACAAATAGGTACCTACCACAACAACACCAATTTATAGATATGACATTCTGAAAATTACAGTCATAACTGTCATACATAATCCATCACACACACTGTACCCAAAATTGCCCATTCTGAATGACCTATAATTTTCAAATGCGACAAACATGAATAGAATAGTGGTACGGAAGTTTTCGCATGAGTTAAGTGTTGTAGACCGGGAGCCGGGAGGAGACCGTAAATCCTCCATAGTGAGGGTTTTCTCGTTGCTTCTGTTTCAAGGGTACTAAAAAAACTGGCAAGCTGCTATAAGCGTGCCATTTTTTTTTCTTTTTAAGGTACGGTACCCTTAAAACAGAAGCAACGAGATAGCATCACTTTGTTGTCCGTCTGTTTGTATGTCTGTCAAGACCCTTTTTATCACGAACAGATAGGAAAAGTAGATACGAAGCCCTTAGTGAGCGAGTCCGGCTCGCACCTGCACGATTTTTCTGTAAGGCGACGTAACTTAACTAACGTTATGAAAATATGAGAATAGAATAGAGCGAAGAGTGAGATGAAAACAGAAAGAAAATTTGCAAATTTTCTAGTCACAAAAGTAACAGAACATGACCTTTTCTATATGCCAATTTTTAACAGGTAAAACTTCTTTAATTCTGTTCCTTTCTATGACACGCTCGGGCAGTCCGTAACGTAGCCTCTTGCTTCTTTGTCTTAGGAATAGAGACTTAGATTTTGATACCGAGCTACCGGATGAAACTACCTTATTGGTGTAGGGACTTTCTCTATCTATTCGAATTACATTATGCATGTGTTTGTGACGTATAATAGTAAAGAAAAAATGCTTTTAACAAGCAAACGCCAGAAATAAAGTAGAACAAGTAAACGCAAAGAATTTCAGTACTTCCATTCTTCATTCCTTCATTTAATAAGAGGCTAACGGCAGTCACTTCTCGTAAAATATCAAATGTGACTTAGATTAGGACAAAAACAGTCAGGTTTTTATGTAACCAGTCAATTGAGCCAGTTTCATATCAAAATTAAAAAATAAAAATCATTTATTCATTGTTGGATATTAAAATCTCTTAATACAAATACATACAAATATTTATTACATCTCTACAGAAATAAAGTACATCTATCCGGTAGCTCGATGAAAGAGGTTTTTTACAGCCGTCTGCCAGTCTATTTGCTCTGTGCTATTTGTATGCAAAATATGTGTGGTTTTGTCAGCTATTTTGAGTATTGTTGCCTTTAGTATTGTCAAACCATTTAGTTCCGAACGTTACGGTTGTAAAATTGATATGAGTAATGAAGTAGCAGCACTCCCATCTGCACCTTATACCCAATTTATTTATTCAAATTGAAAAAAGGACACACGTTAACAATTTTTTTTTATTTGCCTGGAAACCACTGAACGGATTCTCGTGGATTTTTCATAAGTAAATTGTCATGAATTGTACAGCCCGTACCTACGGCTTAGCTTCAAGCAACATCATATCATAACATTCCATGAAATGTCCACTACAGAACAGGGAGCTCCCTCCAGAATTATAGCTTTTGCTGGAAAATGTGGAGGGGGAAGTACCATAGTCACCTCGCTTGTCAGCGTTACGGCTGGCACCATGAACCGCGTTTGTAGGTGACCGCAGTAAGTTAGATGGTAAGATACACACAGGAGGATGCTGCTGCCATCCTCCAGTTTAAAACCCTTCGTCACCTCTTACGACACCCACGAGTAAGTATGTATGGGATGGTACTATTCTTTGCAGACACCACACGGGACCGAGCAACATGATAATCTTTATTTTCGAAAAATTAACCTTTTACGGAAATGGTAAAGTTGGGAGTATACCGGCAACGTGTTTAAATAGTGTCGTCTGTCTGTCGGTAGTCGTGTGGCATTGCGGCAATGACCTCGATGCTCCAATTCAAATGGATCACACTACACTTTACTGCTTGTAGGTATTATGTTTTCCGTGTTTTTTAAAGGATTATGTAGTTTATACTTGGCAATACAGGGTTACTGGGTGTGTATCAACTGCTTCAATTGATTATGATGGGAGAAGGTTGCGGGGAGAAGGCGCGTTGGGAGACGTTGACGGACAGGCATAACCATCATCATCATTATCATATCGTGTGGGTTTCGAACAAACCCTGGCGTCAGAGTTGTTGAGCCGCCAAAGGCCTCTAACACGGCTCATTAACGACTAGGTACATCCTCAGATGCGGGCGTGAGGGTTCTGGAGTGGCGACCACGTACCGGACCGGAAGACGAAGCGTTGGTAGGCCCCCCACAAGGTGGACCGACGATCTGGTCAAGGTCGCGGGAAGCCGCTGGATGCGAGCAGCGCAGGACCGGTCGTCATGGAGATCTTTAGGGGAGGCTTATGTCCAGCAGTGGACGTCTTTCGGCTGATATGATGACGATGATGACATCCTTAGATACTAGTCGAGATCAACGGCTTAACGTGCCTTCCGAAGCAGGAATATTCTAACTTTTCGGACAATCAGGTGATTCATCCTGCAATGTCCTGAACAAACTGGGGAGGTCGCACAAAGGGATTTTCGTTTGACAGTGTCCCCCAGGAATCGAACCCAGAACCAGGAATCGAATCCAGAACCTCCGGACCGAGAGCCAAGCGCTCTTACCACTAGACCAACGAGGCATTGCAGAAGAACTTTTTAAAATAATAATAAAAAAAAAATATGAAGTTATCGGTCGACCGCCTCCGCGAGCGAAAAGGCCCTGCCTCATAAGAAGGTGTGTACCGGGAAGGTTAAGAGCTTATTGTGAAGGCATAATGTATCAACTTTTCTTCTACTTTTGGAAATCATTTGTGAAGCTTACCAATGGATAGATCCTTGATTTCTTTTGTCATAGAACGAAAAATGTAGTAGGTATTACGATATGTCTCCCGTACACTAAGACGTAACTTTGTAAAGTGTCGACTAGAAACAGGTTTATATTAATTTTATCTATGTAGATTTGTTTTTATTTCACAAGTGAGTTGGAGGTGGTAGGGCTTTTGTGCAAAGTCCGTCTGGGGAAGTGCCACCCTCTTGCTTTTTTCTGCCGTGAAGCAGCAGTGTTTGCACTGCTGTGTTTCGGTTTGAAGGGCAAGGGAGCCAGGAAAATTGCTGGCACATGAGACATACCATCTTAGTTCTCAGGGTGGGTAACACGCTTTGCTGTCTTATTAGTGTCAAGTTATTTCACTAATGAGACTGGGTGTCATGGGCGGTGGTGACCACTTATCATCAGGTGGCCCACCTGCTCGTTTAGCCACGGGTGACATAAAAAAAAGTGATCAAACGAGCAGGTGAGTCACTTTCTATATATTTGCTGCCGTGCGTACCTCAGAAGAAAGTACTGCAGCCATCATTAGCATCATGACATCCCGTCAAAAGTCCACAGCTTTGCAGGGAGCTGGACCCCAGAATTAGTACCTATATCTTGGGGGCAGTATCGTAGCTTGCCGCAATAACCAGAAGCCATATGAACGTCCACGCACTTGGCCGCAACGGCCAACATAGTACCTAAATCTGGTCGTTGCGGCCACTAGCCGTGGTCGTGGCCGGTTAGTGCGCGAGATCAGTAAGTCTTGAAGACAGAGATGAGGTCGACGATTGAACGAGCTTGCCCAGAAGAGGCCTGTTCACTCACGAATTGAATAGATTCGGGTACACACTCCGTGTTCGGGTACGTGGGCCTTCTCTACTCCGTGGTGGGAATACAGACGCAGACAGAGAATTCCACTCTTGGGCAAGATGGTGCGTATCGAACCAGAACGCTGCTTATCTTCGGATTCATGATCCCTTATGCACCATTAACCCAGGTGTAAAGATGGCATGGTCCTGTTCTTAACCAGCAAGGCTGTTACAATGATGGTTCTTTGCATATTTTATTGTGTCGTCTCTGACAATGACCTCGATGCTCCAAGTATAAGGGACATAAGTAAATATGTCCCACCTCACAACATGTACACCATGCCTTATAGTGCGGTCAGTTAGCTGTTTCACGTAGACACGATTTACAATTTCACCAAATTTTTTCCAGGTACTAGTTAGGTACATAGCTCTCAATTTTTGATAGGAGCCAATTCTTATATTCCAAAAAATTTCCATATAAAATTCAAAAATTGGCTCCTATCAAAAATTTAGAGCTATGTACCTAACTAGTACCTGGAAAATATTTGGTGCAACTTGGTGAATTTGGCGATATAAGACTATAAGCACCATGCCCCACAATATGCTCGCTAAAGGATCTGTACAAGGCCAGACCAAATGCAACCTGCGTTGCCGAATACTGGTCTAAATAGTATGAGTGTTGCTATCGACACGTTAGAAGAAGAAGATTCAAATGGATTACTGTACATCTCGTCTGTATTACTGTTTGTCTTTTTGTATACTTCCCGTGTTCTGTAGAGGTTGTTAAAAAACAAGCTAAGTGCGAGTCGGACTCGCGCACCGAGGGTTCCGTACCACCACACGATATATTTTTGAAAGACGAAATTTGTAGGTTCAAAATACTGAGCTGAATTTAGTTGAGTCCGACTCGTGTTTGACAATTTTTTTTTCAATTTATTTAATTTATGAACAAAGGTACATAAGCAGACTTAACGCCTAAAGGCTAGCAGCCTAAAGCTTGTAGTGCATAGGCTTGTTGTAGCTTATACACTACCTTCATATCAAGTTTGACTGACTGAATTATAAAACTTATTACGATAGAGCTAAAATCCTATACTATTAAACGAGCAATCTATATATATAAAAGAAGAAGGTGACTGACTGACTGACTGACTGACTGACATATCAACGCACAGCCCAAACCACTGGGTCTAGAGATTCCAAATTTGGCATGTAGTTTCCTTATGAGGCCTAGGGGTGCACTAAGAAAGGGTTTACAAAATTCCACCCCTAAGGGGGTAAAATAGGGGATGAAAGTTTGTATGAAAGTCCGTCAGTTTTGAAGTTAGGATCTTCAAAATTTGTATTTAGGCTGACGACTAAAAACTAATAATTACGTGTCTCAGGGTTTTTGAAAATTCGACACCCTTAAGGGTGAAAAGGGGGATGAAGTTGAAAATTCTTTATTCTTAAAGTAAAATCCACATTATTTATTATTTAGGCATTAATGATGTAATTCTATGCAATGTTCATCACTGTTATTGAAATTCCACCCCAAATTCAACCCCTAAAAAAGGGAAATGGGGTGAAAAAGTTTAAAAACCAATATGGGTATCGTTTGTATGGTTTATCGGGTCGCTGATTACGAAAACTACAACAATTTTGAAATCAAACGTGGTGGACGTGAAATACCATCATCCCCCTGGGGATGGAGTTGGGGTGCGATAGGTTTGAAATGTCTAAAAAGCAAAATGGGTGTCGTTTGTATGGTTTATCGGGTCGCTGATTACGAAAACTACAACAATTTTGAAATCCAACGTGGTAGACGTGAAATACCATCATCCCCCTGGGGCTGGAGTTGGGGTGCGATAGGTTTGAAATGTCTAAAAATCAATATGGGTGTCGTTTGTATGGTTTATCGGGTCGCTGATTACGAAAACTACAACAATTTTGAAATCCAACGTGGTGGACGTGAAATACCATCATCCCCCTGGGGATGGAGTTGGGATGCGATAGGTTTGAAATGTCTAAAAATCAATATGGGTGTCGTTTGTATGGTTTATCGGGTCGCTGATTACGAAAGCTACAACAACTTTGAAATCCAACGTGGTGGACGTGAAATACCATCGTCCCCTGGGGATGGGGTTGGGGTGGGATAGGTTTGAAATGTCTAAAAATAAATATGGGTGTCATTTCTATGTTAGGGATAGCGGTTAAATTGGCGTAAGGGGTAGGGATAGGGACAGGTAGAGGTAGAGAGGTAGAGAGGTAGAGAGGTAGAGTGGTAGAGAGGTAGAGAGGTAGAGAGGTAGAGAGGTAGAGAGGTAGAGAGGTAGAGAGGTAGAGAGGTAGAGAGGTAGAGAGGTAGAGAGGTAGAGAGGTAGAGAGGTAGAGAGGTAGAGAGGTAGAGAGGTAGAGTGGTAGAGAGGTAGAGAGGTAGAGAGGTAGAGAGGTAGAGAGGCAGAGAGGTAGAGAGGTAGAGGGGTACAGGTAGAGGTAGAGGGAGAGGGAGAAGGAGGGGAAGGAGGAGAGGGAGGGAGTGAGGGAGGGGGAGGGGGTGATGAAAAGGGAAAGGGAGAGGGAGAAGGAGGCGAAGGGGGAGAGGGAGGGAGTGAGGGAGGGAGTGAGGGAGGGAGTGAGGGAGGGGGAGGGGGGTGATGAAAAGGGAGAGGGAGAGGGAGGGGCAGGGGGAGGGGGAGAGACAGAGGGAGGGGGAGTGGAAGGGGGGAGAGGGAGAGAGAGGGAGAGGGTTTTAGTTTTTCTCAATTACTTCTGCGAATTGGCTCTCATCTCTCTCTTTACATTTGTTAGGATACTGCTGCTAAGTTCCTCTGTTCTGAGTAATTTATGAGTAACGCCTGTATCCATACTTATTACTTACTAATATTATAAATGCGAAAGTAACTCTGTCTGTCTGTCTGTCTGTCTGTTTGTTTGTTTGTTGCTCTTTCACGCCTAAACGGCTGAACGGATTTTGATGAAATTTGGTATGGTGATAGATGGTAACTTGGAGACGGACATAGGCTACTTTTTACCCCGGGAAAATATCTCATTCCCGTGGGAATCTACACATACAATAATACTCTAGCGGGGTTGTATCTGCTACAGCACACCGAAACTACTTAACCGATTTTGATGGGACTTTTTTTATTCAACTAAGTATCGCTGATTACGAAAACTACTACAATTTTGAAATCCAACGTGGTAGACGTAAACTACCATTATCCCCTGGGGATAAGGTTGAGGTGCGATAGGGTTGAAATGTCTAAAAATCAATATGGGTGTCGTTTGTAAGGTTTATCGAGCCGCTGATTACAAAAACTACAACAATTTTGAAATCCAACATGGTGGACGTGAAATGCTATCATCCCTTGGGGATGAGGTTGGGGTGCGATAGAGTTGATATGTCTAAAAATCAATATGGGTGTCGTTCGTATGGTTTATCGGGTCGCTGATTACGAAAACTACAATGATTTTGAAATCCAACGTGGTGGACGTGAAATACCACCACCCCTGGGATGGGGTTGGGATTCGATAGGTTTGAAATGTCTAAAAATCAATATGAGTGTCAGTTGTATGTTTATATAAGGATAGGGATAGCGGTTAAGATGGCGTTAGGGGTAGAAGCAGGGATAGGGGTAGGGTCAGGGATAGGGAGAGGGAGAGGGGGAGGGATAGGGAGAGAGTGTAAGGGAGGGGAAAATGAGGGGAGAGAAAGGGGGAGAGAGGGGTAGAGGGTGTGGGAGGGGGTAGAGGGAGGGGGGGGTAGAGGGAGGGAGAGGGGGAAGGGGAGGATGAGTGAGGGGAAGGGGGAAAGGGAGGGGAATGGGAGGAGGGCGAGGGGGGAAAGTGAGGGTGATGGGGAGAGGGGAAGGGGGGAAATGGAGGGGGAAGGAAGGGTGAGGGGGGGAAGAGGGAGGGGCGAGGGAGAGGAAGAGAGAGTGGGAGAGGGTGAGGGTGGGGAAGTGGGAATGTAGGGGGGGGATACAAAAGGATAGATAGGGAGGAATAGGGACCTTTTTTACTTTTATGAATACCTCCTCGCTACCCATTCACTTCACTCCCTTTATTGCCTTCTTTTTTAAGTTCGCCTGTAACGGTTGACAATGAAAATTCCGCACTACCTACCAGTTAAATAAAATCAAAAGATAATTAAGTTTGTAGTAAGATGCATTTATTCAACTTGGATAAGTACAAATGCATCTTTTACGTAGGGATCAAGAAGGATAAGCGCTCCGTAAAATATGTTTCAATTAAGTTCGAGTTCTGTTTTTTTATAAAATCTACGCGGACGAAGTCGCGGGTAACAGCTAGTATTATATAAAATTTAGCTGGATCTTGAATTATACTCATTGATTTGCGCAGGGTTAGTCCTGTTTTTCCTTAGTTTAAAATTACCCCGAAATGACGGGAAAATATCTCATTGCTTCGGAAAACCGGTAACAACATAAATACGAAATCCACGCGAGCGAAGCCGCGGGCAACAGCTAGTATTTGTATATATATATAAATATTTATTTATTTATTTAACTGTTAATTGTACACATAAAAATACAAATAAAACAAACATTTAGAGAATAGACACAACAGGTTCTGCTTATTTATTTGTAATCGGTTTCTCGAAAACGGCTCTAACGATTTTGATGAAATTTAGTATCCGGGTGTTTTTGGGGACGAAAAATCGATCTAGCTAGGTCTCATGTCTGGGAAAAATCGTTTTGCCCGTATTTTTAAGCATTTTAAAAAAATACCGCGTTTTAGACAGAAACCTACAGCGCCATCTGTTAGCGAGTACGAGTAGCAAAGCTTGCTCACCCCATGATATATTTTAATGTTGCGGCGGCTATTATAGAGCGAAGCTCGGTCGACCAGGTACTAAAACTTAATGCTACCAGCACACGGGCACGTATACCGAAAATTGAACTCAATACTCAATACATTTATTGCCTTCATATGGTGACGGGCGAAACGTGTGTGCTCAGCCAATGAAACTGAACAACTTTCTTAAAGAATCATTTTTGGGTAATACAAAAAAAATTACCTCTTACAAACTATTCGACCAGAGTGAGCAATTTGTATGGAGAGGTCGAAAATTTTTATTTTTCTTTGCGAAAGTTGTTCAATTTCGTTGACTGAACACGCCCTTTTAATTTTCAGTACACCATCTCTTTCACCCTGTATGATCCATTAACAAGGCCTCGACTGCTATGATGCTATCTTAGCTAAAAGTTATTTGTACTTTAGTTGAACTAATAGGTCTAGACTTCCGAAAGGGGCCCAAGGCAAGCCACGATGCTTACCTAACTTATCTAATCGTATAATAACTTGATCAAATTTTAGGAATTTTATACGATTGATTTTATCTATACAGGGTAAAATGTACAGGCTGTAAAAAAAGTACCATGATCCTTCTAAGAGGTACTTAATTCTACATCAATAATAGATAAAACTAACTAAATAAAATTATTTTTATAAAAAAAAGTAGTTTTAACTCAAGAAGTGCCACGCATGGAAGGTTAAATGTATGTAGTACTCGAGATGTTAAGATATTTTGAGATGATTTTAGCGACGTTTTCTTTACCTAAGTAAGGAACTTGTTCATTACTAAATGGATCTTTTATTTATTCTGTAAGATCACTGACCACGTGACCAAGAGTGACCGTGAATCCGGTCAGACCCTAAAAAGGTCAGACCTCTGTTTTGGCACATTTGTTTATTTTGGTTTCTTTCGAGCTTTTTGTTATAAAATGTTGGAGTCATTGTGTCGTCGAACCACCCCGCTGAGCACAAGGAAACTTTAGCATATAATTTATAATTGTTTATTATAATTTGTGTATCTATCTGTACTGTGTTCCTGAGTATATGCTTTATTTTAAGTTCACGTTTGGTTAACGAAACTGTACAAGTTTCTCTACAGGCTGAAATACGAAACAAAAAATTGCGCTCCCGTACATTTTTTTTCTGTGGTAACGGAGCCCTTAAAA
Organism: Athrips mouffetella; assembly: GCA_947532105.1. Taxonomy (NCBI): domain Eukaryota; kingdom Metazoa; phylum Arthropoda; class Insecta; order Lepidoptera; family Gelechiidae; genus Athrips; species Athrips mouffetella. The sequence goes on along the minus strand of OX383968.1, from coordinate 1,453,683 downwards.
ACATTCAACTTAGAGATGTAATAAAGGGAATAAAAATATCTAGAAAAGTATTTGCTTGATTTCACAATCAGCTATTGTCTGCGAAAATTAATTACGATCCAATAGAAATGACACAAAAATCAACCACGATTCAGTAACTATTGTACACCACAATCAACATAGGAATCTGTGAGAACTATTGAATTGATTCAACCGTGGATGGATAAAATAAAATACAGAGTTTTATGAGATACAAAGCTTCGTTGAACAGGACACTGCTGCATTTTTATTTTCATTGCAAATAGAGCCGAAATGAGGGAGGATTTTTTTTTGTGAATGCTGAGTATGGCCACTTGTAAACAAAAGAATCATGAAAGTAGTATTGATGCAGTAGAAACAAATGAGGACTTGGAGGAGCTAGACGTTGAGGAGTATGATTGGTGTGAAATTGAGTGACAAAATTAGAAATTGTATGATGTTATGTTATAATTTGTAGTAACCAATTTTGGTTACATCCTATAAAAGGTGTAAGGGACATTGTACCGAAAACTGAAAGGGCGTGGTCGACCAGTCAACGAAACTGAACAACTTTCCCAAAGAAATATTATTGTGAAATGAAAAAGAAAATTTGGGATCTACATACATTTTGCTCACTCTGATCGAAAAGTTTGTAGGAAGAGGTCAAAATTATTTTTCATTTTCCTTGGGATAGGAAAGTTGTTCAGTTTCGTTAACGGAGCTCGCCCTTTCAGTTTTCGGTACACTGTCCCTTACACCCTGAATAAATACTGTTGCTTGCGTGGTTATAATTGCGGATTCAAATGCATCTTTGAAGCGTGTCATGGCGGGTCAAATATGATTGATGGTGTTGTAAGAACGTGATCATGATCACAAAACGCAAGATTATTTTAAGCTTAGATTATCTAGTTGTTTTTTTTTATTGTCAATGGGCTTGCTGTTGACCGAGGTCAATATAGATAGAAGGTAGATCAAGATCTAGCCCTGAGCATAGAGGATAGAGATGAGGTCGACGAAGGATCGAGCTTGCCCAGAAGAAGCCTATTGATATTACTACAAAACAACGGACAAAGTGAGGTATAAGCCTGTGGAATGTGCAAACGCACGTCATACATCTTACCGTATGTCAGGGTTAATCAACGCTGTGAAATAAATAAATAATAAATAAATAAATATTGCGGACAATTCACACAAAGTCATCTGATCCCAAACTAGGCAAGGCCTGTACTATGGGTACCAGACGCTGATATACATACATAAATAGATAAATAACACCCAGACACAGAATAAACACTCGTGTTCATCACACAAATGTTTGTCCTGGGCGGGTATCGAACCCGCGGCCCACGGCATAGAAGGTAAGCTCACTACCAACCACACCAAAGGGCCTGTCAAGAAGTAAAATAATATCCTTATTTTATTGCAGAAAATTTTCCATTTGGTCTCCTTTAAAAATCAGATCCTCTTTTTTATTTTGAACTTTAACTTACTCATGACTTGAAGAGACTCGGGTTATATGAACTCGGGAATACAGACACATACACTGAATTTCATTTACATATTCTTAGTTGCTTCATTCGTCGGTGTGGTGCCGACAAAGACTAGTACCAACCCATCTTTACCCGTGGGTGGTGTAAGAGTTAACTAAGAGTTTATGAAACGGAGGATGGGCAGCTGCATCTTTCTGTGTATCGTACCATTTTACATACTGCGGTCACCAACAACAGCGGTCATGGTGTCAGTCGCAACGCTAGCAAGCGTGGTAATTAAGGTACTTCCCATCCAAGTACCACGCGTTTTGCTCTAACTCTGGAGGGAGCTCAGTAATATGGACGTTTTGTGAGATGTTATGATGATGAATATTCTTGGTTGCCTGGTTTATGAAAAATTTTGCAAAGCACAAACCACTGCCCACAAAACCTTGTACGGTGTGTTGGAATAACAGGCTTTTTATATTTTTTTTATGTCATATGTGGGCAAACGAGCAGGTGGGCCACCTGGTGGTAAGTGGACTTCGCCACCCACGATACCCACTGTCTTATTAGTGAAACAATTAGACACTAATGAGACAGCAAAGTGCGTTACTCACCCTGAGAGCTAAGATGGTATGTATCATGTGCCGGTAATTTTACCCTTTTAACCTTCGAACCAAAACACAGCAATGCTAACACTGCTGTTTCACGGAATCATCGGTTGTGCCTTCATTGGATATTTTTTTTTAAGCAGCCTTGATCTTTGCAAGACTTATAATTTTGAGTTTCTACATCCGCACATGTACCAACAGACAGGCGATGGGAGCAAAAACAATAATCATAAACTGTGATAAGACGATTCAACGATGATTCCGCAGAAGGCCGACACGAGTCGGTAGGGATTTATTCAGTGGCTCTCAAACTGGTTTGATCGTTGAATCGTGTAGAGTTTTGTTACACACAGTATATTTAAAATTGTGGTCAATGCGGGGACCGCGCACCGTCTACTCACACTAGGTGCTTGATTATATTTTGTTAATTTAACACCCAAGATTTATAAATCTTAGCATTCACTTGTCATTTTAAAGATTTTTTGTTCTCTTTGTAATAACTTTGTAATAATAATTTGTAATAATTTGTCTTTGTAATAATAATTTGTTAATCTAACACCCAAGATTTATAAATCTTAGCATTCACTTGTCATTTTAAAGATTTTTTTGTTCTCTTTGTAATAATTTCGTTAGACATGGCCACAAATAATATTCGTGACATGATTTTTTTAAAGAAAATAATCCATTATTTTGTTACAACGATTTTTCATTCTTGGTTTAAACAGCAGGTAGCAGCATCCTCCTGTGTATTATCGTATCGTCTTAAACTCTGCGGTCACCAACAACGGCGGTCCATGATGCCTCCACATTGCTCCAGCATGAGCTGGAATATTGGAGGGAGCTCCCTGTCCTGCAGTGGACGTTTCGTGGGATATTACGATGATGATTTACTTGATTTTAGTGTTACTTTGTCCGTGTGGTGGCGGCAAAGAATAGTTCTAACCCATCTTCACCCGTGGGTGTCATAAGAGGCGACTTAGGGATTATGAACTGAAGATTGGGTAGTAGCGTCATTCTGTGTATAGAATCATCTTACAACGCTTACAAGCGTGGTGACTATAGTAGATCCCCTCCAAAGTACCACGCGTTTATGCTGAAGTTCTGAAGGGGAACTCCCTGTCCTGCAGAGGATGTTTCAAGGGATGATATGATGATTAAAAATATTCAGTAGGGCCTTTTTTGTCTCTAATTTAGGTAATTTTATAAAATACAGAGTCATTTAATACAAGTTAAGATAAGCGTGACCAGTTCTATTACTATAATAACTTCAATTTGATGTGATTAATGTGCATTAGAAGATTTGAAGCGAATTATATTTTTTTGTGAACTCAATAATTGGTTGAACAAGATGCGTACCTACTCCATCAAAGGCATGGCCTCTAAAATGGGCTATTTAGGTACTAACTTTAGGAAAAAGTATTAAATATGCAGTAAAATATGTCTGCTACTAAGAAAGGCATGCTGGATGGTTTGGTCATGTAGAGAGGATGAATGAACGAAGATTGACGAAAGAGATCTACAAGGCGAGAGTGAATGGAATCGTTGGAAGGGGAAGGCCTCGAAAAACGTACTAGGACCAAATACAGGACGTTCAGAATAAAGGCCAGGTTAAAAGTACCCTAAACCGACGAGCATGTATGAAAGGATTGATGAAAGTACAGGAAGCAAGGGAAGTATGTCAAGATCGTAGAAGGTGGTGGACTGTGGCCCCCATAGATATCAGAAGGGTGGCCCCTATGCCTACCCCACAGAAAAAGGCGTGATATATATTATGTATGTATGTTGCTGATAATGCTAAAAATTAAGAGGATAAAACGTGTCTTGATGGTAAAATTGCAAGTCAGACTTTTGACATTGGTGTATCTTCTCAGAGCTTTAGGAGAATAAATTTAACAACATTTAACACTAACAACGCAAAACTCTCGGCTCATGGTTCAACTAGCTGAACAACTTCAGTTCTACAACTTAAACTCCGATCAGTTTGAATGGAGAACACAATTTTATTCATATTTTCGAAAGGCGTAGTACAGAAAATGTTCAATTACGTGCCGGTATAAAGCCCGCGTCACACAGAGGCGGTAGCGGAAGCGTTCCGGGGCCGGTATTTTTTGTAAAGTATGAGTTCTTATGCACCCTGTCACATTGAAAAGCGGTCGCGGCGCGGTATTTTGTTCCCGCCAAACCGCCCCGGACCGCTTTCGCAATCATACCGCCTCTGTCTGACTTGAGCTTAAGGGATATTTTTGGACCCCTGGTCAAATTTTAGTATGTTGCTCAGAACACGTATCTGAACAAATTTCCCAAAGAAACATGGGTCGAAAAACTAAATGAAATTATCCCATACAAATCTTGTGCCGGCAATAATGGGATTTGTATGAAATGACCAAAACTGTTTCTTGTTTTTCGACCCAAGATCTTTGAGAAAGATGTTCAGATTGAGAAAGGTGTTCTGAGTAACATATTAAAATTTGGCCAGGGGTCCAAAAATAAGCCTATATAGTTAATCTATGGGTATAGATTACCCCCTTGGTTTTGCGTTAATTAGTGTCATACGTCCTTAGATTAATTATTGAATTTAATACATTAAATTATGTGCCGTAATGCGATGCCGTTCAAATTGAATTACTTTTAAGACTTTCTTGTGTATATTACAAACTATACTTTGAGAGCCACTGAACAACTTTATTACATAGTTAAGTTAACTCGATGGAAAAATACAGTTTGCGGCGCTTTAAAAAAATAAGCTGTTTCGACTTATTCATTTTCTTCCTGCTTACTAACCATCTGGTTAAACTGGTTTTTGACTACATCTAACTAAAACAGCAGCAGTTAAGTACGTAAACAGCATAACAACTCATGTAATAAAAAAAAAACAAAAAAAGAAAATGACTAAAATTTGGAGGAAGAGAATAAAACAAACATCATATCATTCTATTATTTTGTCATAAATATGCTTGCTCTAAACCTTATTTTACAATACGTGAAGCGGAATTAATTCAGGACGTTCTAAATAAAGGAGCGTTACTCCGATGCGTCGCCACAACAAGGCCTCGGCCACGACTAAGCGCTGGCGCTTTCTCGCATCGATTTTATAGGAGTACTAAATAATCCACAGCAAAATATAAAAACAATTTATTCAAAAAAAAAAGATACAGTATTTTAGAATATGAATGACTTCACATGCTGAGTCCAAAAAGAAAAGATAATGTCTTACATTTTCACCTAAAATGACACGGTTAATATCCCATAAATTCACTGAAAATTTCACTTTTGATTGTAGTTTTTTTCAATGAATTTTTACCTAAATCGAGTATTTTTTAACCAAATACTAAACAATATCCTGAATTTTTGAAGGGTAATTTTTTTTTCAATCTTGTAGCATTTGATCCTACATAAATCTCGCATCTGCGTAGACGGTCAAGCGCTAAGTTAAAAACGGACGTGTTAAAAACTGTTTTATTTGGAAAAATATCCCAATATTTTGAAATGTTTTTAAACCAAAAAGCAGATCGTGAAAGTATATCTAATATGATATTAATGTCTTCTTTGAAAACTAAGAACTGCATTGTTTTATCCTTCGGCGAAAATCGTAAATTTTGACTCCAGGCGCGATTTGAACGGATGAACGCTCTTAAACCGACGAGCGTGTATGAAAGGGTTGATGAAAGTCAAGGAAGCGAGGGAAGTATTGCCAGATCGGAGGGCTGTGGTCTCTGGCTACCCCACAGGGAAAAAGGCGTGATTTTATTTTATTGAACACGGTGGGACGGTGTACCGAAAACTCAAAGGGCGTGGTCAGTAAACGAAGCTGAACAACTTTCCCAAAGAAACATTTTTGTTCTCTCTAATCGAACAGTTTGTATGGAAAGGTCAAAGAGGTTTCTTTCAGAAAGTTGTTCAGTTTCGTTGACTGAGCACACTCTTTTAGTTTTCGGTACGCCATCCGTTACACCCTGAATAAGTACCCCAGAAACTACGGATTCCATAGGGTTATGGGATCTTTGGTGCTTACCATTTGTGGTCTCGAGTTCTCGGTCTTACTTTATCAAGCTAAACTCTTTATCATATTGTGTAGTTTGTAAGGTCTATGACCGACCTCAGAAACACTGGTGCTAACACCATGCTTTGGCTTCAACTCTAAAGTTATAATGCCGTCAAAGGCCTCTGACATGTTTGATTTACAATTACTTCCGTAATTATGTACTTCAACCGAATGAACTCACGTTTTAGGTATATTGACGGCATAAGAATGACAGATTTCGATCCTGTACGAGGATCTTCTTCAGAGAGGTCAGCAGTTACACGGACCGCACTCTGTCGCCGGCCGTGTCAGTTCTATCATCATAATCTTAACAGACGTCCACTGCTGGACATAGGCCTCCCATAAAGATCTGCATGACGACCGGTCCTGCGCTGCTCGCATCCAGCGGCTTCCCGCGACCGCCACCAGATCGTTGGTTCACCTTGTTGGGGGCCTGCCAACGCTTCGTCTTCCGGTACGTGGTCGCCACTCTAGAACCCTGTCGTTTCTGTGCCGTCAGTAAAAAACGTGATAGTATAAGAGCTAGCGACCAAATCGGTGATGTGGCTTCAGCTGTATTGAAACTCCGTTAGCTACTTCCCTGAACAACCTTTTCCTATAATCTTCGTGCTGGCAGGCCGCGGGCGGTGGGTGCGGGTGTAGTGGGGTGGGGAAAAAAAAAGAAAAAAAATGTGGGCTCAGCGACATTAATTTTTTTTTCAAACAGTTGCTACGAGTATCTACTCCCTGTGCACCCAAAAAAAATTTTAAAATAGATCGGGTGGTGGGAAGGGGTTGCCAGCGTTAATTAAAAGTACCAAATTTTCGTGTGGGCTCAGCTGTATTGAAGGAAGGAACAGCTGACAATCAAATCATCATCATCATCATATCAGCCGAAAGACGTCCACAGCTGGACATAGGCCTCCCATAAAGATCTGCATGACGACCGGTCCTGCGCAGCTCGCATCCAGCGGCTTCCCGCGACCGCCACCAGATCGTCGGTCCACCTTGTTGGGGGCTGCCAACGCTTCGTCTTCCGGTACGTGGTCGCCACTCTAGAACCCTGTCGGTTCTGTGTCGTCAACAAAGAAATTTGACCTCATAAGCAAGGAGGTTTTTGTTCTGAGGTCGTCAATATAAAACGTGATAGTATAAGAGCTAGCGACCAAATCGGTGATGTGGCTTCAGCTGTATTGAAAATCCGTTAGCTACTTCCCTAAACAACCTTTTCCTATAATCTTCGTGCTGGCAGGCCGCGGGCGGTGGGTGCGGGTCACTGACCTCTATATATTTGTATATATATAGAGGTCAGTGGTGCGGGTGTAGTGGGGTGGGGAAAAAAAAGAAAAAAAATGTGGGCTCAGCGACTTTTTTTTTTTTTCAAACAGTTGCTCTGTACTCCCTGTGCACCCAAAAAAAAAATTAAATCGTTAGGGTGGTGGGAAGGGGTTGCCAGCGTTAATTAAAAGTACCAAAATAATAATAATTTTCGTGTGGGCTCAGCTGTATTGAAGGAAGTGACAGCGATACCGATGAATACGTAGGAACAGCTGACAATCAACTATTGGACGTTAATTAACTTTTCAATTTTTTCGATCCCTTCCCACCGATATTTTTGCATAGCTATTTTTTTGGGGCTTACATATTGATTAATCTCGCGTCAGAAAAAAAGCCAATACAGCTGAGCCCACACGAAAATTATTATTATTTTGGTACTTTTAATTAACGCTGGCAACCCCTTCCCACCACCCGATTGATTTAAATTTTTTTTGGGTGCACATGGAGTACAGAGCAACTGTTTGAAAAAAAAAATTAAGTCGCTGAGCTCACATTTTTTTCTTTTTAGGGTTCCATACCTCAAAAGAAAAAAACGGAACCCTTATAGGATCACTTTGTTGTCCGTCTGTCTGTCTGTCTGTCAAGACCCTTTATCTCACGAACGGGTAAAGTATCAAGTTGAAATTCATACCATATGTTAGGATCCATGAACCACACAAGATCTGAAAATTTCAATTTTTTACAACGACGCAATCAAAAGATATGACATTTTATGTCCTCATCTCCATACATTTATTCAAAAATGCAAAAGCTACAGGGTACTTCCCGTTGACCTAAAATTATGAAATTTGGCAAGAAGCTAGGTCTCACAGTACAAATAATGGGAAAAGTCTGAAATCATTAAATATTACAACTTTTCTCACAACTAATGATAACCAATTGTGGTGAGCTCCCGTTTCAAGAACATTCATATAAGAGAGGGGTCAAGTTGGATGGTCCTTGAGGCGATTTTTGTTTTAGTTCTATTTAAAAACGGGAACACTTACAAACTTAAAAATTGGTATGTTTATAGTGCATAAGCTATAAAATAACAACAAATAATAAAATTTGGTCAAGCGCGTGTCGGACTCAAAAAATGTAGCACATTAACTTACTGAAATTTCAACTAATATGATTATGTGGTGGTACGGAACCCTCAGTGTGCGACAAAGATTTCGGACCTCCTTGCTTCGCTCGGAATAGATACCTTGCTAATTTATTTTAGTAGGGGATGACATCTGTCAACATGTCACAACCCCATCATCGATGATCCATAGAAAATATTCAAAATAACCTGTCAAATCCATAGAAAAACGCCTACACCACCTAGTGACGAATTATTTCTTTAATCCTCCTTCTAGATACCTAGATATCATAATTTTAGGTCAACGGGAAGTACCCTGTAGGTTTTGCATTTTTGAATAAATGTATGGAGATGAGGACATAAAACAAAGCAAGGAGGTTTTTGTTCTGAGACATAAAATGCCATATCTTTTGATTGCGTGGTTGTAAAAAATTTTAATTTTCAGATCTTGTGTGGTTCATAGATCCTAATATATGGTATTAATTTCAATCTGATACCTTTACCCGTTCGTGAGATAAAGGGTCTTGACAGACAGACAGACGGACAACAAAGTGATCCTATAAGGGTTCCGTTTTTTTCTTTTGAGGTACGGAACCCTAAAAACAGTAAGACCGATGTCTCGTTTGTTAATAAACTTAAAAGCATGCTAACGTTGGAAGCATACCTACTACTCAATCCGCGAATTTGACTGTAAACCTGCGAATTTGCTAACCCAAACTCTAAAGGAAATTATGACAAATGTGGCAAATAATTTATAATTTTGAATGAAATTTAAAAAGTAATATGTTGATTCCATTTCTATTATAATTTTTGTATTTTGTCTTGTGTAATTGTGTAATTTTTGTGTTTGACTTGTAAAATGTAATATTTTATCAATAAATGAATAGAATTGAATTGAATTGGTTACCGGGAAGACGCGAATCAAAATCTTTCGCTCCTACATAAATAAACACCGCAACACTAACAATACCGAGTTGCAATATCCCAGTGCCGCCATTGGCTATTGATGGCTATTGATGTGGCTAATTTTTGGGCTAAGCGTTTATAGTCAGTTTTGCCATTGACTCGAAAAGAAGAAGAAGAAGTGCCGCCATCTAGCGGTGGCAGTAGTGGGCACACTACATGTGTACATAGCACAGATTTATAAAGGAGAGCGTGGTACATAGGGATTTTACACAGTAAAGGATTACAAGATCATCCTTGCACAATAGACGCTGACACCATTGAACCAATAAGAGAAGGGCTAAGCTGATTGTGTAACTGAAGAGTTGCTTTGCTTTAAAAACAGCGCACGTTGCCAGTTGTTGCCCTATTGTACAGTCGTGGACAGGTCAAGCTTGACACTCGCAGTCGTACCTATGTCTATTGAAATAAGAACGGTACAAAATGTGTCAAGCTTGTCGTGCTCTTGACTGCACGTATAGAGTTACGTGAAAATGCTTACACAGTTTTAATGATAGAGCTAAAATAAAAATACCGGTCATGTGCGAGTCGAACTAGCACACTTAGGGTTCCGAACCAGTTCACCACCTTATGGTACAAGACCTAGTTTCTTGCCAAATAGGCCAATGGGAAGTACTACAAGTATAGGTTTTTGTTAGGTTAATTTTCACACCTTTAAGGGTCCATACCATCAATATACCTTAAATTTGATACTAATTTCAAAGGCATCTCTTGACAGACAGACAGACCGGTAGACGGACGGACAACAAAGTAAATCTTATAAGGGTTGCGTTTTATTTTTCCTGTTAAGGTACGCAACCCTAAAAAAGATAAAAAAAAATCCTAGGCTTGAGACCATGAGACCTAGAGTAGTGGACTTAGGTAAAAAGTCAAATTTTTCACGCCCGAAAACCCCTATATCATAAATTTCATCGAAATCTTTAAAGCCTTTTTCGGGAAAGCGATTAAACACCGTGTTCCTGAGAATAGGTATGCATTAATTGTTAAAGCACGTTCAGTTAACGAAACTTTACAACTTTCCCAAGAAACATAGGTTAAACTCATCATCATCATCATCATAACATCCCATGAAACGTCCACTACAGGACAGGGAGCTCCCTCTAGAATTCTAGCTTTTGCTGGAAAAATGTGGAGGGGAAGTACCATAGTCACCTCGCTTGTTAGCGTTACGGCTGGCAGCATGGACCGCGGTTGTAGGTGATCACAGTAAGTAAGATGTAACATATAAAGGAGGATGCTGCTGCCATCCTCCAGTTAACCCTTAGTCGCCTCTTACGATATCCACGGGTATGTGTGGGTTGGTACTATTCTTTGCCGGCACCACACGGGACAACACTGATCTCCGCAACCCAGAGGAAAAATTACGAAAATGAAATTAGCTCTAAAATACCATTTTTTTTCGTATTTCAATGTTACGTTTCTTAGGGAAAGTTCTTCAGTTTCGTAAACTGAACATGCTCTTAAAATCAATACATATCCTCAGGAACACGGTGTAAATACAAATATTTTTTCGTTTATAGAATCCACGTAGAACTCAAATTATGTTAAAGGTTAGCTCATATTTGGCTGATAGACAGATCATTGACTCGTGCCGAATCTTACTGCTGAATGTCAACGAACCGGTTTGTTGTGATACAGACAAACACACAATTTTGTTATATAACATAAGTTGCAAGCGTACAGTCAACGGAGTTAAAAATATATAGGTAGGTAGGTACTGTAGAGTATTCATCATGTCTTCATGGTGTTCAAACCATAAATGCTCTCTAAAAGTGGAGAAAATATTTTAAATTCAAAAATGGTCACCGAATTTTATTTTTGTTTGTTAGTTGAAAGTACACTCTCGAGGCTAAAGCATTGTTGGTCTTCTACCAGAGAAATGTATTTGCGCCGCTTCACGGCATAATCTATTTGTTTTCCTGGCTCCGAGCCCTGTAAATGCCAGTGCTAATATAAGTTTTCGTGATTTAAATAAATTTACTAAATGGTCAAAAAACATGGTCTGAAAAAAATTTCAGCGAAAATAATACTTTAAATAAAGTTTAGTTACGACCCGTGAAGCATGGCGTGTGTTGCCAGTGTCATGCCTGCAAAGAATAGTACTTACCTATTTGTGGGTGTTGTAAGAGGCGACTAAGAGATTATGAACTGGAGGATGGGCAGCAGCAGCGTTCTTCAGTTCATCATACCATCTTATATATTGCGGTCACCAACAACCGCGGTCCATAGAGCCAGCCGCAACGCTAACAAGCACCAAATTGTACCACGCGTTTTTTGCTGAAATTCTGAAAGAGCTCACTGTCCTTCAGTGGACGTTTCATGGGATGTTATGATCAGGTACAGACCGTGCCAAAACAGGGATTTAATAAAAGCTGCATTGCATCTAGACCACGAAGCTTAACCAATTTTTCCAAAGAAAATAGGTCGAAATGTTAAAATATATTTTTTTACTTCCCAATTCCTTATACAAAAAACATCTATATCAATTTGAATTGATTAATTAATGTAAAATTTTCTCTTCAAAGTTATGTGATATTTTATAACAATACCGTTCTAGTTTTGACCTTATTAAGATAGATGACGATCGTGGTGCCAAAAGAGCCTATCTAGGATGTCCAACAGGCAAAAGACCGGTTGGGCGCCCCCGGTATCGCTGGCAAGATGCGGTGGAAGCAGACCTACGCGAGCTCCAAGCTAGCGACTGGCAAGAGACCGCACGAGACCGGGAGAAGTGGCGACATCTCGTATTGGAGGCCAAGACTCACTTTGGGTCGCTGAGCCAGCGTAGTAAGTAGTAAGTTTCTAGTTTTGAATTTATCTAACGGTAAACTTACAATATCAATGGGTTATTAGTAGATTAGATACCTTATTATAGCTCGACCTTGTCTTAATTTCATAGCTTCTTTTACTCCTTTACTCTACGTTTACTTGAATGAATGAAATAATAGCGTTTATTTGAACATCACAAAACACATTTACAAAATCTTAAAAAAAAAACTACTACTTTTGTGGCGTTTATTCAGAACATCCGAACATATTGTGGCTGAGTCTGACTGTACTAAAAGTAGAACAGTAGTCCGCAGTGGGTCAGTCAAGGCAATAGTTAACATCTCGGCAAACTTTACCACATAATGGAGTGCATAATCGGCAGCGGCAGCGCTTTATTGAAAAACAAATCGTAAGATTTCTGTTGATATATCGCCAGTTGTACGGTCAACCGCTTGTCGGTAGAAACTTTTTCAACTCTATTACCACGCCATAAGGTCCAATAGTGTTTCTATCGATGTGCGGCCGTGTGAGTTCTTCTTTAAACCTGTTGCTACCACCTAATGTTTTGTTCAGAAAAAAGTTTCTGCAGCAATGTCTCTTCAGATTGTATGGAAAAAAAACCGGCCAAGTGCGAGTCGGACTCGCGCACCGAGGGTTCTATACCACTACTGGGGTAAAAATATCATTGACGCGCAGTCACGCAGAACCGAAGAAGTGTATTAAAACCTAAACGTAAGTACTTATTTATGATCCTAATCAAAGTGCTTGATTACACATAAAAATGCACATGGATTTAATGACGTAACCGAAGCGTAAAGCCACGATCACACCTAGCTGAATTCAAAGACTAACTCGGCATACATTGCTCGTTGAAGTAAGGATATTGCAATTAACATAACCAAGTCTCCCAGCAATGTATGCAGAATTAGTCTTTGAATTCAGGTCGCAAAACAACTGCTTGGAGATTGCAAAATGTTTTGATTGGAATAGTGGAAAGATATGAGTTCGTGTAGTCTCTTGAACATCAAGTTTTACACATTGGACTTTGTGACGTTCTTATTTTAATAGACCTACGGGCTAGAGTCGTGCAGCGAGTGTTAAGCTTGACCTGTCGTTGATTGTACGTATCGACTACGAACAGTACGGTCAACCGTACGACAGTGGACTCTATTACCTCGACATAAAGTGCAAAATGTCTCTACTGACGTGCTGTTGGGTGTAATAGCGCACTTGCATCTTAATGTACTATTATTATTTACCTTTTTGTCAGTGTTCATAGCCGAAAGATACTCAATCCCAAAACACTAACTTACCAAGCTGGACGTCAAAAAGTTTACATTATGTTACAGAGAAATATAAAAAACTGACTTGTCGCAAATTGGCTTGCTAATAGCGTCAGTGCATTTACATTAGTTTTTTTAAGTTTGTTATAGGATTTAACAATTAGCTGGCCTATGAAAATTTTTTAAAGCTTTTAATTAAATTTTATTAGGTATGGACAAAGGGATTTGTCTCACACATTATTTTATTATATTGAACCATTCATAACAATAGTCTGTTATGTTATAAATTATAATTTTAGCGTCTGAATAAACTTCTTAACTTTTTTATTTTGAAATACAAATGCTAATGGAATTTTCAAATAATTATGTTTGCCATGTTTTAATATAAAAAAATACTGGGTTCAATATATACTTCCAGTGACTTCTAGCACACCCACTCTTTTTATAGGTCAAACGTCGTCAGACAATGCGGTTTTGGGCTCCCCTACTAGAAACGTTCGCCTGTCTGTCAAATCGGTTGTTGACAGACAGTCGAACGTAATGTAATACCATATATGTATTACGCTTAGTAATACCATTACGATTGTAAAAGGGCTGACTATCCCTTTTAAAACGTGTTAACGGAATAAGCGAAACCCTCATACACCCCAACTGATTTTTATTAAAATAAATACATTCCCGTAAAAAAATCTAAAAAAATGTTTTTTTTATCTTCTTCTTTAATTTAAGAGTTTGGCTCTTGTCGATGGAGTAACTTCCAGTCCCCACGTTGTATCGCGAGCTGCTTTACCTCTTCAAACGACACGAAATTGACCTTTTCTTTTGTCTGGTTGAAGTAGCTTCGCCTAGGGTCTTCCTCGTCCCCTCTTTCCTTCAATCTTTCCTGACATTAGTATTTTATCTAGATATTGATATTTTAAAATTTCATCATTGTTCTATTCCGCGCACTCAGCGCACGCCAGGCCTCTTCCCGCCACGCCCACTTCCCTCTTCTCCCCACCGCTCATAAACCGCATGCCGCCAGACGCCAGCGCGCGTAACCACAGAAATATTTATAATAGAAGCGGCAAATATTTAAATGATAAAAAAATACCCCTATCAAAAACCCATGAAATTGATTCTACTCTCGATTCTGAACAAACTATTTTCTCAGTTTCTCAGTTTCGCTTATTCCGTTAACACGTTGTATAAATTGTGACCCTAGTACATACATTAAGTTTCAAGTGCGCTATATACGAATTAACACTCGAGCCTCAGAAATAGCAGCCCGAGCAACAGGCGAAGTTGTAATGGAGCCGAGAGTGTAATGACTAATGCACACGCGCTTCTGACGACATTTTTCAAATACCTACAAAAAATTGTTTACCTTACTCTCCAGCGGAAAGTTTTTGAGTTTGATGTGGATATTTTTCTTTAAATTTAGTTATGGACCAAGACAGTATTTTGGGTCTAAGTGATTTTGGCGGGTTCGAAATTAGGTATATTTGTACTTAACTGTTTTTGATTTGTAGAAACGAATCAGTCGATTATTTTATAAATAATCGATATGAGGGGGCACGGATTTATTTATTTATTTATTCAAATATACGGAACACCAACACGCTATACATAACAACACATTATTATATTATAGTATCAATACATTATACGAGTAAAACATTACAGTTATGTACAGAAATCATATATTTAACCATTTCAACAAATTATCATAAAATTGTCAATATAAGTTACAAAATAATAATAAAATAAGATAACACGGATTACAAAATGCATAGATGAATGGGCCACTCTTTGAACCTTTTAAATCTAATTTGACAAAATGTTTTTTTTTTTACTTATATGACTAATGCACTGTTACGTGTAGTTAATTATGTCAATTTTTCTTATCATTCGTCCAAGGAAAGGCAACTACAAATTCCTGCCTAAGACTATAAAGATTTTTTGGGTTCCGTACCCAAAGAGTGGAAAAACGGATAGGTAGAAAGTTGAAAAGACAATGCAACTCTTCCATAGAACGCCGACCCAAAATTTTGAAAGGTATTGCACAAGAATGAGACCTATGTCAAATGATAGACCTTATCATCACTAACAACTTGTACTATGGCACCAAAAAAATCGGTCCAGGTGAAAAAAAGTTATGACGTCGCAAATGTCAGGAAATGTGTGATTTCATAATTATAGAATTACTTGACATATAAGATTTGATTTCAACTCCTGCGTATACATAATAAAAATAATAATATAAATGATATATGCGATAACAAAACGAGTAAAATATACAGACTGTTCAAATATATTTATATTTCAAAAACATCTAACTGTTGTTCCCGAGCTGTTGGCGTCAAGCCGCAGTCATACCTATCCCCAAAACTAACAATCCTACCTTGCCTAATCATTTCCGTCCTATCTCTATCCTACCTTTCCTATCTAAGGTTTTGGAACGCCTCGTCCATAACCAGCTTTGCGTTTTTGTAAACACCTATAATATCCTCAGCCCCTATCAGTCCGGTTTCCGCCCTGGTCACAGCACAGTCACTGCCCTCACTAAAGTGTCCGACGATGTGCGATATGGAATGTCAAATCAACAGTTCACTATTCTTGTTCTACTGGACTTCAGCAATGCCTTTAACACTGTTGATTTTGACATTCTGCTCGCAATGCTAAAATCTATCTCCATTTCGGATACCGTGATTGAATGGTTTCGGGGATTTTTGGTGGGGCGACGGCAGTGTATTCGGTCTAATGACAAATTGTCCCGTTTCTGTGACCTTAACGCTGGTGTGCCCCAGGGCGGAGTACTCTCCCCACTCCTTTTTTCCATCTTCATAAATTTCCTTACTCCTCTCCTTTCCTGCTCCTTTCACCTGTATGCTGACGACCTGCAAATCTATGCCCAAGGGACGCTTGTTGAACTGCCAACAATTATTGCTAGCCTGAATTCTAATCTGGTGACTGTCCAGCAGTGGAGTCAATCCCATGGCCTCAAGGTGAACCCAGGCAAGTCGCAGGTTATTGTAATTGGTGGTTCGAAACAGATTTCGAAGCTTTGTCTCGATGATATCCCACCTATAATCTTCAATAGTGTAACTTTAGAATACAGCAAAGTAGTTAAAAACCTAGGTGTGATTTTCGATGATACATTGTCCTGGTCAAAGCACATTTCTGAATTAAGCAGGAAGATATTTGCTGCTTATGGTTCACTAAAGAGGTGGAAAAATCTCATTCCTGTGCGGACTAAGATCGAACTTGCGCAATCGCTCCTTTTGCCTATATTAGACTATGCTGATGTATGCATGATCGACCTCAATGAGGAACTGCTGAATAAGCTTGAAAGGCTTCAAAATGTATGCATCAGGTTCATTTTCGGGTTGCGCAAGTTCGACCACGTGTCTGAGTACAGGAATAGATTGAAATGGCTACCAATCAGGCTTCGTCGGGATGAGCACGTTCTGACGCTCGTCTACAAGGTTCTGTATGACCCGCGCTCCCCTCCTTATCTTATGGAACGTTTCCGATTCCTTGGTGCAAATCGCAGTCGTGACCTTCGGTCTAAAAATGATAATGTACTGGATGTTCCTTTCACTCGCTCTAGGTACTACAAGGATTCATTCACATGTAAGGCTACCAAGTTATGGAACGACCTGCCATCTGAAGTGCGTCACTCCGATTCACTGGCCATATTTAAAAGCAAATTGCGACAACATTTCCTTGCTTTAGTTATGAGTTTGCAACAATAATTATTATTGGTATATAATTAATTTTATTTATGTAAGTATATATAATTTATTTTAATGTAAGTATATACATACAAAATTATATATGTTTGTATATTTATGTATTTTATATTTATTTTGAGTATTTTATGTAAATACAATGTCTTTTTTGTTTTTCATTTATGTAGTTTATATGAGTGCACTACACTGCAGAATTCTGTAAATGTTGATTTCGTCAAAAGGTTGTCTGGAAGAGATCACTCTTAGTGATAAGACCGCCTTTTGCCCACATTTTATTACTGGTTATGTGTAAATGTTACTTTATTAGTGTGCAATAAAGTGTTATTCATTCATTCATTCATTCATCTAACTCAGAGTGATAATTGGTATTATTTGGTGAATCAGTTTCTGACGAAACATAATATATATTTTATTGAACAGCCTGTATATAATACACGCTTATTACATGATATATTATTATATTTAGGTCCTATTAACTATGCACAGGCGTTTAAATCAAGTCTTATATGACAAATCATTCAATAATAATATGTATTAAATCACATAATTCCTGACATTTGTCACATCATAACTTTTTTCACCGGGACTGATTTTGCTGGTGGCATAGTAAAACTTGTTAGTGATGATGAGGTCTATCATTTGACATAGGTCTCACGGTCTCACTCTTGTGCAATACCTTTCAAAAATTTGGGCCACAAAGTTGCATTTTCTTTTTCACAGATAATGTATTTCTTTTGCTGCTATAACAACAAATACTACAAATTAAATTATTAAATAACAAAAAACCCAACTGCTTAGCACAAGAGAGGAAAACAAGCTTAAATCTATTGGATTTGGTAACTTGAATTGTATAAGATACTGCAGGCGGGGACGAAAAAACGTTTTGTGGATGTTTACGACTTAATTTTGTTCGTACCCGCCTGCAGTATCTTATACAATTCAAGTTACCAAATCCAATAGATTTAAGCTTGTTTTCCTCTCTTGTGCTAAGCAGTTGGGTTTTTTGTTATTTAATAATTTTTTATTTTAAACTTTTTAGTTTTTAGATTTGCTACGTCAAGTTATGTTGTTACATTTGCTTAAACCTTAGAATCAGGTTTGTACCAGCTATTGTTTGATACCCATGTTGTAAAAGTAATGATTTAAAAATATATATTTCACCCTTTTTTTCTCTTCAAAGGTGCCGTACTAAAATATTATACCCTATGACACTCCTACAATAAATACAAATCTAACGACACCTCACATGTTGAAATCTATCAAGCCGTTTAGACATACATACATACATACATCATCATCATAGGCCTTAGCCGTCTATGTCAGACGATTCAAGCAATATTCTGTCGATTTCACCGTTTTTCATGGCTGAATAAGCCTACTCGGGAGCGGCAGGTCCTGCCACACGCTGCTGGTGAAGCTTGTGTTATCAATAACTGATGTTATGTCGTTATTTTTCACAACGGGCACAACACCAGGCTTCATCGTGTATCTTGCGTCCATCCAGTAATGATTTACGCCATTTGGTTCTGTCCTCAGCTGTCTGCTCCCAGTCTAGGTGTTCAATACCAAAAGTGTTATGGCGCAATCTTTAAAGCGCAGCATTGGCCTACCAACACTTCTTTTTGCGTGCGCTATAGCACCAAGCAATACACGCTGGGGTAGACGGGTTGGTTCCATGCGGTGCACGTGCCCCAAAAATCGTAATCGTCTCTGCTTCAGCAATGCGAAGAAACTGGGCAGCTGTGCTCGTTGTAAGACCGTTTTTTTTGGTTACCTTGTCCTTCCAGGAGATGCCTAGGATGTTTCGGAGGCAGCGCATATGCAAGGCATTAAGTTGTCGCTCTTGTTTTGCGTACGTCGTCCTTGCTGCTCCATACAACAGTATGCTTGAAATGCATGCTTGGTAAACGATCATCTTGGTGTTCGTCGTAAGATGTTTGTTTTGCCATACTCTTGTATTCAGCCGAACAAGGAACATGCCCGTGAAAACTTATCGACGATGATTTGTAAATCATCTGCAGTGTTGGCCACAAAGGCTGCATCATCAGCAAATAGAAGGCTGTCGATAAAAACGTCCTCGCGATGGTGCTTGGACTTAAGAAGCGAAATTATGTTGTACAACTCCTCATCAGCCCTTGTATGTAGATTGCCGAATGCTTCTCTTCTCTTTCTTAATAGCAATGAGAAAAATATACCAAACAGGGTAGGTGCTAACACGCAAGCTTGGCGGACACCTCTGCGCATTTTGAACGGCTCAGATGTAATGCCAAAAGGAACGACAATTCATATCTTCGTGGAAGTTCTTTATTAAACTAAGAAGCGATATATAGTCCCTCTCTGCTGACTGTATTTTTCTACATACACCCAACAGCACGTCAGTATAAACACTTCGAACTTTGTGACATAGTAATAGATTTGCAAATCTTTCCATTCACGTGCGGTTGACCGTACGTAAGGTATGGTTGAATTTGGTAGTCACAAGGAGGTTTTAGTCGCTGGTGGTTCGCTTTGGCGAAGCGTGGGCTAAAACTTCCTTGGGTAGTCGACATAAAAAAACAGCTCCTCTGGTATGGAGTAGAAAAGCTACAGTATAACACAAAAGTAATTAATGCTGCATCTTGCAAGGGAAATTTAGTCATTGCTTTATATGTTAAAACTTAGAAAATTATTTCCAAAAGGCCTAGCTAAACCCAAATATTTTATAAAGAAACTTCCCAGAGTTGTTTTATCAATAAAATATTACCAGATAAGCAAGCAACGCTACCCACCAACAGATGGCGCTGTAGGTTTCTAAAACGCGGTAATAAAAACAGCGCCTCTGTTATGGAGTAGAAAAACTACAGTATATTACAAAACTAATGAATGCGGCATCTTGCACGGGAAATTTAGTAATTGCTTTGCATGCTAAAACTAAGTGATTTTATTTCCAAAAGGCCTAGCTAAGCCCAACTATTTCGTAAAGAAACCTCCCAGAGTTGTTTTATTATTAAAATATTACCAGGTGAGCAAGCGACGCTACCCACCTACAGATGGCGCTGTAGGATTCTAAAACGCGGTAATATCTCCACCTTTGTATGGATATCTTCCGGCTCCATCATCAGATCAGCTCCAAGTTACAATAACATTGCATTGTCATCCGATTCACATACGTATGCAAAATTTCATCTCAATCGGAACCGATTAAGATTCTCTTTTCAGTCGAGTATTTTATTTTTTGAAATAGTTTTTTTATTTAGTACTTTTTACATTTTTTTATACCCTATGACACTCCTACAATGACGAACCTAACGACACCTCACATGTTGAAATCTACCAAGCCGTTTAGGCTGCAGAGCGCGACAAAGAAATCGACATACATACATACATACATACATACATACATACATACATACACTCGAAAAACATAACCCTCCTGTCTTGGGGCAGTCGGGTAAAAAATATAATTTAAGGGGAACTCCCCTACTAAAAACATGTGTTATTTTAGGCCAATTTTGCTCTATTTTTGTTTCAGCTCTATCATAAAAACGGGAACACTTACAAGCATGAAAATTAGTAACTTTATAGTGCATAAGCTATGGAATAACAACAAATAATAAAAACTGATCAAGTGCGTGTCGGACTCGCGCGATTTTTCACACTTCTGCGTGACTGCGCGTCCATAACTAAGACGGTATTTTTACCTTAGAGTTACTGAACCCTCGGTGCGCGAGTCCGACTCGCGTTTGGCCGGTTTTTTTTTAATAATTGGTATTCTATTTTATCCTCAAACTATCCAAAAATAGCATCTCAATACTGTATGACTCATACAACCAGTTTTGTAATTTTTCCACTTCTTGCGATAGTTTTTTTGTCCCTTTGATGATCAAGATTAGCGTGTCCAACAACTATTAAGTCGTAATTTATATAATAAAAATATTGTAAAAACAGAAAAAGATAAGTTTATTATTATTATTTATAATTTTATATTTGCTTACAGACTAATTAACGGCGATACGCATGTTTGAATTAAGTCTTTTTTCTTAATTAAAGTACCTGGTCGACCGAGCTTCACTCTATAATAGCCGCATCAACATTAAAATATCATCGGGTGAGCAAGCTATGGAATCCGCCAACAGATGGCGCTGAAGGTTTCTGTCTAAAACGCGCATTTAAAAAAATGCTTAAAACACGGGGAAAACGAATTTTCCCAGACATGAGAGACTTAGCTAGATCGATTTTTCGCCCCCGAAAGCAGTATAGGATATCATATTTAGAATGAGATATAATTCTTATACTTATAAGTGTTCCATGTCGTCTGCAGTATAATTGGATTTATGAGGTAGGTATCTACCATTTTCCGTAGGTTGCTTTAGTAGGGTACTGTCATCATAACATCCCATGGAAAGTCCTCTGTAGATAGGGAGCTCCCTCCAAAATTTCAGCAAAAATCATAGGAGATTTACCATAATCACCACGATTGCAAGCGTTACGGCTGGCGACCTATGTTGTTGGATGATACACAAGTTGCTGCTGCCCATCCTCTGGTTCATAAGCCCTTAGCACACCCCGCGGACACTCCATACATACATACATACATACATACATACATACATACATACATACATACATACATACATACATACATACATACATACATACATACATAATGTCACGCCTTGTTCCCGTCGGGGTAGGCAGAGACCACAGTTCTCCACCTGCTACGATCTTGACATACTTCCCTTGCTTCCTGAACTTTCATCAATCCATATAACGAGCGCGAAACCACGAACTGTAAAAAATTGAAATTGGAACACGCGTAGGCCTGCATATTCAGTGCAACGGACCCGCATCAGCACCACCCGTGTCGCGCGAGCGGGTGCGCGCGGGGGTGCGGGGTGGATTCCAAGGGGGCGGAGAGTGACCGTTCTGTATGATAGTACTATTACTTTATTCTGTGCCCTTAGTCCTCTCTTACGACACCCACGGGTAAAAAAGGGTTGGTACTATTATTTACCGGCACCGCACGGACGATAGATATTCGTTGTAACTTTCATCATCATACAACGTGTTGATTAAAGTTTTTTCTTGACCAAGTCAAGATGCAAATAGCACAAAAAGGACCCTTCTACCATCAGGAGTCCAGACGCACCGCAGGATATCACCCGAAGATGGTTGATTGATATTCCGCACATTCGCACAAAGCGCTTTGAAACATCTTTTATAATGCGCACGGCTAAAGAGTGGAATTCTCTGTCTGCGTCTGTGTTCCCGAGTTCATTATAGTGATATACGAGTATACTTATCCCGTGACAGGCATAATTTTATTTTTAATACTAGAAATAAGCATAAAATTGATCAACCATATACTAGATTAACTAAAGTCAATACATCTTTCGTTGGTCTGTGTATACGATACTACAACAAAATACCTGACAATATAGTGCAATTACCTGAGAGAAAGTTTAAAGAATGTGTAAAGCAAACGTTATGTAAAAAAGCTTAAGGTATATGCATTTTCCCATTTTCCTGACAGTATTTCTCTTAGTGTTTTTATTTAAAATTCTTCAACTATTTTTATAAAATAAAACAAAATTCTTCTTAACAATACTCATCAAGGATTAATAATAAAGTGTATTGAAAAGGTCGGTTTGTTATTATGTTAAGGTAAGTATTAATTATAATCTTTAAGGATAAATCAAAACATTAATGATTGTGGCAACGGAACATTAGTTATAAAGCTTGTCTTCATTCATGTTAGGATGCTAAGAATCAATATGTTGCAGGCAAATTGTATTATTCGCGCTTCACATAATGCCTTGGTATTTCACAAAGTGCCAAGAAATATTTAAATTTTTCACGATACGTAGTTTTTGGTAAAGTAGTGATTTTTTTTGTACATTTTATCGTGAAAGTTAATCTTTTTGGCACTTTTTATGGGACATTTCAATCAAGATCCCAAATACTATGGGTATCAGAGATAGATATGCATACACAAATAGATAAATAAGGCAACAAATTAAATGATTCCCAAAATATTTTTTTATACCCCAATACACTTCAGACAAAATGGATGAATGTACACCAAATTGGCTGAACGTACACCAAATTTGGGTAACCGGTTCGGATAGGTTGTGTTCCCAGGTAGCAAAATGACGTCTGGGACGAAAAAAGTACGTCATTTTAAGGTCAATTTAGGGTCAGTACTACATTCGTCGAGATAGGACGTAAAACTGACGTCATTTTAAGGTCAATTTAGGGTCAGTACTACATTCGTCAAGATAGGACGTAAAATTGACGTCATTTTAAGGTCAATTTAGGGTCAGTACTACATTCGTCGAGATAGGACGTAAAACTGACGTCATTTTAAGGTCAATTTAGGGTCAGTACTACACTCGTCGAGATAGGACGTAAAACTGACGTCATTTTAAGGTCAATTTAGGGTCAGTACTACATTCGTCGAGATAGGACGTAAAACTGACGTCATTTTAAGGTCAATTTAGGGTCAGTACTACACTCGTCGAGATAAGGCGTAAAACTGACGTCATTTTAAGGTCAATTTAGGGTCAGTACTACATTCGTCGAGATAGGACGAAAAACTGACGTCATTTTAAGGTCAATTTAGGGTCAGTACTACATTCGTCGAGATAGGACGTAAAACTGACGTCATTTTTTGGTCAGGACAGGGTCGGTACTACATTGGTCGGAATCGTTCGTCTAACTGACGTCATTTTTAGTCAGTTTAAGACCGTACTGTATTGGTCGAAATCGTCTGTCAAGATGTCGTCACTTTCAGTCATTACTGTACCTACTTGTGATCAATTAACTCTACGAATAAAATGTTCCTTAGATTAAAATAATACTAACATGTACCCAGTGTATATTGAAAAGCCATCGCCGCTCAGTCGGATCGGACCAGAAAGTTCATTCATAAATCATAGCCGAAGTAATGAATATAGCTTCCCGGCGCATAATGTCACGTTCGCAAAATGTCAATGTAGGGTACTGCATTCGTCGGAATCGTACGTCAAACTGACGTCATTTTTATAGTAATAAATATATGTAGGAGATGGCGCTGTACAAAACGCAGCATTTTGTATATCGTGGTATTGAGATTTTTTCTCGTAGAATGACCCTCTCGCAGTATGACGTGGTATGTAGCCGTGACATTTCCTTGGTGGTGGAAATGTAGGGTTATAGGTTATACCTATAAATAACGTTCCTAGATGGCTAGATTGGTTAAAGTGACTTAACATCACTTATAACATCACATCTTCAGTTATGCAGCTATATATTTTTATTAAGCCACCTACAGCAGCGCCGCTTTGCCTTTGTCTTGAAGCCACGTCTACAGAATGAACTACTACAGTACGTCGTGAGTACGTCATAAGAGACGTCATCAGTACGTCGTAAGAGACGTCATCAGTACGTCGTAAGAGACGTCATCAGTTCGTCTTCAGAGACGTCATCCTACCGTCCTCATATGACGTCATAAGGCTGTGACAATAGTACGTCACTGGCTGGTCATACAGACGTCATAATATGACGTCTCCTACGTCGAAAATGACTGTATTATGACGTCATTTTGCTACCTGGGTTAGGTTATCTTGAGACGACAACGCACGAGCCGAGCGAGTACTCCAGTAAAATTACAAGAGATTTGTATGGCGAAACGGAAATAATTGATAATAGCCGTGATTCTTTTTCAGATCGATAGATTATATTTCTTTTTAATGTAATCCACCTAAATTTACTTCATTTATTTATTTATTTTGCCGTCCAAACATCAAAAAAATATGGAATTTCGGAAAAATATGTTAATAGATAATTTTTTTTTATTTACGGCTTGCTATATATTCAGAATTTCATATTATACATGAATCCACCTAAAAATATAAGCTTTTTTGTATTGTTTAACTTTTATAGCACGAAATTTAAATACAGCTTATCATCGCAACTAAAAATAGTAATAGATCCGTTTTGCTTTCTAATAATTTAAATAGTGCTATATAGGGTGTAATTAAAGGTACGCACACTAATGAAACCCCAATTTCCACTGCTTATATGGAATGCATTCGCGTAGATATTTCAGTATAATTTCAATTCTCAAAAAAAAATAAATATGTTTCTTTGGAAAGTGGGTGGAATAGGAATACACCACTTACATTATAAATGATAACATTGATAACTAACTTTGTGAGGGTCAAGCACTTGAAATAAAGCGTGCACCACCAGCTGCTACCATAATTGACTGGCCATATGGGTCAGCCACTTTACACTTGAAAAAAAAACACAACACCACTAATTAATGTAATAGTTGCTGTAAAAAACCACCTTCGTGCTAGATGCACGCATAGGCGCGGCGCTGCACATGCCTCCGAACTCGTCGTAGTCTCGTGATCCCTCTTCATCACTCTAAATGCCCTTTTCATGCGTCGCTTTATTCCGCATCCAGAATTGTTAGCCCGCTAGGCCGTCTTCCACAGCGTGCCTTGTACACATCTTGCTGTAAAACCTCCCCACACTCGTGATAAATGAGTACCATTGTCAGGTACTCCTGATTTGTGTATCGTTAAGGTATTTTTTTCACAGATTTATAAGTAGTACAGGAAATTCTCTTCGTACTGATTTTAGTGGGAGAGCCAGCTCAAGAAATGCCTAAATTTGGATCGTTAACCGACACTTAAATACGTATAAAAAATTGTATAAAATCCCCTTTGATCCATTATCAGGTGCATTTTAGTTATTATTTGGCGTAGGTCTCATTCGGGTATTCAATGAGGTAGGTTGGGGGTGTAGTAAAAGCATGTTTTTAGAGTTTGCCGAGTAATTTCAGTAGGATGCGCAATAGCAGACTATTTTTTTACTTAATTAAACAATAGTTAACCTGTACTTTTATTTGGGTATTTGATGA
Source organism: Athrips mouffetella (assembly GCA_947532105.1). Lineage (NCBI taxonomy): Eukaryota > Metazoa > Arthropoda > Insecta > Lepidoptera > Gelechiidae > Athrips > Athrips mouffetella. The sequence continues at coordinate 1,427,542 of OX383968.1, read as the reverse complement.
GGCAGCTACAACATTTTTTCGAAAGTTATTATTTCAATGATCCGGCAGGATCGGCGCTGGCAGACGTTTTTAATACGTGTTTAAATTTCGGTTAACGATACAAAAATTGCATGTTGGCGTATTTTATGAGGTAGGCATTTCTTGAGCCTGCTCTCGCACTATTTGGTTCAGTTTTCAGAAATATGTCATAATTTTTACTTTTTTATCTATGATAATCGCAAATGAAGGAGACTTCACCAAGGAGGTTTTTCTACGCTTCATAGCGTGGGTTAAAACCTCCTTGGACTTCACTTTGATAAAAATGTAAAGAAAGACCAATATTTTTTTAAACCCACGCACAGGAATGAGAGAGACAGAAAAAAAATTACGTTTTTATGACAACTAAACTATTTAATTTCGATTCTGATTCAAGAAATATGAAATAATAGAAAAAAATAATGCCTAACAAAAATCCTAATGAGATTATAACCTTCTTAGGGATACGAGTATAATCTCCATACAGCCTCTGCAGCTGTTGCTAGGTTGCTATGATAAGTTGATTTATGTCATTGTTTTTATTTACAAACAAAAATAAAACTAACACTTTTATTGATTCAAATTTGCTTGAATTAGTCAATCAGTAAACAAATCAGTGATATAATGTTAAACAGCTTGCCCAGGACAATTATCAAGCACGCTATGGAAAACGGCCTAGCAGGAAAACCATTTTGGATGCTGACCGATAAAATGGTATTTATAACGTGTTCAACCCACTCGAACACAATATCGGTAATCGGCAGGCCAAGAATTCCTCCTGAGTTTGAAGAGGCAACAGCAATTAATGAATAAATGATTAATTTCTTCACCTTTTTGGCCGTCTTAACATGAAGTGACGCGACCACTTATTATGTAAACAAGTGGGGGCGGTATATTCCCAACCGACCCAATTTTTAAAGTAAGTTTTTTTATTATTATTTTTACAACGTTAATGCCAAAATGTGTATGTGAATGCACTCCATATAAGCAGCGGAGTCTCAGGTTTCATTAGTGTGCGTACCTTTGATTCCACCTTATATAATCAAATTTTTGCCAAATCCAACAAAAATGTTTACAAAATCATTGTAAACCAGCGATTACAAAAAACTTTTTTTTTATTTAGTATGGCATTTTTGTGAATATATATAAGAATCACTTACATTTAAAAAGGTTGAGTTTAGCTCAGTTTATTGCTATTATTTTACCTCGACTTTATTGGCCCTTATATGTAAAAATAAGTGGAGATTTTATATTTTGAAATAAATTGATATTTTTAAATATATTTGTCGTAGAGCGACTCTCATTTCGAATTTCCCGCGGTATTTTCAAAGACAAACGTTCGAGCTAGCAGCACCCATGCAGTGGCCCAAGCACGGCGAAGCTACGCCAAACGTCAAATTAGTACTGAATTTCCGTACGAGTGTAGATTGTCGATGTTGGATGATGATGTTGGCAATGATGGCTTTATTTAGATCGTGAAGTTGGTACTACTACAACGAATAGCGCGTAAAGGGGCGTGGTTTGTGTCAGTTTAGCCAACACGTAGCAAAGTGAAGACGAGGCCGCCATTTTCAACAGCTCATTCTTGTTCGAGATTTCACCACGTTAAGTTCTAAAGTGATAGATGGCCGCGAGATGAAGCCTGCAGCCGCTGGCGGATGAGCCGTGGCAATTCTGCGATTACAGGAGCGACCCTTTAACGACAGCTAAGTGTTTATAGTCTTGTCTGCTTCTAAACTGTGATATTTTAGGTTATGATACGCGAATACCTTTTGTGATAGTAAAACACGGTGCACTGTGAGTTTGCTGTAGTTGAACATGTGAATAGAATCTTATGAAAGCCCCTAACGTTTGGGGTAGACAGGATTGTGCCACTTAGTTAATTTTACATTAAAACAACAGGTGGCACAAGCAGTCCTGCACACTGCTGTGTTTACCGACGACGTGATTGAGGAGAATACCGTATGAGAGGTCAATGGCAAGTCAGGATGAATGATCGTTATGCAAGTAAGTTACACTCGATTGAATTAGGTGATTGTCAAAGATGTTATCGATGTCTACTACAAATAGTTCGGCCAATATCGTGTTCTCTGCTATTCCTGATGTCTATCCCTTGCCCACATAGTGCCATCCCTCTTCCGCACTGTCCCGTTCGTGTATTGTGCGACGATCGACAATCATGTAGGTAGACAGTGGGTAGCTTAGATTATTATAATACTAAGGTGGGTATACTAAGGTAGACTACATGAGACGTGACGTTTAGTTACCTAAAATAGTTATGATATTGCGGTTAACTGTTACGATAAGTAAAATGTAGTGCTGAAACCAGGCTGAAACGAAAAAAGCATTGTAAATGTTGCTTTTGTAATAGTGCTACGATTTTCATAGTGTTTTTGATGTGATTTCTTGTTTACTTAACACGATATTTGACATTACGCCCACGTAAGTACAAACCATAGGAAGTTACTCGTAAATATTGATCGTGCCATGACGTTTACAATATTCTTAGGTCCTGGAATAATGGTTTTAGTTGATAGGCAGTGTTAAAAACGTTCGTTATAACGTAAAGATTGCGTTCATAACATAACCTTCGTAAGGTAGTTTCTAGATAAAGTTCAAAATGTTTTACAATAACGTGATAAAAGAAAAACAACAGTGCTTTAGTGATTCTGGTCAAGTGATTACTAAACTATAATGATTATTTTTAAAAGAGAAACAGTAACTTTAAAGTGCTTTTAGTAGTTTTGTGGTCTCAAGTGAGAAAGTAAGTAAATATTCGCGATTGTTTTGGAATACCATTGTGACATACCTAGTAGGATGACCGTAACCGACTGATTCATTAGCCCAGTAAAATTTTATAGCGTTCTCCCCAGGTAGCAAAATGACGTCTAGGACGAAAAAAGTACGTCATTTTAAGGTCAATTTAGGGACGAATTCAGTCGTCGAGATAGGACGTAAAACTGACGTCATTTTTGGTCAGTATAGGGTCGGTACTACATTGGTCGGAATCTTTCGTCTAACTGACGTCATTTTTAAGTCAGTTTAAGACCGTACTGTCGTCACTTCTTGGTCATTTTAGGACTGTGCTGTACCAGTGAACAGTGAGCGTTTTTCAAGAATCAGCTGAAGTCCATTAAAGGTCATTCAAATTTAATGTCCATCCTGGTCACTTTGGGTCAGTTAGCGAAAGGTCAGCTGTGGTCAGTCTTTGGTAGGTCGACAAAGTCGGGAGAGTGACGTAATCTTACAGTTTAATCAATGAATAACGGGTCAGTAATTTATTTATCGAAATTGTACGTAATTTTTTTTTTTGGTTAATATAAGGTTGGTAGGGTACTGCATTCGTCGGAATCGTACGTCAAACTGACGTCATTTTTATAGTAATAAATATATGTAGGAGATGGCGCTGTACAAAACGCAGCATTTTGTATATCGTGGTATTGAGATTTTTTCTCGTAGAATGACCCTCTCGCAGTATGACGTGGTATGTAGCCGTGGCATTTCCTTGGTGGTGGAAATGTAGGGTTATAGGTTATACCTATAAATAACGTTCCTAGATGGCTAGATTGGTTAAAGTGACTTAACATCACTTATAACATCACATCTTCAGTTATGCAGCTATTTATTTTTATTAAGCCACCTACAGCAGCGCCGCTTTGCCTTTGTCTTGAAGCCACGTCTACAGAATGAACTACTACAGTACGTCGTGAGTACGTCGTAAGAGACGTCATCAGTACGTCGTAAGAGACGTCATCAGTACGTCTTCAGAGACGTCATCCTACCGTCCTCATATGACGTCATAAGGCTGTGACAATAGTACGTCATTGGCTGGTCATACAGACGTCATAATATGACGTCTCCTACGTCGAAAATGACTGTATTATGACGTCATTTTGACGACATTTTGCTACCTGGGATCGATCCTGTACCATGTTGAACAAACCCATTATTGTGATAATTTTAATAACGATTTGAGATCAAGAGAACTTGAGATTGTTTTTGTGTTTTACAAAGCTCAAAAGTAACCGGATGGAGGTTACTGGTTTTCATAATCGAATAAGTGGTTGAGTTATGTTTGTGGCCGGACGGACATCGCCGTTGTGGTGATGTGCCCGGATGGCGGATATGTTTGTGGCCGGACGGACGTCGCCGTTGTGGTGATGTGCCCGGATGGCGGATATGCGTGTGTGTGTGTGTGACTAAATCAGTTGCAACTCTGAGTCGTAAGCCGTTTCTTATTGACTTGCCTAGGCAAGAGGATCCGCTATCCCTTACATATGTTGCTGAAGAGAACAAATATCTGAAATTGTAACATTGTAGTAGAGACAAAAACTCTGCTCTTTCTTTCGTGTCCTTCAATAAATCCACATTAAAATCTCCACAAATGACGCACTTCTTACTGAAAAAATGAGATAAGAGTTGTTCGAGTTGCTTAATAAAGGTTTTAAAATAGTTTTTTTTTGGGATTTCGATACACACAACAGATACCAACACCAGTTTCTATATCCTTAACCCCACAAATTTCAAATGATTCTTGCTTATACAAATCTTTACAAATAGATAATTCTTCAGATACTCTATCGTTTAACCCCATAATTAAAGACCCACCTCTCCTCATGTTTATTCTTGTATTATTGCTTACTAAGTGAAAATTATCTAAATTTAATGTGAATATGTTAGAATCATTCAGGAAATGTTTAGTAATGCAAATATAAGTAGGCTTTAAAATAACGCTATCGAAGTACAAATTCAGTTCATCTTTTTTAGTAGAAACGCCACATACATTTTGGTGGTAAATAGTAAATCTGTTTAAATCATGCTTTAACTCTATACACTTTTGCTCTAACTCTGTACAATTTTGATCTAACTCTATACAATTTCGCCTACAATTTATAACTGACAATACATCCTGGTGTGACAATACATTCAATGTTTCCCGATAAGCAATACACTCATCTCTATCACAGTTTTTTATTCCTTTACTCCTAAAGATAGAATTACAATCGTCCCTATCTTTATTTACGAAAAAACTTTATAGGCTCCGATGTCCCTTTTACATACATAACTGCTCTCCAAATTGATCTGCAAGTATCCATTCTATTAACCCAAAATCTATTAAAATCATGAGTAAATACTTCAAACTGAAAATAGTTCTTTTCATTTTTTCTGTCTATTTTAATGCTAAACGAGTCTTCACCGATCAAAACGTTCGTACTGTCAAATTTGTTTATTACATGCAAAAGCACTGAATAACATTTTACGAAGTCTTGATCTCTTTTGCTAGGAAGAAAAATGACGTAATCGTTTTTCGTGAAATCACTACAGTCATTCATGCAGGATTCCAGTAGCTGTCTAGAAGATGCCTGGGGTATCAGAACCGATGTCACTAGAAAAGTTGGGCCCAAAAGGCTTTGTAGCATGTTTCTCATCATTCTTCCTTGTTCATCGGCAATTATTCTGACTCTATGTTTTTGTTTAAATGATTGTGATACATTTTTCAACTGAATTTCGATGCGATCATCAGGAGTTGCAACAGTACTGTGATGCGTTGTAGGTTTTTTGCTAAGTGAAGCAAGAGGAGACCTGTTCGTCTCTATATATGATTTGGGTGATGACGAAATAAGTTTATGCTTATTATGATGAAAACTAGACTCCCGCTCTCCGTCCTGAGAGTTAAAGTTGTTAATACTAAATCGGTGATTATTAGTTTCAGAATGGACTCTACCGGTATTAATAGGTTGTCTGTATTTAGGCGAATACAAGGTCTGTGATTGCTTTGGGTCAAACCCAACTGATTTAAATAGTTTTATTGTACGATCCTGTTTTTGCAATAGTATTTTTAGTTCGTTGTTTTCTACACATAGATTTCCTATAGCTTCGTCCGCTGAAAGAAGCTCTGATTTTAATCTCTCTACCTCTTCCATTAGAGTCGCAACGCTGATATCTTCTGTGCATGTCTGTGCTCCAGGAAGGCTTTGGTGTGATAGATTACAATTTAAGAAACTAGACGCCAAGCAACCTAAGCTAGAGTTTCGATTTCTTGGTTTTCGTCGCGTTACGTGATCACGCCATGATGTAGATGATGTTACTGTCTTATTCTCTGAAGCGTCATAATTATTCAACATTGAAGTGTTCGGTTTTACATTGGGTTCTGCATTTGGTTCATGTTTGCTAAAATCAAGTCGCAATTCAGACCTTGTCGTTTCAATGTTTTTTTCATCCTCATATAGCCCCTCAAATGAGTTGCGGGTCGGGATGTTCACCAAAAATCGTATCGTATTTAAATATGATGTTAAGACGCAATATTTACGAATCCACCTAAAATTTAAAGCGGAATATTTTTTTCGAATAACAGCTAAGGCAAAAATAGTAATAGACAATTATAAACTTTATATCATAGATAAACGTATACTTTACATATAGGCATCAAAATCCACCATAAATATATTTAAAAATATCAATTTATTTCAAAATATAAAATCTCCACTTATTTTTACATATAAGGTCCAATAAAGTCGAGGTAAAATAATAGAAATAAACTGAGCTAAACTCAACCTTTTTAAATGTAAGTGATTCTTATATATATTCACAAAAATGCCATACTAAATAAAAAAAAAGTTTTTTGTAATCGCTGGTTTACAATGATTTTGTAAACATTTATGTTAGATTTGCCAAAAATGTGATTATATAGCACTATTTAAATTATTAGAAAGCAAAACGGACCTATTACTATTTTTGGTTGCGAAGATAAGCTTTATTTAAATTTCGTGCTATAAAAGTTAAACAATACAAAAAAGCTAATATTTTTAGGTGGATTCATGTATAATATGAAATTCTGAATATATAGCAAGCCGTAAATAAAAAAAATAATCTATTAATATTTTTTTCCGAAATTACATATTTTTTTAATGTTTGGACGGCAAAATAAATAAATAAATGAAGTAAATTTAGGTGGATTCCATTAAAAACCTTTACACAGAAATATAATCTATCGATCTGAAAAAGAATCACGGCTATTATCAATTATTTCCGTTTCGCCATAAAATCTCTCGTAATTTTACTGGAGTAATGAGAGTTCTGTGATAATTAATCTGTATAATATACCTAAGCCACAGATTAAATAATAGTCAACTAGCACACTTTTATATTTTAAAATTCAGATTTAAACATCTATAAAAATTGATGTTACTTTCTCTAGTTTTCATGGTTCAAAACAGGATTTCAATGATTTTGTCCTTTAAATAAGCCAGGTGAGTTTTAAACAAAGATGAAAATATTACTTATAGATGCATATTTATAGTACTCAAAGTAACCAACCATTGGCTATCCTAAATTGTAACCATTGGCTATCGTAATCACATTTTGAAGAGTTCAAACAGCGATATTTGGTTTGACTTTATAAGGGATCAATTTATATTGAATATCTATTGTCATCACGACTGGTTCTTAGATAACAGTTAACCACAACGATTCAAAAGAGCAGTGGGTGTATGTTATAAAGGCAGTGGACACGTGCGCGTGACGTAACTTCAATTGCCTAAGCGCACAGCGCAGGGCACCGATCGTCGACGCTTGCGCCACTGCTAACTATACGCGATGAGAATTGTCGCATGCTTTAGGCCACGATCACACCTAACTGAATTCAAAGACTAACTCGGCATACATTGCTGGGAGGCTTGGTTATGTTAATTGCAATATCCTTACTTCAACGGGCAATGTATGCGCAATTAGTCTTTGAATCCAGCTAGGTGTGATCACTCCTTTGCACTGCACTATTACTTAAATGCACGAAAGACCTAGAATACAAGACGCGAAGCCAAAGAAATAAAACTGCGACTTCTAAGTTGAACTGTTATTTTGTGACTCCTGTTACTTTTAGAAATCGTATGGACAATGTCGTCCGTCAGACCAGTGATTAGCCTAAAGCCACGATCACACCTAGCTGAATTTTCTGGGAGGCTTGGTAATGTTATTTGCAATATCCTCAATTCAACGGGCATAATGTATGCCGAATTAGTCTTTGAATTCAGGTAGTTGTGATTGTGGCTTAACTTACATTGTTTTCAGATATGAAGTCGCCTAAAAGCCTCTCATTTACTCTCACATGGCTAATATCAAATCCATCCTTCCTTAGGTAATTAAAATAGAAGCCCGGACCAAAGTATATTTAATACTAGCTTTCCGCATGCGGTTTCGCCCGCATTAAATGCGTTTTCCCGTGGGAGTGAAGTGTTTTCCCGCTGTAAAAAGTAACCTATGTGCTATTCCAGGACCTAATCTATATGTTTACCTAACTTTCGCGTTTATAATATTAGTAGGATTATGCAAATGCCCCGGACTAACTTCATGCATAAGGTGTCTTCCGAAAAACAGAAAATGCCAAAAAATTAAAATCAACCAAGTATCTTTCCCCCGCCCCCTAATGGGTAATTTTAGGATGGCTAAAGGGGATTTTAGGAATCTGTATTTCATTTTGGGGTATTTTCGAGGAGGAAATTAGAATGATTCGTTCTGAAAAAGTCAAAAATTTATTAACTTTCATGATGGTCCAAAAAAACAATCACCACTTTGCCAAGAACTCTCCATAACAACATACGACGCGACTAGTTCCAAAGTCGTTTGAAACTATAGTCTCCGGCAAAAATAACCGGCCGGTCTATTTTCTGTCGTATATTTTCATACAAGTAAGGGAACAAACGAAGCGTCAATCAATATATTTCCTAAACGAAATAAATATCCGTGAATAAACAGTGAGATCATTAAATAAGATATCTGACTTAAAATTCTTGAAGATTAGACCTGTGCACGGTATCCAGGAAATTCCGTGCATCATTCAGAAAAAAATATACGTCATTTCGTCAGATTTCTCTTACATTTAGCGAATTAAAATGTTTAAAATGTCGCACGGGTTTTCTTCAACATTTTAGATATACCTAATCTTTGACAATATCGTTAATAAGGTTCTTATCTAAAGAACTCATCAATCAGATTTGTATTTTTATTCAATTTAGGTAAGATATTGACGCTTCGTTTGCCCCCATATTTGTATGAAAATATATGAAAGAAAACAGACCGGCCGGTTACTTCTACTGGTGAGTTTAGTTTCATTGCAATTTCTTGCATGAAAATATGACATCTTGGACTCACCAGCAGCGGGAGGGGGAGTTATATTATATCTAAGAAAGAACAAACGTCATTTTTGATTTTTAATATACAAGTACGTCAATTTTGTCGCCCGAACGTAAATAAAGCATTTATTTAGGGCATCGCATAGTGCTGCTGCTGCAGATTTCGTTGCGTTGCGTATGAATCGCAGTTTTAAAACCAGTTCGGTCTTATTCTATCTATGGCACTTAGTTCCCTGATGGCACTGGCCCACCATGGACACTATATCCCTCGGTTAGAGAGTAATATGTTCCTTGCACTACATCGAGCGCGAATATGAAATTGGAAGGTCGCGTAGGCCTACATATTCAGTACAAAAGACCCGCAGAAGGACCACGAGAATCTCGCGGGCGGTGCGCGCGGGGGTGCGGAGAGTGTCCGTTCTGTATGATATAAAAGTTCATTCATTCATTCTTTTTGGCTCAGTGAACCAAAGTGGTTCTTGGCCTCCGACATTAAAGTACGCCACGCTTCCCTGTTCTGTGCCAATTCCGCCCAGTCGGGCACTCCCAGCTCTTTAAGATCCTTGGCGACTTCATCCTTCCAACGGTATCTTGGCCTGCCAACAGGCCGGCGTCCCGATGGTTTGCCTTGATACGCCCTCTTTGCGGCTCGATCCCCTGCCATTCTCTCAACGTGGCCCAGCCAGCGGAGCCGTGAGGATTTTATTTCACCAATTATGTTTGGTTCAGAAATCAGCTCTTCTATTTCCCTATTATATCTCCTTCTCCAGCTCCCATCTTCATTTCTTGTTGGACCCAAAATCTTTCGCATTATTTTCCTTATAATGATATAAAAGTACAATTACTTTATTCTATGTCCATAGGTTGGTTGGTTGTAGTTGCATTGAGTAATGTGTTCAAGGCCCAAGGCTTATTCATTGGCTATATGGCTGGACAGAGAATAAGAATTGTAAACACGTAGTGCGTGGAGAAAGTCTTTTAATCCGTATTCAAACATTTTCGGACAATGTGCGGAACTGAGTATTGTATTACATGTTGTTTTCATTTCAATTCATTTTATGTGAAAAAGTTACGATGACATCTCGCATATAAACAGGAAAGGGTCATTTTTAAGTAGCTGTATGTATAATTATGTTTTAAAAATAAAAGATACTTTATCGAGAAACGGAGAGTTGGAATCAACGTATGACGTCAATTCAAACTACCTACGTCATCTTACAAAATGTTTAAGCGTTTAGCAAAAAAAAAAACGGCCAAGAGCGAGTCGTTATTGCGCACCGAGGGTATCGCGCACCGTCTTAGCTATGGACGCGCAGTCACCCAGAAATATATTAAAAACGCGCGAGTTCGACACGCACTTGACCAGTTTTTATTGTTTGTTGTTATTCTATAGCTTATGCACTTTAAACATACCAATTTTCACGCTTGTAAGGGTTCCCGTTTTCACGATTAAGCTATAACAAAAATCCCCCCAAAGAGCTCCCCTTAATTTTTTATTATTTCTTTTGATTTTTAGTATTTTTTGTTATAGCGGCAACAGAAATACATAATCTGTAAAAATTTCAACGGTCTACCTATTACGGTTCATGAGATACAGCCCGCTGACAGACAGCAGAGGGTCCCGTTTTTCACCCTTTGGGTACGGAACCCTATGGAGAAGTACAACAAGGTAAAAAAACAGAAAAGCCCTGACAATCTCACGACCCGTTTAGAAATAAACCAGAAAAGCCCTGCAATATTTTATCCATTAAAGAAAATAAGAGATACCCACTTTCATGCGGTTTTGAGGCATCTACGAGTATAAAAATGCAATTACAATGATAGGTAATCAATTTATATGTAGGTAGGCAACTTTACCAAATCGTAAATAATATAGTTACCTATATATGTCGCAGGAAAATTGAATAATACGTCATTTTACATTATTCCTTGGCATTCTACAAAATGGCAAAAAAAAATTCGTCATTTTGCATAATGCCGCGGCATTTTACAAAACGATGCGTAACTCCACTGTTCATATGAATTATCAAATTCATAGTTTCTAGAAACGTTTTTATAGTAAACTTATCTAGCTTCAGTTCACGAAAAAGTGCGACGTTAAGTAAACAAACATTTAGCAGTTAGGAAGAGATTTCTCTTCAATTACACGAAGTATACGTGTATAACCACAATACACAAACAGAAAAACGCTTAAATTATCGTTTTTAGGCTTCCGATTCCAAAATGGTAAAAAAAGGAACCCTTATGGTGCGTTTTTGTCTGTCTGTCTGTCACACCTAAATATCTCAGCAACCACTCATGCTATCGACTTGAAATTTGGAATAGTTTTAGAATATGGTTGCCCAACCTAATTGCACATGAAAGAATAAAAAAATAAAATTATTAACGTGAACGGGGCCCAAATAGGGGTGGCAAAATATCAAATTAACGTTACTAGGTCGAGTGGGTATCATATGAAAAGGCTTTACTTGTACATTCTAAACTATATTTTTGTACTTTTTACAACTTTTAGTTTTCAAGCTATGATGAAAAATGTCAAAAAAATATTAGGTCTTTACCTATGAAGTTGCCGTTTTGTATGGCGAATTTTAGGTTAACTCAATTTTCAGTACTAACATTTTTGCATTTTTCTTAGGAATTATAAATCCAATTTTTTTAATTTTTTTAAGCATTATTGGGAAGACATTAAGCTAGCAGAAGCTTAAATTTAATTTTCGAAACATATTATCTGTAAAAAAATATAACAAATCTAATGATGAAATCGGACGACATTTAAGACGAATAATTTTCGAACCTTTAATTTTATATATCAAACTGAAAATAAAAACTTTATTTTATACTTAAATTGATAACCTTGAAGTCAACTTTCAAATATAAGACAAATGAAAAAAATAACATTAGAATTATAGGAGTTATTATCTCATTAATCTGTAAGAAAATTTCGGCAATTTCATAGGTAAAGACCTATTATATCATTCCCCCCTTATCTCCGAAGTTTGTAAAAGGAAAAATCTGAATCAATTACACTCGGTAGAAGTTTGTGTAACTATTACAGCAAAAATATAACGATATCTCAAAATTGCACAGTTTTTTAGAAATTTGCAAAAAACCTTTACAAACAAATTTAGTTTTGCGGTCCTAAAATGGACCATATTGCTTCCAAAAATACTATAGGTATATCGAAACCCTCGGCTTGCGAGTCCGACTCGCACTTGACCGGTTTTATACACAGCGTGTAACGGAAAGGTGTGAGTCTGTACACGAAACTGAACAACATTTCGCATAGAAACTGCATCAGCTGATAGCGCATTTTGTATGGGAGGTCAAATTTGGTTTTTCATATTTCGACCTATGTTCTTTGGGAAAAGTTTTTCAGCTTCATGGGCAGACTAACACGTGACGGTCTTTTGTAAACTCTGGTTCAGATTTATGTTTTATTTTATCAACTAGCGAAAATTTTTAACACATTTCGAAATACAAATTATTTCTGGTTTCAAAGAGAATAATTAACCAGATGATGTTTTTATCTTCGGCCCACAAATGTTTACATCAATTTAATGGCGAATTAATTGATATTTTAATTTAAGTAACGATCGTGTGTCTTATATCTAAAACATATTTTTTTTTTATAACAACTTTCATGTGATACTTACAATTTTTTTCTTGCAATAAAATGTTTTATTTAAATGTATACGTCAATGGTAATTTTCAATGGTAAAATTCAGATACCTAGGCAGCTTAATAACAGAAGATTCTAAATGTACAGATGACATCAAAACTAGAATTGCTATTGCCAAACAGAAATTCCAAAATAAGAAACAACTGTTTACTTCAAAAACATCCCTAAACCTTAGGAAACGATTTATTAAGGCATATGTTTGGAGCACAGCATTGTATGCTTGTGAAACGTGGACATTAACTAAGAGAGACAAAGAAAGATTAGAGGCATTCGAAATGTGGTGTTGGAGGCGAATGGAGAAAATAAGCTGGACAGAGAAAAGGACGAATAAGGAAGTATTGGATGGAATAAATCAAAATAGAGAAATTATAAATGTAATAGAAAACCGAAGAGGAAAAATGTTTGGTCACATCATCAGACACGACACATTTATAAAAACTATTGTGGAAGGAAAGGTGGAAGGAAGAAGAGGTCGCGGCCGGCCTAGAATAGAGTACTGCCAAAGGATGAAAGAGAGGGCGGGGGTAAATACTTACGGAGAACTGAAAAACCTAATACAAGACAGAGACAGATGGAGAAAGCTACACCGACAAGAGCATGGCTCTTAAATAATGAATGAAGGTAATTTTGAATAAGTATTTACTAGTAGAGTAAAAATATATATAATTTATAAGTCTGCAAACAAAAATTTGTTTAAATTTTTATCATTTTACACAGGTTCTAGTCGCTTGAATACTACGAACACAATTCCGAGCCATTTTCCAAAAGTTCAATATTGTTTCTTTAACTGCAACAGAGCTACATTTTGCTACAGGGTGTAAAGGCAGATTTAGACGAAGGAAACATTTAGGCGCCAAAACTCAGGCACGGCGAAAACTTTGCCTGCCGCGCGTAGGCATGCCTACTAGCCGGTCGTTTCGGAGCCACCGCGCCGCCACCACTGCCTCTTGTGATGACCACTGTTTAAGCCACCGTCTAAAGGTTGGCAAATACTGTTATGGTAGAATAAAGGCAATTTTTATTTTATTAAGAGAGCAAACGGATATCAAAGTTTCTATTAAATAGACGATAAATAAGAAATACAAGATGCAACAGAAAGGGTATTTCAACCCTAAGGGTTGTAGTTGAACAACTTTCCAGAAGGAACATAGGTCGAAATACGGAAAAATAATTTTGACCTCCCATACAAAATGCAATACTCGTATCAGCTGATTCAGTTTTTAAGGGAGTGCACTCTCATCATATTAAAACCTTTTTTTTTATTATTGAAAATGGTTTTACTTTACTCTTGACCTCGATCTAGTCTTGAAGACAGAGATGAGCTCGACGATGGAACGAGCATACCCAGAAAAAGCCTATACACTCGCGACTTAAATAGATTCGGGTAAATATGAACTCGGGAACACAGACGCAAGCAGAAAATTCCACTCTTTAGCCGTGCGCATCATAAAAGATGTTTCAAAGCGCTTTGTGCGAATTTGCGGAATATCAACCAAGTATGGGTGATATCCTGCGGTGCGTCTATAGAATAGAATAGGAATAGGTATAGGAATAGCAATAGGAATAGGTATAGGAATAGCAATAGGAATAGGAATAGCAATAGGAATAGGAATAGCAATAGGTATAGGAAGAGGAATAGGAATAGGAATAGGAATAGGAATAGGAATAGGAATAGGAATAGGAATAGGAATAGGAATAGGAATAGGAATAGGAATAGGAATAGCAATAGGAATAGGAATAGCAATAGGTATAGGAATAGGAATAGGAATAGAATAGAATAAGATTTATTTGCTTCAAACATGAACAGTTGCTGAACAGTTGTTCAGTTTCATGGGCAGAATCACATCCTTCAGGGTTGATATACCCTTTCTGTTACACCTTGTACTTCAGAATCAGAAATATTTATTATTTTTGAACATCACAACACAAAACAATATGAGTTCGCTTGTTAGTATTATAATAATCTAAGGTTCGCTTATTATATTATGTTGCTCCATGATAAATTGTGTTCCTACGTGCTTCAGTGCGTGTGAACGTTAAGAGACAAATAAAAGATACCTACATGACATGCGTCGAAGGCAAGTTTGCACAAATGTTCACATAAAGTAAATAATATTGAAGTGGATATTTACATTCAATTTACATGCAAGCATTATACCGCAACGGTTGTTTATATTTTATAATAATGAAAATAACTCGTTTGGAGTTGATCTAAGTGACACATTTTATGGCGAACCTGTTCAAAGTCCGTCTGGGGAAGTACCACCCCCTTGCCTTTTTCCTGCCGTAAAACAGCAGTGTTTGCACTGCTGTGTTTCGTTTTGAAGGGTAAGGGAGCCAGTGAAATTACTGGCACGTGAGACAAAACCATCTTAGTTCTCAGGGTGGGTATCGCGCTTTGCTGTCTTATTAGTGTCAAATTATTTCACTAATAAGGCAGTTGGTGTCATGGGCGGTGGTGACCACTTACCACCAGGTGGCCCACCTGCTCGTTTACCCACTTGTGATAAGTATAATAAAAAGCAAGTCTTTGGAACCGGTACCAAAAGTACAGGTTCTGTACCGGTACTCTGAGATTCTTTTCATTTCGGTACCTGTTCCTGATGGAATGGATACCGGTACTCCACCTATAACCACAAAATCCTAAGAAAATTGTGATACAAATATATCACAGAATGCTACGGCTACGAGTCAAACTGATAAAGTGAAAATATTTTATGGGTACCGGTACTACCGATACTGACTAAAAAAATCGTACTGGTACAGGTGAGCGCAAGCTACTTGAACAATGACCTTGACTGCGCAGAGTCGATTTACATACAAATTGACGTGCGCAAAAGCTTCCTCTACCACGCGATTATTGTTCAAGTTGTATGCCCTGCAGTGTACAGGTACTAATGTCTGGTACCGGTATCGTACCAAGGTAAATGGTACCGGTATCGTACCAAGGTAAATGGTACCGGTTCCCATAAATACCGGTATTTTAAGCCTTGCTCTGTACGATGTACTTTTCACACACAAATCTTGAGTGCAATCTCAAACTTAAGAGGGATTTATCTATACGACTGGTAAGTGCCTATAAACCGTCAGTTGCACAAAGCTCTTTAAAGGTAATGCTACTTTATGTCTATTGTTGACTCTTTCTGTTTTGTTGACAAAGAAAGTGACAGCAATAGATTTAAAGGAGTTTTAACTTTAAATACCCTTTGTGCAACTGGAATTAACTTTATGAAAGTAGGTAAGTATACCATTAGATACTAAACACAAAGCCCTTGTTCTTCTATTTTAAACAATTACCTGTAAGGGAACTGGTTGATTCAGGAAAAGTCTATAAATTTATTCTACCAGCAACATCAGCAAGTCTTTCACAACACTAACAGTATTTTATTTATTTCTTAACAATAACCATGGAAGAAGCGGATTCATTTTAACACTTTATTTAAGAGTTAACATTCTGTGGTTTGTGGTTTGAAGACAATTTGATGCAATACTATACTCATGCATTAGTACCAACCCATCTCTACCCGTGGGTGTCGTAAGATGCGACTAAGGGCTAATGAACCGAAAGATGGGCAGCAAAGAAAAAGTTAGTTAATGTAAAGAAGTGGTTGCGAAGTTAATCAGGCTCAAGGCATATTACGGTCGCTAACTAGTCTAGGCAACGAAGCGGATCGTTGTATGAAGACCCCCGCATTAAACCCTCAGTCGATGAAACTTTGCTGGGGTATTACACTACATGAGACAAACCTATAAAAAAACCAAAAAAAAAAAACGGTACTTTTAATTTTTCCATACAAAAATTTTAAAAAATGTAGGTATGAAAAAAAATATTTGTAAATATTTTTTTTTTATATTTTGTATTTACATTTAATTCATGATTCTTTATCATCTTGTGAAATAAAATCTGCCTGAGTTTATGTTGGGGTCAACAGCTTCATTGCCTACACTAAATGTTGTTATGTGAGATTCTTTATTTAGAAGTTTGTAACTGAATTATCTTGGATTGTAACACAATAGGTACCTTCTGAGTGACTGAGCTTCGCTCTATAATAGCCGCCTCGACATTGGCATATTATCGGGTCAGAAAGCTATGCTACCCGTCAACAGACGGCGCTGTTGGTTTTTGTCTGAAACGCGGTGTTTTACAAAAATGCTTGAAAACACGGGGAAAACGAACTTTCCCAGACATGAGGCCTAGCTAGATCGACTTTTCGCCCGCGAAAACCCCCGTATGGTAAATTTCATCGAAATCGTTAGAGCCGTTTTCGAGAAACCGATTACAAATATATTTACAAATAATACTTAGGTCTTTTATGAAATTGCCGAAATTTTCTTACAGATTAATGAGATCATAATTCCTATAATTCTAATGCTATTTTTTTCATTTGTTTTATATAAATTTAAAAGTTGACTTCAAGGTTATCAATTTACGCATAAAGTTTTTATTTTTAGTTTGATATATAAAATTAAAGGTTCGAAAATTGTTCGTCTTAAATGTCGTCCGATTTAATTAGATTTGTTATATTTTTATACAGATAATATTTTTCGAATATTAAATTTAAGCTTCTGTTAGCTTAATGTCGTCCCAATTATGCTTAAAAAAATTGATTTATAATTCCTAAGAAAAATGCAAAAATGTTAGTACTGAAAATTGAGTTTACCTAAAATTCGCCATACAAAACGGAAATTTCCATACAAAACGGAAACCTATTATTGCTCGTTCAACAGTATAGGATTACAAGGAAAACAACTCTTACGTTTTTAGTGACATGATAATTAGATGTCAATATGAAAAAAAATCTTGGTTTCGAGATTTATACTTCCTCATAAATAAGGAATCTTTTTTGCTTCAAGAATTAAATTGACGTAATTTCCTCTCATCTTATTGGCACGTTATTTACTAGTTTTATTTGTAGCGAGGCTTTCGTGCAAAGTCCGTCAGGGCAAAGATAAAATAATAGTAAAGAAGTGAAGTCCTCTTGCCTATTTTTGCCGTCAGCAGCAATGTTTGCTGTGTTTCGGTTTAAATAGTAGGGGAGCAAGTGCATTCCATCTCAGTTCTTAAGGTACTCGTAGGATGTGCCGTAAAGTTTGTAAGTATGGATGGATGGATGTTTGTTACTCTTTCACGCAAAAACTACTGAATGGATTTTAATGAAACTTGGCACACATACAGGTTAGGTCCTGGAATAGCACATAGGCTACTTTTTACCGCGGGAAAACACTTCATTCCCACGGGAAAACGCATTTAATGCGGGTGAAACCGTAGGTGGAAAGGTAGTTCTAAATATTTCTGTAAATACGCGCGCTGGCGGCGGAGGGAAGTGGGCGTGGCGTGCGCGGACTAGAACAACGATGAAACTAGAACAGTGATGAAACTTTAAAATAACAAAACCTAGATTTAAAAAACTTTTTTTTAAGGTTTTTTTAACGGGAATGGATTTATTTTAATAAAAATCAGTTGGGGTGTATGAGGGTTTCGCTTATTCCATTAACACATTGTATAAAAGTTTAAAAAAAAAACCGTTAATAGCCGCTTAGAATGTAATTATGCCACAAATAGGCAGTACCTAGGTGGTAGGTGACTGACCACTTATTATTATCAGGTGGCTCCTTATGCAGCATATTATATACCCAGCAGTGGCCATTTGCCCAATATCGCTCACTTGCCCAACAATGGTCAATCGCCCAACAATGTAGCAGGAGCTGAAGGCCCAGGGAAGAACTTAGTCTACTTTTATCTCGTTATTCCGTCGAAAACTGCTGCAAACGCAGGGGCCAGTAGGTCGAGCATGCGCACCGTGACTTAGCGAGTCTTCATAGACTAAACCGGTTATGTCTTCTCGCGTCCATATATAAAAAGTGACAGTTGCGCGCGACTCGAGCAAGTCGCGGTGCGCATCTTAGCCCGCCAGGAGATAATATTTTTTCTTGCTACGAAACTAGTTGAAAGAAATAAATTTCTTTGATGTAGGTAACTAGCTTCATGGGAAGAAAAAAAATCTTTACACGAAACTGGTTACGTAGCATTGGTTTCGTAGGCGGCCGAAGGGAGATATTTCAACGAAACACAAGAAAATAATTGTGCATAGTAGACCGGCCGTGCTGCAGTGAGTTCTTGCATATCAAACGATCCGAAATAGTAGTAGCCTCGCTCTATTTGCATATAGTGTTCTGCATGTTACGTATTCTGTAAAGAATCAACATTGAATAAACACTTAATTCTGAATTTAGCTCTTATTCGCTCAGCTCGTTTACTCAAAATAGCAAACTATCGCGCCTTCAAGACTTATAACGTTCAATACCATACTTGAACCTCGTATTCACTACGGGGAATATTTAATTGCACATCAAAATGCTGATCGCACACCAAAATACTGACTGTGCATCAAAACAACAACAACAACTTTATTGAAAAATATAGATTATTAAATAAAAATCAGTTTGGTTTTCGTAAACAGCGGTCTACTACGCAAGCAATCACTAAATATATTCAAGAGGCATTAAACTATATACAAAATAAATATATATGTCGTTAGTATATTGCTTGACATGACTAAAGCGTACGATAAAGTTTCTCACCAAATCCTATTATCGAAACAACATCGGGATTCGAGGTAGGGCACACGGGTGGTTTAGGTCTTACTTAAAAAACCGTAAACAGTATGTAGAACTCGAATATTTCGATCCAGGTAAGAACATGATAAAAGCAGTACAATCTGAAATAAAATGTACAAACTGGTCGATACCCCAAGGAAGTGTAGTTGGATGTATTTTATTTATTATTTACATAAATGAATTACCAAACATACAAAATTCACCGTGTATTATGTTTGCAGATGATGTATCATTATTATTTGGATGTAGGGATGACCACGATAGTAGGGAAAACGTTGTAAAAAGCTTTATGGATGTCAAAAATTGGTTAGTAAATCACAATTTAGAAATTAATTTGAAAAAAACTAAACTTATTCAACTTAGACCTAGACAAAAATCAAAATTAGATGTTAGTACTGTTATAAACAAGCTAAATATAGAAGAAGTAAGCGAGTTCAATTTATTAGGCATTACAATAGATACTGATGTAACTTGGGAGCAACATGTTCAAAAAATAAAATCAAAACTCTCTAAATTTACGTATGCGCTGTCGACCCTTAAAACGAACACTCACCTTGAAGCGTCACGAGCTGCATACTACGCGTATGCCTACGCATGGATGAAGTACGGGGTTTTGTTGTGGGGAGACAGTGTACACTCGCATGAAATTTTCGTTTTACAGAAGAAATGTATCAGAATCCTCTTTAACATAAAGCCAAGGGAAAGCTGTAAACCATTTTTTATACAACATAAATTACTACCGTTGCCCTGTATATTTATATTGGAAGCCACCTTATTTGTCCGGAAAAACATAAATTAATTCAAATTTTGTACGAGTGCCAGAAGAAGTAACACACTGGTTCTGCCACATATAACTATGCATATGGGAAAAACTGGTCCGCACTATAAAGCTGCAACAATATATAATAAAATGCCCGAAATTATTAAAGCAGAACCTAAAGACAAACCTTTCTACAATAAAGTAAAAAACCTTTTGTTGAATAAGTGTTATTACAGAGTAAATGAGTTCCTCCATGATCCAATCTAGTCATTCGTAATCGAAAACTAATCATTAATCTAATTTATGAATTCCTTATTATCAATTTTATTATTTACACAATGATATTTACAATGTTACCTATTTAATTTCAATTTTGATGCTTTATTATGTTGACAATTTAATTTAATTTTCTTTTAATTCTATATTATTATTGACAATTTA
Organism: Athrips mouffetella; assembly: GCA_947532105.1. Lineage (NCBI taxonomy): Eukaryota > Metazoa > Arthropoda > Insecta > Lepidoptera > Gelechiidae > Athrips > Athrips mouffetella. The sequence goes on along the minus strand of OX383968.1, from coordinate 1,406,901 downwards.
ATTTCTTCTGACAATTTGACAATTTAATTGACAATTCCATGTTATTTAATTTTTTTTTAATGTCTCTTACTGCATGCCTCACAATATGCGATGCCCTAATATAGGGTTCATTTACTAACTGCTACAATTATTTAAGAACTTTAAGCTGTACAATGTAAGCATGAATAAATGAAATGAAATGAAATGAAATACCAAATTTCTGCTTCTCAAGTGAAATACTTAAATGCGCATCAAAAATAATTATTGCGCATCAAAAATTATAGGTTTGTTAGCTAAAGTAAACCCAACCTAACCGATCCCGAGTAGGGATTGGTTAGGTTGGGTTAGTTATCTTGCGATTACAGCGCACGAGCTAAGCGAGCGTGCCGCGGCAACGGCCGGCCAGTGCCACTAACGAATTACGCGCCGATTTCTAAAAATTACGCCGTATAATAGCCGGGCCGAGCCGAGCGAGCGAAACCAGAAGCGAAATTGCTTGACAAAATTGGCTTGGCAATCTAATATTTTGGTGCTATTTTAAAATATTTTAGTGGGAAATCCAGTATTTTTGGTGCTACTCTCGAATATTTTGTTTGAACTTAAGGCATTAATAGTTATGGCGTTAAATACATGCCATTCAATAGTATGCGAATATAAACATTAGTACAGTTGTTTAAGTAACCTTATTATTAATACGAGGCATTATCTTCTGGTCTTTTAACTGATATTTTAATAATAAAAGCCGTCAACGCAGTTAACTTCGAACAATTGTTATAAACTTGGGATCAAAAGACCAAATTCAGGACGTTCTAAATAAAGGCCAGTGGTTAAAAGTAGGTACCCTAAGCCGATGAGCGTGTATGAAAGGGTTGATGAAAGTAGTGGAAGCGAGAGAAATATGTCAAGATCGTAGCAGATGGAGGGCTGTGGTCTCTGCCTATCCCGAAGGGAAAGAGGCGTGATGTTATGTATGTATGAATTCTATGTATGTAGGTATCTAAAATTTAAAGCTAAGCCACGATCACAGCTAGCTGAATTCAAAGACTAATTCGGCATACATTGCTCGTAGAAGTAATGATATTGCAATTAACATAACCAAGCCTCCCAGCAATGTATGCCGAATTAGTCTTTGAATTCAGCTAGGTATGATCATGGCTTTAAATGACATTATGGTTATGTGATATTTCCCGAATGGTACTATTTCTTTGCCGGCACTACACTGGCTTGGTGCAGTAGTAGTCATTTGGAAAATGCACAAAGAGCCAACAAGGTTACTTTTTAGGGTTCCGACACCAAAATGGTAAAAAAAGGAACCCTTATGGTGCGACTTTGTCTGTCTGTCCGTCTGTCTGTCTGTCAGACCTCTATATCTCAGCAGCCACTCATGCTATCGACTTGAAATTTGGAATAGTTTTAGAATATGGTTGCCCAACCTAATTGCACATGAAAGAATAATTTTTTTTATGATTATTACTGTAAAGGGGTCCCAAATAGGGGGGGCAAAATTTCAAATTGTCGTTACTAGGTCGAGTGGGGTATCATATGAAAAGGCTTTACTTGTATATTCAAAAAGATATTTTTGTATTTTTTATATCTCTTAGTTTTCAAGTTGTGATAAAAATGTCAAAAAAAATACCATTCCCCCCCTATTATCTCCGAAGTTTGTGCAAGGAAAAATCTGAATTAATTACAGTCGATAGAAGTTTATGTAAATATTATATCAAAAATAAAACGATCTTTCTAAGTTGCACAAATTTTTAGAAATCTGCAAAAAGCTTTTACGAACAAATCTAGTTTTGTGGTCCTAAAAATAGACTTTATTACTTCGAAAAATACTATAGATATATCGGAACCCTCGGCGCGCGAGTCCGACTCGCACTTGACCGGTTTCTTCTTAAACAAATATTAATATAACGTATACCTTACCTTCAGCTGTTTTTGTTAAATATTTTTATTACTAAATCCTATTCATAATTTTTCCTGTTCTCATGACCTTTTAACCGTTAATGAGCTTATAGATATGTCAGAAAGAATTCATTAAGTAAAGATTTTTATATTTTCATTAATATTTGTCAAATCTTTCTAAAAATGGTATGATAGACCATTAATAGTAGTAGGTCGAGAAACATAGTACCTACGAGAAGTTTGTACTTTACACTTTTTGGCTATTATTTGTGCTAGTTGTACTTTTACTAATTGTATTTAGATAACTTAAGAGAGAATCTCGAATCTCTATTCGATAACGATTGAGTTCGGCGGTAGGACTGTCATGTTATATTTTTGATGAATTATTATTATGAATTGGCCTGCTCTTTCGAAAAAATTCAATTGATTTGATGGTAGGTAATTTGGTAAGTACTCGTATATATATATTTTTATGGAACTTATAGGCGAATGCATTAATGTTCTGGTAAATGGTATTTTACATATCAACCAATCGTTTTCGCAACCATAGAATAGGTACATACGCGTCGAATCAGTAATTATGAAATTTCGCATTCGATGGGCAACAAGTACGTATAATAACAGGTGGGGTTATTTTACATAACACTCACGTCTTCTTGGTAATAATTAGATAACTAATCTACTCAAACCAACGAACGAACGGAGACTATCAATAACTTTAAGCAGTATTAACTGAAGGGTGTGAATCTGCCCATAAAACTGAACAACCTTTCCCCAAGGAACATAGGTCGAAATACGAAAAACCAAATTGGTCCTCGCATACAAAATGCGCTATCAGCTGATACAGTTTCTATGAGAGGTTAAAAATTGATTTTGTTCTATGGCCTATGTTCCTTGAGAAAAGTTGTTCAGTTTTATGGGCAGATTCATACCCTTTAGTATTATCACACCTTTCCGTTACACGCTGTAGATATTAAGGTGTATGCTCTAAAGGTGGTAGGGCTTTTGTGCAAAATCCGTCCTAGCCAATTTCTGCCTTAAATCCTCCGTAGGCCCCGCGTCCTTCCAGAAGGACAATACAATACAATACAATACTCTTTTATTGCACACAGATAACAAACAGTACAAAAAAAACAAATGTGGACATAAAATTGGAGCACAATAAGGCGGCCTTATTGCTAAAAAGCAATTTCTTCCAGGCAACCTTTGGGTGCAAGGAAAAAAAAATTAACTATTAAAAAAACACAACAAAAACTATTAAAGTAACTATTAAAAAAAATAATTATTAATTATTATTATATAACAAAAATAAAATTTAAGAAATTAATTTTGATCTGCATTTATTCTTTTTTTACTAGGAATTTAAAATATATCTGCATAAAATTTAATAAGGTATCGTAAAAAAAAAAAATTATTTAAGTATTTTTTTTTTATGTTGAATGTTTACAAAAAGTAAAAAAAAAAATATAATAGATGTACGTAGCAATCAAGCGCTCGACCTTAGGAGGTTAAGAGAGAGGGGGAGATCTTAGGTTAGGAAGTGCGCTGCGGTACTCAGAGACGTCACTTAAAGTTAATCTTTCGTTAAGTCTCATGCTGTCCTTTTGAACATCATTGATAGAGAAAGTGACAGCACGAGACTTAATGAAAGATTAACTTTAAGTGGCCTCTCTGAGTGCGGCAGCTAAGTACTTAAGTAAGATGGTATTTTAAAGGCAATTGTGATCATACCAGAGGTTAATCCCTCTGTTTTTTGCTCACTTTTTTTGTCTTAGTAACTGATTGAATGACTGTAGGAAAAATATGCAATTTAACTACAGACGCATATGGCCTTAGCCACAGATTATATAATAGTAAACTGATGTTTAGCTTCGAAAGCTTAATCAAATCATGAAAAACTGCAAAACGTCTTCAACCTGTGACTTTAACATTACCTTCTTATAGGTATCAAAGTTTTATTTAGAAGTAATTTTGAAGTGAAGTCTATTCCACGAAAGAATAAAAAACATTACGTATGAAAAAAAAAGTTCTGTTACGAAGAAATTTTTCTCTTGAATTACACAAGGCACGTTAGTGACCACTATGTACCTAACCACTATGAAAACCACCGGACTTGACTATTTATAATTGTCTCTAACATAAGACTTAAGGCGGTTGCTGGGTGGCAGCACCTTACTTTTAGAAATAAATTTATTGCGTCGCAAATACAAAACTTTTCAGTAGTTTTGTTCGTTTGGCGGCAATATAGGGTAGTTATATAACATATATATGTTATAACCCATGACATCATAGCTTAGCTTATCATTTATAGCTTTGTATTGGTAAAGTGCTAAAAGTGGCCGTTTTTGACAGTTTTAAAGTACTAATAGACGATCGGATCGGACTGCTCTGAATTTAGCTCCGTACCACGATTTTGCCCAATAGCAAAATTGTCGTTTGGGACCATCTGCAACGCTATTGGGCAAAATCGTGGTACGGAGCTAAATTCAGAGCAGTCCGATCCGATCGTCTATTAGCACTTTTACAATACAAAGCTATTCACGATAAGCTAAGATGTGATGTGATGGATAATAAAATATAGAACTACCCCAAATTGCCGCCAATCAAACAATCCTTATTAAATGTTTTGTATTTATGACGCAATAAATTTATTTCTCAAAGTGGCAGCACTTCTGCCCAGCAACCACCTTAAACTTTACACATTGATAATTGAGCTTATACAGGGTGTTAATTTGACTGCGGGGCTCGGGGGCGGGATCAGTATCAGTAACTGAACAACTTTTCCCAAGGGACATAGGTCGAAATACGAAAATAAATTTTTGACCTCCCGTAATCAGCTGATAGCGCATTTTGTATGGAAGGTCAAAATTGAATTTTCGCATTTCGACCTATGTTCCTTGCTTAAAGTTGTTCAGTTAATGATACTGATCCCGCCCCTGAGCTATGGCACGCAATCAAATTTATTTTATTTTTTTATTTATTTAGAAAACCAACAGCTGTTTACAAAAATTGTTATTGTTTCATAACCTGATTTCACGACTCATTCTAATTAATCTAGATTATTTAGAGTGCAAACGCTAATTCTTTCGTGGAATGACTTTTGAGTCTCAAATTGTGATTATTGTCAAACGTTAAAATTCATCAAGCGTAAAACATAAAAATCTTAATGTGCAGGCAAAGAGCAGGTAATGTTGAAATGCAATTTGCTGCATAACTTACCTTTATAAATTGAGAATGACCGCATGATATCAGATCGCTCCCTTTTAGTACAAAAAAACATATATTTATAGCCAGCCCGCCCGAAATTCTACTCCTATTTTTTAAAATTTGTCCTTAAAATTACAAAAACAACAAAAACATTAAGTATCAGACAAATCGGTCAAGTGGTTATGCTCCGTCGTCGTGGCAATTTTTTGGTATGGATAATTTATGGACCCCTAGCCAAATTTTTGTATGTTGCTCAGAACATGAAACTGAACAACTTTACCAAAGAAACATGGATCGAAAAACGAGAAAGAATTTCACTGTTGCCGATGCAAGGTCTGTATGGGAGACCTGAAAACAAAGTTCGTTTTTCGACCCATTTGTCTTTGGGAAAGTTGTTCAGATTTGTGTTCTGAGTAACTTACTAAATTTTGACTAAGGGTCCAAAAATAACCCTCTATAAATTATACCTAAACCAATTCAAATAGATAATACGAGTACCTACATCTGATGAAGTACCTAATTGATAATAGTTGACTAAATTGATTCCTGTGGACACTATTTTCTTTTGTGCGGGAGGAATATAAAGAAGACAGCACACCAAGGAACATACTACTCTCTAACAGCACACTACAAACTAGAAGAAGGTTCTATCCTAACTTAGGTCATACGATTTAAGTACCTAGCAACCCACCGATTGGTTTTGTTTGTTTTAGAACTACAGTATTTAACCATAGGCACCTGCCTACTACTGACTCTGAAGTTCTATTTTGAGTAAGTTAATCTGCCTAGATTAACTGAACTAGACATGTCGTTGAAGTCATTTAAAATACCCTAACGATAATATAAAATTTTAACTACTTACTTACATTTAGACCTATTAATAAATATTATGATTCTCAAGGTTATAATTTAAATTGCAAAACAATAGCTTGTTATAAATACTTTGATCTATTATTAACTCAAAAAAAAACAGAATCAAAGTTCAAAACATTACACGAACGACCGGCCTAAACCTAATAGGTATAATAGCAAAAAAAAAACAACTTACACTTCAAAACCTCCTTGTAAAAACCTCCTTGTCACAGTCACTTTTACCACACGGCCATTTTATTAAAATCACTTTTTAAAATTGATAACGAAAGCACAAATAAAACTCGAACGCGTAACTTTTAGTTTCGACGCGAACTTCACGTGCGTTCTTTACGAGAGGTGAACTTAAACTGTTGAATAATGATGGTTGATTTTGAAACGTGATCACGATGCGCGGACGCAGGTATTGAAGCTAATTTAGATGCTGATTTACCTGAATATAGAGTTTGTGTGCTAGATAACATGAATATGTCTGTATTTTTTGCAAATGCAGAAATAGATGCAGTCAATATAATAAGTAACACCATTTTTTTTATATTTTTATTTTCTTTTGGTATAAGTGACACAGAATATATGATAGTAAACCAGTTTCAAGTGAGCAAACGGGCAGTTAGGCCACCTATTGGTAAGCCACAAATACTATTTGTAAAGGAGTGATCACAGCTAGCTGAATTCAAAGACTAATTCGGCATACATTGCTTGTTGATGTAAGGTTATTGCAATTAACATAACCAAGCCTTCCTAGCAATGTATGCCGAATCAGTCTTTGAATTTAGCTAGGTGTGATCACTCCTTAAGTTAGCTTGGCTTTGATTCCGTTTCTATGACCTATGTTCCTAAAGTTTTTCAGTTTCATGGACATAATTCATACGCATCCTTCAGGGTTGATATATATCCTTTCTGCAACACCTTAAATATATCTGTTTGTGAAGTTCACTTCCCTTGGTGGTGAGAAGTGAAAAACGCGGGTATGCTTCCGCCCGCATTGCACCGTTCTACCACGGCCGGGCGGATGCAGGCTGTTTAGTGGGTATACCGGGTGTCGTGTCCCGTGTGGTGCCGGCAAAGAATAGTAACATCCCATACATTCCCGTGGGTGTCGATAGAGGCGACTAGGGGCTGTATACTGGAGGATGGGCAGCAGCATCCTCCTGTGTATCATAACATCTTACTTACTGTCATCTACAACCGCGGTCTATGGTGCCAGCCGTAACGCTGAAAAGCATGGTGACTATGGTACATCCCCTTCACATTGTTTCAGTAAAGCTGGAATTTTGGTGGGAGTACCCTGTCCTGTAGTGTACGTTTCATATAGGATGTCATGATGATGGCTATGTAAACTTCAGAGATAAAGGCTGACTGCAGAAGGGTCTGATAAGTTGGCCACTATCTTGGCAAAGCCTAATCTAGGACTGGATCTGTTTTGCTCTCTATGTTGTGGAGGTCAGATGGTAGTGCTATATGTTGAAACCCGTAACCTCGTCAAATCCACTAAGCTATAGGTAGCCGACACCTAAGAAACGGAATAAAGGCACAATCACACTAACTAATTACTACTTACGACTAATTCGGCATACAATACTGGGAGGCTTGGTTCTGTCAATTACAATATCCTTACTTGAACAATGTATGCCGAATTTGTGATAACGACTTGAAAGGTGTGATAACGACTTGAAAGAATGTTCCGTGTGGTGCCGGCAAAGAATAGTACCAACCCTTCCATACCCGTGGGTATCGTAAGAGGCGACTAAGGGTTATAAACTGGAGGATGGGCAGCAGCATCCTCATTTGTATCTAACATCTTACTTACTGCGGTCACCTACAACCGCGGTCCATGGTGCCAGCCGTAACGCTAACAAGCGAGGTGACTGTGGCACTTCCCCTCTACATTTTTCCAGCAAAAGCTAGAATTCTAGAGGGAGCTCCCTGTCCTGTAGTGGACGTTTAATGGGATGTTATGATGATAACAATGATAAGATGAAGATAAAAGAAACGCCTGTTGTATGTAAAAACGAGTGATAAGGAGTCAAATGGAACGAGCGGAAAAGTTTGCTTAAATTTTTTCGCAGGCGCTTAATAAACAACTAAAAATAATGTGACCTGTCTGTTCTTTGCCGTAAATCTTGTACGTAGCGACAAAAAAAAATGTAGAACATTTTATTTTATTCAAGTAGTTAAGTACAGTCAAGAGCACATCAAGCTTGACACATTGGACATTATACCGTTCTTATTTCAATACACGTACGGGCTAGAGTCACGCTGTGAGTGTCAAGCTTGACCTGTCGTTGACAACACATCAAGTAATAATATACAGGGTTATTTTCGGACTCCTGGCCAAAAAGTATGTTGCTCAGAACATGTATCTGAACAACCTTCCCATAGGAATATGGGTTGAAAAACGAGATAAAAGGAGGTATTTTATCTCCGGCCATCTCTATGTACACCTGCTAAAAAATAAGACAAAAATCTACTTAGTCTTACCCAACAATTCATTTCGTTTATTATCCGGTAGTTTTTACGAGAAAAGATCATCAAAAATACGCTTATTCAGGCGATATGACAGGCAATGTTCATATTAAGTAAGTATGTCAGTTGCCCAACTAAGTAAAATAAAGCTAAATACATCATAAAAATTTTTCATCGGCCTTTCTACATACAAAGGTCATATCAAATGACAATGTCCACCACATTGTGTATTGCCAGTATGACCGATTAATGAAAATTGGTTAGGGTATTACAAGTAAACTATGCCAAATTAAATAAAAATCAAAACATATAGGCGTTCTAGTAATTTATTCAGAGTCAACCGACAGGTGTACAAAGACATGGCCGGGGTCCCATAGTAATCTGAAACGACTCCTTTGCAGAAACATCTTTCTGTGTATCGTACCATGACTATAAATCCCCTCCAAACACCACGCGCTTTTGCTGGAGTTCTGGAGGTAGCTCCCTGTCCTGCAGTGGACGTTTCATGGGATGTTTTAAATAGGTAGCCGCCTTTTACACAATCACAGCAAGACATAAATGGAAAGGCAAAAATTCTACTGCCGAGAAGTACACATACTCTTTCCTTGACCCACAAGCGATTTGTATTAATACATGTTTTCAAAAACACACAATCAACAGTGTAGAGGAATCTTATCAGCTACGCCCAGTATCAGGTATCAATGAGATAACGGCCTACTATCATGGACACCTATGATTCATTGTTATACTACAAAGGGAGGCTGCCATCCTTTGTTGGGCATTTTGTTATTTTCTTGGAGGAGCTAGACGTTATTTTATTAATTTTCTGTAGTATAAACCTTCTTTTGCGTTGTTGCCAAAAAGTTGCAAATGCGTCAAGGAAATAAACTTTTGAGGCGTAAAGTCGAAATAGGATTTTTGCTGAAAATTTTGTGATGTTTTAAAGTGTGAATAATTTGTGACAAAGTGATGTGACTTTAATAAGATTTGGAAAGTGATTGACTGAAAATTTTGTCAAGATTAGACAAATTTGCAGTGTATGTTGATGACTTCATTGTGTTCTCCAAAAATTTTTGGAATCGATTTATATTATGGCTGCTTGAATTCGCTCTCTTATTATTAATAAATAAAAAATAGGTAATCTTGAAATGAGTATTAATAGAAATAGTAAGAGAGATGGGGAAGGCTCGAACGGTGACCATAATTCGAAAGACAATCCATGTTATTTCTGCAATGAAATGTTTGAAATGGGATATTTACAGGTAAGAATTGATTTATTATAGTAACAGTTTTTTTACATAAACATCATATTTCTACATAAGTTTCACGGAAAGCCACATGTTATTTCTGCAATGAAATGTTTGAAATGGGATATTTACAGGTAAGAATTGATTTATTATAGTAACAGTTTTTTTACATAAACATCATATTTCTACATAAGTTTCACGGAAAGCCACAAAATTAAATATGGTGAACGCAGAACTCGAAAACAATAAATACCGTCCAAGTGCGAGTCGGGCTCGCGCAACGAGGGTTCTGTACCAATAAGGTATAAACCTTCTCAACGAGGGTTCTATACCGTCTTAGTTGGACGCGCAGTCACGCAGAAGTGTATTAAATGCGCGCGAGTCCGATACGCACTTGACCAGTTTATATTACTTGTTGTAATTTTATAGCTTTTGCACTATATTTTCACGTTTGTGTGTTCCCGTTTTTACGAAAGAAATCGAGCAAAAATCGCCTAAAAGACACGTTTTTAGTGGGGAAGCCTCCTTTATTTTTCTTTTATTTTTATTACTTGTTGTTATAACGGCAACACAAATACATCATCTGTGAAAATTTCAACTGTCTACCTATTACGGTTCATGAGATACAGTTCGCTTATCTAAGTATTAGTGATGTAGAATCACTCCTTAGAAGGATCGTCGTACTAGAGCACAGAATACAATGTAGAGTATGTTACCCAGAATTTGCCCTTGTGCGACGATATGAACTATCTTATTGATTTCGCTGCATTTGGGATGTAATCGCGACATATCAAGGCCTTATTCGAGGCTTTTTGGAATTTCGTTATCTGTCTGTATAGTAGGTCGTACCTAGTATTTGTTTTTAAGCAGGTGCAGTAAAGAGCATATCGAGCTTGACACGTTGGACTTTCTACCGTTCTTATTTCAATATACCTGTGCCCTACCTTGAGCACGTCTGCCTTCCATTTGGCCCAAAATAATCTGTTTCTCCAAACAATGCCTTGAAGACCGCATCATGTGTCCGAAGAAACGGAGGGCACGCTTTTGGCATATAGTGGAGATTCGCGTCGTGATGTAAAGTTATTTTAATAAGGACTCATTAGTTCGCATGGCAGTCCAAGTTATGCGAAGTAATCTCCGCCAACACCACATCTCAAACGCATCGATATTACTGCTATCGCGGCTTTTCACGCACTAAGTTTCGGCGCCGTACAAAAATATTGAGAATACCAGAGCTCGAACCAAGCGCAATTTAGTCGTACGTCAAATACCTCTGTTCTCCCAGATCTAATCTAGGTTAGTCATAGCACTTTTGGCCATACCGGCTCTATGACGAATTTCAACGATGCAGCTGTCATCACAGGTTATCATCCAAGATACACGAACTCACTGACTTTTTCATAACCATCGAGTGAATTATCCAAAATGTTTAGTAATTATAAATAGGTAATAATGAGTCCATAACATAATGTATACTTATATGAATTCCAGAATCACCTGAAGCAATGTGGCAGCATCTTGGAGCAGTGCCCGCTGCGATGCGGAGCGTGGATCCAGAGGAAACACAAAGAGACACACGTCAAGGACTGCCCCAAAATGGAAAAGGTAACAAAGGTTGGGTGGAAGAGACTGCTAGAAAGTACTAACCGGTGTAGGACAACTACAGTGGAAATAATGTATCTTGTGGTGCCGACACAGAAATAGTACTAACCCATCGCTACCCGTGGGTGTCGTAAGAGGCGACTAAGGGTTTATGAACCAGAGGATGGGCAGCAGCATCCTTTTGTGTATCGTACGATTTTACATACTGCGGTCACCAACAACCGCGGTTCATGGTGCCAGCCGCAACGCTAACAAGCGTGGTGACTATGGTACTTCCCCTCCACACTGCTCCAGTAGCAAAAGCGGGAATTCTGGAGGGAGCTCCCTGCCCTGCAGTGGATGTTTCATGGTATGTTATGATGATGATGATTAGAACAGGACGGGCGGAGCTATGCCTGAGAGGACGAAGAGATTGTCTCTGTCTCTCCAATATCTTACGCATCCATCCTTCTGTATTTTTAATGTAAATTCCAGACGAAGTGATACGTGTCTCTGTCACTCCAATGACCTACGCATCGCTTCGTCCTGCTATCACTGTTGTCAATATAATCGAGTGTGGTCTAGAGCTCCACGAGCTTATTCCACCATCTCCCTTCTACCATAGGGAGTCCAGACGCACCGCAGGATATCACCCATACTTGGTTGATATTCCGCACATTCGCACAAAGCGCTTTGAAACATCTTTTATAATGCGCACGGCTAAGGAGTGGAATTCTCTGCCTGCGTCTGTGTTCCCGAGTTCATACAACCCGAATCTATTCAAGTCGCGAGTGAATAGGCTTCTTCTGGGCAAGCTCGCTCCATCGTAGACCTCATCTCTGTCTTCAAGACTAGATCGAGGTCAAGAGTAAGCCCATTTTCAATAAAAAAAAAATCAAGCTAACCAGGATTGCCATGTTTTGCTCTCTTCTTCCAGCGCAGTTCCTCATCACCGACGCACGCCAGGATTCCCGATCCCGTACCACCAGCCATCCCACCAAGCAACCACACTTGGAGTCCTAGACCGGTCCCACTAGAGGACTGTGTGTCCTATCTTGAGAAGGAAGTCGCTAGCATTAAGTAAGTCCTGATCTCAGCTATCCCAGTCCCTCTATAGTAGTACCGCCTAAATGATACGAGTCCTCGCCCTTGGGGTACGTGCGGGCAGGTGCGGGGGAGCGGATGCGCGTAGAGAATGCCCCGCCGCCCGCACCTCTTTCGTTCCCCCTTTGTCGTCTTACCCCCGCGCCCCTGTACCCCGCGGGCGAGGACTCATTTAGGCGGTTTATCTATAGCAAGAGAGTTGCGCATCCTATCTTGACAAGGAGGTCGTTTGTAGCTAGTGAGTCCTGATCTAGCTGCCATCCCAGCTATCACATTCTCCAAGTGTGTAGTGGGACCGGTCTAGGACTCCCCCTAGACCGGTTCCACTAGCTAGAGTATTGCGCGTCCTATCTTGACAAGGAGGTCGCTAGTAGCAAGTAAGTTCCGTCTAATTTAATACGACCCGCCATACCAGCAAGCAACCACACGTGGAGTCCTAGACTGGTCCCAACCCAATAGAGAACTATGTGTCCTATTTTGAGAAGAACTACTCGTATCTACAGTATTTTGCCAAAAATCATAGTGATTAATAAATAAGGTATTAAACTTACATTAATGATGACTTGTAGTTTGACTTTGCCGATTATTTAACGTGAAGAAAATGATTTCTGACTAACACTTCTTTCTTTTTATCAAGGGCATCAAAATCCTCCATCAGTAATAAAATATTTGCCTCTATTTCAGACTCGTCGTAACAGAAGAAGCAAGCCAACGGGATTTACAATCCAGCGAATTAGAAACCCTTCGCTCCAAATTAGTGCTGGTGGAAGAACGGAACCAGCATCTCCTGTCAACCCTGGTGTCTCTAAGAGCAGCGGTGGATGATGAGGCGGAAAGAGCTGCCAACTGGGCTGCACAGTTCAAACATGACCTAGCCAATGTGCAGCTGGCTTTGCAGGTATTTGCCTGTTTTTAGAACTGATATTTATAGAGGGAAATCTTAAATCCAGCAAGCTGTTGTTATTATATAAATAAAACCAACATCTCCAGTTGATTATATTGTAAAGTTATGCTCGCCGAATAGAATCGGTAGAGTTCGAAAATTAAGTCTCCTAAAAGATCTTTGATTTAATATCCCTTTGTATAATGAAACGAATGAACTATGTACCTACCTATTAAACCTCCATCTCCAAACCACCTCTGTTTGTTCGACTCCCTGAACGAAATAAATAACAGGGGCACTATAGTTTATACCGCGCCTTAGGTATGCTCACGGCGAGACGGGGGTCGCTCGTCCCCGCTCCCGGCGGCAACTAGTTCTTGCTCTTTCCTTCCCACTTCCCCACCTCCCCGCGCATACCTAAAGCGACGTACATCGGTTGCGGTCAGACTAGAGTGAATATGCTTTATCTGAGACTATGACGGCGGCAGCAGGAACTTGTCTGCCATATGCGAACCATTACATTTGCAACACGAGTTCCTGGGCTAAGCCCGGTAAGGGAGTATACAAATAAATCTGATATCTTTGACTTTGGCACAGAGGAATGCTGCGTGCGTAGGGCTACTCTCTTTACAGAGGAAATAGTTCGCATGACAGACACTTTCTGGCTCCTGGGCAGTTTTTTGTATGAGAAAGAATAGGACAATCATGTCAAGAAGGTCATCGACTATCCAACCCACAATTATTATTATTATTAGAAATTCTTATCACTCCTCTTGGAGGCTTACACCATCACACGGGCCTTAGCCAAGTGTGATGGCTAAGGCCTGTGTGATGGAGTCTTGGTGCGTTATTGAAATGATTGATGAAGTCAAAATTTTTCGGGTGATCCTACTTTTTGCAATATATTTATGACGTTTTGGGGGATATTTAAAGTATGTAGGCTGTTATGTAATGTTTTAGGTAATATTATTCCTAGCCTATTATGTCCCACTGCTGAGCAAAGGCCTCCCCCTCCTTCTTCAACTTATCACGGTCCTATGCAAGCTCCCACCAGTGCCGGCGGAAGGCGTTTAGATCGTCACTCCATCTTTTGCGGGGTCGTCCCCTGCAACGAATCCACAATGTTAATCACATATTTCCAGGAGCTACAAAGCCAGCAGTTAACGACAGTGATGCGGCTTGAGAGTGCAGTGAGCAGTTTAGTGCACGAACAGAACGAGCGCGAGCTGCTGGAGAAGGCATTGACACAACATGACAACAGGATTCGGGCTGTATACAAACTTGGTAATGCTTTGAGGAATTTTTTGAGCTGCTGTCTGCAGCATGTCGATGCGTGCATGTGATGCATGCGATGTCGTCGTACCATCATTGGACTGGTGGTGAAATTCTGATTTCACCACCAGTCCAATGATGGTACGACGACATCGAGGCCAAAAATTACATAGATAAGGAAGGCTATAGACACCGGGTTGGGTGGCGGAAAAAAGAATAGAACTGTACCCAGCAGTGGCTCGATAGAGGCTAATATGATTCTGATAGGCCGGCTAGCTACAACGAAGATGCATAAACCTGTACATATATACACTTAAAATTTTACGCCGAGGGGGGACAGGTTTTTACCTTCTTCTTATTCTGAAGCCCGGAAAAAGTCTGTAACATCTTGTATTTCGTATTTTTCGCAGAGGAAATAATAGCCTACATAAAACAAACGGTAGAAGAAGAAAGGGAGAGGAATGCTGAAAGCCGCGCAATAATGGAATCAGAGCTGATGGAAGCCAGGCGGTCTTCGCAACAGGTGGCGCAACTAACAGACTTGAGGATGCAGCTGCAACATGCTGTGCCGGAAAGACCGGTAAGTTATAGAGAAGAATGCTGAAATCCGCGCAATAATGGAATCTGAGCTGATAGAAACCAGGCGGTCTTCGCAGCAGGTGGCACAACTAGCAGACGTGAGGATGCAGCTGCAAAATGCTGTGCCGGAAAGACCGGTGAGTTATAGAGGGGAATGCTGAAAGCCACACAATAATGGAATCCAAGCTGATGGAAACCAGGCGGTCTTCGCAGCAGGTGGCGCAACTAGCAGACTTGAGGATGCAGCTGCAACATGCTGTGCTGGAAAGACTAGTGCGTTATAACCCGTGGTTATAACTAGTAGTAGTAGTGAAACAAGACTGGTAGAAGTGAAGACCCTTTTTGAGAATTTATTGCTTAAGAATTTCGCAGCGACATAATACTGAGATTGTTTCTGGAACTACGGGGACACTTGAATTCCGCGAGCTCCAAATGACAGCATTGAGGTCTGGTGGGCAGGTGGTAAGTGGTTACCACCCCACCCATAACACTCACTGTCTCATTAGTGGCATAATTTAACACCAATAAGACAGCAAAACGCTGCCCACCCTTAGAATTAAGATCTCTCCCCTTCGAACCGAAACACAGCAGTGCAGAAACTGCTGCTATACGGCAGAATAGGAAAGTGTTCTAACATAATTTAAATTTCTCAGTATACCTTACTTACCTACCAGGTATTTAATTCCAACAGGCTTTAGACCGTCTAGCAGTTTTAGAAGTGGCAACAGCAGATGCGAGAGCGGAGGCCGCAGACCAGGCATCCAGAGTCGACACATTGTCAAGAGACTTACGAGCTCTGACCAAGTCTTACCTGAAGATTAGAAGCGAGCTGGCTGACTTCCAAGCGAGGGTCAGCTTTGATAACACCGAACTAGGCAGTGATAATGGTGAGTTCTCACTTAATGATCTGTTTGTGCTGGGCTTGGTAAGTTAGACACGGATTAGCAGATTGCAAAAGCAGACACAATTTTATAAAGATTACGAGCAATGACCAAGTCTTACATAAAGATTAGAAGCGAGCTAGCTGACTTCCAAGCGAAAGTCAGCTTTGATAATATCGTGTTAGGGAGAGATAATAGTGAGTTCCCACTTTAAACATCTGTGCTGGGATGGTTAGTTGGACCAGGATTAGAATTAGCAGATTGCAAGAGTAGACACAATTTTATTAGGCTTACGAGCAATGACCAAGTCTTACCTGAAGATTAGAAGCGAGCTGGCTGACTTCCAAGCGAGGGTCAGCTTTGATAACACCGAGTTAGGGAGCGATAATGGTGAGTTGAGTCTGTGTGATGCCGGTTAAGAATAGTATCGGTATCGTAAAAAGCGGCTAAAGAATTATGAACCGGAGGATAGGCAGCAGCATTCTTCTGCATATCTACCATCTTACAAAATGCGGTCACCAACAACCGCGGCCTATGGTCAAAAATTTCCAAAGTTCCTCTCGAAAATACAGAGTCGGGGCGGTGGTGAATCGAAAACTGGACGGGCGTGCTCAGTCAACGAAACCGAACAACTTTCCCACAGAAACATTTTTGGGTAATGTAAAAAGGTTTTGACCTTACCATACAAACTTTTCGATCAGAGTGAGCAATTTGTACGAAGAGTTCAAATTTTTTTTCATTTCCCAAAAATGTTTCTTTGGGAAAGTTGTTCAGTTTTGTTGACTGAGCACGGTACACCGTCCCTTACACCCGATATACTACGTACCTATTTATTATTACTGAGAAATTTTGTAGAGAACTCCCTGTCTAGCATTGGACTTTTCCATGGAAACATAGCGAGAATTTAAAATAATTTAAGTACCTTTGGATTTTAGAGATTTGCCAATAATAATATTTAAAAATAAATTATTTGACTGGTTATGTGACAAATGCTTTTACGCACTTAAAGAATTTTATGACTGTAAATAATTGATCTATTTTAATGTATTGATTTCTGACATTTTTTTATTTGATGTTGTATTTAAATAATGTAATGATTTTAGCTTTTAATTTGTTAATTTTATAGGTAGGTACAAATATTTGCATGATTTATTATAATTTATAATCTAAATGTACAGGACTTCATAACTGCTTACATGACATCTTTTTATACTGCATTTATTGCAAATAAATAATTTCATTTCATTTTTTCATTTCATGGAGGTTTTTACCCGTTATTGACGTAAACATTCAGTTTAAAGCAAAGATTTTGGAAACTACGCCAGGGCGCAGCGTTCTCTTACGGCAATAGTTTAAAGGGAGTCGGCAACTTAACCAAGGGGAATTGACAAGGGCACTAAGTTATACAAGGTGTTAGGTAAATACCGCAAAACCTCTCGGGTGGTAGCTCTGGACATGAAAATGAACAACTTCTGTCCTACGACTTTTGGAAATACGGAAAAACATACAAAGTGACCAGCAGACCGAGCCAATTTGTATGAAAAAGCACAATTTTTTTTTGGAATTTCCAAAAGTCGTAGAACAAAAGTTGTACAGTTTCATGTCCAGAGCTACCACCTGAGATGTTTTGCGTTATTTGACCAACACCCTGTATACAGAGTGACTGCCATCTCATATCCACAACCGAAAGTCATTAAAACAAGATGGTTTTTACTTCCAGGCCATATGATATGGAGGATAGACAACTTCACGTCCCGAATGAAGGATTCAAAAGACAACGACACAGTACTGAGTAGCCCTATGTTTAGGACCAGCAAATACGGATACACGCTAAAGGTATTTTCAGCTTTGCTATTTTTAGCTCAGATAAAGAATATGATATCAATATTTGAAGAGCGGTCGGGCCCGTGTAGTGCCGGCAAAGAATAGTACCAACCCATACATACCCGTGGGCGCCTTAAGAGGCGACTAAGGGTTAACTGGAGGATGGGCAGCAGCATCCTCCTTTGTATCTTACATCCTACTGCGGTCACCTACAACCGCGGTCCATGGTGCCAGCCGTGCGCTAACAAGCGAAGTGACTATGGCACTTCCCTCCACATTTTTCCAGCAAAGCTAGAATTCTGGAGGGAGCTCGCTGTCCTGTAGTGGACATTCCATGGGATGTTATAATGGTGATGATTTGAAGAGCATAAAAGCAATAAACAAATCTTGTATGTTTTAGCTTGACAACTAAAAAAAATGAGACTATTATTAATGTATTTGCATGTATTTTCATATTACGATATGAATGTGCAGTTCAAAAAGGGCGGGCAAACTGTAAACGGTCGGCAAATTGTAAAACGGCGCCGGCAGATTGTAAACCGGTTTAGAATATGGTGCATTTCAGGTTCGTTAGCCACGGTAAACCCAAGCTAACCGATCCCAAAGCAAGCCCGCTTCTCTCGCTCGGCTCGTGCGTTGTGATTGTAAGATAACCTGACCTAACCTTTGCTTTAAGGGGCTGCCTCCGGTCCACTAGCGCCCCCATCAGTTAAAAAAATATTACTCCCTAAATATACGAAACTAATCAAAAATCCGGAAAGACAGATTGAAGATTTAGATTCAGATAATTTTATTCAATGTAGATTCTTTACAGAATACTTATTGAATGTCATGCAGAATACAATGCAAATAGAGCGAGTCTACGCCGTTTCGGATCGTGCTATGGCAGCGTAAAAGAAACGGCAAGAAACCACTGCAGCACGGCCTACTTTAAGAGTCGGCTTTTTACAATGTGTTTCTTGTGTTTCGCTGGAATATCAGAGCACCATACCTCTTTGTCATTCATATAGTCATCCAATCTAGGTAAAGGAAGTAAAGGTACATTTGTTTATTTAGAAACTATTTACTTTGTAAAATAAAGTTCACTGTAGTTACAGATACAAAAACTGCTAAAAGTGGCCGTTTTTCGCACTTTTTGTATCTGTAACTACAGTGTATTATATTTTTCAGAATTGATAGGTTCTGAATAAACTAGGATACCTGTACTTCAATCTGTCTTTCCGGATTTTCGATAAGTTTTGTATTTAGTGAGTAATATTTTTTAAACTGATGGGGGCGCTAGTGGACGGGAGGTAGCCTCTAAAATGCACCAGCACTAATCTATCCTCGTGTACAATCTGCCGATGCACTTTTACATTTTGCCGAACGTTTACAATTTGCCTGCGACATAGACATAACAAATTCGTCATGGAACGTTTGCGTCTCTACCCGTGGGTGTCGTAAGAGGCGACTAAGGGATTGTGAACAGGATGGGCAGCAGCATCTTTATGTGTATCTTACCATCTTACATACTGCGGTCACCAACCACAGCGGTCGCCAGCCGCAACGCTTACAAGCTTGGTGACTATGGTAAATCACCTCCAAAGTACCACGCTTTTTTGCTGTCGTTCCGGAGGGAGCTCCCTGTCCTGTAGTGGACGTTTCATGAGATGTTATGGTATGTATATCATCTTTGCTACAATGCGCGCAACGAAAGAAGAGCCCTGTTGGATCACGTGGTTAACCTGCGCAGTAGACAGTTTGCGACGAAATGGCCTACAAAATGGCCTGTGAACTGTCTACTGCGCAGGTAAACCATGTGATCCGACAGGGCTCTTCTTTCGTTGCGCGCATTGTACCCATAGTACAGGCGGTTGCTTAGTTTGGGATCAGATGGCTCTGTGTGAACTGTCTCCCATATTCATGGATATTTTCTTATTTACCAATATTTGTTATTTGTTTTCAGGCCGAAGTAAACCTGAACGGCATCGGCAAGTGGAAAGGCCGTAACATAACGTGTACGATACGTCTGGTGGGGGGTCCATATGACGCTTTGCTGGAGTGGCCTTGCGACCTCAATGTCAACATTGTTTTAAAGGACCAGCCTAATAACAGGGCGCAGGTTTGTTATACTGTGTTCATACTAGTATAGTTAAATCCTACTTGGCTCTCATACAGAGTGTAAGGAACGGTGTACCGAAAACTGAAAGGGCGTGCTCAGTCAACGAAACTGAACAACTTTCCCAAAGAAACATTTCTGGGAAATGTAAAAAAAAATCTGACCTCTCCATTGTTGCATTAAACCAACAACTGTGCTGGTTTACCGGCTAGTGGAGAGCGCGTGGGTTCCTGTGGTGCTAAGACCGTAGTCCGATAGGTATCTTACTCGTCGGTGAATGAAGGTTGGAAGCGGTGTCTATACATCACTTACTTTCAGGGCGCCACCAGTCACAAAACTGGAAATGTGTTACAAATAAAGGTGTTAAATTAAACAACTTAATTATAATAAATGAGAGAGCATCTTATTTCGTACCTTTCAAATACATTAGTGTTACAATTGACGAGGAACAATAGGCTTATCCTCAAAAGCAATTCTCGAACAAACTACTTCTTCTAGGAGTTATTCTTAAAAAACAATTCTTTCTTAAAAATATTCCTTTCTAAAGATAGTCCCTAAAGGGATGTGAAACTTATGACGATAAACTTACTTACTATTTTACATACAACGACATTTACATGGATAGGCCTCTCCATGTAAATGAGTGACGTGACGAGAACATATATCCTTAATTCTAATACATGTTGGGGTACGAGTTGGTTCGAAGCCAAACAAGTAATACACCAACCCGAATACGGCACACCGGTGTGGGGGTAGCGTTCACTCACAACGGGTGACCTGGCATTGCAAACAACGGAGAGAAGTTCCCGTACAGATCTTCACAGAATGGTTGTGTCGAGGTTCAGAATAAAACGTGTGATGACTCACTTGGTCTGCGCATTGCGTTACCTCCCATGACCATGTACCGATGACATGACGATTCTCTCTTTTGTTATAAAAAAGATTCTCTCTTTTATTATAAAAAATGCGAGTCAGCGCCGCGGCATCACGCGTGGGCTTATGACGAGACTCACGATATGTGAAAGAAGCCTAAGCTACCAGATAAAAGAAGAAGGCGACATCCTGTCGCCTCCTGGTTCTGTTTGTCAATCTGACATTGTACTAATGGGTGATCCACAGGATTACCCTGGATATTTGTCGATTTTCTTGGAATGGGTCCGAGATGTGTGTGCTCAGTTACACGGAAAATGAATGACAGGTTAGTTAGTTCTCTTTGTCAATCGACAAAATGCGAGGACCGGATAAAAAAAATAACAAAGCACCAAATTCAATAAGAACTTTACAATCCAGTTGGAATAATTTCTACGAAGGGGTTTATCTAATAATTTCTATTTACTTCTGCTTTTCTAATTTGGAAATATTATTTAAGAGAAAGACCGGTATCGGAATGATGGCGTGGAAAACGCACTCGTCTCCACATTCTGTGGCACTTGTCTATGGTAACTGTCAGTCGACGAACGTAAACAGTGTCTGTTTATCCTAACAAAAATACACCGAAAAACACATTAATGTTAAGAAAAACGTATTTAAAACTATAGGGGACGATGTGACGACATCACTCCGGCACTGTGAAGTGAAATGAGGTAGTGAAAACACAAAGAGGCGAATAAGACGACGGCGAACGTTGACAAAACAACAGGTTGTTTTGTATCACTGGTTTTCTGCCGGTATACTACAGATTCTATGTGACGAGACGCAAGTGGAGCTCTGCTATTCTGTCCCTAGTCCACCTAGAATGCCGCAAACCTATTCCACGTAAGTCCTACACAATAGATCAACCTTGCCAAAGGCAATAGACCTACCGGTGAAACCGTGTACTCTGCTGGAGCGTCTTGGCTTCACTGAGTGGGACGTACTCCAGCGCAGTTCCTGCGAACAGTCCTACGAATCACCAGCAAAGTACACGCCTTCCCAGGTGATTCTTTACAACATTGAACATTGTAGAAAATAACATGCAACAACACTCCCCTCCTAAGAGCGAAAATAGTTTCGAGTACCGCGAGGTAGAATTTTCGCGATACACGGAGAAACTAAAGGTAAATATTTCTTATAAACAAGTTACGTGTAAGCAACGAAGAACCACTGACCCTTGCTTTTACAACGCACCATTTCTTCTAAGCTACTTTTGGTTAAGTAACCGAACGCGTTCTATTCTTTTTATAAATCCTGTTCTATTTGTAAGTTTATAACACCTAGGAAAACATACGAATCCTTTAGCTTAAGATTAAGTCTTTGTAAATAGTCCTATACTAACTAATACTTAAGTCTTAACCAACTCAGGTTTTGCAAATATTTAACTTTACGGCTATTGTTACTATTGTATACTATTTTACCCTACTCTTAAGTAAATTACTACTCTGTTACGATTATATGTTAATTCCTTATCCTAATGCGCGCGCGACTATACTAAAATATTTGGTTGGGGATCCCCTTTGGATACCTAAACTACACTTAAATGTTAACGATTTGTTGACCTACTCATGCAAAAATATTTACTCGCTAAGGATAATTCTACTCTTCTACATGTATAATATCTTTAATATGGGTAAGTCCCACTTTCTTTCCGTTTAGTGCGCGTAAGCGATACACTAACGGGCTAATCCTTTCTTCTACTACACACTTTATATTACGGGGTGCTAGTTTACTTGCGAAGTTCTCGCTAGCTTTCGACTGTATATAGTCTTTCTTCCAGACTATTTGACCTACTCTCAAATTGACGTCTCTCTTTCTCCTATCATAGATTCGCTTTCCTCTTTCATATGCTGCGGCCAGCTTTTCTCTAACTTTTGAATAAATCGTCCGAAGTTCTTTCAAGGATTCAGCGTATTCATTTCTCCCAGAGAAGGTCAGTTCACCTTGTTCTTGAGAATTGGGATTGTAATGTTCTGTTTCCAAGATAATCTCTCTCCCATGAACTAGAAAAAATGGTGTGAACCCAGTGGCATCATGCTCACTATTATTCATGGCTGATTGAATATGTGGAATATGGACGTCCCATTCTCTTTGGTCTTTCTTAAGAAATGCTGAAATGGTATCTCCGACTACCCTATTAACTCGCTCCACAGGATTTACCTGTGGCGTATACACCGCGGTGTAGAAGAGATTAGGGATTTTGTATTTTTCTACAAATTCCCTAAAGTCTTTAGAGGTGAAGACACTACCATTGTCGCAAATTAAAGTTCTAGGTACTCCGTGCACTAGGAATACATTCTCTTCTAACTTCTGGTTAATAACAGAAGTCACCGCTCTTCGTATAGGAAAAAGAAACACATACTTTGTGAAGTAGTCGGCGACTACCAAAATAAAGGTATTGCCTTTCTTGGACTTGGGCAGAGGACCATGTAAATCAATTGATATAGTTTCAAATGGCCTGTGCACCTTCTTAGGCTGTCCCATTAATCCTGGTCTAGCTTGGTTACTAGATTTATTAGCAAGACAGACTTCACATTTCTTGACATAGCTCTTGACATCTTTTAATAATTTGGGCCAATAATAACGTAAAGCGATTCTCTTTAACGTTTTATTAATGCCAAAGTGTCCCGCTGTTGGCTTGTCGTGGTTCTCAGATAAAATCTGCTTTCTTTCCTGAATGGGTACTACTAATTTCCAAGCGGTGTCATTTTCTAAGGCGTATTTGCATTTTATTAATTTATATAGCTTCTTGTCGATAATATTGAATTTAGGGTAGCGGTGAGGGTGCTTCTCACAGTTCTCATACAGCTTATCGTACCATGGGTCATTCGACGGGAATGTAATCCTTTCTACGACATTGACTTCTAGCCTGCTGAGCGCGTCCGGCACTACATGCAGATGGCCTTTCCTGTGTTTGACATCAAACTGGAATTGCATTAGTCGCATCGCCCATCTCGCCAATCTACCACTTGGTGACTTTATGTTTAGCAGCCACTGGAGTGATGCGTGATCAGTAATGACTGTGAATGGATGTCCTTCGACATAGCATCTAAACTTTTCAACACTATACAGGGCTGCTAGGCATTCTTTCTCTGTCACCGAGTAATTCCTCTCCGCTGCGGTAAGGCTACGCGAAGCGTACGCTATGACCTTCTCTTCTCCTTCTATATTCTGAGTGAGTACGCTCCCTATACCCTTATCACTAGCGTCACATTGTATGAAGAATTCTTTTGAAAAGTCTGGACAAGCCAAGACTGGTGAGGTTATTAAGTGTTCTTTGAGTTTATCAAAGGACCTTTGAGCATCGTCGCTCCATTCAAACCTTTTCAATTTCTTACTGGTCAGCCGATTTAATGGTGCTGCCACCGTTGAAAAATTTGGAATGAAGCGGCGGTACCAACCCACCATTCCCAGAAAACTTTTCACTTCTTTCGGAGTTTTAGGTTCTGCTAGTTTAACAATTACCCTCGTTTTTTCTGGATTAGTTCTCAGGCCTTCCCTATCAACTTTGTATCCTAGATAATCCAGTTCCTCTCGGCAAAAGTGTGACTTCTCTATATTAATAGTAAGCCTTGCGCTTTCTAACTTCTGATAAACACGGTCTAACAGAATTAGATGGTTATTGAAATCGCCACGAGAGACCACTATGATATCGTCTAGGTACGTAAAAACAGATAGGGTTAAGTCTGGGTTCTGAAATTCCGCCGTTATAACGCGGTCCATCAATCTTTGGAGGGTTTGTGCTGCAGTACTCAGACCGAAACACATCCTTCTAAATTGAAATAATCCTCGACCGGGGACGCTAAAAGCCGTTTTCTCCCTGCTATCTGCGCTCAGTTCTACTTGCCAGTAAGCAGACTTGAGATCAATGGAAGTCATGTATGTCGCTCCTCGTAGACTATTGAGGATAAAGTCTATGTTTGGTAGTGGGTAACTATCAAATTTTGTTACGGAATTAAGTTTTCTACAATCCAAGCATACGCGTGGTTTCCCATCTTGTTTCTTAACTACCACCAACGGACTGTTCCACGGTGAGTTAGACGGTTCTATCACTCCTAGTTGCAACATATGATCGACTTCCTTGTGAATGAGTTCCAGCAGGGCGGGCGAATATTGATGACACTTTTGTCGCACGGGTGGATGATCACCAGTATCGATCGTATGTTGAACTAAGTCAGTTTTATTTAAAGTATTCTTAGAAGTTAAATTCTTAAACTTTTCTATTCTCAAATTTAATTGCTTGATTTGTTCTGGAGTTAAATCCGTCGAAGTTTTAAGTACACCAGCTTCTATGAAATTTTCTAACGTCAAACTATTCGTTTCTATTAACTGTAATACTTCTGAACCGATGTTAAACATTTGCCAAAAATCGATTCCAAAAATAATTGGTGTGCTTATTTCTTCTACGACTAAAAATGTAACCATATGGGTCATGTTTTTATATTCTACAGGCAGGCGAGTATTACCAGCAGCTGTACTTTCCGATCCATTAGCAGTTATGATCTTAACAGTGGATGTTGTTTTTTCTAGGGTTGCACCACACTGGTTCAAGTAACGGAAAGCAGAGCCACTGATCACACTGCACACGGCCCCCGAGTCTAAGAGACCTTTGCATTCTTTACCTAAAATCAGAACTTTTAAAAATGGTCTGGTTTCTTCAGGTTTAGGGCAAAACTTAACTTCTTGAATTTTTGACATATCGCCGACAGATGGTTTTTGCTGATTATTACGGGTGCGGCCAGGGGACTCTATCCTTTTTCTGCGTCCGAGGCCTTCCCTCCGTTTAAATTCTTTTGAGGGTTACATTTTGGACACTTGGGTCGGATAACTCCCTCCTTCCCGCAGCCGTAGCAATGCAACGTGCCATTGAATTTACAGTCGTTGGCGATGTGTCCTTCTTTCTTACATTTACTGCAAGTAATACGATAAATTCTCGGTCCACCGACCGCTCCTACGTTCTTTTCCTTCTTTTCTGGGTTTGACTGGCGAAAATTTCGTGTTTTGTAACACAGATCCGAGTGTAAAGAGTTTTGCGTGGATGTTGAAGGATAAACATATGACGAGCATTCAGCTTTCATTTCCTCTATCTGTTTACACTTGTTTCGCAAATCGTCTACACTCGAATATGCTTCACCAAACACTTTTGATTTGTAAAAGGGGGCTAAATTATCCTTAATGATTTCTACCTGTTCCTTCTCAGGAATCGGTGTATCTAGCCTTCTAAAGTAAGTTTTCATCAAGTAGATGTAGCTGGTCACGCTTTCTGATGGGTGTTGGGTCCTATTGTAAATTTCTTTAAGAGTTTTTCTGTTATAGGACGTTGGCAAGAATTCGCTTTTTAAAGCTTCTACGAAGTCTTGCCAAGTCACTTGTTGTTTACCGTAAAAGCGATACCACTCTAGAGCTTCTCCTTCGAAAAGGTCAGCTACACCTCTCAACAATTCTGAATTGCTAACGTTTTTAGAAATACGTAATTCTTCTATCCGTTCTATAAAAGCATGTAGACTAAGTCTGCTGTCGCGTCCCGAATATTTGATTCCCCATCTAGAAACCGAACGCATAGGGTCAATAGTTACTCGAAGCTCACCTGTGCCAACTGAGGCGTCTTGAGTCTCTCCGCGGTCTCGATCCTCATCTTCGTACTCTACTCCTTCCTCGCTTACCGCGGTCACATCTAAGGCCTGTAGGCACAGAGCGCACTTCCTCTTAAGTAACTCCAACTTCTTCTTCGAATCTTCTTCATCTGAGGGTAAACGACCAAGTCTGAATTGAATATGTAAGAGCCTAGATATGAGTCTTTTAGTCTGTGATGGGGTATAATCTCCAGCAGCTATTTTAGAGCCTATCTCGTTTAGTTTGTCTCCACAGATGTCTAATTCTAATTCTAAGTCTAACAGTAGTGGATCAATAGTGACATCCATCTGTGAGGTCGATATCAAAATCGAAATTCTTCTTCTCATCTCGGCTACAGTCTTGACATCAGAATGTCCACGAATACGGAGTTCATATTTGAGTTCATCACCCAACAAATCTCTAAAGTAAATCTTTGGACCAGACATGGTGAAAGACTACCGAGTACTTCTATTCTTAAAACAATTCTATCATAAACAATGACAAGACACTAACCTCCAACTTGTTCCAACGATACCTCGCCCCACGTTGGGCGCCATTTTGTTGCATTAAACCAACAACTGTGCTGGTTTACCGGCTAGTGGAGAGCGCGTGGGTTCCTGTGGTGCTAAGACCGTAGTCCGATAGGTATCTTACTCGTCGGTGAATGAAGGTTGGAAGCGGTGTCTATACATCACTTACTTTCAGGGCGCCACCAGTCACAAAACTGGAAATGTGTTACAAATAAAGGTGTTAAATTAAACAACTTAATTATAATAAATGAGAGAGCATCTTATTTCGTACCTTTCAAATACATTAGTGTTACAATTGACGAGGAACAATAGGCTTATCCTCAAAAGCAATTCTCGAACAAACTACTTCTTCTAGGAGTTATTCTTAAAAAACAATTCTTTCTTAAAAATATTCCTTTCTAAAGATAGTCCCTAAAGGGATGTGAAACTTATGACGATAAACTTACTTACTATTTTACATACAACGACATTTACATGGATAGGCCTCTCCATGTAAATGAGTGACGTGACGAGAACATATATCCTTAATTCTAATACATGTTGGGGTACGAGTTGGTTCGAAGCCAAACAAGTAATACACCAACCCGAATACGGCACACCGGTGTGGGGGTAGCGTTCACTCACAACGGGTGACCTGGCATTGCAAACAACGGAGAGAAGTTCCCGTACAGATCTTCACAGAATGGTTGTGTCGAGGTTCAGAATAAAACGTGTGATGACTCACTTGGTCTGCGCATTGCGTTACCTCCCATGACCATGTACCGATGACATGACGATTCTCTCTTTTGTTATAAAAAAGATTCTCTCTTTTATTATAAAAAATGCGAGTCAGCGCCGCGGCATCACGCGTGGGCTTATGACGAGACTCACGATATGTGAAAGAAGCCTAAGCTATCAGATAAAAGAAGAAGGCGACATCCTGTCGCCTCCTGGTTCTGTTTGTCAATCTGACATTGTACTAATGGGTGATCCACAGGATTACCCTGGATATTTGTCGATTTTCTTGGAATGGGTCCGAGATGTGTGTGCTCAGTTACACGGAAAATGAATGACAGGTTAGTTAGTTCTCTTTGTCAATCGACAAAATGCGAGGACCGGATAAAAAAAATAACAAAGCACCAAATTCAATAAGAACTTTACAATCCAGTTGGAATAATTTCTACGAAGGGGTTTATCTAATAATTTCTATTTACTTCTGCTTTTCTAATTTGGAAATATTATTTAAGAGAAAGACCGGTATCGGAATGATGGCGTGGAAAACGCACTCGTCTCCACATTCTGTGGCACTTGTCTATGGTAACTGTCAGTCGACGAACGTAAACAGTGTCTGTTTATCCTAACAAAAATACACCGAAAAACACATTAATGTTAAGAAAAACGTATTTAAAACTATAGGGGACGATGTGACGACATCACTCCGGCACTGTGAAGTGAAATGAGGTAGTGAAAACACAAAGAGGCGAATAAGACGACGGCGAACGTTGACAAAACAACAGGTTGTTTTGTATCACTGGTTTTCTGCCGGTATACTACAGATTCTATGTGACGAGACGCAAGTGGAGCTCTGCTATTCTGTCCCTAGTCCACCTAGAATGCCGCAAACCTATTCCACGTAAGTCCTACACAATAGATCAACCTTGCCAAAGGCAATAGACCTACCGGTGAAACCGTGTACTCTGCTGGAGCGTCTTGGCTTCACTGAGTGGGACGTACTCCAGCGCAGTTCCTGCGAACAGTCCTACGAATCACCAGCAAAGTACACGCCTTCCCAGGTGATTCTTTACAACATTGAACATTGTAGAAAATAACATGCAACACCATATAAACTGTTCGTCCAGAGTGAGCAATTTCTATGGAGAGGTCAAATTTTTTTTTCTTTTCCCAGAAATGTTTCTTTGGGAAAGTTGTTCAGTTTCGTTGACCTTACACCCTGTATAGCGGCTTTCGGCGACCCTGACTACATCGACGGTCAACATCGACAAATTTTGAAATTGAGTTCAGACCACGAAACTGAACAACTTTTCCCAAGGAATATGTCGTTAGTCGTTAAAAAAAAATCGATCACCCAAACAAAATATATGGTCAGCGTACTGACTTTGCTATGAAAGGGTACATTTTTTTTCGTCCGATGACCTACAAGTATGTTTCTGTTCAGTTTCGCGGTCTGAACTCAATCTCAAAATTTGTCGAAAATTTTCAATTTCACCCTGTAGAGTGGCGACCACGAAACGGAAAACGTAGTGTATGTACAGTCAAGTGCATAAATATGTTTCCTGAAATCCATTGCAATTACATGTATTTATGTAAAGATTCACGAATTATGTTACACTTTTCTCATCGTTATTATGTCTTCGTTTTTGTTGCAAAAATATCTAAATAACTAAGTGAGCAATAATATGTCCATAAAAGGTTTGTATTGCTTGTTATAAAACAAATTGTCCTTTATAGTATACATATTATTGATCAGTTTCCGCAGACATATTTATATCAGTTAGATTGGATGCTATAATAATAAACATTCAATGATAGGTACATACTTTTGAAACGATAGTTTAGTTAGGTACATATTTATGCACTTGACTGTACTAAAATATTACATACACATACAGCGCTTTCAGAACAAGTTTGTCCATGACGGTTATTTTCCGCGCATGAGTGACAGGCGGAGAGCCAATGAACGATTCGCTCGCCCCCCGGGGGGAGCCGCGCTCACCCCCGCGACTCATTTTTTGACTTCTGCGCATTAACGGTCACGGACAAAGTTATTTTGTACGCAGTATACGTAATATCATACCTCTTTCCCTGTGGGGTAGGCAGAGACCGCAGTCCTCCACCTGCTACGATCTTGACATACTTCCCTCGCTTCCTGTAGCCTCATCGATCCTTTAAGACTGCACTCCGCGCACACTAGCGCCCTCATCAGAATTTAATTAATTTCTTTGAATTGGAGACCAAAATGAAAAATTGAAGAACGGCTAATTGTTCTTTGTCAGGATAGCGTTATTTTAAACTATTACAATAAGCTTTATATAATCTTGTTTATTCAAAATCCTTTGAACGGAACGCGGTGGCCAATTTCCGTTTTAAGGATTTTGAATAAACAAGATAACATAAAGCTAATTGTAATAGTTTAAAATAACGCTATCCTGACAAAGAACAATTAGCCGTTCTTCAATTTTTCATTTTGGTCTCCAATTCAAAGAAATAAATTAAATTCTGATGAGGGCGCTAGTGTGCGCGGAGTGCAGCCTTAATACATGCTCTTCGGTTTAAGGTACTTATAACCTGGCCTTTATTTAGAACGTTTTGAATTTGAAAATGATGTTTATTTTGGATAAATCTAAGTAGAAAATCGCAAAATTTCACAACCACAGGCATGCGTCCTCTCCGTCAGTACCGGAAGCGTTTTACTAACTAGGCTACTGTGGTTCTGCCTGATATTGTGAAATGTGCGACCTCTTTACGCATTTCAACGTTACGTTTGTGCTGCCACCTAGTAAGCATTTGTTGTACTAACGCAACGTTAAAATGTGTGTAGAGGCAGGACCCCGGTAGCCCAGTTGGTATAGCGTCTCCGGTACTGACAGAGTGGACGCAGGTTCGAATCCTACCTGTGGTTGTGAAATTTTGCGATTTTCTACTTTGTAGTCCTGAATTTGGTCCGGGTACTTTCGCCGAGGCCTTCCCCTTCAATGTTTCCATAAAATATTAAATCATTAAACTGTCAACGTTTGACAGGCCCGTTGGTGTGGTTGGAAGTGAGCCTGCCTCTCACGCCGTGGGCCGCGGGTTCGATCCCCGCCCAGGGCAAACATTTGAGTGATGTACACGAGTGTTTGTTGTGTCTGGGTGTTATTTATCTATTTATGTATGTATATCAGTGTCTGGTATCTAGTACAGGCTTTGCCTAGTTTGGGATTCATCAGATGACTTTGTGTGAATTGGCCCCAATATTTTTTTTTCCTTAGGCAATGGACATAGTAAAATCTCTGCACCTCCGTCGCAAATCATCCTCTAAACGGCACGACTACGACGACGCCGGCGCAAGCGACGATAAGAACAAGTCCAACGAAGCCTTGGACAAGTCATTGCTACAGCTCAAACGGCAGTACATATTCATACCGCACACCAGTTTGGACAAGTTCGAATATGTCAAAAATGATGTTATGTTTTTGGAGTTTATTGTTAACCAATGAACCAATATACAACATGTTAATGGAATAAGCAAAACCCTCATACACCCCAACTGATTTAATTATTAAAATAAATCCATTTCTGTAAAAAAATCTTAAAAAATGATTTTTTTTTAAATCTAGAAAATGTTATTTTAAAGTTTAATCATTGTTCTAGTTTCATCAGATTCAAATCATTAATTCAATGTAGATTCTTTACAGAATACTTATTGAATGTCATGCAGAATACAATGCAAATAGAGCGAGTCTACGCCGTTTCTATTTCCATCGTTGTTCTAGTCCGCGCACGCCACGTTCACTTCCCTCCCCTCCTCACCGCTCATGAACCGCGCGGCGCCACCGCCAGCGCGCGTATCCACAGAAATATTTAGAATAGAAGCGGCAAAAATTTAAATAATAAAAAAAATACCCCTATAAAAAAAAACCGTGAAATTGATTCTACTCTCGATTCTGAACAAACTATTTTCGCAGTTTCGCTTATTCCGTTAACACGTTCTAGACTAAGAGCTGGTGGTTGGTAACCCTACCTTATCGCCCACCAACAAGCGACCTATCTAGGCTGGTGCAAGATGAAAAGGTGAGTATAAAAATCAGGGTTGCCTGGGCGTCTTTACAGTCAACAAAAGCTGTTTAGCAGAGCTATAAATTTAAAGATGCTATTTGCTGTGAATCATTTAGACTTTCAAGAAGCTCGAACGACATTTTATGTTATATTATTATCAATGAAATAATTTTTATTTTATAAATAAAATGAACTTATTTA
Organism: Athrips mouffetella; assembly: GCA_947532105.1. Lineage (NCBI taxonomy): Eukaryota > Metazoa > Arthropoda > Insecta > Lepidoptera > Gelechiidae > Athrips > Athrips mouffetella. The sequence goes on along the minus strand of OX383968.1, from coordinate 1,374,994 downwards.
CACACAAATATAACATTTAATTGCAATCAACACAGTGTATACATGAATGACAACTTTATTTAAATATATTTACAATATTTAATTACATACGTACATTATAAGAAAATAAATACATTTAATTTGTACCAAACAAATTTTTTTTTAAGATGCCCCACGAGTAGCGACTTAGTTTACGTCACCAAAACAAAGTTTATAAAGGGTGTTCAAAATAGAGCTTTCATCATTTAATTTACATGTTCTACCGATATAATGTATGAAACTGAACAAATTTTCCAGAGAAATAATGACATATTTTTATGTTTTCCTATAATATTAATGTAGGTGACATTTGTATGGAAAGCTGTTTTTTTTTTAATATTATGAACTATGTTCCTTGGCAAAAGTTACTCAGTTTCATGAGTAGATCTCTCTCAGCGTAGAAAGTCATGTTCTAAAAAGAATACATTCGCAAAATAACACGTTTTCAGAATATCACGATTGTACAATGATAATTGATTTGAGAACGTCCTGGGAATTTATCTGTCAAACGTGCATTTATCCCACAGAGCTCAGAAGTCCATGCGTCTTGCTCTGCATCTGGAGACGAATTCTTTACTTCATTCAATACAAATCAGTGTCACCATTTACTAAAACTAACACGGTTTCCGCACCCACACTACTAGCGTCATTTGAGTGCGATAAAAATAGTACCATTATTGCGAGAGAGTAAGATGCAAAAAACCAGTGACAGCGTCTCTATGGCAACGAATGTGTTTACAATGTGCATTCAAAATAAGCACATACATAAGTTGGATAGTATACCTAGTCAATAAGGAACCAATTTTTTTTTTACTCTTTTCGCTTCTATGGGGGGGGGGGGGGGGGGGGATGCGCGCGCAGGCGGAGTGGCCCTTTCGTTGTTCTGTGATTTATCCAGATTATTTTGATGTGTAACAAAACCACCCACAGTCAATATTTACAACAAATTGTCACGATTTAACTCAAATAAAAAACTGCGGAGCTATTTATCCTTTTGCCTCAAAGTTACTCTCTGCCATTCAAAATCAGTCACAGACAATAGTACATTATGGTACTAGTGTGTAACATTGGTGATTACCGCCGAGGCGCCATTGAGACCCGAGCCGTAGGCGAGGGTCTTAAGAGAGCCGACGACGGTAATCATCAATACACACGTGTATCATACGACGTTTTTCAACACACTTGTGAATAAAATAACAATAAAACAAACCAATAAAATAAAAAAATAAAAACTATAACTCACTAGTGAGTTATAGCAATGAAAACGTCACAGTTTGATTATGGGTGTTATTCTGTGCCTAATTGCGGTGACCATAGAGCCACTTTATGAGCAAGTGTGTTGAAAAAACTTTTTTAAGAACAAAGCAACTCAACCAATATAATTTAAAAAAAAAATCTGTATCTCACTAGTGAGTTATAGCAATGAAAAAGTCACAGTTTGATTATGGGTGTTATTCTGTGCCTAATTGCGGTGACCATAGAGCCATTTTATGAGCAAGTGTGTTGAAAAGACTTTTATTTTGCAGTATTACCCTAAGAGATTTTTTCTCGCTCGCACACTTTTGGTGTTCTGTTTATAGACTTTAAGGGCACTGCATGTTATCCTACGTCGAGCACAAGAAGTCCGACCAAATTTGTGGTCCGATCACATCCGACCACATTTGTGGTCCGACTAGCGAAACTGCCAAGAGGATACAAGGCAGACCTGTTGTTTTTTTACTTATATAGGTACCTTCTATTTCTTAGAATAGGTTTCATTCGTGTACTCTATCACGTAACCACTTTTCGCTCCGACTGTACAATACAATACAAATATACTTTACAATACCTGCCAGGTTGCTTGTAATAATTGAAAAAACAAATAGAAGAAGCTGAGCTGTGACGTCATAGCTATGTGATTTCATATAAAATGTATGGAAGATTTTCGTTTTGACTTTTAATTTTAACAAACATTAGTTAATTTGACTAGGTTGTTTTCATGCCTATTGTCTATGGCCACCTCTGAGGCATTGTCAAAATTGACATTTGAACCCAATAGAAATTTTTCACAGTTTATTTAAAATTTATGAAAATTTTATTGCAATTTATGCGAAATTATGCCTTATAACGCAGACATACACTTTATTTTTGATTGTTTTAAATTTTGACACGATGCTACAGAGGTTAAAAGATCTAGTCTAGGCAACGAAGGGGATCATTGTATGAAAACCCCCCGCATTAAATCCTCAGTCGCAGAAACTTCGCTGGGGTATTACACTATATGAGACAAACCTATAAAAAAATCCAAAAAATATAATCGGTAAGTACTTTTTATTTTCCATACAAAAGTTACAAAAAATGTTTGAAACAATTTTTTTTTTTTTTTTTTGGATATTTTGAATTTGCATTTAATTCATGATACTTTATCATCCTGGAGTGTGTTCCAAAACGGTAATAGTTAACATTTGACAGCAGTCTGTCTCGACCACACCGATGGATGTCATATATCGCTATCCTGCTGCCAGAGTAATTTTTACCCGATTCGGAACGCAACCCTGCACTACGTGACGTTGGCGTAATTGTGAATACACAAAAGCCATGAATCAAAGAATTGAATTGAACGCAACCCTGTCAAATAAAATCTGCCTGAGAGAATCATGTTGGGGTCAACTGCTTCGTTGCCTACACTAATCGCACTAGTTTTTATATCACTGGTATTACTGAGGGTTACCTTAGAGCAAGCTCTTGTACTGAGTGAGGAACGTCTCCTCGTCCTGGAGCGAGGAGTTGAGGTGGTCGTCCTCTTCCCCTTTGATGGCTGACGAGAGCCGCTTAAATGCTTTCTCGTACTTGCGCCTCTTACTGAGAATACACAAGATTTAAAAATTAATTAATTTTAGATTTAATTTGTACCTCAATAATGTCCCGTGTGGTGCCGGCAAAGAATAGTACCAACCCATACATACCCGTGGGTATCGTAACTGGAGGATGGGCAGCAGCATCCTCCTTTGTATCTTACATCTTACTTACTGCGGTCACCTACAACCGCGGTCCATGGTGCCAGCCGTAACGCTCACAAGCGAGGTGACTATGGTACTTCCCCTCCACATTTTTCCAGCAAAAGCTAGAATTCTGGAGGGAGCTCCCTGTCCTGTAGTGGACGTTTCTTGGGATGTTATGATGACCTCAATGATTCGATTCGATCCCGACTCGCACTTGGCCGGTTAATTAATCCCAGATATAAAGTCAGTAATGTACCTCCTATGTTTCTTGCTCCTGATTCGTTTCTGGGCTGCACCAGCACTTGTGGACGGACTCCCTGAACTATCTATAACAGTAACAAAACAGAAACACAATTTATTAAAAGTATCTGGGCGACCGAGCTTCGCTCTATAACAGCCTCAACATTTAAATATCATCGGGTGAGCTAGCTGTGCTACCCGCAAACAGATGGCGCTGTAGGTTTTTGTCTAAAACGCAAATGCTTAAAAACACGGAGAAAACGAATTTTCCCAGACATGAGACCTAGCTAGATCGATTTTTTGCCCCTGAAAACCCCTGTATACAAAATTTCATCGAAATCATTAGAGCCGTTTTTGAGAAACCGATTACATACCAATATTAAACATATCTACAAACCAGTTATACGTAGAAGCTAAGATTCTTCGTCAGACAAGTGGTTAATTCGAATGACTACCCAGATCTGCTCAAAAAACGAGTATACCGCGTTAATATTCAGCCTGTTAGAACCTCTTTTGCGAAAAGGTTTTCAAATCACTCATTCCCTGCCATTTATAATAATATCCTAAAACACAATGACATAAAATTTTGCTCAGCCGTTGAATTAAAAAAGATACTTCACACATTTTTATACAAATTAGATCACATGACGACCGAAAGTTTAATCCCTTCTTAAACTTCATTCTTTACACTCTTTCTTTCCACTCTCTCTTCTTTTCACTCCCATTTTGCTTCTGTGTTAGCTTTAGTTCATACCTACTCATTCCTCCAATTTTATTTTTATTAGTTTTTATATATATATGTTAGTTCAATCAAAGTCTGTATTGTAATTTGAATACTGGTCCTTCAAGATACAGGCTTTGCCTAGTTTGAAGGCCTATGGTGTTTCCGTAATTAATGAACCTAATTTTACTTACTAAATAGTGTGTATTCTATGTTAATTCGGTTACCAATAAACATTTTTCATTTTTTTCATTTCATTGCTCGTTTATTAGTATAGGATTAATGTAATTTGCTCGAAAAGACGCTTAGAAGCAAATCGTGCGAGAAATGGCAAATTCCGGTCACGATCTGCCATCCCGTGCGGTTAAGAACTTTTCTAATATTTTATTAAATCATTCATTAATTTCTGTACACGGTAATCAAAATTCTTAACCAACGAGTTTATAGTGCGCGAAACAAATATTCTGTTATTGGTAAATAGGTTCTTTTTTTAGAAAGTAGATTAAATTGTATAGTTGATATCAGTGGGTGCATGGACGACTGACAATCCCCATACTAGAAAACGCAAAGAAATTTGACCTCGAAGCAAGGAGGTTTTTGTTCTGAGAGAAAACGTAACCCGGAAAGGCATAAAACTCATGGACACTAGATGGCGCTTTCGAATAATTATGGTCTACCGAGTATTCTGCCAAAAAAACATTCAAAATTTCAACATAGTTTCAATGTAAAGAAACGCTAACATTGAAATTCGGTAATTTTTTTAGCAGAATACTCGATGAATCATAATAACTTTCCGGACTATTTATTAGCGCCATCTAGTTTTGTACTTTTCCGGGTTACGATTTCTAAAAGGGGATGGTCAGTCCATCTTATTGTTCGTCCATGGTGGGTGCTCCGCAGTATCAGGTGGAACTTTCATAGTTGGCGTGGGTTAGCGGGCAAGGAGATATCCAATAATAGTCACAAAACATTTGATCTCACTTGGACGAGGGTAATTACAAGATGTAATAGTTATTTATGCAACTGTTGCCTAATGATAGCAATTTTAACACGAGATCTGGTTTTTGATACGAGGCGCCGCCGAATATCAAAATAGTATAGATGGAGTGTTATAATGACTGATTATGTAAAGTTGCATACAAAACTTTATCTACGACCGACAAAATAAAGTAACATTTTAAAGAGTAGTAATCAATTTATTAAACTAAGAGGACAGTTAGTACAGATATTAAAAGTTATTCCTGAAGTTGTTTCAGATCCAGAGCTTATATACCATTTAACGCCCCCCAAGCCGCGGCACGAATAAGATCAGCTCTGTGTTTTTAATTCGTTTTAATTGTTAAAATGGCTAAATCCACTTTGGATGCAATTGAAAAAGTGATAAAAAAGTATTTATAAATCCAATTTTTACTATTATTTTGTAGTAAATAAGAAACTATCTGACGTGTAACGAATGTTATAAAATAAACTAGCTGTTACCCGCGACTTCGTCCGCGTAGATTTTATAAAAAAACAGAACTCGAACTTAATTGAAACATATTTTACGGAGCGCTTATCCTTCTTGATCCCTACGTAAAAGATGCATTTGTACTTATCCAAGTTGAATAAATGCATCTTACTACAAACTTAATTATCTTTTGATTTTATTTAACTGGTAGGTAGTGCGGAATTTTCATTGTCAACCGTTACAGGCGAACTTAAAAAAGAAGGCAATAAAGGGAGTGAAGTGAATGGGTAGCGAGGAGGTATTCATAAAAGTAAAAAAGGTCCCTATTCCTCCCTATCTATCCTTTTGTATCCCCCCCCCTACATTCCCACTCCCCCTCCCTCACCCTCTCCCACTCTCTCTTCCTCTCCCTCGCCCCTCCCTCTTCCCCCCCTCACCCTTCCTTCCCCCTCCATTTCCCCCCTTCCCCTCTCCCCATCACCCTCCCTTTCCCCCCTCACCCTCCTTCCATTCCCCTCCCTTTCCCCCTTCCCCTCACTCATCCTCCCCTTCCCCCTCCCTCTACCCCCTCCCACGCCCTCTACCCCTCCCTCCCCCTTTCTCTCCCCTCATTTTCCCCTCCCTTACACTCTCTCCCTATCCCTCCCCCTCCCCCTCTCCCTATCCCTGACCCTACCCCTATCCCTGCTTCTACCCCTAACGCCATCTTAACCGCTATCCCTATCCTTATATAAACATACAACTGACACTCATATTGATTTTTAGACATTTCAAACCTATCGAATCCCAACCCCATCCCAGGGGTGGTGGTATTTCACGTCCACCACGTTGGATTTCAAAATCATTGTAGTTTTCGTAATCAGCGACCCGATAAACCATACGAACGACACCCATATTGATTTTTAGACATATCAACTCAATCGCACCCCAACCTCATCCCCAAGGGATGATAGCATTTCACGTCCACCATGTTGGATTTCAAAATTGTAGTAGTTTTCGTAATCAGCGATAGATAGATAGATAGATAGATAGATAAAAATGTTTATTCATACACATATTCGACACACAATATACGAGGGACAGTAAACTATGAAAGACAAAAACAAAAGATACAAATTTCTAAATTTTTTTAAACTGGCGCGAGTACATGTGTGCCGCAGCGGTACAAAAAGGCCGTAGCTCAGTGTATTATATCGCCCGGAAGGGCAAAACACCGTTTTTCAGCTACTACCTATAACCTAACCTATGAGGAAACGCGAGTGCCGCGAGTACGCAAGAAAAAAAATAAAGTTAGTAAATTTGTGTGTGTGTGTGTGCGAGTTTAAAAATGACAAAAAGTACTTTGTGACTGGTTAATGTTATGTATAAGGATAAATAGTGTGTAATGTATATATGTATTTATTATAGAAGTAGGTATACCTAAGATTTGTGAAAGAAAGGAATAGTAATAAGTAGGTACTAATAAATAAAACACGATACTTAGTTGAATAAAAAAAGTCCCATCAAAATCGGTTAAGTAGTTTCGGTGTGCTGTAGCAGATACAACCCCGCTAGAGTATTATTGTATGTGTAGATTCCCACGGGAATGAGATATTTTCCCGGGGTAAAAAGTAGCCTATGTCCGTCTCCAAGTTACCATCTATCACCATACCAAATTTCATCAAAATCCGTTCAGCCGTTTAGGCGTGAAAGAGCAACAAACAAACAAACAGACAGACAGACAGAGTTACTTTCGCATTTATAATATTAGTATGGAGTATGGATTATCATTATGAATGAAGTTACTTTAACATTAATTTCATTGCATACTGTTACAACCGGTATATGGTTACTGACACCCTCTTGTAGATTCATATTCTTCTTGTATTGGAATATTCCGAAACGGGAGTGGATAAAATAGTTTTCCCAATTAAATAACGTTCCACCAAGCACTTATTCGAACCAGCTTGTTATTTGCACCAAGAGGTAACCAAGGTAACAGCTGACTGACAATTAACTTTTCTATTGGCGCTAGTGTTGGTGTTACGTTTACGAATCACTTGACATCGCCGCCGTCAAATAGAATATACAAAACTGCGATGTAAACAAGGGAATATATTAGTAAGTAGAAAGTTTTTAATGTTTGTTTGGATTAAACTTAGTTTGAATTTCCGTGCATTTATTGAGAAATATACTACACAAACCTTGGTAGCAATCAGGTATTGAAAGATTTATGCATGTGGGTCTCGGCTTCGCCTCTGCCCACATTATCGCGTTCGTCCTTCAAAACCTTTTTTATCGGATATTGCGGTAATGTACTATTGCCTACATTATTACAAAATAAACACTTACCATCTTGCACGTGACCTCCACCGGTGACCAGAAGATCGATGGCTTCATGTATATTGTTATTGGTCACCCTGAGAGCTGTCCTCGCCTCCTCCGCTATATAACCCATTGCCTCAAGCTGGAATTAAAAAACAATGGATTATCATCATCATAACATCCCATAAAATGTCCACTACAGGACAGGGAGCTCCCTCCAGAATTCTAGCTTTTGCTGGAAAAATTTGGAGGGGAAGTACTATAGTCACCTCGCTTGAAAGCGTTACGGCTGGCTCAATGAATCGCGGTTGTAGGTGACCGCAGTAAGTAAACACAGGAGGATACTGCTGCCCATCCTCCAGTTTATAACCCTTAGTCGCCTCTTACGACACCCACGGGTATGTAAGGGATGGTACTATTCTTTGCCGGCACCACACGGGAAAAACAATGGATAAACTGTTTCAAAGATGACATGAGAATAGAAAAAATCCGTGGAAATGGAGTTTCATGTGGGAATATTCCCGGGAAGGGCCCATCACTTGTTCATCAAATGTTCACATCACCCTTTACTTTCTTAGGTACTCATCTATATAATAAGCTAAACTACAGCCTTAAACTTTTACAACTAAATAAATATAACTGTAAGAAAACAGTCAAGACTTACCTGCTACAATTAACTTATGCAGAAACTGAAGAGTTATTAAAAACACTGCAATAGTTTCACTACCTCTACACACACTTCTCACTCGCACAGTCTCACACTCACCATACACACACTGACACACACTCACCATCCATACACACACTTCACACAGAACACTCGCCACACACATGCATACACCGCACAGCTGTTCACTTTCGTGTAATGAGGTGGAGTCCTGGTGACCTGCAATACAGGCCTCGTAGCCTAGCTCGGGCACCAGTTCACCACAACACAAACTTAAAACTGAAAAACTAGATTGTGCACTACTATTTAATTTTATTTTTAAGTTTACTTTGTGGTGAAAATAAAGATTTTTATTTATTTATTTATCACTAGACAAAAGCAGGCAAACGACATACAGGATTTAAGAGACAGGTTTCCAGGTGAAAGGGCATGATCAGTCAACGCAACTGAACAACTTTCAGCGAATAAAACATTCAGGAAATAAAAAAGGACGGGAGTGCCGGCAGAAGTGAAAACTTAAACATCAACGTTGTGCATTTTTGAAATCAGTATAAAAGTACATACAATATTCATTTATTGCGCTATCGTAGAAAAACATGACAATTTATATTACATATAGACAATCTTAGTCAGATCTGACGCGCCGCTAAAGAAATTTTCACTTCAAAACTTAAACATCTGACGTGAGTTTAACATTTTTTACCCATCTAAAAAAGTGCCAAGCGCCGCTGGAGAAGATTTCACTTCAAAAAAATCCTGAAAGTCTTAGTCGCTGAAGTTTTTCACTTGCGTTGACTGATCGTCTTCAGTTTTCTAAAATGTGTAGTATCTTATAGTTTTGTATTGAATCACTTGTACATTGGTTCACAAATTTTATGTTTCTCCACCGGTTTCGCTTTGGCATCCGAACTATTTAGCATCTTCAGGAGAATAAGAAAAAATTAAAATTAAACACATTTGTCTGACATCTAACATCGTTTTGAAGGTGGTAGGAGTTTTCCTTTCGGTGGTAGGTCTATTAGGTCCAGTTCCGCGAACGTCTATTTCCGTGAAAGTCCATTTTCGCGAAAGTCCATTTCTGTAAAAGTCCATTTTTGAAGTCCGTATTTCAAACTTAAACTTAACCTACCCCCACCCCTCTTCTACCAACATGAAGAAGGGTTTCGAAACTTCGTTATTTTTGAAGATGGAGACTTAAAATTGGTATTTAGACGTACTAATGCAAATAAAATTATGTTTTAACACTTTGAAATTCTCTCCTTTTGGGGACCTTCGACGGGTTAAGAATCACGGACTTGAAAAAATAAGTTGAAAAATCTTTCACAGAAATGGACTTTCGCGGAAATGGACGTTCACGGAAATGGACGTTCGTGGAAATGGACGTTCGCGGAACTGGACCTAATAGACCGAAAGGGGACTTTTGTGCAAAGTCCGTCTGGGGAAGTACTCTCTTACCTATTTCTGCCGTAAAGCAGCAGTGTTTGGACTGCTGTGTTTCGGTTTGAAGGGTAAGGGAGCCAGTGAAATTACAGGCACATGAGACATAGCATCTTACCTCTCAGGGTGGGCAACGCGCTTTGCTGTCTTATTAGCGTCAAAGTATGTCACGAATAAGACAGTGGGTGCTATGGGCGGTGGAGAAGACTTACCATCAGGTGGCCCACCTGCTCGTTTGCTCACTTATAACATAAAAAAAAGTGCAACAAATGAAGATGCTAAATAGTTACTGAAACCGGTAGAGAAACTTAAAATTTGTGAACCAATATACAAGTGTTTCAATACAAAACTGAATATACAGGGTGTTAATTTGATTGCGTGCCATAGCTCAGGGGTGGAATCAGTATCAGTAACTGAACAACTTTTCCCAAGGAACATAGGTCAAATTACGAAAGTAAATTTTTGAACACCCATAGTAACTGCTTCAGCTGATAGCGCATTTTGTATGGAAGGTCAAATTTGGTTTTTCATATTTCGACCTATGTTCCTTGGGAAAAGTTGTTCAGTTACTGATACTGATCCCGCCCCTGAGCTATGGCACGCAATCAAATTAACACTCTGTATAGTTTCACCAAGCGCCGACAATCGCAAGTATAAATCCTGTGTCTTACGACCGGTATAAATGATGGTATTGTTTGGAGATATTGACATTTTGCAAACGTGCCATTTGTGTAGTGATGCACCGTTCCCGGGAATGTTCACAGTGGGAATGCAGTTCTATTTGGGAATGTTCCCGGGAACGGCCTATCACTAGATAAAAGCAGACAAACAAGAGACAAACGTACGTACATGGACAGATTTGAAAGGACGTGATCAGTGAATAAACCGTTGACTGATCGTTTTACTGTCACAGTTTTATTAGAAACACCGTGCCCCTTGAATCAGATCCATTAAAAGGCTAGGATAGAATTGTGGTCAAAAAGATACCCCATTGAAAGCCCATATATCCCCATTGCCGAAAATCTTCCACCAGGACATGATCTTCCCTGGCCCATATGGAAGTCACTTAACAGACTGCGATCGGGCGCTAGCAGGTGCGGAGAACTCAAGAAGAGGTGGGGCTTCTCTGATAACGACAAGTGTGAATGCGGCATTTTGCAATCCAAGACACACTTGCTTTCGTGCCCTACCTCCTCAGTTTCTTGCACCAGGGAGGACCTTTTTGAAGGCAACCAAAGAGCTATTGCTGTAGCCACATTTTGGGTTAAGTTACTAGAAAATCATTTGCCATTAATACGAGAAGAAGATCGTGCCCTTTAAGTTTTCGGAAAGCTGTCTCTTACAGCTCAATTGATGCATTACCTCGGCGACCAGTTTGTTGTCCGGCTCAACGAACGAATCTTCGGAGCTGGGAGTACCCGACTCTTCAGAAGACATGTCGCTCTCTAGCAACTGGGGACAACACACATACTTCATAATTCATATCATTATTTACATCATTCAATTTCAGTCTTGGTAAGATCGTTCCATCACAATTTCAAGTGGTTCACGAAAACGACGGGCGCGGAATTCAAAACCATTCTCCAATTCGTGTTCTAATTACAATATAACGACCCGGGAAATTGCTCCAGGACCACTAGTACCCCTGGGTTTGTACCTCTGACCAAATCCGTCCCATTTATACCCCTGTGGTGAAGGCCGCAAACCACCCACTTACCAATTCGGATTGTTCCCCAGTGAGTCGCACCGTCTCCGTACAGTCGTTGTTAGAGTTCCGAAATGAGAATATGGCCATCTTGTGGAAATTCCCTAGCTATAAGCGCCTCTACCACTATCTAGTCATTAAATCAATTCTCGTGGTTCAAAATCATAAATCCCCAAATATCAAATGAAATGCTTTTAAAATGCTGTTTCGTTACCACTCACCAATTCAGGTTGTTCCCCTATGAGCCGCACCGCCTCCGCACAGTGGTTGTTGGAGTTCCGAAGCGCCACAATGGCCATCTTACGGGAGTAACCCATTGCTATAAGCGCTTCGACCAATGTCAGGTTCACAGGGGAACCGTCTTCACATAAGCCTAGGGCACGACGTTGCCTGAAAATATATAAGATGTTATTTTTTTTTACCAAATCTTACAAAAATTAAAGGATCATTATAATGTTGTTTCAGTAGGCCGTGTGGTGCCGGCAAAGAATAGTACCAACCCATCTCTAGTAGTAGGTGTCGTAAGAGGTGACTAAGGGATTGTGAACAGGAGGATGGGTTCTGCGTATCGTACCATCTTACATACTGCGGTCACCAACAACCGCGGTCCATGGTACCAACCGCAACGCTAACAAGCGTGGTGACTATGCTACTTCTCCTCCACCACGCGGTTTCGCTGGTATTCTGGAGGGAGCTCCCTGTCCTGTATTGGACGTTTCATGGGATGTTATGATGATGAGTCGAATAAAATACAAATAAAATCTCGTAAAATATTTCTAATCTGATATTTTTTAAGCAAAAATCATGGAATATAACCTGCAACAGATATTTATATTTTTTTAATGATTAATAGTTTATTAGTAGTTATTTATAATGATTACCAATTTGACAGCAAAATTAGTAATCTGAATTCAATGGAATAGTAGATTTTACAACAAGTGCACAAAACGAACCATTTTCCGAGACTTTTAGCAGCCCGAGCCTTTTAGCAGAGCGAGTAATGTCGAGGATGAATTGGTTTTGTAGACGAGTTATAAACTCTGCTTTTCACTTTGATTGCGAGGAAATAAAACGTAAAAGTACTCTTTAAATGTAACTGAAGAATGAGTTGTTCTGCTTTAGTGAAGAATATGTTGACGCATGGGGGGGGCAGCAGGCCCGCGCGCAGGGCGTACACCACCGCGATTACTTGCTTGCCCGCGGTGCACAAAATTCAATTTTGTGCAGCCTATATCCTGCACAAAGAAGCACTTTCAGAGCATGAGAAGTGAAAAGTAGGTTTTTTTGTATTTCGATCTATGTTGCTCAGAGAAAATTGTCCAGTTTTATGGTCGTTTTAGTTTGACCAACGTTTCGCCAAACATCCTACCTCTCAACCACATTTACGTTTTGCAGGCTTATCTGTTGAGATATTTTCCATCGCTCGCTGGGTTGGACGAGTAGATTCACTCGAAACAAACGAACGATTCAGAAATGAAAAATTTTGGGTTTCGTAGGAAAATCAGTAGGCATGTTTCAGAAATGGGTTACATACAGATGACCGTCAAATGCAAAATTTTTATTCTTTCTATTAAAAAAGTTTCCTTCCGTGCTAACTCCCCTATCTCTGTGCGCGGTGCTGTTCCCGGGCCTTATCTCTCTCTTGCTACCTATGCACCCCGCCTACTATGTGCCCCGTCCAGCTCCCTTGGTCCGACACGCACTTGACCACAGCCAGCTCACGCACCAAGACACGCGTCAGACTGTCACGCAAGTATCAATATTCCCCCTCTTACCTCTCAAAGCGGTACTGCTCCCAAGCCCTATCTTGATAAGTTCATTCTGGGCAACGCTTGGTAGAAAGGTCTACATGGTGTAACAAAAAGGGTCTACCAACCCTGAAGGATGTGAACCTGCCCATGAAACTGAACAACTTTCCTTAAGAAACATAGGTCGAAATACGAAAAAAACTTTTTGATCTGCCATACAAAATGCGCTATCAGCTGATTCAGTTTCTAAGATTTTACCTACCCATTTTACTGACCTATGTTTCTCAGGGAAAGTTGTTTAGTTTAATAGGCAGACTCACATGCTCCAGGGCCTTGTATAATATAAAAAATCGACAATGTTCTTTATTTCTTCACTGACGCTTCTCTCTCACCTCTGGGCGCGGTGCTGTTCCCGGGCCCTATCCCTGTCCTGCTTCCTCTCGTGTAAGAAGTGATGTGCCCCGTCCAACTCCCCCGCGGCGGCGCGCAGGCCGGCTCGCGCTTGACCGCGCGTCCAGCCCAGCTCCATTAGTGCTGACACTGCGTTCTCATCCACCTGAACATAGGAACATTCGGTTGGTAAATAATTGGACCTATGAAATTGGCGAAATTTTATTGTAGATTAACGAGATCATGATTCCTATAATTCTGTAGTTAGTTTCATTATTTGTTTTATATTTGAAAATCAAAAATTCCAGCTTTTGTTGAAACAATGTGGAGGGGAAGTACCATAGTCATCTCGCTTGTTAGCGTTACGGCTGGCATTATGGAACACAGTTGTTGGTAACCAAAAAAGGATGCTGCTGCCCATCCTCTGGTTCATTAACTTTTAGTCGCCTCTTACGACACCGATGGGAAAATATGGATTGGTACTATTCTTTGCCGGCACCACACGGGGCAGTAATTCCATAACCCTCTACAAACATTACCAATAGCATGCCATACTGCCCACCAACCGTCGGGGTATTTTTAAGGATAATGTTTGGATTAGAAATTACATGTCAAAGAAATCTCTAGCTCTCATAGCAAGACGAAATCACGGGCCACATGGAAACGCAAAATATTAACTTCTTCTGTACTAACAGAATAACAGCGTCGTGGCTCGCTAAACGAATCACGGCATATTGCTGAGTTAGGGCCTTTCTTTAGGTGCGGTAATTTTATAGTAAGTCCTGAAAATCTGTACTGCAAATTAGTTTTATTTGTACATGTTACTAAGTTACAGCTATTAGTGTAAAAATTGTACCGTTTTCAAATAAACGTTTTATCTATCTATCTGTAACTCACCCTAAGAGTATTAAGTTCCTGCTCAGCAATCTCGAGCAATCGTTTGGCTTCGGCTCGCTTGTTCTGATGGTATGCAACGATCCCTTGCAAAAGGTACAGTCGCATCAAAACCACTCGTTCGTTTGCTGAAATAAACGAGCATACTTTTTAACCCCCGACGCAAACAGAACATGAGGGGAGTTATTATGTCAATTGTCGCATGTAGCAACTACTATCTTTATTATACCGAGTGTTAGTGTAAACACTGTGATCCTTGAAACTGCATTGAGACCATGAAACTGAACAACTTTCCCTAAGGAACATAGGTCGAAATACGAAAAAAAAGCAAATTTCATCTCCCATACAAAATGCGCAATCAGCTGGTGCGGTTTCTATGGGAAGTAATTTTTTTTTATCGTATTTTGCCCTATGTTCCTTAAGGAAAGTTGTTCAGTTTCATGGTCTGATTGCACAGTTTCAAGGCTCATAGTGTTTACACTAACACCCTGTACTTTGATACTGAAAACTTCTTCCCTTCGCGTCGAGTGACACATAAAGATGGAAAGTTATGTGACGGTAGTAACGCCAGTACCCTAACCCTCCCAAACGCAGGACAGCAGCACTGTATGCAGATAGAGTAGTGCCCAATTATTCACACAATCATCTTGATATTTAAAGAGCAGTTCAAAGGGATTAGTCGTTGATGATTCTGGATGTAGCTACTGGCCTAGATAATACCTCTTCAGCACTCTTGAGCCTGTTGGAGCTGTCACACTTAAACAACCCTCGAAGACCTCTTAAGGACTTTTGAGCCTCTTGAAGAAATGCCCCCTTCAAAACGATCAGGCTCATCATCCTAAACATAACTTCTGGCGAAGACCTTCTCAGCACTTTTGAGCCTGTTGAATATATGCTTCTTTGTCTAACACAATAACCAACCTGCAATTACCTTCAAAGCGATGAGCCTCTGTCGATCTTAACCGTATCTCCTGGCGAAGACCTCTCTAACACTCTTGCACGTTATCACCGCTGCTAGGTTCTAATGGACAAGCGCCTACAATAACCAATCTGCAGTCTCCTATAAAGCGATCAGCCTCTGTTGATCCTGGTTGAAGTTACTGGCCAATACCTCCTGAGAACTTTTGCACACAGTGGCTACAATAACTAACCTGCAGTTCTTTTACAAGGTAAACCGACGACCTAGTGGCCGTCGCGGGAAACAACTGGATGTAAGCCAAGCAGAATCTGAGTCATGGAGATCTCTAGAGGCTTTATTTTCAGCAGTGGACCCTGAAATCTCTTTCAAAGCGATTGGCCATAACTCATAGCAAATGCTTCCACAGCACTCTTGAGCCTGTTGGAGAAATGCCCACATAAATCAACCTGCAGTTCCCTTCAGAGCGATCAGTCTCTGTTGGTCCAATCCATAACTCCTCGCAAATGCTTCTTCAGCCCTCTTGAGCCTGTTGGAGAAATACCTACATAAACCAACTTGCAGTTCCCTTTAAAGCGATCAGCCTCTGCTGATCCTCCCCGTAACTCCTCGAAAATGCTGCTTCAGCACTCTTGAGCATATTGGAGAAATGCCTACATAAAACAACCTGCAGTTCCCTTCAAAGCGATCAGCCTCTACTGATCCTGCCCGTAACTCCTCGCAAATGCTTCCTCATAATTGTTGAGCCTGTTGGAGAAATGCCTACATAAACCAACCTGCAGTTCCCTTCAAAGCGATCAGCCCCTGCTGATCCTATCCATAACTCCTCGTAAATGCCTCCTCAGCACTCTTGAGCCTGTTGGAAAAATGCCCACATAAACTAACCTGCAGTCCCCTTCAGAGCAATCAGCCTCTGTTGATCCTGTCCGTAACTCCTCGTAAATGCCTCCTCAGCACTCTTGAGCCTGGCCGCTGCGTCGCTGGCTGCTCCAAGTGCTTGCAGACAGAGGTAGCACCACGCTATGTCCAGTTGAAGTAATGCCCAGTTGTCTACTGAGGCTAGGATTGAGGATCTGCATTCACTGGGGAGGAAACACTCTTCAAATCAGTAATTGCGTTGTTTTAAAAAAATCTTTATTGGACATCATAAAGAATTTATAGCAACCAAACTTCTAGAGGAGACAGTTCAGCAGTGGACGCGTCTTTCAACTTTCATGATGTTGAACAAAACGTACTTCCCAATTTATCCAAACATACTTCCAAGTATCTGACATCAGCTGGTCAATACTTGGAGTTGGTTACTATGCGGTGTGGGAACTCGGGAGAGCGTTTGAGATAAACACGGTTGCCTCGTTCGATGGTCGTTTATTGACTAAAGTACATGCTAAGGTGGGAGAGGCGAGTGGCACACTACACCTCCCCCGTTGAAAAAAGAAAAAAAATACAACGTGATTTTTTATTCACCAAAAAAAATTTAAGGGATGATTCTGCCCATGAAACTGAACAACTTTTCCCAAGGAACATAGGTCGAAATACGAAAATCTATTTTTGACCTCCCATAGAAACTGCATCAGCTGATAGCGCATTTTGTATGGGAGGTCAAATTTGGCTTTTCGTATTTCGACCTATGTTCCTTGGGAAAAGTTGTTCAGTTTCATGGGCAGAATCATCCCTTAATTTTTTTCTGGTGAATGAAAAATCACGCTGTATATGGAAAAGTTTTTTTTTCTTACTCTTTCACTAACTTAAGATTAAACACTTCATTTAAATCGATTCTACGAGTATTCAATAAGCATACCATAATAATTCAATGCGAAATTTTGAAATTTTTCATTTTTCAATATCTAAATTGTTCTATTTTTAATTCATTCCAAGTTATTTTAAATCATTACAACAAAACACGAAAATACATGGTAAATTTCTATAAAATAAATTTCAATAATTTTCCAAAACCGTTACAAAATGTTACGTTAATTTTAATTCCTTCCTTCTTAACCCTTATCTAAATAATAAATTTTGACAAAAGTACCAAACCAATCACGGTACAAAAGCGTACATGAATAACATTTTTGAAATTTTTCTACAATAACAAATAATGTGTATTAAATGTTCAAAAACCATTTTTAACACCTTTATAAAGTACTCTAAATATAACTCAATTTCCATTAATAAAATCACAAGAATGATAAATCAATAATTGGCTGTTACATAGTCAAGTTTGTTTTTAAAATATTTGAAGCAAAAAAATATTTTTCATTAAAAATAAACAATAGCAAAACTAAAATTAGTTTACTTTAAAATGTTCAGCTTGTGTAATGCATTATCCTAGTTTTTTTTTCTGTTATTCTACTATTTTGTTACTGCTGGCAATATTGCAATATTTCATAATTTCATTTTTTTTTTCACTTGTATTTTTACTCTACCATTATAAACTTATATTATAAAACTTCTTTTTTTTTTTTTCTATCGTATTTTGTTTACAATTCAAATTTTATAAAATATAGGTATACCTTATTTACTCTTAGTCTAGACATTTCCGATATCGTTATACATTTCCTTGTCAAGAGCGCTCTTTTTTGATGTTTCTAAACAACCAGTCAAATTTTTGTAACCTCTATTCTGACAAAATAATCTAGTAGGTACATGTCTCTTTCATAAAGTGGGTTGGTTGATACCTTCAACTCATTTCTAACATGATAACATGGTTACTTGGGCCCACAATATCGTCACTTTTTGCATGCTTTTCATTTTATTAATATTAATTTATTTATATAAGTATTTCATTTATTTCGGTACCTTCACTTTATAATATTATTTATAAGATATACTTTTTGGGCCGGCCGGTCCCTTTTTTATTTATTTATTTATTGGTACGTAATTATTATTATTAGTCGACTTTTTTTATTATTATTTAACTAGCTGTCGCCCGCGACTCCGTCCGCGTGGGGTTCAGAAAAAGTAGCTTATGACTTCCCATGGTTCAAACTATCTTCGTACCAAGTTTATATCACAATCGGTTTATCGGATTAGCCATAAAAGCGTAACAGACAGACAGACAGTGCAGTTCTCGCCTTTATATTATAAGGTATACAGAGTACCGATAATACGGATTTTTGTAATTTAAACACGTCTTGTTTACGTGTGGACTGTTAGGTCGCCCACTATCCTCATAAGTGTAAAATTATAGTCGAATTCCACGCGGACGAACTATGATACGGGTTTCGTTATATCTTATACAAAACAAAGCCTAACTAAAGCTGAGGCTCAGTCACTTTAGCCTCTGTGGCAACTGAAAAAAGAGCGGTACAAAGTCCAACGTGGCTTCACATGCTTTTAACTGTACATGCACCTGCATACAAAACTGTTGGACTACACTTCTGTACAATCGTTGTAACTTATTTCTCCCTTTAAAAGACAAATCCTAAAAAACAATGATTCACATCTCTCTTTATTTATATAAGTATTTTGTTTATAAGTACCTACTTCCTAAGTTTTCAAAACTTTTGAACTTTCAATTTTTTTTTACATTTGTTGCACTGCCATGCTGAAACAGGAATTTTTTATTATTATTTTTATAATAAAACTAAATCTAGATTTTACCAATCTTAAGCTGTACCCACAACTTTTACACAAACAACTGGACTGAATCAAACGGAATTTTCGACTACGAATTTGGCTTTCTTCCGTACAAATATAAGCTTTGCTTGATTTTAGCTCGGTTTCACAGCTTGAAACTTTGAACTCGCCCATTTTCTGTTTGAGTGAACCGATTTCAATAAAAAAAGTTCAAATATTGCACGAAAGCAACCCAAATACGTTATTGAAAACTCCGTTTAAGTGGTTCAAGTACTTTGAGAGGTATTGGCGTGGCCGCTTAAAATTTCGCGAACCTTCTGTGTGAAAGAACCGTTTGCAATGGAATAAAGCTTATATGTTGCACAGAAAGAAGCCCGACGCGTCATTGAAAACCTCGTTTGAACCAGTTCAGTAGGTGAGTTCTTGGTTCTGCAGCTTGAAACTTTGCGTATCTTCTGTCAAAGTGAACCTTTCGCAATGAAACTAAGCTAGTTTATTGCACAGGAGTAAGCCAAACGCGTTTCAGAAAGCCTCGTTTCAATTTGCTCAAAAGTTTGTGAGTTATTCGCGCCTTTGCTTGAAACTTTGCGTAACTTCTATCTGAGTGAACCGTTTTCAACTAACCTAAGCTTATATGTTGCACGGAAGTACCTAACCAAGCACGTCATGGAAATGCCAGTTGGAGTCGGTACAGTAGTTTGTTCGCTATTGGCGCCGCCTATTGAAACTTCGGGCATTTTCTGTCTGAGTGAACCGTTTTCAATGAAAGTAAGCTAATACATTGCAAACATTAAGCCTAACACGTTATTGAAAACCCCGTTTTAATCCGTTTAGTAGTTTGGGAGTTATTGGTGCCGCCGCTTGAAACTTAGTGTATTTTATGTCTGAGTTAACCGTTTGCAATGAAACTAAGCATACATGTTGCATGGAGTAGACCAAATACGTTACAGACAACCTCGTTATAATCGGTTCAGTTGTTTGTGAGATATTGGCGCTTCCGCTGGAAATTTCGCGCACCTGTGTGAGTGAGCCGTTTTCAATGAAAGTAAGCTAATATGTTGCAAAGAAGTAAGCTTGACAGTTTATTGAAAATCCTGTTTGAATCCGTT
Source organism: Athrips mouffetella (assembly GCA_947532105.1). Classification (NCBI taxonomy): domain Eukaryota; kingdom Metazoa; phylum Arthropoda; class Insecta; order Lepidoptera; family Gelechiidae; genus Athrips; species Athrips mouffetella. The sequence continues at coordinate 1,354,841 of OX383968.1, read as the reverse complement.
CAATAGTTTGTGAGTTATTTGCGCCGCCGCATGAAACTTAGCGGACCTTCTTTCTGAGTGAACCGTTTGCAATGAAACTAAACTTTTATGTTGCAAAAAAGTAAGCCAAACTCGTAATTAAAAACTCAGTTTGAATCGGTTTGCGATTTATTGTCGTACAGACAATTTAATACTTTACATTGGTGTAGCTTCTGATTGAGTGAACTGATTTGAATGAAACATAGCCTATATGTTGCTCAGACTTAAGTTTAATCTATCTGCGAAAACCGCGAGAAAATCCGTTCAGTAGTTTCGGAGTTTATCGAAAACATACAGACAGACAGACAGACAGACAAAAAGTTCAGAAAACATATTTTTGAGTTTTATTAGTCGTTTCTTATCGCTCACACTAATTTTTTTATAAATTTATCAAAAGTACAGACACGCGGTTTCTACTCTTTTATTATATGTATAGACTAGCTGTTGCCCGCGACTCCGTCCGCGTGGGGTTCAGAAAAAGTAGCTAATGACTTTTCCCATGGTTCAAACTATCTTCGTACCAAGTTTTTATCACAATCGGTTTATCGGATTAGCCATAAAAGCGTAACAGACAGACAGACAGACAGTGCAGTTCTCGCCTTTATATTATTAGGTATACAGAGTACCGATAATACGGATTTTTGTAAATTAAACACCTCTTGTTTACGTGTGGACTGTTAGGTCGCCCACTATCCTCGTAAGTGTAAAATTATAGTATAATTCCACGCGGATGAACTGTGATACGGGTTTCGTTATTTCTTATACAAAACTAAGCCTAACTAAATCTGAGCCGCAGTCACTTTAGCTTCTGTGGCCACTGAAAAAAGAGCAGTACAAAGTCCAACGTTTCTAGCTTCACATGCTTTTAACTGTACATGTACCTACATACAAAACTGTTGGACTTCACTTCTGTACCATCTTTTTAACTTATTTCTCCCATTAAAAGACAATTCCTAAAAAACAATGATTCACATCTCTCTTTATTTTTTGAAGAATTTTGATATAGGATTTTGAGATAGGATTTTTTTATTATTATTTTTATCATAAAACTAAATCTAGATTTTACCAATCTTCAGCTGTACCCACGACTTTTACACAAACAACTGGACCGGATCAAACGGTATTTTCAACAACGTATTTGGCTTTCTTCCGTTCAAAGTTATAAGCTTTGTTTGATTTCAGCTCGGCTACACCGCTTGAAACTTTAAACTCGCCTATTTTCTGTTTGAGTGAACCAATTGCAATAAAAAAAGTTTAAATATTGCACGAAAGCAACCCAAATACGTTATTGAAAACCCCGTTTGAGTCGTTCAAGTAATTTGTGAGGTATTGGTGCGGCCGCTTAAAATTTCGTGAACCATCCGTCTAAGTGAACCGTTTGCAATGAAATAAAGCTTATAAGTTGCACAGACAGAAGCCCGACACGTCATTGAAAACCTCGTTTAAATTAGTTCAGTAGGTGAGTTCTTGGTTCTGTAGCTTAAAACTTTGCGTATCTTCTGTCAAAGTCAACCTATCGCAATGAAACTAAGCTTATATATTGCATAGGAGTAAGCCAAACGCGTTGTTGAAAGCCACGTTTGAATCGGCTCAAAAGCTTGTGAGTTATTCGCGCCTTATCTTTAAACTTTGCGAAACTTCTATCTGAGTGAACCGTTTTCAACTAACCTAAGCTTATATGTTGCACGGAAGTACCTAATCCAAGCACGTCATGGAAATGCCAGTTGGAATCGGTACAGTAGTTTGTGATCTATTGGTGCCACCGTTCAAACTTCGCGCACCTTCTGTCTGAGTGAACGGTTTTCAGTGAAATTAAGCTAATTTATTGCAAAGAATTAAGCTTAACACGTTATTGAAAACCCCGTTTAAATCCGTTTAGTAGTTTGTGAGTTATTGGAACCGCCGCTTGAAACTTAGTGAATCTTCTGTCTGAGTGAGCCGTTTTCAATGAAAGTAAGCCAATATGTTGCAAAGAAGTAAGCTTGACAGGTTATTGAAAACCCCGTTTGAATCCGTTCAATAGTTTGTGAGTTATTTGCGCCGCCGGATGAAACATCGCGTACCTTCTGTCTGAGTGAACCGTTTGCAATGAAATTTAATTTTTATGTTGCAAAAAAGTTAGCCAAACTCGTAATTGAAAACCCCGTTTGAATCGGCTTGATAGTTTGTGAGTTTTTAGCGCACAGGCAGTTTGATACTTAACATTAGTGTAGTTTCTGATTGAGTGAACCGATTTGAATGAAACATAGCCTATATGTTGCTCAGAGCTAAGCTTAATCTACCTGCGAAAACTGCGTGAAAATCCATTTAGTAGTTTCGGAGTTTATCGAAAACATACAGACAGACAGACAGACCGACAGACAGACAGACAGACAAAAAATTAAAAAAAAAAATATTTGTGTTCTATTATTCCTTTCTTATCGCCCACACTCATTTTTTAATAAATTCATCAAAAGTACAGACACGCGGTTTCTACTCTTTTATTATATGTATAGATATATTGGCAACTTGGGCCTTTTGTGGGTCGTGCGCACGCCCTATTATTTTACGAGGTCATGTTTTAAGCCTTTTTAGACTCTAACTATTCTCACGGAGCTAACTCGTAGTCACCATGATCGAATGAAAGATCTGACTCTCAACGTACCATTTTTTTTTATACATATACAGGGTCTCTCATTTAAGACAGCGTCGTCTCCAACAGTATTCATACCGGAGACTCGTCCGACCTATGACTTGACTGAAGGATTTAAGCCCTTTTGTGTGTACCTATTTATGTACCACTACTTTGAGCATTTTCTTAGCTCTTTGTCTCTCATTACTCTCTTGGAGCATTATTGGAAACTAGTTCCTTACATTCTCTCTTACGCTATTCATTCCAATCACACATTTTTGCTAAACCAATCCATTATCTAAATATTTCGGCATCCAAGTCTTGACAAGATAACAGACAACAAATAATCGTTTGGGTGATCAGTCCAACCGATCGTCAAGACTCTGTCTACCGAATTATTCCCATCTCATACTACTACTCATACCCAACTTTTCAAAATATCCGTCATGCCAAATCCAATCTTTATATCACTTATCAGCACATTCTTTATCGTTTTACATAAATATCAGTCCATGTCATACCATAAGAAGTAAAGTACCTAATTGCACGCAACGGGTTCAAAAAGTTTTTTAATACTTTATTCCTACTCAAGCTAAACAACCAACAAATCTAATTCAATATTAATATTCTTAACCTGCTCATACTTTTTCCGTCTCCTTTCCAAATACTTTTTATTCATTTTGACAACTGTTTAATTTATTTATTTTTAAGGCCGTTTTTTTAGTCATAAATCTTCTCTCTTTTTTTCATACCTATTTTATTAGTATCATCTATTACGGTGTCATATATTGCGCGTATGTATATCCATTTTTTTATCAAGTCTAGTCCTTAATTGCCTGTTTTGTGTTAACTACTACTACTTATTCTCTCTAAGACCCGGTATCAAACATACCATAAGATATCGCAATTTAAATCTCTGTCTTTAAAATATCTTCATACCATTTATAACTGCTTTATCAAAACACATTACCAAAAACATAATACTTAAAACTAAAACAATTTGTTTGAAATATGTTTGCCTTTTATGATGAAAACATCTTTAGTTACATTACTGCTAACAAACTGCTAAGCTGCCACATGCATGATATTCAATTGATGACATTCCATTTCATATTTCAAACAAAGTGCTTACCACACACTAAATACAATACATTACATTCAAAGCTTGCAATAAGTTTTTGTCACTATGTACGTAGCTGCTTAAATTTTATGTACGATTTTACCAGAACTATCTTTTCCAACTTTAATTAACATTTCTAATCAACTTTTCTATACCATACATAATCCTTCCAACAGTCCATAATTTTAATAATTGTTACGAACAAAATTCACAAGTATTTTGTGTCCAAATAAAATTTAAGTTTAAAGACTCATTCTTTTTAATTCAACAATTTTTCATTTAGTTATTTTTTCCCTAGAATTTTAAAGAACATTATTTGCTGACATGATGTAAGTACTTACCTTGCGAAAATCGTGGGGTGCTGGCTTACACGCGCTGCAGTACTAGTTACTTATTTTACGCCGATTCAACGTAAAAAGATATCTAGGTACTTGTTTTATTCAATTTGTTCAAAAATTCAAATTAATTTTCAAATTATCAAAATTTTTACTTTCACACATTTTAACTTACAGTTTTTGACTTTTCACCAAGTTGATATCTTTTTCGTTTTTTTTTAATACAAACAAAATAACACGAATTAAAAATATCATAAAATAAAATACTAATTAATATGCAATCAACATCAGTTGTTGCTAAAAATAGAATTGTCTCTACATAATTTGATATCTAAGTACGATGCAATCGCCATGTCTCGCCTACGATACGAGTACCAAGTTTGATACCAATGTACCTAGAATTTGCCGAAGCTATAAAAACAATTTTGAATATCGTCAATTTATTTCCATTTTCCACAATGATAAATTTAAATGCCCAACCTATTTATAATTTAATTCTTAATAATTTTGCCAAAAGAAACAATATAAATTACAATCTTTATTTACGTAATATTTTGGATCTAAATTTTGCTAACTTTTAAACAATCCATATAATTTAATGTTAATTAAAACCAATATCAAATATAAATAAAATCAATCTCAACGTAATTTAATTTCCAAAATTACAAGTTATTTTATAATAAAAATAATAATACTTTCTTCTCTGTCTAATACATTTATATTTATTTGTTTAACGTTGTATGTAATAAAATCAAATTATAAAGGTAAGACACTCATACAGTAGATACGTAAATTATTTCCGAAAATTCCTGTCTTTCAAAATCTTATAGGTTTGCAAATTTAGTATTAACACAAAACTTTAGCTCTTAAAAAGTCTCGTCCAATTTTATGCTTATTCGTGATAAGAAAATGATATAAGTACCGTTGTAAGTACGATTCTATCAAACATTTTACTAATAATTCCTGAAAAACAAACATTTTATTTTACTAAAATAAAATAAAAATACTATATTGCCAACAGTAATTCTAAACGCCCACGGATCATGTATTTTTTTACGGTTATACTTTCACATCCCATGCTACATCAATTTAAACGCTTCTTAATTTCCTTTCTTTTTATTGAAGTATTGAAATTAAAATTTCTTTCTACTAATACATGATTCGTGGCTGTAAACTAAAATTAACTTACGTAATGGTGCCCGTGGTGAGTCACTGATGGGTCCTTGTGTGTTTCCTTTCTTCATTTTGCGAATATCCGAGTCCCGTTAACTAAATAATAATTCTTATATATATTTTTTCCGTAACTTGCTGTTCAATTGTTTTAATTTGTTTTTGTACGACCGAACCTAGCTATTTTTTAATTTATTTTCCGAAGCCTAGCTAAAAAAAAAAATAACCGAAACGCGATTTCACTTCTAGCCGCAACCACTTCCGACTCGAACAACTCCCGGCGCCCTGCACATTCCTCTCATCATACGACTCCAACAACTCCCTGCGCCCAGCAACACATCATCATCATCCATCTGACTCGTTCATCTCCCGGAAGCCTGCTAAGCTTACTCTTTTTTTTTTCTTTTTATGCCATCTCCCTGATTTTACTGATCTTCCTTCTTTTCACTCCTTTAATTTGCCATCTTCTTAATTCCACCAGTTGCCCAAAACACATTTGTCGATCTGATACGGTTCTTGTAAATTTTTCGTACTTCTTTAATTCGCCATCTTCTTCCAAAATTAAAACATTTTTCTCGATCTTGTTGATTCGTTTTCTTGCTTCTACGTCTTTTTTAGTTTGTTCCTCTGATACTCATTATAATCTTCTAATATTTAAAACACCATATTCACAAATTTTCTTTAATTTTTTCTTATTGTTTTCACCACTGACTCACCATAGTCCAATATGAAATTACTATCTTTACACATTATTTTAATAACTACTTAATTTTATTGAATTAGTCCGCTGTTTTTAATTTTTTACATTTTTATTCACGTTTCACTTTTTTTTCGACACAACATTTAACAAAGTTCTCGCGACAGCACAGCGCTGCCCGTATAAGGCAGCCCTGGCCGGGTCGCCATGCGGTGTGGGAACTCGGGAGAGCGTTTGAGATAAACACGGTTGCCTCGTTCGATGGTCGTTTATTGACTAAAGTACATACTAAGGTGGGAGAGGCGAGTGGCACACTACAACTACCTGATGTACAGTGGTTAGATACCTATACCTCGCGTCCTAATCGCCGGCCAGTGATCGACTCTAACTCTACTATCACTTGCATGTTTAGTTTAAGCCTATAAACGTAAGTTGTATGTGAATAAATATAAACATAAATAAAATATTAATATAATTTTCAGGCTAGTGTAATGCTTACAAAATTTGCCCAATCACAATTCGTGTGTCTGAGATAGCATAATCTCAATACTCTTTTCTTTTCAGTATCATCCATCAGCGTAATTAGAACGCCAGCAGTGTGAGAGCAGGACGGAGCGATGCGTAAGATTTTGGAGCGAAAGAGACACGTATCGGTCCGTCCTGCTCTGCTGGCATTCAAGCTAAATTATTTAGGGACTTTTTGGCGGGAACTTGGCGTGGGCTCTTGCCTGCTCGGTTGAAATTCTTGTTTTTTGTGTATCTATAATATGGATAATAAAAATAGTGCTTTCATCCCATCTATTCGAAAATCGCTGAACGGTTCATCAATACAATCATGTCTTATTACAATAAGTTTTATAATACGTGTACTGTTGGCGATCCTTATTACATAAATAAATAAATAAAGGCGAATAGTATTGCTGTTTTCTCCAAAAGACTTTCGTAGCGGGTAACAATGGGATTTAAAATTAGAATTAGAATTTAGGTCCACCATAGGGATATTTTAGGTCAACCATAGAGGTCGAACCAAAATATTGTATGAAAAATGATACTGGCTGGTTGTACTATTAAAATTATTATGAATATAAAAAAATTAATATGCTTGAAATGTTAACAAGACTACCAACCAAAGAGGTTCTGTTCCTAATTGATACAAAAATGTCAATAAAATTTTCAGTTATTACAAATAATACCTAATATGATTTTAGTATTGTTTCATCAAGTTATAATATTGTAATGGTATTTTATATTTAAAAAAATAATGATGTGTGTATGTCTCAATGAGCCTCTTATTCTTTTCTCATAGAGGGAGATGAAAAGTAGATTATATTACGCGGCTGCAAACTATTTTTACCTTGGGCGATCTAGGTTCAGGATTCTACTTTAGAATCCCTCGCCATGCTCGGGATTCTACTCAAGAATCCTTCACTTCGCTCTGGATTCAAAATAGCGCCCTCGCCGTAAAAATATTATTTTACAGCCTTGTGATACAATCTACTATTTAAGCAGTAAATTAACTACGGAGTGCGCAGTGGATGAAGATTTCAAGCGATCTCATGTTTGAACCCAGTTTGTTTTGTCTCAAAAAGTCATGGAAATTTCCTTCGTAAAGTCCACTATCGCTTTATGGGGGGAGAAATTAACAATTTCCCCACTCGGCACTGGCGGTTTGCCATATTTTTTACTTTTAATATGTTAAGAAATTAAAAAAACTGAAGAATGTTCTAGAACACGACACTGGCAGAAATGTCCCCAAATATGCGTTGACGATTGCCAAATAAAAAAATACATTATTAAGATTGTAAGTAATTGAATTAAACACTTACTTGAATTGTCTGTCGGCTTCGAGGAATAGAACCAAGGCCAGGCTGTGGTCTTTCTGCCTGACAGCCGCCCGGCCTCGCTCGTGTAAAGCCAAACCCACGAGAAGTGACTTCCGCTCTGCGGGGGGCAACTCCACAGTGTTGCCAGCTTGGTCTTCTAACTGAAATAAAATTAGTTTATTTTTGACTACCTATTGCTTGGTACTTTTCTAGTTAAATTAAGATTCAGCTGTGAAAGCATAACAGTTGGCTGGCTTATAGCAAAAAGTGTAATTAGTCTTAGAAGGAATTTACCCACTCTTTTTAGTGTTGCGTTGCGCCCCGTGTGGTGCAAAGAATAGTACCAACCCATCTCTACCCGTGGGTGTCGTAAGAGGCGACTAAGGGCTTATGTAACGCAGGATGGGCAGCAGCAACCTTCTGTGTATCGTAACATTTTACATTCTGCGGTCACCAACAACCGCGGTCTATGGTGCCAGCCGCAACGCTAACAAGCGTGGTGACAATGGTACTTCCCCTCCACATTGTTTCATGAATAATGTGCGAAATATCAACCAAGTATGGGTGATATCCTGCGGTGCGTGTCATGATGATATTAGCGTTGCAACTGGCATAAATGCACTATGGTGATTTTTTTGTCGCCATTTATGAATTATTCCACCCAAATTCAGAGCTAGTGTGATACTCACAGAAGAGCATCTATTACAAGCTGAGTGTTGGTTACCTTCATATATTCATCGTCTTCTCCCAAATCGTCGACATGTTCTGACAGGAGCATGGCATCTTCTCGAGTCGACTTCATCTCTCTGTACATTGTGTCTTCCTTCTTCACTTTTTCTGGAGTCTCTGTGGAAACAAGTTAGAAAGTAGTCTATATTTGGTCGACCGAGTTATGCTCGAAACATCGAGTACGGCCGCGGACGTATAGATGGCGCGATAGGTAAACTTTCTGAATCGCGCTTTTTTCATTTTTCGAAGGTTCAGATCATAATGTAGATTCTTTACAGAATAATTGTTGAATGTCATAATATTCAGAATACAATGCAAATAGAGTAGAGTAGTAGAATCTACTACCGTTTTACTGCAATCTAAATTGAAAAAAAAATTTGAATCCTAGTTTAAGAGTAGGCCTTTTAAACTCTTTCCTTGTGCGCGAAGATATACTAAAAAAACAGACAAAGTAATTTTCTCACACAAAAACACTCCCGACAACCACTGTATTGATTTTCTGCTCAGGGGTTTAAACTTACATAGGTTTTTAACAAAATAAGGTTTATAATGGACAACCTAGACTTTTTTTAATCACAATAGTTCAGGTTTTATAATATTGGTTGTTTAATAGTATTGCCACCGGAAACTACTCAGCGGCAGACAGAAGTTGAGGATCCTCACAGGGTCGTGGTCGTAGGGGTTAGGAAAAAAACAACGTAAGGGAACGAGTTTATTATAACAAAGTAGGTACAAAATACAAGGCGGTGGTCGTGCTGCGCGCGGGCACGTCCGAGCACGACCAGAATCAAAGGTAAACTAACTGTTTTTGACACGAATGACACCGAAAGACAGAGATAGAAGACATTTGAAATATGAATTTGGAATTTTGGGCCAGGACGATAGAGCCAGGATCACGAAAGGAGGCAGCATGCGAGGCATGCAGCCCCGCTCCATGACAGTATGTTACTCACCAGCCATAACTAGAGCCATTATTTGAACGCCATTTTTGACTCCCTGCTCTTCCAAACTTGAAGTAGATTTTATCACTTTTCCATTAAATATCAGTTTTATTCTGCAACAACAGTGCTAACTCTAAGTAAATAAACATAGGGGAAAATCTACTTATGCATAAAGGAGTAAAAGTGTTAAAACTTAGCTATAGTATCTACTCTTCTTCTTTTCATGTTTAGGTGGAGAGGACTCAAGAAGAGTTCTCCCTCCGATAATGACAAGTGTGAGTGCGGCATTTTGCAATCTATGACACACTTGCTTTCCTGTCCTACCTCCTCAGTTTCTTGCACCCGGGAGGACCTTTTTGCAGGCAACCAAAGAGCTAGTGATGTAGCCACATTTTGGGCTAAGTTACTATTTAATCATTTGCCATCAATACAAAAAGAAGAAGAAGCACCTACTTATATCAATATTATTTAGCCCAACAAAGATTTATTTATTAGGTAGGTATGTTGTAAAAATAATTACTATTGAAGGCATTATTTAATCAGCTACAGAGTCCGATACGCACTTGACAAATTTTTACTACTTCCCTTTATTTTGTAGCTTATGCACTATAAACTAACCAATTTTCATGATTGTAAGTGTTCCCATTTTTATGATAAAGCTAAACAAAATTGAGAAAAAATCCTCTAAAAACCCATTTTTTGTTTTATTATTATTTGTTGTTCTATTGGCAACAGAATTATTTTTCTTGTCAAAACATATAACTTAATTTACCTGTCCTCTGTGACATTCATCTCCTGAGCAACATCTTTTATGAGCTCCGCTCCAACCACATCCAACTTCTTCTGAGCATGTATCATACAAGCCTTCTTGCCTGGTGCCGTCGCCTTAATCCTCAGTGTAGCTAAACCAGTTTGCTTAAACTCCGTATTAGCTTTGTTACGGTCCAAAGAATGGAGTTGCAGCTCATGTAACGCATTGAGAACAGTTTCATAGTTGGCTGACAACTCAGATGAATATTTTTTGGCAAGATCCTGTAATACAAATATTTTTTATTCCATATACCATCAAAGAGATTTTGTGCAAAATGCTCTAAAACTAAAATGGTAATCTTTTTTTGATCATGACCTCGTGACTGAGGGATGTGACAATTGTGGGTTTTTATTCATACCACCACTGTTCTCCAGACTGCCGATCGATCTTGTGCACAGTGAATATTGGCCTGTAGTGTTGCTCCCGTAATTCCTTAATTGACATCAGCCCATCTCATTGGCATGCATCCTTCGCTCCGTTTACCCTCCATTAGGCCAGTGATGATAAGCCTTTCCAGGCTACCTGTATCTCTTCTAACCATGGGTCTGAAGAATTTTAGGACTTGTGAGAGCTAAGCATACATCAATCTATCTATCTAACTACGTAAAATGGATTGAGGCTTGGGCATTACCTGAATTAATCGTTAGAAATCTAGATGTACTTAACGAATTCATCAATGGCCTATAATGATCTATTTACATAGGTATTTAGATTTATGTTCAGTTTCTACCTACCTACATTTATAAATTATTTTGCGTATCCGTCTTTGTTTATAAATTGTTTTGTTACTTACCTTCATCTCGATGTCATATTCTGCTCTGTGTGCTAGCATTGTGGCCTATACTATAATAATAATATGTTTTTCACATAGAATACCATGTAAAGTTTTTAAATATTGTAAGTTTAAGCTCCGCAATACTCCGTATGCTAGTATTTAAGCCTATAACATTTAATATTTTTCTCTGTAAGTGAATTTTAAATTCTTTTGAGAAATAAAGTTCTTAAACCTAACCTATTAACATTGTTTGATTTTATGAAGAGGGCTGCCTTCAGCAGTGGTCGTCTTTTAGCTAATAAGTTAGTAATTATGCGTTACTGGTCTTACAAATAAACTTGCCTGCAAACTCGAAGTAATTTCATTGTTAGCTGGGTCCAAGTATGGAGGTTCCCAAAGCTTGATTTTCTCTTCATTCAGCTTTCCCCGTAGCTGAATAAGCAGGTCCTCATGCTGCAAGTTATCATCCATTTTCGAACAAAGAAAATACAAGGAAAATGAAATGATTTGCAAAATACCAATTTTTCCTTCCGAAATTCGGAGAATTTTTTCCAAAACAATTGAACTGTCAAAGTCAAAGCTGGGATTGCCATTTTTGGTTTTTTGTTTACTGCTAATAAAATAACTGAGATTATTCAAAAAAACTGAGACATAAAATAACTGAGATTATTCAAAGTTAAAAAAATTATCTTCAGCCTCCGTTGAGGGCTTAGACTATATAATACTAACGTATAAGTTGAGGGAGCCGGAAACCGTGAGTAAGTGGAAAGAAGACGTCATTTTGACATTTGTATAATCTATGGTCCCCTCATTTTTAGATAACCTCAAAATGAACTTATCCCCAGGTGAGATCTGTTCCAGTCAACTTTAGAGTGACTAAAGGAGAAACTATAATGATGCAGGATGCAAGCGTGCAAACAGAGCAAAACATGAAAGAAAATAAGATTAAGTTATAAGACTAATAGAAAAAACACTAAATAAATACGTACCTAACTTAGTAATAAAAATAAAGTATAAAAATAATAATATTAAGTAGAGTAGTAATAGTTTTAAGTATTATAAGTTTGTTTGTTGTATCGTAAACATCTTATCAACACATCATATTAGATCTTGGATTCAACGTTTGAGTCTGTTCTTAAGAGGCTACCTCCCGTCCACTAGCGCCCCCATCAGTTAAAAAAAGATTACTCGCTAAATCCAAAACTTATCGTAAATTCGGAAAGACAGATTGAAGTTAAAGTGCCCCAGTTTATTCAGAGCCTATCAATTCTGAAAAATATAGTTCACTGTAGTAACAGATACAAAAATTGCGAAAAACGGTCACTTTTAGTGGTTTATGTATCTGAAACTATAGTGAATTTTATTCAAGAGAGTAAATCATTTCTAAAGATAAAAAAACTAGAGCAAGCTGTAAGCATAACTACGAAAAGCTATTTCTTCTTCTTCATGTGCCATCTCCATCCCGGAGGTCGGCGACCATTTGTCTGTATATGTCTCTGTTTCCTGTCATACGAATGATATTTTCTGTGCTCTCCATCTCCAACCAGTCTCTTATATTTTTCGTCCACGAAGTTCTTCGTCTTCCTCGACCTCTTCTACCTTCGATCTTTCCCTCAATCAATAATTTTATAATGTTATATTTTTTATGTATATAAATATGTTCAAAATACGCTGTCTTCTTTTGTTTAATCGTTCTAAGTACTTCTAAATTTTTATTCATCAATTTTAAAACTTTTTCATTTCCACTTGATTCCATTGATTTCCATTTTGTCTGTCCATTTGATTTTAAGCATTCTACGGTATAGCCACATTTCAAAGGCTCTTATTTTATCTGTTGTGCGCTGTTTTAAAGTCCAGCTTTCAGAGCCATACATAAGGTAGATGAGATTGAGATTGAAATAATTTTTACACATTCATTTATTTTCAAGTTTAAGTTTATGTTATAGTTTTCCCGACACAACTAACACTGCACTTTCAATCAATGAATGTATGTAAGTATATAAGTATTTTATGTTTATTAATGTACATTATTGTTATATTTATTTTATTATTACCTTTAAATTTATTGATTACTTTACCATTTCCTCTATTAGATTGCGCACTCGCACTTTTACAGGCGCTGACAGAATATCAGCGCTGTGGCGCGCTTTGCCGCTACAGCATTATGCTGAGTTAGGGCCTACTTGGGGGTGCGGCACACTCTATAACTAGATTTAGATTTAATGTGCATTTTATATTGTTAAATATTTTGTTGTGAATTTGTGCTGTATTCCTAAATAAACAATTTATCTATCTATCTATCTATAAGAATTGGTAGTATATCATACTTAACCATCCTCCATCTAAGTTTGAGTTTTATGTTTCTATTGGTCAATAGTTTTTTCATGCTATGAAAGGTGCTCTGAAAAGCTATTTAAGATATTCAAAATACTCCCAGTCCATGAGAGAGTAAAGAGTGCCATTCTTGTAGAACAGTACTCTAGTACTGAATTTCACAACCCAGTAACCTGTGAGAAACTTCACAGGAAGCTGGAAAATAAAATGTTGATGGTCCCGAAGGTCTGTCATTACTATGGAGAACGAACACGTAAACACCTAGTACCTAAACTATATACTGAAATTCCACTTGGATTTAAAGGTGTAAATGTTTCTAAACACACTTTCAAATGTAAGTTTAACGACTTTTATCTTAAAAAGCTAAATGTGTAACATATAGTTGTGCGGTTAGCCTCACGTCAGTAGAAATATTTGTAAACCTATTACTATGTTATAAAGTCCGGAATGTTTCTGCTGACGTGTTGTTGGGAGTAACAATGTTTGTGGCGCAACCTAATTTTACCTTTTGTACCACTTGTACCTAGTTTTAGAAAGTAAGCTTGGTTGAGGGCAAGCATATGTGTAAACATCATGTCTGTAGTTTGGCAGTTAGTGTTAGTTTAATGTACCTACAAGCCCTAAATTGAATAAACCTTTTTTTTTATAAACAAAGGTACCTTGACTTCAATCTATTTTTCCGGATTTTTGATAAGTTTTGTATTTCGCGAGTAATGTTTTTTTAACTGATGGGGACGCTATAGTGGACGGGAGGTAGCCCCTTAAGTCCGTTAAGTAAAGTAAACTCAAGTTAGGTAAAGGCAAGCGGGCGGAGAGTGCCAAAGTGAACTTTATGTGTCAGAATACTCTGCTGTTTTATGTCTTAGTTGTACACGTTCCCAGTGCCGGGAGCCGTTCTCAATGCCGGCTCGGGCAACCGTTCTCAATGCTGGACCCGGCAGCTGAGGCACAGCCCTAGGCAGCCATCTCCAGTGCCAGGCCAGGTCCAGCAGCCGTTCTCGATGCCGGGTCCTGCAGCGGGGCTAGAGCCAAAAAAAATAATGTAAATAAATCAAAGCTAAAGAAGATGAAGAAATTAGCGTACCACTGGTTAAGCTGAAACCGTTTTTTTACCACTTATTTGCTACCGTGCGTACCTAGCTAACTTGTAGTATGTAACGAAAAAGTTACCTGTGCCCCCATACCACTTTCTTAAAGTTTAAGCACACCCGTTTTAAAAATAAATATAGATTTGTTTCAATATTTGAGATCATAGGGTACACAGTGCTATTAAGTGTAATTATTTTAACAGGAATGATTTTGCCGAAGTAAAGCTGATCTTTGTTGCTGACCGTTGGTTGATGCGCATACCAAAAAATTAATTACAGTTCGCGGAGTAGGCATGCAAATTGTGATTAGCTCCCCGCGTGTCAAACATGCACAGAAAATAACGGTCAGCATCAAAGTTGTTTGCTGATACTTGTAGCTGGAAAATAATCTGTAAAAATAATAGCTAAATATTTTTCACAGTATTTGATCAAAATTGTAACTAATGGCAACATTACTTTTTTAGCTGTCAGCTGTCATTATCAGGGCTAGTTCGTTTTATAACAAAGCACTAGTTCACCAAGGTGATCTTAATTTACTTCCTATCTTTTTTAGATCGTGCTTCTTGTATTTTAAAAATGAGAAAAAAAAAATATAAGTACTTGCTAAATACAAAACTTGTCGGAAATCCGGAAAGACAGATTAAAGGAAGGGTGCACTTGTTTATTTAGAACCTATAAATTCTGTAAAAAAAAACTGTAGTGAAAGCATTTACCTACTTATAAATCATCATAATCATCATCATAACATCCCATGAAACGTCCACCACAGGACAGGGAGCTCCCTCCAGAATTCTAGCTTTTGCTGGAAATATGTGGATGGGAAGTACCGTAGTCACCTCGCTTGTTAGCGTTACGGCTGGCACTATGGACCGCGGTTGTAGGTGACCGCAGTAAGTAAGATGTAAGATACAAAGGAGGATGCTGCTGCCCATCCTCCAGTTAACCTTTAGTCGCCTCTTACGACACCCACGGGTATGTATGGGTTGGTACTATTCTTTGCCGGCACCACACGGGACACTTATAAATAGTGAAAGATAATACAAAAAGTACGAAAAACGGCCACAACTAGGATGCAACTAGGAGAATGAAGAAAATTCTTATTTTTCTGTTCATTTAGCCACATGGGCCATTTATTCATTGCAACTGCACTTCATGTGGTTTCTCGAACATCCTACGCAAAGACTTGAGATAGAGACTGGCGTTCTTTCCTAATTCCACAAAGTCATCAGTTTCTTGATTCTTTCGTCTCGACTGCTGGAAAATAAAAAAATTTGGTTATATTCCCTGGTAGCTGCATCCTCGATACAGCGCGTTTAAACGGCCCATACAAAGCCCTGCCTGCAGGGCCCTGCTTGCAGTGCGCACTGCCAATCGTACCGTGTGTGGTGTTGCAGGGCCGATGTAACGGCGATTTTGTCGGCCCTGCATGCCCACACAAAGTACGATTGGCAGTGGCACTGCAAGCAGGGCCCTGCAGGCAGGGCTTTGTATGGGGCCCTTTAGGACAAATCTGTCTATAGTACCGGATACACGGTCGGCAACATGGGTCCCGACAGAGGTCACCTTGGTCGGCAACCATTCGAGTTGTATACCACAAACTACACGGTCGGAACGGACCTCTGTCGGGACCAAGTCGGGACCTTCTTGGCGATCGTGTATCCGGTACTTATGACGGATATTTTCCGCGCATGGGTGACAGGCGGAGAGCCAATGAAAGATTCGCTCGCCCCCTGGACAGAATAAGAGTAGGCCCTATTTTTAACGTACGAATTACCTGGATTATGTAGGTAGATACCTGGGGGCGATTATGTATCTTGAAAGTCACCGGGTGATTTTCGAGATTTTTAAAATTAAAATAAGGCCGTTGAACTCCTCAAAAGTAAGGATCAATGTTTGTTAATTATAAAATAATGTTCAGTTTTAAAATTACCATCATAACATTTTGAGTTTTATGAGTTTATCGTGGATTTTTTTTAATTTAAAAATCTCGGGAATCACCCGTTAACTTTCAAGAATTGACCCCCTGAAGGAATTTGTTTGTGTGATATAGATAAACAGATATTCAGTAGTATTAATCAATTTATTGATTTTATTTGAAGACAGACTATTAGACAGAGTTCGCCCCCTCATAGTAAAATAAAATCCCTACTAGATAAAAGATATTACTTATTTCATATCTCATTTTAAACCTGGGCATCGAAGTTGAAGTTGGCATCATCTGCTAAGGCATCACTGATCTTCGGTTCTTGGAGTTCTGCCGGGATTGGTGGCGGCCCTGTCGTCTGTGGCGACTCCGTAATAGTCTCTTTTTCTTGGACTACGGATCAAGAAAAATATGGGGTGTAAGAGACATTTCCTAATACTGAAAGGGCATAATCAGTCAAAGTAACTGAACAACTTTTAGAGAACAAAAGGAAATTCTGAAAATGAAAAAAAAAATCGGCCTCTTCATACAAAATTACAAACTTGATTGGACAGTTTCGGAGGTCGATGTTTATTCATTTCCTGGAAGGTTTACTCGCTGAAAGTTGTTCAGTTACGTTGACTGATCATGCCCTTTCAAAGTCTCTGAAGAGGTATTTTTATCACCCGGTGACATTCAAGAATTGGCTCCCTCCCTGATACGAAAAGAAAAATTTCGATTTCCCATACAAGCCGCATCAGTTGATTGCTCATTTTGTATGGGATTTCGCAATTTTTTTTTTCGTATTAGACCTATGTTCCTTGTGAAAGTTGTTCAGTTTAATGGGCAGAAACACCTCTTCAATTACCAAGGGTGATAAAAAAATAAGCGTGTATGTTCAACCAAAATATGTATATCTAGACTACATTAGAGTAGTTACCTGTATCCTGATCTTCACCGACACGCCTCTGATCTCTTATGCCACTGACATCAGAATTCCTGAACTGCTGCTGACTATCGACATCAAGGTTCCTAAACTGCGATTGGCTCTTTTCAATCTTGGCCAAGTCCTGGCTGAATTGCCCTGAAGCTCGTCTCCATATCTTGCTGAACTGATCTGCTAGAGGGGAATCTTTGAGCTGCCTCACTATGTTGTGGACATCATCCAAGTTCGCAGTCAGTAGGATGTAGGAGTTCGCCGCGTGGATTGAAAGCAGGGCCGCTAAGAGAGAAAAAAAAACGGTTAAGTGCGTGTCGGGCCACGTCCAGTATATGGTTCCGTAGTTTTTTATAAAAATGTTTTGACCTATTATTATACAAAAATCAGCTGATTCAGTGTCTATTTGAGGTCAAAATTTTTCGTAGTTCGACCCATGTTCCTTAGCGAAAGTTGTTCAGTTTTATGAGCAGATTCGCATCATTCACGGTTGGTATACCCTTCATTTTACACCCTGTTTAGCAATCACGATGATTTTTTTATTTTTGTAGCATTTATTCATAAAAATTACAATACTATAGTATTGTAATTTTTATGAATATAATTACAAATTTATTTTATTAATTTGTTTAGGTACATGTTTGTTGGCGCTTTGCGCTCATTCACTTTTATCTCTAATACCTTTTACATACATACATACATAACATCACGCCTCTTTCCCGTCGGGGTAGGCAGAGACCACAGTCCTCCACCTGCTACGATCTTGACATACTTCCCTTGCTTCCTGTACTTTCATCAATCCTTCGTACATGCTCGTCGGTTTAGGGTACTTTTAACCTGGCCTTTATACAGAACGTCCTGAATTTGGTCCTGGTAGTACTTTTATTAAAATAATTATTAAACATTTGCAACATACCTACCTCTACCCTTTGTCTTGTTGCTGCATTTCTTTGATACTTGCTAAATAAATATTATAGAATCCTAAAGTAAAGACACCTGCGAACCGTTTTGCAGACATAAACAAATCAAATATCTTTATTTATTCTATACCTATCCTCCTGCCTACCAGACACACTTTTTGTAAATTTCATATGGTAATGTTGGTACATTAAGAACTGTAGGAAAAATAGTAAAAAAAATCTAATAATAGGAAAATCAGTTTTTCCCTATGTACTATATATAGGACAAAGTGACGCAATTACCATGTTCTTTGTATAGGACATAAAATAGTTTTAGGGTATGACTAGTGATTATTGAAGGATTTAAAGCAAAAGAAAATTCATATTAACGTCTTACATTATATTTGTTATAAAATTGAACCAAAAAAACAGATAATAAACGTTCTTCCATAACTAAATGACCAAAATTAAGGATTTTCTCCAACAACAAAAAAAAACTGAACATAATCTATAAAACTTTCTAACTGAAGTAATAATTATCAGTCGTAAATTAAGTTTAGTAATGCTTATAGTATAAAATTATCTATATCTTGATGAAAACCAGTATTTACAATTACGATCCGGTAGGAAACAAAGGTATATGTCACATTTTTTGCAGAAAACTGTGGTTTTATAGGTGCATCCACTTTTCTAACAGCACGATTATTTTGCTCCATATTCCGGCAAATATGCAGCAGCCTTTGTACGGCGTTCCTTGAAAAGTGTTGGCTAGATAAGAACTTTGCGTTTCTTATATTTTGGTTCCAGTTCATCATATTCCTCACCTTCACTTCCATCGTTACTTTCTTCATTATCGGCAATAAGTTAAGTACCTAAATTTAACTTGGATTCCCGAAGCTGCTAAATGTGTTTCTTGCGTATTTCTTTTTCAGCTTGCACAATTCTCTATCGCAACCATGCATTCACCACTGCCACGTCAACAAGATGTGTAACAACTCGAATCGTCCACTTTTTTGTCCGATTGTGATCTAGACAGACTGAAAACATGCGGTATGTTACGTCCACACCACCCATATTGTGGTTGTAAGCCTTATTACGATACTCCTTCTGACTATCTCATACCGTTTGTCTTTTTTGGACCATCGCATCGCTGGCACTCGTCATGGTCTTGATCACAATAACATGTGGAAATCATCAACACCTATCAAATCATCAAAATTTGTTATTACGCAGTGGCTGGACAACCAACCAGGCATTGCGTAATAACAATTTTACTGTCCTTCCTTGATGACGAGAAGACATCGTAATTATTAAACAGCGCTGGAAAAGCAGCTGGAGTAACCAACACATTATTCTCTTCATTTAAACTGCTAAACTCGCCAGTCTTATGGTCATTGGATCTTCGGGATATTTCTACGGGGATAAACTCCAGATTAACATCTGAGTCTTCTCCCGAGAAGTCCAATTCAGAGTCAAGTAATGCTTCTGTTAGGTCCTTATCACTTAAAGCTAAAACAAACATAAATGATGGTAGAAAACTTACTATGTACTTTACAAAGTACATTGAGAGTTAAACCATCAAAACTTTCATTGCGTACATTTGTACTCTGAAAAGGACATAGAAAATAACATTAATGCGTCTTCCACCTTATTTGAGATTTTTGCTAAAATAACACGGTACATTATTATTTTAGAGTTTTAATTACTTACTTATCATGATAAATCTAATAATTTTTAAGTTTTCAATAAGATTACAAACGATTAACTTACGACTGCGTGAGAGCGCCTGTACACGCCTACCCTCCGTCGCCATTTTTGATAAAATTTCATATTGTAATTGACACCTTTACGTTTTAATACAGCTTTTGACAGTCCGTAGAAAGTATTAGCAAAATCTTTTGGTGTTGCCATTCATAGAAACGGTAACATATTTTTTTTATTGTAATGTACTTCGTATAGGACAGATGTAGGTAGGAGGCTATAGATAGAGAAGTTTACTTACAAACTTTCGCGTTTATAATATTAGTAGGATTTGCGGTCGTTTGACGAAAGCAGTTGTAAATTTCGTAGCCTCTCCAATTCAGCTAAAGAATTTTATTAGTATCAAATGGGTTGTTTAAAAATTTCCTGTTATCAAGATCACTGATAAATAACCCATCTAACGATTTGACTCTGCTGAGTGCAACATAAACTTGTCCTTTTGCAAAGATACGTTTCCTAATGTCTACTACAGCCCGTTTTCTGAAAATGTTCGAATACTTTTGGAGCTTCCAGTATGACGCCCCTTATAATTTTCTTTCCATAGCTATACCTACTCGTTAGGTGATAACGATTCAAGAGATAACTCATTTTCTGTAAATAGTCGAATACTTTTGGAACTTCCACTATGACGCACCCTTATAATTTTTACAAACTTTAAGTCACTAACATTATATGATCATCACGATTCAGAAAATACTTTGTCAACGGGAATTGCTCTATTAATTTATTAACTAATAAGGTAATGAACTTTATTATTAACTTTATTGCCTAGTGTAACGCACCCTTACAATTTTTATATATCCTATGACCACCGCAAGATCCTGACAATTAAAATGATACCAAAAAACATAGAAATCGGTCCAGTCGTTTAGGAGCCACAGTGGTACGAGTACATCCGATATTTGCTCACAATAAGTTCTTGATAGAAAAGAATATGAATGTACTCATGATACTAAATAACTTTCCCCAAGGAACATAGGTCGAAATACGAAAATCAAGTTTTGACCTCCAAATAGAAACTGCATCAGCTGATAGCGCATTTTGTATGGGAAGTCAAATTTGGTTTTAGTAAGCTGCCGTTATTCATAATCTAAGGTTTTTCGTATTTCGACCTATGTTCCTTGGGAAAAGTTTTTCAGTATCATGAGTACATGCATATTTTTTGCTGTCAAGAACTAATTAAAAGTCACCCTATATCGACACTTCCTTTTTGGCTGCGCGCAGTCGTGTAAAAAAAAACACATTTGTCATTTGTAATTAAGCTGCCAAAGACCTCTGATATAGATCATTAACGACTTCTCCCGTAGATATATAAGGTTTAGCATGCCTTCCAAAGCAGGCAACCATCTTACATTCATCATCAATCATACTTATTAGCCGAAAGACGTCTTCTCCTAAAGATCATATCCTATCCCCTAAAAATCTTAAGTAACTGACATAGCCCTGTGGCATTTTACAAATTCACTATGCAAAATATGCAATATCCTAACCAATTTGGACAAGTCTTACTAAGTGTTTTTGTTTGTAGTGTCTCCACCGGTATTCGAACCCGGAGCCTTCGGATCGAAAACCAAATGCTTTTACACTAGACCAAGGAGGCTGTTGTTGTAATTTTACTTTCGTATTTTAAATTTCTGTACTTAAGGTGATCCGTTTTCCATACAAACATTCAAATGACTTGCATTCTTACGCGGACATAAAATTCTGTTGAAAACGAACGAATACTGCTATTTTTAGTTAAATTTTTCGCCAATTAATACAAAAATACAGCTAATGTACTGGAAGTACTAGTTTTTGTTAGCAATTTTTGGTTCAATATTACGATTGTGGGCGTGCGGTCAAAACTGTACGGTTGTGCTTTTTGTGCATGTGTGAGAGATCGTACTCATGAAAATCACGGACTGAGAGTAATTGACTTTACTGGACATATGGAAATATTTTTTTTATCGAAATTGTTGTTAGGCGTTGAAGTTGCACCATAAAATTTACGCTGATCAACTTTTTGCACATATATAGTTGGAACTTATTGCATTAAAAAAATAAAACCTTATATTTGCAGCAGTGGCTCCATCTAGTTGCGTTCGGGTCTAAGCTGGCCGTCACAGATCACCTTAAGAACGTAAATTCGAAAAGAAATTCTTATTAAAAATTAACGATAGTATTTTTAAACCAGTTTTGTTACAAGCTGTATTATGAATTTCAATTTCTTATTCAACCGTTCCATTTGAAACATCTTTAGATTTCTGTATTGAACAAAATGGTTTTCATTTAAAGTAACGTTTTGTATTGATTTGTTTAAAACTTTTCTATCAAAGCGAAGACGAAAAACTATTTAAACTTACATGCGATCCAAACGAAAGTTGCCATTTTCACCTAAGTTTCTTGACTGCCAACTATATTCAACCAAGGTGATAAACTTCTGTTTCTAAGCAATCTGGAATTATTGTAATTGAAAATGTATAAGTATCTTAATTAACAGTTTATTGAGTGTGAAATTAGTAAGAGTTCATTTTATTTGGTAGTTTATGTAATTTTAAAATAAAGTAGGTAATTTCGAAAACCTATCCTATCAGCATTAACAGTTAATTAACGAGTAATTATTATTTTTAATTAAGTGCAATCTACGCTTAAACTACTTTGGCGTAGTACGCGTTGGCGTAATATCATACAGGATGTACAGGACAGCTTTTCGAATACTGAATTAATAAATCTGAACAACTGAAACTTTCAACAAAGAATGAAACTTTCAGGAAATAAAAAACCGGCCAAGTGCGAGTCGGACTCGCGCATTGAGGGTTCCGTACCAATTTACCATATGATATACTAAAATCTTTTGCTTTTTGACCACCTTTGACTTAAAAACTCCGCGATCATCCAACTTGACTCGTTTATAGAAAAGTTCTTATAACGGGAGCTCACCTTAATCGGTTATGATTTATGACGTATTAAAAAAAAAAACCGGTCAAGTGCGAGTCGGACTCGCGCGCCGAGGGTTCCGATATACCTATAGTATTTTTGGAAGCAATAAAGTCCATTTTCAGGACCGCAAAACTAAATTTGTTTGTAAAGATTTTTTGCAGATTTCTGAAAAACTGTGCAACTTAGAAAGATCGTTTTATTTTTGCTGTAAAGTTTATATAAACTTCTGTCAACTGTAATTAATTCAGATTTTTCCTTACTCAAACTTCGGAGATAAGGGGGGGGGGGGGAATGGTATTTTTCTTGACATTTTTCATCATAACTTTAAAACTAAGAAATTTAAAAAAATACAAAAATATATTTTAAAATGTACAAGTAAAGCCCTTTCATATGATACCCCACTCGACCTAGTAGCGACAATTTTAAATTTGGCCCCCCCTATTTTGGCCCCCTTTATATTAATAATCATACTTTTTTCAAAATTTTTTCTTGTGCAATTAAGTTTGGCAACTATATTCTAAAACTATTCCAAATTTCAGGTTGATAGCATAAGTGGTTGCTGAGATATAGAGGTGTGACAGACAGACGGACAGACAGACAGACAGACAGACAGAGCGGCACCATAAGGGTTCCTTTTTTTTACCATTTTGGTATCGGAACCCTAAAAACTACTTACTCGATCTCGTTCAAATCAAACCAATTTTCGGTGGAATTTTATATGGTAATGTACATCATGTATTTTTTTCAGTTTTATCATTCTCTTATTTTAGAAGTTACGGGGGGGGGGGACACATTTTACCACTTTGGAAGTGTCTCTCACGCAAACTATTCAGTTTATAAAAAAAATATATTAGAAACCTCAATATCATTTTTGAAGACCTATCCATAGATATCCCACACGTATGGGTCGGATAAAAAAATTATTTGAGTTTCAGTTCTATGTATGTTGAATGAACCCTAAAATTTATTGTTTTTTTTTTCCATTTTTGTGTGAAAATCTTAATGCGGTTCACAGAATACATCTACTTACCAAGTTTCAATAGTATCATAGTTCTTAATTATAGTTTCGGAAAAAAAGTGGCTGTGACATACGGACGGACAGACAGACAGACATGACGAATCTATAAGGTTTCCGATTTTTGCCATTTGGCTACGGAACCCTAAAAATCTGCGTCTCCATCCTTAATTGGACAGTTTGTATGGAGAGGACGATTTTTTTTTCATTTTCTGAAAGTTTTAACCACTGAAAGTTATTCTGTACGTTCACTGATCATGCCCTTTCATTTTCGGAAAACTGTCCCATACACCCCATAATATTTTTTAAAATTTTATTTAACCATTTTGTCGGCGTGCGTCTTAGAGCAACGCGTCAAACCGCGCTGGGCTTTGCGCGCGAAAATCGTGTTACTCTATGGCGTGCGTGAACGAAATATGTATCCATGGATACCAAATTACAGCTTTCCAGTACTAAAGGTCTCTGAGCTAAGCCGCGGACAGAAAGACAGACAGACATGGCGAAACTAAGGCGCAGCAGGTGGGGGGGGAGGCGAACGAAACGTTCATTGGCTCTTCGCCTGTCACCAATGCGCTGAAAATAAACGTGCCGTTAGAGACAAAGTTAGCCTGCGCAATAATTCACTCAAGCGCACATACATAGACATAGGTTCACATTTGTATCTTATTTGTACTAGGTATTCCAAAAAGTTCAGAATATCAATAGATTTTTTTTGTAAAAAGCCGACTCTTAAAGTAGGCCGTGCTGCAGTGGTTTCTTGCCGTTTCTTTTACGCTGCCATAGCACGATCCGAAACGGCGTAGACTCGCTCTATTTGCATTGTATTCTGCATGACATTCAATAAGTATTCTGTAAAGAATCTACATTGAATAAAATTATCTGAATCTGAATCTTGCATAATGCTTTCTGAGTAATCATTTATATTCTTTGTCCCAACTACGACCCACAGACATCTCATATTTTCTGCCTTTTCATTTCAAACATAACGCAATTGTATAAGTACGTCTCAAGAATAAACAACTTTTATATAAAAGCTGTGTAGGGATTCGATTTAATATCCATTTCTCTTACACGATACAGGTTGATCCCTTTAGGCAAGCCTATATAAGTTAAAGTATAAATGAATAAAACCTTATACAAGGTGTTTGAAATAGCATTGCGATCCATCAAACCTCATTATCTACTCAAGAAAACAACAGTTTTCTTCAAGGAAAATACTATTATACAATTACTTATAGATCTATATTTTTCAATAGACTTTTATAAGGTCCTAATGAAATAGTGAACATAATTTTAGTATGTTACTCAGACTATAAAACTGAACAACTTTACCCAAGAAACCTATGTCAAAATATGAAAATAAATTTTTGACTTCCCATAGAAACTGCATCAGCTGACAGCGCATTTTGTATGGGAGGTCAAATTTGGTTTTTCGTATTTCGACCTATGTTCCTTCAAGAAAGTTGTTCAGTTTCATGGTCTAAGTAACGTGCTAAAATTATGTTCACTATTTCAGTAGGACCCTATATTAGAGTTATATTAGAATATAATCTCACTACATTATAAATGCAAAAGGATGGATGTTTGCCTGTTCCATTATCACGCCTAAACAGCTAAACCGATTTCGATGAAATTTGTGTGGAAGATAGATAGTGTCTCAAGACGAATGTCTTTGACCAGTGTGTGTTGCCAGTGATGACATATGACATCGAGACGTGGCCGCTCACGATGGGCCTTATCAGGAAGCTTAAAGTCACCCAAAGGGCTATGGAAAGGGCTACGCTCGAAGTCTCATGAGGAGATCCGCAGAAGAACTAAAGTAACTGGCATAGCCCTGAGAATCGCTAAACTAAAGTGGCAGTGGGCAGGGCACATCGCAAGAAGAACCGATGGCCGATGGGGCGTGAGGGTTTTAGAATGGCGACCATGTACCGGAAGACGAAACGTTGGCAGGGCCCCCACAAGGTGTCCGATATCAAACGGTACGACTCTTTAACAAGCTTCCGTTGCACCTAAAAACTAGTTTAAAAAGGAATTGAAAATATTTTTGACGGAAAAATGCTACTACACGATTGACGAGTATATGAAAGACAGGTATTAGTTTATATTAATAATTTTAAATTTTTATTTTACCTACTTGACATTCTCAACTGTAAAATTTATCTATTAGTTTAAAAATTTAATTGTACTTGCGTTAAATTAGTTGTAAGCTTTTTCTAATACAATGTAAAAATTGTTTTAAGAAATAAAGAATTGAATTAAATTGACCGACGATCTGTTCAAGGTCGCGGAAAGCCGCTCTGGATGCGAGCAGCGCAGGACCGGTCGTCATGGAGATCTTTGGGGGAGGCGTATGTCCAGCAGTGGACGTTTTTCGGCTGATATGATGAAGATAGATCAAGTACTGGACTAACAAATATACCGGAAAAATTACTAAAATAATATAACGCGAGCGGAGCCGCGGCGGGAAAAACTAGTACAAAATAAATTTATTGCGTTGTGCATAGGCTCTTAGAACTTAAAATAGTGCTTACAATGGTTTTTTAACATCCTGTACAAATTTTAAATTCTTATACTACTTAATGTGAACTTAAGCACCGCAGGATATCACCCATACTTGGTTGATATTCCGCACATTCGCACAAAGCGCTTTGAAACATCTTTTATAAAGCGCACTGCTAAAGAGTGGAATTCTCTGCCTGCGTCTGTGTTCCCGAGTTCATATAACCCGAATCTATTCAAGTCGCGAGTGAATAGTTTTTTCTGGGCGAACTCGTTCCATCGTCAACCTCATCTCTGTCTTCAAGACTAGATCGAGGTCGAGAGTAAGCCAAAAAAAAAGAGATTTAATAGAACACTAGCCTAATCCCATGGATTTATTTACATACATATTTTCCTTACACCATGTATAAGAAAGTATTATCTAGGTAGACATCAAACATTTACCAACTTTGTTCAGCTGGGACCGATACTGGGACCTCTTAAGTAATAGCCTGCTTACATAAACATGTAAAAAAAAAATATTTTCTACTTATAAAATACTTTCATATTAGGAAATTGGTAAAACAACGTAATTTTTTTATCTTCCTGGATATTTTAAGGGGTGGTTCTGCCCATGAAACTGAACAACTTTTCCCAAGGAACATAGGTCGAAATATGAAAAAAAAAAAATACGACTTCCCATACAAATTGCTCAGCTGACAGCACATTTTATATGAGAGGCTGAAAATTATTGTTCGTATTTCGACATATGTTCTAAATAAATTACTGAATTAACAGAGCTAAGCTCAATTTCAACATTTTCAACCTTTATAAGTCAGGTTGTTAATGCAAAGTTGGCACAAATGCGGTTATCCCGCTAATGAAGATCAAATCTACGAGTCTGTTTGAATATAAACAAAGTCAACAACCTAATTAATTTACTTGCGGTGTACATGAATTAAGTCATTCTCTCTTGGGCACGAATTAATGTAAAGATGTGTGAAAATTTGCACACAGTCCATATACCGGGTGCTAGGGATTATTGAAATTGCATTCAGACCATGACCAAAGAATATAAAGGGTGTAAAAAAGTACGAGGATCCTTCTCATCATCATCATCATCTACTTACAAATTGCTACTTCTCAAGTGCAATACTTAAATGCACATCAAAAATAATTATTGCGCATCAAAAACTATAAAGTAAACCTAACCTAAACGATCCCTACCCGGGATCAGTTAGGTTGGTTTAGGTTATCTCGCGACCACAACGAATGCCTGAAACGAATTACGTGTTAGTTAATTACGAATTAATTATTTAATAGTGTGCAATCCAGGATTTTAGTGTACAATCCATGTACAATCTAATATTTAGATGCTATTTTGAATTATTTTAGTGAGCATAATTTAGTGGTGCAATCCAGTATTTTTAGTGCTACTCTAGAATATTTTGTAGTTATGGCATTAAATACATGCCATTCTACATAACTAATAGATGGTAAAAAAATCTATTAAAATATATTGCCCTTTGCTATTTTTATTATACATATATCAATGACCTCCCTGAAATAACTAAATAACCGCTGACTTGTCCGGACGGGCTCATTGCCCCGCCATTGTTTATACCTGCCGCCGCGCGGCTCGGGTTTCACAAAACCCGCCGTCTCGGGCCTCAAGTGGATATCGTAACACTAACAAGTGTTATGTTTCTGTTTAGTATGAATGCAGCTAAGTATATATTTAAGTGTTTTTTAATAAAAAAGAGGATGTCAAGTGGTACTTGACACGGGCAATTTGGAGTACAAAATCCATGTCAATTGGTTAGTTGACAGGACAACTCAGCGGCTATAGAACAATCTTATTTGCCGATGATATATCTTTAATTGTAACATCTAATAAAAATAGTACATTACTTGAACATAAAATTGACATCAATAATTCAATTATTCAATGGTTAAATGCAAACAATTTAAAAATCAATATTAATAAGACATTTTATATTCATTTCAATAACCTTAAAGTTAATCTTAATGTAAAATATAACGAAGAAATTATTGAGAAATCGGAATGCGTGAAATTTCTAGGGATTTATCTTGACAATGAACTTAAATGGAAATCTCACATAAATAATGTCTGTAACAAAATAAATCGATTTACTTTTCCTCTGTATAAATTAACAAAAACAGCCTCGTTCTCGACAGCTATGATGGCGTACTTCGGTTACGTTCAGTCAATTCTGCGATATGGTCTTCTTGTTTGGGGGAATAGCTCTGACATGTACAAAGCTATTATTGCCCAAAAAAAATGCGTTCGATCAATTTGTGGCGTTGGCCCACGGGATTCTTGTAAACCTCTGTTCCGGAAGTTAGGAATTCTTTCTCTACCTTCCTTATATATATATGAGCTTGCAGTCTTTGCTAAAGAAAATCCAAATGTGTTATTAGAGCCAATGAGATGTGTCCTCGAAATATGAGATATCCTGATAGACTGGTGCATGAGGCTGTTCCAAAAACTACACGTTACCTACGAAACTGTTATAGTATGTGTATAGTAATATTTAATTATATACCGCAGTATTTAAAGGACTTTCCAATAAGGAAATTTAAACAAAAACTTTATGAGCTTCTTATCCATTATAATTTTTACTCTGTGGCTGAATTTTTGGCTTTTAAATTAGATAACATAGAATTAAAATAATATGATAATTAGACTAGATTGACATAAGATTTTTTGTTTTGTAATTAGATTTTTTTAATTTTTTCTTTGTTTGTAATTATTATTTAAGATTCAAATATTTGCATGCTATTGTGTACATAGCTGAATATGGAGAACAGTGGCGGCCCTAGGGCGGTGCGAGCGGTGCGACCGCACCGGGCGCCGAAATAGGGGGGGCGCAGAATTGAGTAAAAAAATACAGGTGACCTAGGGCGTACGCGACGGGGAAGAGTGGCCTTATAATTTTTAATGTTAACCAGGTAAATCATAACTTCATTTTTAACAGGCGTACCTACCCATAACATATAAAAAGAAATATGCTTGAAATGTAAACAAGACCACCAACCAAAGAGGTTCTGTTCCTAATTGCTACAAAAATGTCAATAACATTTTCGGTTGTTACAAATAATACTTAATATGATTTTTAGAATTGTTTCATCAAGTAATATATTGTAATGGTATTTTATATTTAAAATTATTGACTAGTGTGTGTCCCAATGAGCCACTTATTCTTTTCTCATAGAGGGAGATGAAAAGTAGAGTGTATTACGCGGCTGAAAAAATATTTTTACCTTGGGCGACTTATTGAATCCCTCGCTACGTTCGGGATTCTACTCAAGAATCCTTCACTTCGCTCTGGATTCAAAATAGCGCCCTCGCCTTAAAAATATTATTTTACAGCCGTGTGATACAATCTACTATTGCAGCCGCGTAATACACTCTACTTTTCATATCCCTCTATGAGAAAAGAATAAGAGGCTCATTGAGACACACACTCGTGATTAATTTTAAATATAAAAGACCATTACAATATTATTACTTGATGAAACAATACTAAAAATCATATTAAGTATTATTTGTAACAACTGAAAATTTTATTGACATTTTTGTATCAATTAGGATCAGAACCTCTTTGGTTGGTAGTCTTGTTTACATTTCAAGCATATTTCTTTTTTTATAATCAGAATAATTCAAAGATTTTGGAAACTACGCCAGGGGGCGTTTAGAAGCGCAGCGTTTTTCTTACGTCAATGGAATAATTTTAATAGTACAACCGGCCAGTTTTAATTTTTCATACAATATTTTGGTTCGACCTCTATGGTTGACCTAAAATATCCCTATGGTGGACCTAAATTCAAATTCTAATTTTAAATCCCATTTTTACCCGCTACGAAAGTCTCTTGGAGAAAACAGCTATTTTGTTCGCCTTTATTGACAAACCGGTCAGCGATTTTCGAATAGATGGGATGAAAACATCTTTGTCTGCATCACCAGCTTCATAGCGGTCATTTTGATCCATCCTTCACTTCTTCTTGAGCTAAAACTACTTTTTTGAGGAAAAAGCTTTTTTATATTTTTTATACAATCCATTAGTGATGTAGAATCAACCCTTAGAAGGATCGTCGTACTTTTTTAACACTGTATAATATTATGCTACCATGACAAAAAAGTCCTATTTAATACATGTCCCTTGTGGTGCCGGCAAAGACTAGTACCAACACTTACATACCCGTGGATGTCGTAAGAGGGGACTAAGGGTTATAAACTGGAGGATGGGCAGCAGCATCCTCCTTTGAATTTAACATCTTAATTACTGCAACCGCGGACCATGGTGGCAGCCGTAACGCCACCAAGCGAGGTGACTATGGTAGTTCCCCTCTACGTTTTCTCCAGGGAGAGGGAGCTCCCTGTCCTGTAGTGTACGTTTCATGGGATGTTATGATGATGATGATGAGTACATGCGAAATCAGCTGGTGCAGTTATTATGGGAACAAAATTTCTAACGTGAATTTTGGGGTGAAATGTATTTAAAAACCTATATTTAAGATTTTATCGTTGATGTTCTATACAATTTATTATGTATAAAATAGCCTTGATAGAAAGAATGGTCAAAAATTGCATTAAAATTTATATTTCCATGTATTTCCTACATTTCAGTAAACAGTTTCAATTTCATCGTCAAATAAAACTTACAAATTGGTTCCCTTGCATCAGACGTTTCGCGAAGCGATTCGCAATATTCAGGAAAAATACTTTGAGTGTGCAATTTCCGTTGCATATTTCTGAGAAGACTCTAGAGATGTTTGGAATTCTGTACTTTAGCTTTTCTTGATCATGAACTTGTAGCTCCTCCAAGTCATGAACTGTAAACACATCGCATAAATTATGTATATAAGGTACAGTCAAGATCAGATAATACACATAAGAATGATTCTTCTTCTTATTTAAGAGCTACGCTCTTGTCGGTGGAGTAACTTCCACGCCTTCCTATCTTCTGTAACTTGTTTGACTTTCTGATACGATACGACATTTATTTTCTCCTTAATCTGGTAGCAACGTCTTGGCCTTCCTTTACCTCTCCTTCCCTCAACCTTTCTTTCTATGATAGTTTGAAAAAATTTGTCGTGTCGTATCAGATGTCCCAACATGTTCCCTCTTCTATTTTCAATATTCAATATGCTTCTTCTTTCATTAACCATGTTTAACACCTCTTCAATAGTTTTCTTTTCTGTCCAGCTGATTTTCTCAATGATACAATGTAATTTTTTTTTATAAGGCAAACGAGCTGACAGGTCGTGACGTCAGATCGTCGGCTGTCAATAAGAAATGTTTGAAAATTTCGACAACAAAGCGAACAGTCCCGTGGTCCAATGGATAGGATGTTGGGCTACCAAGCCTATAGTCGCAGGATCGAATCCAGCCGGTCCCACCCATGTAGTGGACAATTAATGTACAAAGCTAAGCAAAAGTGGACAATTGATAGAAAGCCGCAAATCGATGTACGGGATTGCCGTTTGGTACACAGGTACTTAAGGTTACCACAATATTTTTTTCCGGCAGCTCTTAAAAATACTCCCGGGGTGGGGGCAGCTATGACGTCATAATTTTTTTGTATGGGATTTGAATTTTTTTTGTTGAGAAACTTATCGCGAATTTGGGAACCCTACGATAGCAGAGAACTCCAATTCTTAGGTGTGCGCATTATAAAAGATGTTTAAAAACGCTTTGTGCGAATGTGTGGAATATCTACTAATTATAAGGATATCCTGCGGTGTAGGTATCTGGATTTCCGATGGTAGAAGGAGGATGGCCGAATAAAGGCGCGTCCCCATTAGGCTCACAGTGAGCGGCTGACTGTCCGCTGACTGACTCTGAGAGGCGTATTGGTCGCTAATTCAATGTTTAGTTAACGGCGAACTGTGTCGTATTAGCCGCAAAGCGCTTGCTAACTCTTGGGAGGGAGGGTACGGTTAGCACATTATGACGCTGCGCAGCGTTCCAGCGGCGTAGTGAGCTGACTGAGCCGCCGACAGGGACCATCTTTCGCAGCGACTCAGCTGCTCACTGAATGAATCCGCAAGCGAAACGCCGCAAACTGCGTACAGTACCCGCTGAATGGACACTCCGTTTAAAATTTATAGGGAGGCGAACTAAAGGCATACAGTTAGCTGCTCACTGTGAGCCTTATGGGGACGCGCCCCAAGCTCATGAAGCTCTAAGGCACACGCTCCAAAGTACGACATGTCAGACTACGGTATTTGCCCTGTCCCCGAGACATAACATGCATTACTTGCTGTAAAATGTAGCAAGTTGCCAAAATTCGTAGAACTAAATTTTCTGCAGGTATTTTCTCGAACAATTCATTGTCTAATAAAGAAAAACTTGTACAACTTGTAAAGCAAAAGGGCAAAGTGAAACCCGACTTAATAAAAGTAGTAGCAGACAATTTGTATAGTTAGCCAATTAACAAATGGTCGACAAATTGTATAACGGCACCGTATGTATTTTAGCCAAGGGAAACCCAGCTCATTCAGGATCGATAAAGTTGTCTTGCGATTACAACGAATTGCATATCATCAATATAATATCCTTTACGTCCACTGCTGGACAGGAAGCTCCCACCATAATTCCAGCAAAACTCGTGTGATATTTTGGATGGGAAGTAAATAGTTACCACGCTTGTTAAAGTTGCGGCTGGCACCATGGACCGCGGTTGTTGGTTACCGCAGTTTGTAAGATTTACGATACGCAGAATGATGCTACTGCCGATATCTTCAAATTCATAATCCCTTTTTCGCCTCTTACGACACTCACGGGTAGAGATTTTATTTTATTTTTATTTTTATTTGTTTAGGACAACCAGTAACAGTTACATTAGTACAAACCACAAAAACTTAGATATACATTAAAGGTAAATGCACTGTCTTTAGGTGCCACAGCATGCAATTGGCAGTACAACATCACTTAATTAAATGAATATATAAAAATAAACTTACAATATAACAAATAAATTGGAATTGTTAACTAAACTAAACATAATTTACTCTAAGTTCTAAGAAGGTTAAATACTTCTGTACGGAAGACGGCCATAGTGCAATTAAAGATGTCAATAGTCTGACCTAGTTTGTTGTAATCTCTAGACATTCTGGGCAAAGGGGAATTATATTTAAGGTTGGTTCTGGAACTTGGAAGATATAGTAATCCTAGCGGTTGTCGTGGAATACGACGAGGAATACGGAAATATATAGCAGATAGTAAATCAGGAGAATCTACACGGTTATTCAATATGTTATACAAAAAAATCATGTCAGCAACTTGTCTACGAACAATCAAGCTATCAATTTCAAAATGCTCAAGTCTGTCAGAATAGGATGGCAGTCTTTTTATTACCCCACAGAAATAGGATAGGTGCCGTAAGAATCTCTTTTGAATCCTCTCAATACGCAATTGGTGAACAGAATAGTGAGGTGACCACACTGGACTACAGTACTCCAAGATGCTTCTAACGTACGCGTTAAAGATACAAATTTTGGTAGATTGCTTCTTGAATAGTTTTCCGTTTCGGAGAATAAATCCAAGCATTCTTGAAGCCTTATTGACAATGATGGGTTAATACCAAGAGTTTGTACTATTCTTTGCCGGAACTTTTTGTAAAATCGTCATAATTCTTCATTTGTAGACATAATTGTAATTTAATTTGTAATTTTTCTCTGTAATGTATAATGTGGATCCTGGTCATCTGAATAAATAATTTTATTATTATTATAACATCCAATGAAACGTCCACTACAGGACAGGCTCCCTCCTGAATTCCAGATTTTGCTGGAAAAATGTGGTGGGGAAGTACCATTGTCACCTCGCTTGTTAGCGTTACGTTGTAGGTGTCCGCAGTAAGTAAGATGTAAGATACAAAGAAGGATGCTGCTGCCCATCCTCCAGTTAACTCTAAGTTGCCTCTTACGACACCCACGGGTATGTATGGGTCGGTACTGTTCTTTGCCGGCACCACACGGGACAAATGAAATAAAATGCCTAGGCATGATTAAAAGTGCCGAATTTTACAATTTGCCTGCGACAAAAGTCTACGGAACAACGGCTCTGTGAACTTGAAATGTTTTTGATTGTATTCAATTGTTGACTGCTTTCAAATTAGAGTAACAAAGGCTTCGTTCGTCCACGATGACGGTGAAGAAAATAGTTACTAACCCAAACTAGCTACCCTAAACCATCGAGCGTGTGTGAAAGTAGCTAGATGTGCTCTTAAGAGGCACAGTCAAGGAGGTTTTAACCCACGCTGCGGCGAAGCGTAGTAAAACCTCCTTGGGCACAGCAGACGGCATACATTTTGTTTTGACAGTCCGCCAGTGTGGCCGAGTACAATTATTTTCGATATTATATAGACATGAGAAAAACGCTCCGCTTCTATGCGCGTTTTTCCAAAATCATTGGTGGTGACTGTGGTAATTTCCCTCCTCATTGTTCCAGCAAAAGCCGGGATTCTGGAGGGAGCTTCCTGTACAGCAGTGGAGGGATGTTATATTATAAAATCCATAAATTATGGTGATGATCTCCAAGGTGATGATGATCTTATGGCATGACGTAATTTTGAACCCAAATTCGATTTCATTTAGGGATTTCTCATATTTCTTCCAGCTTCTTACGGAATTAGAGCCCCTTATAAAAAGCGTGTTATTAGGCATCTACTTTTACCACACTATGGTTTAGTTTATGTATCTTATGAGGTAGATGACCAGGTTGTGGGATCCCGAAGTATAATCAAATTTATTTTTCGACTTATGTTCCTTAGAGAAAGTTGTACAGTTTTAAGTTAAATTAAAAATAAAGATCATTTATTTCAAGCCAGTGACCCACAATCTATATGTAGGCACATACTAGCAGCACCTTCTTAGCGACACCGAGTGAGGCCTCCTTGCTTCAGGAATAGACTGGCAGTTGAGTATTTAGTTAGCTGTCGATCTTATGAAGCGTCAAGGTGAAAGGACGTGACAACAAACCATCTTGGTGGAGGGTTGCAATCGTCCTGGACCCAAAACGAATCATAATAACTCCTGAACTAATGATCAGTGGTATCACAGCACCGGATGTGCAAACATGGAGTCAACTGTAATAGCTACCCAGGGTCAGACTGGAACAGAAGGGTCCGGGTGCCTCATCATAAGCCCGGAGCACGAAACGTGACGTGACAATAATTAGATCCTGGTTAATTTTACCTGAACCCACTATATCCTTAAGTATATGGGCGCTGACCATGGACTGGCCCTGCGCTGTAAGTCAGGTAATATTCTACAGCCGCCTTTCACACGATCTGGCTACTTCAAGGACTCTTTTACTGTGAGAGCTACTCAGCTATGGAATGATCTTCCGAGAGAGATACGTCACTCTAAGTCACTCGCTGTTTTTAAAACAAAGTTGCATACCCATCTCCTCAACAAAACCATTTAATTCTCCGTTTACTATCATAGTATATATATATGTATACATATGTGTGTATGTATTATATAATGTAAATATATATAAGTATATATTTATTATTTATTTATATTACACTAGTGTGTGTATATGTGTGTGTATTTATTTACCTATGTTGCTTATTGTTATTCATTAACTTAGTTATATACTATATTACGTATTACGATGTTTAGTTTACTATTACATTCATTTTAAATTTTTCGTGGCAATTGTTATTACATAATTATTACTTGCAGACTCTGAAAATGTATTCCTGTCGTCAAAGGTTGCCTGTAAGAGATCGCTTGCAGCGATAAGGCCGCCTTTGCCCACATTAGGTTAAGCTGTCCGTGTATGTTTGTATTTTTCTTTTATGTGAGCAATAAAGTGTACATCTATCTATCTATCTATCTATCCTTGTGAATCTTGTGTTTATGATATTATGGCCTCCTGCGCCGATATCAGAAGTGGGATAAAGAGACACAGCTCAAGATTTTATTAATGTGTGCAAGCATTTCAGTTTCATGGATCTGCGTAAAAGTACAGTCGTGGCGAGAAATTGTTGAGCAAGTACAATCAAGAAAATTAAGTGCTGTACATACATTTTATGATAAAAAGGAATCAAGTTTAATGAGTTTTAATACCTTCTTACTTTCTGAGTGATATTATATTGTAATGTTCAAAATTATATGGGCTTACATGGTGACAAAAAGCGTAATTTGCAAAAGTATCGTAAATTAGAAAGGCGTTGATGAATTTTAAAATAGTAGATGTTAAAGGCGCTTACAGTACATACGAAGAAGACAAATCTTGCTTGTGGTTGTGAAATTATGTAATTTTCGACTTAGAAGAATGGAATCAAAGTTACGTACGGTAGCGACGATGTGCTCCTACGGTGTTTTTATACAACATTAACCAGATTAACCAGATGTCTGTAAAACTAAAATGGAAATAAACGAAATCTGAATGAATACCGATTAAATAAAAACAAAATGAAATGAAACGAAACAAAATAATTTGATCACACAGCTAATGCTGACTGGTTGAAATGGTAATCGCTGTTAGGTATGCTCTTTGACTGTAGGATGCCAGTTGAAACCAAGAGCACTAAATACAAGTATACAAAATAGTGGAGAAGCAACATTTTTAAGTCTCAATGATAATGAGCATCTTAATTTGAAATTTCGTGTCAACTCAGTGCGTGAAAGACTCATAGATTCGTATTTGCGTCAATGAGAGTTTCCCAAACAATATCAAAAGATGCTACACTAACCGCATATCATGGATATCAGGTCTGTCGTCAGTCCTTAGCTATGGTCTGCTATTTATCGTTGATCTAGAGGATGTGTTCAAATTGAAAGATGTTCTACTAGCAAATAAACGATTTGATTAATTAATTTAAAACCTGTGGTAGACCTGCAATGCTCTACAGGGACGAATGCTGGATAACTTAATAAGACTACGAGTATGTAACCAAAATCCATGTTACCAAGATGAGAATGTTTTGATGGGCCGGTAGCACTTAATTGAGGAGTCAGGAACGTACATGTTAGTGGCAGTTTTTAATTAGCGCTTATCCCAAACAAACTACAAGAAAATCAGCTCCGGTGGTACTGATTATGTGTTGTGCTGAGAAGAGCACCTAGTTAGGATTGGCTAAATATTGACAAAGGGAAACAAATCGAAATAACCCCTGGGATGCCAAAGAGCTACTTGGTAGATGAAAATGCAAGGACTCACAAAAAATATTGTGGCCGATTATAACGACAGAGCCAACTGTTGAAAATGTATTCAGGGTGTTGATTCCAAATTAAAATGGGGAGAGAGGCATAGAGAAAGAAAAGAGACAGGAAGTGTACTGATTTTTAATACAAATTGCCCAAAGTATAGTCTGTATAATTATGAAATCGTGACGTACCTGTCAAATCATAGATCGAATACCTATGGAGTCCCTCAGGGAAGTGTTCTAGGACCTCTGCTCTTTTTAATATATATAAATGATATATCTGATGTCACTAATCACAAGACTATACTCTTTGCTGACGATATATCTATAATAGTGACATCTAATGATAAAACTGTGGACATAGCAGAGCATGAAACTGATATAAATAATACTATAAAATCCGTTGTTGAATGGCTTGACCTAAACAACTTAAAAATAAATCTAGCTAAAACAACATTTATGACGTTTAATACCGAGACAAATAAGACAATGAAACTAATAATTAAACATGCGGATACTGAAGTCAAAGAGGTTGAAAACACTAGGTTTCTAGGGTTTAATTTAGATAAAGAATTAAATTGGAAAACTCATATCGATTCCGTCGCTGATCGAGTAAATAAATTTGTTTATGCTTTAAAACGTCTTAAGCAAGTCACAAATCAGGAAGCAGTTCTGTCAGCGTATCATGCGTATATAGTGTCGATCCTACGATATGGAATTTTACTTTGGGGAAACAGTACCAATGTAAATAGAGCATTTGTGGCGCAAAAAAAGTGCATCAGGGCTATAACAGGTATTTCTCGTTTTGACTCTTGCAAACCATATTTTAAAAAGCTTGGTTTATTGACATTGCCATCTTTATACATATACGAGACATGTGTGTTTGTAAAACAAAATCAGAACTTGTTTACTAAGGCTGTTGATATAAACCCTCGAAATTTTAGATATCTTGACAAACTTGTTTTCGATGAAACACCTATAATTATGAAGTATGACAAAAGTTGCTTGTGCATGTGCGTTAGAATTTATAATAAATTAGAAAGTCATATCAAATTATTACCCATAAAATTATTTAAAATGAAATTGTATCAATGGCTCAGTGAATATACTTTTTATAATTTGAATGAATTTATGACATTGTGATAATTTTAATGATTTTTGACATCTTAATTAATTAGTTTAAATTATTACTTTTTTATTGTATTTGCATGCCATTTCATACTGGCGAAACATGTATATGTACAAAATTTAACTATAAGATCTTCACCACCATGTTTGACGCAAATAAATCATTCTATTCTATTCTATTCTATTCTATTCTATTCTATTCTATTCCATTCTATTCCATTCTATTCCATTCTATTCCATTCTATTCCATTCTATTCCATTCTATTCCATTCTATTCCATTCTATTCCATTCTATTCCATTCCATTCCATTCCATTCCATTCCATTCCATTCCATTCCATTCCATTCCATTCCATTCCATTCCATTCCATTCCATTCCATTCCATTCCATTCCATTCCATTCCATTCCATTCCATTCCATTCCATTCCATTCCATTCCATTCCATTCCATTCCATTCCATTCCATTCCATTCCATTCCATTCCATTCCATTCTATTCCATTCTATTCTATTCTATTCAAACTACAGGAACGATCCAAACGAGGTTTTAAAGCGAAAATTTCTCTATCTGTCTGTTACTTTAAACGACTAGTCCAATGAAACCATTTTGATAAAACTTGGTAATAAAATAGTTTGAACGATGGTAACAGTAATTAGCTACGTTTTTTAGAACTCTAGTCGCGGGCAACAGCTAGTTTTACAATAAAATAAAAACACACAGACAAACAAAACAGAAATTCAGTCAAAAATAATATAATGTCATAATAACAATACAGTTTAATTTAAATTAATTTGAAAATTATAACAAAATTGAAAATTAAAATTGGAGTAAGTTTACTGGGACGGATAACAGTCTTACTCAAAAATTTGCAGTTAATTATCTAAGCGTCATTATTCTCTAAGCGTTAAAGCCAAGATCACATAATTCTTGAATTCAGAAAGTACTCGTAATTCGTCATGCAATGCTGGTTGTGATATGGATATTAGAATTTACAAAACCAAGCCTTCCAGTAATGTATGCCAAATAGTGATGGGCCGACTATGGGGTTTGCCGATCAGCCGACTAGTCGGTTTTGATAATGCCGGATAGTCAGCCGACTAGTCGGCAGTGCCGATCATCCTTATTTCATACTTGATCCCAGATATAATCTGCAGTTTTTTTGACCCGCAAAATATATTAACAATGAGGTTACAATTTTTTACTAGAAGTTTTAAAGATCCCTTGAGCAACGATGATAGTGATGCACAGCTTATGTCATGGCTAAGGACAGAACATAATAAATATTCAGATCCTGTATTTTTATTTCATACTTTTACTGCCGAATAATCGGCGCAGTTTTTACCGATTAGTCGCCGACTAGTAACCGACTATAAAATATGCCTAATAGTCGGTTTTACCGACTAGTCGGTCTATAGTCGGCCTATCTCTAATGCCGAATTAGTCTTTGTATTTAGTAAGGTGCGATTTTGCCTTAATTCGCCAACGAATATGAAGGGCCCCATACAAAGCCCTGCCTGCCGGGCCCTGCTTGCAGTGCCACTGCCAATCGTACTTTGTGTGGGCATGCAGGGCCGACAAAATCGCCGTTACATCGGCCCTGCAACACCACACACGGTACGATTGGCAGTGCGCACTGCAAGCAGGGCCCTGCAGGCAGGGCTTTGTATGGGCCGTTTAAGCTGTCGTAATTAAAGTTACGCCGAAGAGACACGTTTGAAGCGAATGTTAGTTCCGCCTTCCTCGTGTTCGCTCCTCATTACAAACTAAAACCCAACCCTTCGTTCAACAACGTCGCAATGGCCTACATTACAAACTCTAAAGGTGTTCTTTGTGAAGGTACAGTCTAGAGCACGTCAAGCTTGATGCATTGGACTTACAGTGAGTCATCGCTTTTCGCCGCTGGTAGCCAAGCCCCGTAAACAATCAGGGTCTAGAGCCAAGTGGCTTTCTACAATCGCAAACGCCAGTAGAATATAATGAAAATGTATGGTATTGACATTAGCTAACGAAATGTCACGTGATAGCTTATGTCAAACCCATAGAGTTTTTTTCTATTCTATAGCGTTTGCGATAAAAGAAAGCTTCTCGCTTAAAATTATAAAGTCAA
Organism: Athrips mouffetella; assembly: GCA_947532105.1. Classification (NCBI taxonomy): domain Eukaryota; kingdom Metazoa; phylum Arthropoda; class Insecta; order Lepidoptera; family Gelechiidae; genus Athrips; species Athrips mouffetella. Next base: position 1,314,051 of record OX383968.1, on the reverse strand, counting down.
ATGCACAATGACTAACTGAAGGCAAACCTTCGAAAGAAGCGGTTGTTTCCTTTGTGTGTTACCTAAGATAATAAATAAAAATCTAAAAATAAAGATTTTTTCTTTCATATAACTCCACTGTGAATACACCTTTACCCTTTATTTGCAATAATGCATTCTTATTGCGGATGAAATAGTTACAGTACTACGTTTTCAGCGTAGAGACGGAAGTCGCACTGCTTGAGCTGCTCTAGACTGTACAGTCGGGACCGTAACTCGCAAACCAAATTTAGATTGCCAATATCACACATCTTTTTAATTAAGTACTATGAACTATACCAAATAGTATTTTTACAAAGAGTAGGTAGTTGTAGTAATAAGTAGGGTAGTATACGACGCTCAAAATAACTGTGGCTCTGTCATTGATGCGCAAAAGAAAAAAACCGGTCAAGTGCGAGTCGGACTCGCGCGCCGAGGGTTCCGATATACCTATAGTATTTTTGGAAGCAATAAAGTCCATTTTCAGGACCGCAAAACTAAATTTGTTTGTAAAGGTTTTTTGCAGATTTCTGAAAAACTGTGCAACTTAGAAAGATCGTTTTATTTTTGCTGTAAAGTTTATATAAACTTCTGTCAACTGTAATTAATTCAGATTTTTCCTTACTCAAACTTCGGAGATAAGGGGGGGGGAATGGTATTTTTCTTGACATTTTTCATCATAACTTTAAAACTAAGAAATTTAAAAAAATACAAAAATATATTTTAAAATGTACAAGTAAAGCCCTTTCATATGATACCCCACTCGACCTAGTAGCGACAATTTGAAATTTGGCCCCCCCTATTTTGGCCCCCTTTATATTAATAATCATACTTTTTTCAAAATTTTTTCTTGTGCAATTAAGTTGGGCAACTATATTCTAAAACTATTCCAAATTTCAGGTTGATAGCATAAGTGGTTGCTGAGATATAGAGGTGTGACAGACAGACGGACAGACAGACAGAGCGGCACCATAAGGGTTCCTTTTTTTTACCATTTTGGTATCGGAACCCTAAAAATGGACCATTTTTGCACATTTTTGACTTCTGCGCATCAATGACAGGGCCACAGTTATTTTGTGCGTCATGTAATCGGATCGAAACTTGTCGGCGCTATGCCGTCGATATAATACTTATATACAGGGTGTATAAAAAGTACGATGATCCTTCTAAGGGGTCATTCTACATCACTAAGAGATTGTATGAAAATTATGTTCTAAAAAGAAAAGTAGTTTTAGCCCAAGGAAAATGAAGCACCTTCAGGGTTCAATGACCTCTATGACCAGCTGGTGATGCACATTATAGTACATTAAGATGCACGTGCGCTATTTTGGATTGCAGCCCGAGCCGCAGGTGACGGCGTAATGAAGCCGACGTTTTTCAACACATTTACGAATAAAAACTAATCAAATTCGCTTACTTGCAATTCCTGAGCCTCCATTTTTCGCTCATTTAATACACTTCTGCGTGACTGCTCGTCCATAACTAAGTCGGTATTTTTACTTTAGTCGTACGGAACCTATTCCAAATTTCAAGTCGATAGCATGAGTGGTTGCTGAGACAAACAAGAGTGACAGACAGATAGACAGACGAAGTCTCACCATAAGGGTTACGTTTTGCGTGTTGGGTCACGCGCAGAGTAGCGTTTTTATATACCACTACCATGATTTTATTTAAGGGACAGCTTGAGGGAGGGGGGTTAGCTGATACTTGACTCTACTTGGATCTTTAAACCGAGAAATAGTCGTTACTCACCCAAATACCTATTCAACGACACCTCACACCATAGGGTAATAATCATCTCCACTCCAAATGTAGGGGACGTAAAAAAAATGATTTGATTTTATAACTTCGTCGGTGTGATTAAATAATACCTCTACCAAATGGGAGGCTTTGTTCTGTTAATTCCAATATCCTTACTTCAACGACCAATGTATGCCGAATAAAATTTTTATTTTAAACACATGATTACAATTTGAACATAAAAAAAGTCATACAGATAAAAATCTTTAGTCTAGTACCCCGTCCCTGTTCGCACCTGGTCCAAACGTACCCATGACGCTGGCCGCGTTACCGCGTTGAATGGCCAGCGACAACTGTTGGACCAGGAACGAGCCGGCACGGGGGTCATTACCGCGCTCCCTCAAGCGCCTTCCAATTTCGCTCACAAAACGCTTCCCTGCTATGCCCCACACCCCCGAGGTCTCAACTGCGAAAGGTACAAAATCATAGCACCCTAGCAAGTCCGAATATTTATTTAATTTTTGATTAGCCAACCACTCGGCGGCCGCGCCAGCAGAACGTGAGGTCCGGGGCAGGTGGCTAGCCGCGTAGGTGCAGGCACAGGTGGCATCCCACAAGAGGCATCGGCCTTTTGACCAGGGAATCAAAGTCAGGCCGTCTGGCCTTTTGCCATCAGATCGACACAGCCCAGGTGGCTCCAGGACACAAGGGATGTCGGCAGACACTAAAGCACGACGAATAATTTCGTTGAGTGCGTGGTGTCGTGGATGTCTGCCAGCACACAGTCTGCAGCTAAGGCCATGACGGCCGCTACTGTCAACCCACGCCCCACACCTGCAAGCGTGAGGCTCGCACACCTTGCACCCAAGCCTAAGAGCCACTGCAACACGAAGTGAATTGTTATCAAGAAGAGTGCCCACGTGGGGTGATGGCAGGGCGTGAAGCCAGGCACCAGACTCACGGCATGACATAGCCTTAAGTCGAGCCACGTCCACCCCAGTAGACGACTCTATAAGATGGTCGATGACAGACTTGGCCCATTGATCATCCCACAGACTTTGCATTTCAGGCCTGCCTGGAGGTGGGTTATTGGGGCAGGCAGCAGTCCAGGCCGTTAAAGCCTCATCTGCAAAAGGGATGACGAAACTGTTACCTTCATAAGAAAGGATCCGAGTAACAAGTTGCGATACCCCACTCGCAGAGGCCAAGAAAGCCGACAGCCCGGTGTCCTGCACCCGCCTTACGCCCAACCCCCCATGACGAACCGGCAAACTCGCCTGCCGCCACTCCCTCTCATTCAGGCTGACGTTTAGGACTTCCTCTAAGGAGCTCCTAAGAACCTCATCCAAATCAGCAACATCTTGCGGAAATATCCATGTTGGACAGGTTCTGATGGTGTAAATCAGTTTGGGCAAGGAGAGGCAGTTCCTGAGTAAGGTAAGGCCGACGTGGGCTGACAAGTGCTTCAAATTTTCATGCGCCTTGTAAAACAACGTCTTTTTTTCTTGAAGAAAATCCGGGAGACCCTCAGGAAATATTGGAGAGCCCAGCAGAGCGAAGTTATCCTTGTTTAAAATTTTTAATCCCGGTATCAAAACTTCTATCTTCGCACAACTAGCAAGGGCATCTACCCCACAAGGAAAAACCTCGCATTTGCTGGCGTTCACCACCAGGCCCATTTCTTCCAAACTGGGGAAAAGGTTTTCCACGTCCTCAGCGACTTCCTCAGCCGTACCGCCAATTGTACCATCGTCCAGGTACCAAATGTTTAACGGAGACTTAAGGGCACCAATGGTTTTATGTATCGCCAGACTAAAAATCAGGGGACCCAGAGGATCACCTTGCTGGGCTCCTACCTGGGATAAGATCATTGAGTCGTCATAAAAGAGGTTGGTTGGTGCCGCGTAACACTGGTGTAGAAAAGGGTACAATGACGGTACCTGGGCCTTCGCTTCTGTTAGGATGGCATCTCTCTCCAAACTATTGAAGGCGTTCTTGACATCTAACTTTAGGATTACCTTATTAGAGTTATTCGCATCCATCGCAAAAGTCCGGGTGGCATGTATTGCCGCTTCGCACCCCAATGTTGTTCCGAAGCCCAACTGTTGTGGCTGGAGGTAAGAGGCCATCTGTCCCTTAAAAGCCCGACAACCGAGCTTCGCCACAAGGCGGCGAATGGTGTTACCTATGGCTATAGGACGTATTCCACCGTCTTTCTTGGAAAGAGCACATAAAGTAGCACCGTAGAGATATGGGCAAACCTCCGGGTTAAGCATGCCCATTAGCAAGAAATTGCACAAACGTGTCAGGGCTCCCAAAAGACGCGTCCCATTGTCACCTGCCGATGGGGAAATCAGTTCCTTAAGATGTTGTGGCCTAATCCCGTCTAGACCAGAGGCAGAACTGTTATAAAACGAGCATAAAGCCGAGGAAACATCTTCACCTCTAACTGTAAGGCTAGGGCACGCGCGGTCGGGATCGGAGGGAGCTATATTGGGTCGCGAAGGAGACGGATGTTTCTCTTGCAGCGCGACCAAAGTAGCGGGGTCCGCAGCAGCAAGACCATCGTTCGAGACCAATAAACGCACCGCTCCTCTTAAGTCTCCGTCGTGCACTTTTGCCTCAATACGCTTGTAATGAGAGGATGGGCGCGCGGTTATCTCCCCCGGAGGAAAGTATGGACATAATTTGTCAATATTTTCCTTGACTTTAGCCGTCAAGGATCTACTGTCGCTTTGATCTGGCACTCTTAGCCCGAAAAAGGAAAAAGAAAGTAACGAAAACCATGCCTCTTTGCTATTAGATCTCAAGCACTCTTCTATCACCGAAAATAATTTCCCAGCTACAGCGCATCGAGCACCTTTTGGAATATGTTTGAGTACCCGTGTTTTTGCTTTCAATTCAGGGAGGATATCAAAATCCAAGGCCGGCCCGGATGTAGACAGTGGCGGAGGCACGAGTGGTTGACTGTCATAGGTAGTCCCCGAAAAGTTCTGCGCATTATGCACGTCTTTATGCTTGCTTCTAATGTGAAGCTTAAGACCACGGTGTGTGTAACGCTTTGTTCTTGCTACCAAATTACATCTTTCTAGTACATAGGGTTTCTGAGCTAAGGAGCGGACAGACAGACTGACGGACGTGATAAAACTGTGAGGGTTTACAGTATTTTTTTTATTATTCGCAGTTTGCACCCTACTTGTAGACTGAGGACACCGCAAATTATCCTGCTTCATCGAGTACACGACTTTGTAGCGAGAGTAGTGGCATGAGCATTAAGTTGGTCTGGTGGTTGTTACCTCATCAGATCATCAACCCTAGACTCACCATTTCATTGTGCAGCTGCAGCCTGGATAGGTCGCTGATTAGTATCCGATGAGGTATCCGCATGTTTTTAACCTAGTCAATTGACGTACTCTTTATTGAACGTCAAAACAGAAATCTTCCATAGGTTTTGTATGAAGTTTTTGAACAGTGACGCCATAATTTTTGGCATCGTTTAGACAATTTTTAACACTAAATTAATTATTAACTAACCAACTACGAATGAATTTTAAAATTACTTGGTTTTCATAAATTTTGAATAATTCTTTCTAAGACGCAAACAGGATTTCATTTTATTTTTGACCCAGGAAACTCGCCCTCCGCCTATTAGGTCTTGTTTTGTCGCTGCTGATATTTTGATCTCCTTCCTCCCTTTGTGCTGAAAACCACAATGACTAACTGAAAAGTTATTTATGAATTAATGGTTCATTTTTCCCTAATCAATATGGTATATATAATCGGAAATAAAATACTTGTAACATCATTTCATCGGAGTCCTACGCTGCGTATTATACGGTATGTAAGTACAAATACAGTCAGGAGCACGTTAGGCTTTACACTTTATACTTTGTATACTTCTTATTTCTATCGCTTTTCGAGCAAGAGTCACGCTGCAAGTGTTAAGCTTGATCTGTTCTAGACTGTACATGCTTCTTCGTTGTAATTAGTGCTGCTTTTTAAATTTTAATTAGACATGTGAATTTTAATGGTTTTCGCTTCCGAAGTCATGTGATTCTACTCATGAAAACAAGCAACATTACCAAAGAAAAAATTTCTACTCGAAAAAAAATCTACTTATTATACAAAATGAGTCTAAAAATGTTGCCACTTCGCTAATAAGGAGAAAAGTAAAATTTTTTCAAGTATTTTTTTTTTATGATGGGAAAGAAGCTTGTTTTCATGAGCAGTATCACGTGGCGTCGGGACGGGACGTAGAGTAAAAAACTACTATTACTGTGTTAATAATTAACTTCCAAATTATGCTTTGGTACAATAAATGTATATAAATTAATTCACACAGGTTTATCCACTAATAGTCCCGTGTGGTGCCAGCAAAGAATAGTACCAACCCATACATACGTGGGTGTCGTAAGAGGCGACTAAGGGTTATAAACTGGAGGATAGGCAGCAGCATCCTCCTTTGTATCTTACTTACTGCGGTCACCTACAACTGTGGTCCATGGTGCCAGCCGTAATGCTAACACGCGAGGTGACTATGGTACTTCCCCTCCACATTTTTCCAGCAAAAGCTAGAATTCTGGAGGGAGCTCCCTTTCCTGTAGTGGACGTTTTCATGGGATGTTATGATGATACACTAATAAGTTAACAGTAATTCGTCGAAAAAGACAAAAAGAGACTAATTTACTTAATGAAATTATCAATCGTCATCAAAAAGTCTGTAAAGCATAATTTGGAAGTTAATAATTAACACAGTAATAGTAGTTTTTTACTCTACGTCCCGTCCCGACGCCACGTGATACTGCTCATGAAAACAAGCTTCTTTCCCATCATAAAAAAAAAATACTTGAAAAAATTTTACTTTTCTCCTTATTAGCGAAGTGGCAACATTTTTAGACTCATTTTGTATAATAAGTAGATTTTTTTTTCGAGTACAAATTTTTTCTGTGGTCTCTGCCTACCCCAACGGGAAAGAGGCGTGATGTTATGTATGTATGTATTGTACCTCTATGTAAATAAAATGTCAATTTAAAACTTTTTTCAGCAGAAACAATGAAGATCTTAGGTGTGGTTCTGTGCTGTATGCTGGGTGTAGTCAGGAGCTCTGTTGTTGAATCGCCGCCATCGCTACCACACCAAGAAATACAGGTAATAAACAAATTCACCACCATTTCTACCATTCATCATGCATTGTTGGACAGGGAACAGAGGGGATCATAGCTGCATTTCTTCCATACAAAGTGATTGTATTTATTTCCCTATTTTCTCCCTGGATAATGCCTGTTGAGCGATGGTATTTTGTTTTTAAATCAAGGTCTACTGTAGGCATAACTAACTAACTAACTATGATTTTCAGTGTAAACCAAATTTTTAGAAAGGATTACGTATTTTTTGTCTATGTTACTGGCAATGTGTGTAATTCAGGCATTTAAATAAAAATAAAATATTATTTACTTATGTTAGGGTAGTTTTATGACATTAGATAAAATAAATACTTAATAATTTTTTTATAAGAATGGTAGGTCTATTTGTATTTATTAACTCATGTGTGTTACTTTCCAGAATCACAATCCGAATTCTTCTGAAGATGAAATTTATACTAAGAATCTAATTTCAACAAATTCACCCATAGAAACATTGAATATAAAAGACATACATGAAGCTATTAACCGAGGAGCTGAATTCAGAATATTAAACAAGGACGATCAAGCCGATTTAATGCTTTCTGATAAAATAGATTTTCACCAAGATCGATGGCTACAAATTGACTGCAAAAGTTATGTAAATGAGCCAGGTTTCTGGCGTTTAGATACAACAAACAACAATTTAATAAATACAGCGTTTAATATGTATTTAAAATTGGATGTAAATACAGTTGACAACGGAATGAGATTGGCGTGGGGTGATTCTCTTAAAAAATACGGCGGACGGACGTATAGTCCTATAAGATATCAATGGATCTTTGAACCTGCTGGGGTCACCGCAAATGGAGATCCACTATTTTGTATACTTAACCGTAATTATAAACTACGACTTGTACCCAGCAATTGTGGTTCTGAAGCAGTAATAAATGTTAAAGGAAAATCTGCTACTTGTAGCCCAGAAATGGCATGGATTGTGGAACTTAAGTGACTATTATAACTATTAAATCATTTACTATTTCAAGTAATTATGTTTGATTTATTGTGACTCATTGTGTCAATGTAACGATTAAATCTATAATAAAGACGTATTCTATATTTTAGCCGACTTTTTCGACCGAAACAAGGGATCCGAATTCTTTGATTTCAACCTATGTTCCTTGGTTTCGTGCCGCACCCATAAACGTCACTTAAAGTTAATCTTACATTAAACCTAGTAAAGTTACTTTCTTTGTCAATAACATCGAAAAAGAGTGCATATCACTTAGTAGAAGATTAACTTTAAGTACGGGAAATCTACCTAGAACTTTAGTATTTTCTTTATTTAGTGGCATTTTTGGCTTTTACTCTAAAATTTTGGAAATGAATTTTACAAATTATATCAAAATCTTTTCGAGACCTCAATTACAGACAAACAAATATATGAAAATAAAGACCACGTCTTGCAGTTTCATGCTCTCCTAGTATTCGATGCTCGATGCTAAGCTTTAGCTTTCTATGAAAACTCCACGCCTATGTGATTCGTATGCAGACAGAGAAGGACAATATTTTATTATAAGTTCCAGATAAATAAATAAGTTTCATTTAGAAATATTTTCAACGAACTGACACGGCTTCTCTACAGTTTTAATATACAGGGTTTAAGGGGACAGTTTGGCAAAACCTGATAGGGCATGATCACTAACGCAGCGAGGTTCAAATCTCTTTGTAACTTTCAGTGAATAAAACTATAAAAATAAAAACAGATGTTTATAAGTAGATCGATTTATTTTAATTTTTTTACTGAAAGCTGTTCAGTTACGTTGACTGATTGACTTCCTTACACCTTGAATGTATAGATTGCTGTATACAAAGCAACGGTATAGAATAAATAGCAATAGGCTGGCTTACGACGTTTTTTGTTCGGAAGTCTAATAATGAGAGAATATTTGCTTTCGCTCTTTGAAGTACACTGAACGTGCTGCCGATGTAATGAAGTGCCTTCCAAATAACACGGCGGCCTGAAATAACTTCACGTTGTTAGGTTGGTACCTACTTTGTTTTTGTTTTAGGCTATACAAGCATTTAAGAAAAATTTCCTGTACGTATGCCCACACAACTAGAGGAGTTACGTTAAAGGACATTGCCGGCGCCGAATAACATCTTAATGGGCCTTCACCTCTTTTATAGTGTAATATAATGAGCAATATTATAGAAATAATGATGGTCCGTTTAGACTGCAAGTTCAGTATTTTTTTTAAATACGCCGAGAGAGTTACTGACGCGTTGCAGGAGATGATAACAATGATGAATGTGGCTTTTGACAGGAAAGGAATGAAAGTAAATGTAAGCAAGACGAAAGTAATGGCACTTCACGGAGAAGAATGTATGACAGACTGTACTAGGTATAAAAGGTGGTGAACAAGTCGAACAAGTGAAGGAGTTTGTGTATCTGGGTTGTAATTTTACGAGAGATCGATAGTGTGAAAGTAGTATCGAAAGAAGAGTGAATGCTGGAAACATGGTTGCTGCTCTGCATGCTTTTATGAAGAGTCAGAAGGTGTTTCGCAAGGCTCGTCTGGCTGTTCATAGAGGCGTTTTGGTACCAACACTGATGTACGGCAGTGACAGCTGGGTATGGCAGAAAAAACATAAAAATAGATTAATGCAGTAGAAAGTAGAGCGTTGAGGAGTAAGAGTACTAACAGACGATCGGATCGGACTGCCCTGAATTTAGCTCCGTACCACGATTTTGCCCAATAGCATAATTGTCGTTAGGGTCAATCCGCAACGCTATTGGACAAAATCGTGGTCCGGAGCTAAATTCGGAGCAGTCCGATCCGATCGTCTGTTAGTACTCTAAGATTGGTGTGAAATTGAGTGACAGGATTAGATATATAGTGTGATGATAAGATAACGTTGTGGCGAGAAAGAAGACATAGTGACCAAAATTGAGAAAGGGATGCTGAGATGGTTTGGTTATGTAGAAAGGATGAATGAACGAAGATTGACGAAAGAGATGTGAATGGAAACGTTGGCAGGGGAAGGCCTCGGCGAACGTACCAGGACCAAAGTCAGGACGTTCTAAATAAAGGCCAGGTTAAAAATACCCTTAACTGAGGAGTATGTATGAAAGGATTGATGAAAGTACGTATAAGTATATGAAATGAAATTTATTATTAATAACATTATTACAGGTCAGTTTCGTGTATGTCACTACCTATGTCAGACTTGACGGAAGATTCGTCGCGGATCGTTTCGACGCGGAATTTCAAGGTTTGGAGAAGTATTTCCCATACATCACTGATTGATTGATTCACTGGTTGATTCAGTTTGAATTGTTCCTTATATTATGGCAGTTATAGGGCCTGTCCGCACAGCGTATTTTCACTGCTCGATATTTACTCACGCGAATTAGCAAAAAATCGCGTCGCAGCAATTCGCGAGATTTTTTTCTATTTCAAGCACGGAATATAATTTGCTGTTCCGACAGGCCCTTATAGTTCGTCCATCTTAAGAATGCAGTGACGCATCGCTTTCCACCGCTGGTAGCCAAGCCCCGTACAAGTCGCTTAAAATTAAAAGTCAAATGCACAATGACTAACTGAAGGTAAACCATCGAAAGAAGCGGTTGTTTGATTTGTGTGTTAAACCTAAAAAACTGAAAAAAAAAAAATTTTCTTGCATTTTAACTTCATTGTGAATAAACCTTTACCTTGCATTTGCATATTCATGGCTTACTGCATTCTTGACGCGGACGAACTATCAGACATTCTCTTTGTTTATTATATATTTTGTTATCACTTAAATGAAAACTAGAATAGAACACAGCATAGCTTTCCGTTTCCTTGAACTTCTCTCAAGCTCAATTCAATATAGAAAATTGAAAATTCTCCCCGTTGCTTGGTCTAAGAATAAAAGGCACGAACGTATTGAGAATCACTAATTTGTACAGTCAGCTACAAAAAAATTAAACTGAACAAGTATTATTGTTATATTCCCACAATATATACCTAAGAAACATATGCTGAAATGAAAGGCAATAAAATACTGACCTCCCAAAGAAAAAGCCTTACAAGTTATTCTGGTATATCTATACCTATTTTTAGTTTTCGCATTTAAGTCATTAGTCGTTGTCTCGTAAAGTGACAACCCGACCCAGGCTTAGGCGATTCAAAAACGTGTTCTAAGCGGTACATTCCCATTATAAACTTTATTCTCTATACTTAAGGCTGAAATTTGCCGGCACCAGTTTACTATTATCTAATCTGTGGTACAAATAAAGCCCTTTCATATGATGATACCCCACTGGATCTAGTTACTATAATTAAAATTTTTCCCCCCTATTTGGGCCCCCTTTATAATAATAATATTTTGAGGATGATGGTAAGATGAATGTGTCTTAAATGAGCCTCTTGTTCTCGTCTCAAAGAAGGAGATGAAAGTTTTTTATTTTATTTTATTTTATTTATTTGGAACAAATAACAGCAGTGTACAAAGGCTTACTTTAAGAATAAGTTATACAAAGAGACATAAGTCTATACACAGCCAACTACCTCTCATTGTTATAGCCAATGGGATTCAAGTTCAACAGGTCGAATCCACTAAGTTCCTTGGCTTTCATCTCGACCGACGCTTAACATGGGAGTCACATATTGATTATGTCTGCGGAAGGCTAAGCGGCGCGTGCTTCGCTCTTAGAAGGGTATCTCGAGTGGTCCCCGTGCATGTGGTCCGCGTGTGCTACTTTGCCACAGTTCACTCCATACTACAGGATGGTGTAGAGCTGTGGGGCTGTGCAGCGGATTGGAAGCGGGCTTTTATCTTGCAAAAGCGGGCAGTGCGAGCGATAGCACATATTACACAAGAGACGTCTGCGCGCCCATATTTCAAAACATTAAAGATTATTACTTTACCCTCCCTAGTTATCCTGCAGATTGCGATGTATGTCCGGAAGAATCTCGATTCATACCCGAGAAACAGGGATTTGAACGGAGGTCGCAATACTCGCAATGCAGATAAACTAGCACCTGTACGTCACAAGCTGGTTAAAGCCAAGAAGCTTACACACGTGTCGGGGCCATCAGTGTATAATCACTTACCAAAAGAGATCACAGAGGCGACGAGCGACAACATTTTTAAAAACAAATTAAAGTTATTTCTTGAAAAGCAGGCGTTCTACAGTATGGACGAGTTTTTTAATGAACGTTTTTAGTACTTTGGTATTCATATATTTATAGACTTTGTTATACCACAGAATTTATAATATTAAACAAGTTTGTTATATTAATGAATAATGTAATGTAATTGACATGTAATTTATTAATTACCAAATAAATTGATTATGATTATGATTATTATTATGATTACTACAATGTTCACAGATTATTTAAAAGAAGTAGGTCGAAAGCAGATATAAACTCACCTAATTTAAAAAGTAGAATGCTAGTTTACAAATCTTGAAGCTCTTTCAATACCAAGTTCCTAAATCTGTTGGGCGTTGTAGAGAATGTGTCAATATGCATAAATCTATCATTGTAGGTTGTTACTATCCGGCGCATAGGAGAACGCAATCCAGCATTACTTTGACAGGGACACGTGAAAAATAATTTGTGTGGATTGATTGAACGCTGAGGACGGATAGGGACGTTATATGCAAGATAACTCGTAAGTGCGGAACAATCAAGTGTATTGTTGCAAACCTTGTAAAACAACATAACGTCTAACAAAACTCGACGTGACTGAAGAGACATGACGGAATACTTAACTTTAAGATTATTATAAGAGAGCTTTTTGCGGAAGCACCTATAGTGCAGAGAGCGGTAGAATTTTCTTTGGACAATTTCGATTTTGTCAATATACTTATTGTAGAAAGGGTTCCAGACTTGGGACGCATATTCAAGATTGGGACGAACTAAAGACTTGTAGAGGTAAATAAATGTTATTGGACGCTTAAAGTCGCGACAGGTTCTCATAATGAAGCCGAAAACACGGAAGGCGTTATTAATAATTTTATCAACGTGAGTGTCAAAATGAAGCTGATAATCCAAAAGGACACCGAGGTCTCGAATTATTGATACAGGAGTAAGGTATGTGCCGTTAAGTTTATAAGGAAAATTAATAATATTAGACTTTTTAGTAAATGTAATTTTATTGCATTTGGGTAGGCTTAAATGGAGTTTGTTTGTGATACAATATTGGGTTAATCTGTCTAAGTCGCTTTGAAGTTTAAGGCAATCAGTTAATGAACGGACACCTAGGTAGACCTTCAGATCATCAGCATATAAAAGGAAGTTACAATGCTGAAAGCATTCATCAATATCGTTTATAAATAATACAAACAGTAGTGGCCCAAGGATGGATCCTTGAGGCACACCGGAATAAACTGTTACAGAATTAGACTCGAACCCGTTGATAACTACTTTTTGAGACCTAAGTGTAATGTAAGAGATAAACCAGCGTAAAAGATTGCCTTTGATACCATTAAATGCGATTTTATTTAAAAGTATCTCGTGGTCCACCTTGTCGAAAGCCTTTTTGAAATCAGTATATACGGCGTCAACTTGAACACGGTTATCCATATTTTCGAATAGGTATGTGGTGAAGATCATTAAATTGGTTACAGTTGATCGAGATTTGACGAATCCGTGTTGCTGTGGTATAATTTTATTATGTAGTATAGGGTATATGCAGTTATGTACTAGTCTTTCAAAAAGTTTCGACAAGGTGGACAAGATGGATATCGGGCGGTAATTATCCACTAGGTTTTTAGATCCAGCTTTATAGACAGGAGTTATATGTGCCAGTTTCCATATTCGCGGGAAAACTCCTTCCTGCATACATTTGTTGTATATTATAAATAAGGGATCTGCTATAGTGGCCGCAGTGTTTTTGAAGAACGCGGGGTGTATCCCATCTGGTCCAGCACCTTTTGTTGTATCAAGAGATTTCAATTCTTTAATAATGGATTCAAGTGGAAAGTATAAATTATTAAGATGAATATCATCAGGATTATCTTCTGGAGGCAACCATGTACAAGGGTCAAAGGAAGAGTCTTCGTATACCGAGTGAAAATAATCACAAAACATATTACAGATGACCTCAGGATCGTCGCTAGTAATGCCGTCATGTTTGATTGTAGAAGGAATTTTGTGTTTAGCTTTACGGCTGTTAACGTAACTCCAAAAGGATTTTATGTCGTTATTAGCTATACCGTCCTCTACCTTACCAATATAATTATTAAAGCTTTTTAAACATTCAGACTTAAATCTGTCGCGGTAAAGGGAGAACTGTTCGTAATCATAAATGTTATTGTATACTTTCCATTTGATCCAGTATTTATTTTTAGAGTTGAAGATTCGAATTAGTGCACGCGTGAACCAGACGGGATAGTCCGAGTTTTTAATTAGTTTAATGGGGACATGTATTTTAATTAATGCATAAATATGTTCATAAAATATACTGACAGAATCTTCTGCACTGCTCTTTGAAAGTAGTTCTGACCAAACTATGCGTTTAATTTCTCTATTAATTACACTGTAATCAGCTTTATCAAAACAATGTTTGGTACGTTTATGTTGAATCATATTATTTGTATCTGGATGGCAAATAGAAGAAATAAGAAACGGGGGATGGTGACGATCAATGGGCAGCAGTGGGTCAGGTAAGGCTACGCAGCTGCAATCCACATTAGATATAAACAGGTCGAGTATACGATTATTAACATTTTTATTTTGTGTGTTAAACTGCGTCGAACTTGTTAAAGAAATGAAGTTAAGGAGTAGCTTACTAGATGGGCATAATTCTAACTCGTTTATAGGGGTGTCTATTAATTGGTCAACAGGGTCCCAAGAAAGGTCCGGCAAATTAAAGTCACCAATAATAGAAAACTTTTCTATGTTGTTAGAAAGCAACAAATCGTAAACTGTATCAAGAAAAATTGAATAATTTTCATAAGGTTGTTTAGGCGGAATATAAATGGCACAAAGTAGTAATGGTTGCGTAGAACCGGAGAGCGATAGGTCTACGAATACGCAGTCGAGAGCGGCGGGGAGCGGAGCGGGGGCGGGGGCGGGGGGCACGCGCAGAGCGGGGCGCAGCGCGCGGAGCACCGCCACCAGCACGCCGCCCCCGTCCCGCCGCCCGCTCGCCTCGCGGTCGCGGTCACACCGAAATACTACGTACCGGCTGTCTATAAACTCATTATCGCTAATACTAGGTACTAACCAAGTTTCGGTTAAAATGATGACGTCATAGGACTGTGACAGAATATTCATGTACAAAGTATTAAGCTTTGTGCGCATACCGCCACAGTTCTGATAATACACTAACAATTGTTTATTACATTTACCAAAATTCAGCATTGTTTGGCTTTATTATACTAAATTTTAAGTTAAACAGTCTATTAAAATTGCGAAGATATGGGTGCCAGAAGAGTGAGTTAAAAACGGGGTCTGAACTAAATGACGGTGGGATATAATTTACGATCAAAACAGCACGAAAATATACGAAAGTAGTTAATCCACGGCAATTAAAATGTATTGCAATTATGTTTAAAGAGATATAACTTTCAATTAGTCTACAGAATTGGGCCATGAGAATATTACAAGTATTATTTCATTTGTGCTCCGAAGAATCTGCAGAGTACCAGTGACGTCGAACAAGTAGTAACACAATACCGGGGTATTTGTGGTAGCATACCTGGTTTTAAATAAAGTATACATGAAGACTTTAGTATTCGATCGTTTTTTCTTGCATAAAACGTAAGCTAGATCACGGTATGTTAAATTAAGATAGCATAAAATGTAACAGTATTTAAGCTTGGTAAGGTAGGTAGTAGCAGTCATAGTAACAGAGCAATGATGAAAACAGATGCGAACTTGCATAACAGATGTAGGAACTTGTAACAATTTAAATAGCGAGTTTTTGATAAAAGTATTCACAAATATAATAATTTTAACCAACAAAAGAGCTAGAGAATGATTGAGAGTTGCAACCAGAATTATATAAATATGGAAATCAAGCAGGATTGGATTGAATTTTCGATAAGTCATTATAAGATCGAATAGCAATGATAGAAGATGTTTCATTTTGACGTACCAAAATAGTGCTATGTTTGATCCACACAAAACGGTAATTGTTTTTACTGGCAAGTGACCGAGCCTCGCGAAACAGTTTTTTGTTTGTTAATGTCAAGTGTTCATTGACGTACACTTTTCTAGGTTCGCCGTTAATGTTCAGTTGTGCGGTTGTGATTCCCTTGGCCAGACGGAACGCAGCAAGAAAGTTATCGCGGCAAATACGGGAATGAAATTTCAAAACTATGTTCTTAGGGTGCGAGCTTGACGAGTTAGCATGAGGCACACGATGAACTGCAACAATGTCATTCCGGGTGATAGTGTGTTTAATTGTAGATCCAAGCTGTTCCACAAGAGCAACCAAGTTTTCACCTCGGCGTTCGGGAATGTTTCCAATTTCTAAGTTGTTTTGGCGAGCTTGTTGTTCAAGCGACTCAATCTTCGTTTCAAGTGACGTAATCTTTTCAGTGTGGGCATCAACGACATCAACCTTTTTTTGTAGCTGAATTACGTGCTGCTGTGTGGCTTCGTGCTTCTTCTCAAGTTCATCAAACTTGTTACTCATAAAGTTGACGGACACTTTCAGTTCTTCAAAATCATTCAATATTCTAGTAAATTTCGCGTCCTGCTTGTCTCCCCACTTGTCCAAAGTGGAAAGCACACGTATCTCGAAAGAACGGAAGTCTTCCTTATAGTTACTACCTATAATTTGATTTTGATCAGTTCCGCTCGAATGTGCGCCCGCACGTGGGAGTGAGTTCACAAAATTGGGTGGCGGAGATTCTTCTTCCAGACATCGTTGTTCATCTGAAACGTCGACAGCATTCTCGTCCACTGACATTACACTACCATCGAATGTAACGTTCATTATTATTAGGTGAGGTTCGACTCTGCCTTGCAAACTACACTGTGCACAGCGCAGGCACAGGTGACGGCGGCGCGGTGATGACGTAACGAAGCGATAAGGACTGTATAGAGAGCGAATACGCGCGCGCACGACCAAGCTGCCCGCAGGTGCGAGTTAGAGTCTAAAAGTAGTATTAAACGAGCAATATTTGTATATATATATTTGTAATCGGTTTCTCGAATACGGCTTTAACGATTTCGATAAAATTTACCATACGGGGGTTTTTGGGGGCAAACAATCGATCTAGCTAGCTCTCATGTATGGGCAAATTCGTTTTCCCCGTGTTTTTGAGCATTTTGTAAATTCCGTGTTTTAGACAGAAACTTACAGCGCCACCTGTTGGCGGGTGGCATAGTTTGCTCACAAAATGATATTTTAATGTTGAGGCAACTACTAAATAGCGAAGCTCGGTTGCCCAGAATACTACCTTAATATAAGTACTACCGTAGATCATTATACGCGGCTGCAAAATATCGACCTATTGAAAAGTTCAGGATTCTACTTTAAAATCCATCACCATGCTCGGGATTCTATACTAGAGTCCTTTACTTCGCCACATATTAGATAAACAGACAGAAACAAAAGAAAGAAAAAAACAAAAAATACAGAAAACAGATGAGTTGATGAGTTGTTTAGTAAACAAATTTTGCAATTGATTCAAAATAGCAATATAATACAGTCATCTTAAAAATATAACTTTACTAAAGTGTTATACAATCTACTATTTTTCACCCAGTGAAATTATGAGCGTTTTCTTTCTCTGTTTTTGATGAATCATAAGTTCTATTATGAGTGGCAGTGACAAAAAATATTTTTATATAAAGCCAAAATTTTAAATAAATATTTCAATACGTTCGTAAGGCCGCCACCTATTCACGAAACAAATTAAATCAAATCAAACACACAACAATCATCACACTGTGTTTTGTTTGTATTTTTAGGGTTCCGTACCTCAAAAGAAAAAAAACGGAACCCTTATAGGATCACTTTGTTGTCCGTCTGTCTGTCTGTCTGTCAAGACCCTTTATCTCACGAACGGGTAAAGGTATCAGGTTGAAATTAATACCATATATTAGGATCCATGAACCACACAAGATCTGAAAATTTCAATTTTTACAACGACGCAATGAAAAGATATGGCATTTTATGTTCTCATCTCCATACATTTATTCAAAAATGAAAAACCTACAGGGTACTTCCCGTTGACCTAAAATTATGAAATTTGGCAAGAAGCTAGGTCTCACAGTACAAATAATGGGAAAAGTCTGAAATCATTTAATATTACAACTTTTCTCACAACTAATTGTAACCAATTGTGGTGAGCTCCCGTTTCAAGAACTTTTCTATAAAAGAGGGGTCAAGTGGGATGGTCGCGGGATTTTAAAATCAAAGAGCAAAAGCTTTTAGTATATCATATGGTAGATAGGTACGGAACCCTTAGGGCGCGAGTCCGACTCGCACTTGGCCGGTTTTTTGTATCGTTTTGGTGTAGAATAAAGTATAATTGTTGTATTGTTTCGTTTCGTTTTTTTTTATAATTATTTTTGCTAGAGAATTACTTAATAGCTTTTAGCAAAAAAAGCCGATAATTATAATTAAGTCGCGCCAGTCCATGTTTGGTCTTTCTTTTGTAAAACGTTATTATTTTAATAAATTTTAATACATACTTATGCAAATTATAAACTTTCTTGGTTTCACTTAATAGGTATCCTTCAAAAGCAGTATACATACAGCGTGTTACGGAATGGTGTGATAATACTAGAGGGTGTGAATCTGCCCATGAAACTGAACAACTTTTCCCAAGGAACATAGGTCATAAAACAAAATCAATTTTCGCCCTCCCATAGAAACTGCATCAGCTGATAGCGCATTTTGTATGGGAGGTCAAATTTGGTTTTTCGTATTTCGACCTATGTTCCTTGGGAAAAGTTGTTCAGTATTATGAGTACATGCATATCTTTTGCTATCAAGAACTAATTAAAAGTCACCCTATATAGGCAGATTTGTTACTGTCTAGCCATTTCAATCGTGTGAAAAATGTGACTGTAGAAAATAGGTAGCCTTATTAAGACTTATTTGACACAAAACTACCAGGCATCCAATTAGCTGATAACCCTTTAGTGGAGTAACTTAGCTGAAAATCACCCCAAAACCTTTCTGAGCATAGCAACGAATGAGCCCGTAAGTTTTCGAGATATTCATCTATACATATAATCTATATATATAATAAAAGAGTAAAAATCGTGTGTCTGTACTTTTGATGAATTTATAAAATTTGGTTTTTCGTATTTTGATCTGTGTTCCTTGGAAAAAGTTGTTCAGTTTAATGGACAAATTCACATCCTTCAGTATTATCACACCTTTCCGTTATTGTTTTTGCAGTTGACTAAACTAAACTAAACTAAAAAAAAATTATAACGTCTCGCGGGGATTGCTTCTACGACAACACTACGGAATAGATCGCGCGAAGAATACGAAACAGCCGCAAGCCGCAACAGCCTTCTGATGATGGTCGCCGGACGATGGACAGCGCCCGCTCCAGAGGCATTGGATGTCGATGCATGTGTCGCAGGCAAATTGTATAATTCATCATTTAACAGTTTGCCTTGGCACTTTACAACATGCAGAATTTTTTTTTATTCCTCATTTTACATAATGCCGTGACATTTCACAAAACGGCGCGTAATTTATAGTCGAAACGTACACAGAAAAAACGGAGAACAAACCAAGATAAATTTTCTCTTGTTTGGCATTTTGTGATTAAACGAACAAGATATTGAAAGATTCAATAAAGCGTCTTAGTCAATTTAAATTTGTGATCTTTAATTCAATAATCAAATTCATACAATCCAATAAGGTCCTTGCAAGCTCAAATGGAGTCAAGATGCTTGTTTGAAACTATCAAAATCTTGATTGAATCAGCAAATTTTTTTTTTCAGTCCCAAAAAATCCCGAGCAGGGATCGGTTAGGTTGGGTTTACCGTGGCTAACGACCCTAAAATGCACCAGTGATCTAAACCCGTTTACAATTACGGCGCCAATTTACAATTTGCCGACCGTTTACAGTTTGCCTGCCATTTGTAAACGGCGAATTATACGATTTGCCTGCGACACATACACCGATGATTCTGGAGTACGCTCATTGACGTTTGGCTATATTTCAGATTCAGATGATTTTATTCAATGAAGATTCTTTACAGAATACTTATTGAATGTCATGCAGAATACAATGCAAATAGAGCGAGTCTTCGCCGTTTCGGATCGTGCTATGGCAGCGTAAAAGAAACGGCAAGAAACCACTGCAGCACGGCCTAATATAAGAGTCGGCTTTTTACAATGTGTTTCTTGTATTTCGCTGGAATATCAGAGCACCATACCATTTTGTGTGCTGTTAGCTTCCCAAAGAAAATAAAATAAATAAATAATAGTCCCGTTTTTGTCTTACTACCATAGTTTTATATCCAATTGTAACTAAACATTTTTTTTTTATTGTAAGTATGGATGTATTTTTCGAAACTAATGAGTAATAATAATGACTCTCCCATACATCATTCGAACTTCCAGTGCTCTGACTCAAATCGCTTTAACAGAACTAGGAAATAAGTATACGAAGTATAGTCTGACCGCAACCGCTGTACCACGCCTTAGGTATGCGCGGGGAGTTGGGGAAGCGGGAAGGAAACAGCAAGAACTAGTTGCCGCCGTGAAAGATGACGAGCGATGGCAGACAAGGGTGTCTCGCCGTGAGCAGTGTCATTTCACTAAGAGAGCTGACAGTTTTCTATTATTAAGCTATGACTATGTTCCATCCTGCCAATAAGTAAATCAATATTTGTGTTCGAAAGATTTGATATTTTTTATTATAACTTACTAACTCTATAGAATCGGTGAAACAATTCAGATATTTAGGCAGTTTAATTACTAATGACTCCAGATGCACTCCTGAAGTTGTTTCTAGAATTGCAATGGCCAAAGCAGCTTTTAACAACAAAAAACACCTTTTAAAAGCTAAAATCTCTAGAAGTGTTCGGAAACGACTGATAAAAGTGTACATCTGGAGCATTGCATTATATGGTTGTGAGACGTGGACTCTAACACAAAGAGATAGAGAGAGGTTAGAAGCGTTTGAGATGTGGTGTTGGAGGAGAATGGAAGGGATCAGTTGGACAGAGAAAAAGACAAACGAGGAAGTTCTAGATTTGGTTAAAGAGAAGAGAAATTTGCTGAGAACCATCGAAAATAGAAGAGGGACGATGGTCGGACACCTGATAAGACATGACACTTTCATAAAGAATATTATTGAAGGAAAAGTAGAGGGCAGAAGAGGAAGAGGAAGACCAAGACGCACTTATTTTGACCAGATAAAAGAGAGGGTAAACGTCGAGTCTTATCAGGATGTCAAATCATTGGCAGAGGACAGAGAGAAATGGAGATTGCTCCACCGACAAGAGCGCGGCTCTTAAATATGAGAAGAAGACTAACTCTATTTAATTTTTTAGGCCAAGATTCGAGGTTTCTTAAATCTGGATTTCTGATGCGAATTCTTCTGAGTAAAAATTGGCAAGCTTAAAACTTTACAAGTGGAAAAAGTTATCACTTTTCGCTCTATAACTTTGACAAATTCCAAGAAAAAAGGGTAGAAAATTAGTTTTGTATTATAATTAATTTGCTTTAAAATTTAACTTTAACTCAATTACAGACTTAAATTGAGAAATACTACTATTTAACAGGATAATTGGTTGGCCGGTAGTGACTGACAGGCTGGTTTAAATTGATTGTAAAGTTAAAGGGAGAAGGGCTGAAACAGTACATTACTTACTAGGTTATTTTTTTGTACCTGACATCCGTTTCTCTGCTATGATGATATGTGGGGTGCAAGGTCGATGACTGACCTTACAAACCCTGGTGTCAGAGATAGAAGTTAGGACCCACGGCTTAACGTGCCTTCCGAGGCACGGAATCATCTAACTTTTCGGTCAATCCTATCCTAACCAAACTGGGGAGGTCGCACAAATGGATTTTTGTTTTACAGTGTCCCCACCGGGAAACGAACACAGAACCTCTAGATCGACAGCTGAGCGCTCTGACTACTAGACTACGGAGGTTATTACACGTTTCCCTACTTATTAAAAAATAATAATAGTAGATTTTACAACAAGTGCACAAAACGAACCATTTTTCCGAGACTTTTAGCAGCTCGAGCCGAAGGCGAGGGCTGATAGTAATGTCGAGGATGAAATGGTTTTGTGGACGAGTTATAAACTCTGCTTTTCACTTTGATTGCGAGGAAATAAAACGTAAAAGTACGCTCTAAATGTAACTGAAGAATGAGTTGTTCTGCTTTAGTGAAGAATATGTTGACGCGCGCGCGGCGTGCAGCAGGCCCGCGCGCAGGGCGTACACCACCGCGATTACTTTTTTGCCCTAGTGCACACAATTCGACTTTGTGCAGCCTACATCCTGCACAAAGAAGCACTTTCAGAGCATGAGAAGTGAAAAATAAATTACCATATCATAGTAACGTAATCGACCAACACATTTTGTATGGGAAAGCTAAAAAACATTTTGTGCATTGTTAGCAAAGTCGAGAACCAAAGTTGTTCCTTTTCACCTTATGACCAATAAGTGGGCTATCAGGTACAAAAAATTTGCGTGTTTATAGCCTGGAAAAGAAGAAAAAAAACCGGTCAAGTGCGAGTCAGACTCGTAGATAGTTAGACAGAAACTCTTTATTGCACACAAATTTACAACAATTAAATACAAACAACATAATTATCTTATTACGCGCAAAGGCGGCCTTATTGCTTAGAGCAATCTCTTCCAGGTAGTAGTAATTTTAGAAGCAATAAATCCATTTTTCTTGCGGATTCTTAAAAAACTCTGGTACTTATATCGTTATATTTTTGCTGTATTATTTCTATCGACTACAATTTATTTCATTGATTTTTGTTTATTGAACTTTGGAGATAAGGAGTGCCAGAATGGTATTTTTTAGACATTAATCCTATACTTTTAAACAAGCAATATTTGTATATATATAAATATACATAAGTATATATATGTATTTGTAATCGGTTTCGATGAAATTTAGTATGCGGGGGTTTTTGGGGACGAAAAATCGATCTAGCTATGTCTCGTGTCTGGGAAAAATCGTTTTGCCCGTGTTTTTAAGCATTTTTAAATAAATACCGCGTTTTAGACAGAAACCTACAGCGCCATCTGTTGGCGAGTAGCATAGCTTGCTCACCCGATGATATTTCAATGTTGAGGCGGCTATTATAGAGTGAAGCTCGGTCGACCAGGTACTCATCATAAAATTAACTCTAAAAGTTGTAATTTTTTTATCATATCATATCATATCTTTATTAATAAAATAATTTACACGTCAAAAATTTCACATAAAATAACAATTGTTATTATAATATTACCATAAATAATTACATTAAAAAATGTCCTTATATGTCCTTATATAATAACTGCTATTGCAAAATGTCCGTACAGTTCTATTTTAAGTTTATAAATTCGTTAAAGCTGTAAAATGCCTTTTCCACTAGCCAAGTTTTTAACCTAGACTTAAAGGTGGTCAAGCTCGGGGCGTCCTGAATATTCTCGGGTAGTTTGTTATATACCGGTGGACCCATCGCGTGGATAGTGCGCTTTGCCTTTTCAAGCTTATGCGTGACTAAACACAACTTCCGAGCGTTTCGCAAATTATGAATTTTATCATCGCTTCGCCTCGAGTAACAGTGTATATTCTGTTTAGCGTATATGGCAACTTGACAAATAAGTAAGCTCGGGAGCGTCAATATCCCTAGTTCCACGAAGTACGGCCTAGCTGATACATCTTGCGGCACCCGGACGATTGCCCGCACAGCACGCTTCTGCATCCTGAAGACACGTTCCCATTCGGCAGCGCGTCCCCAGAACTCCAAGCCATACTGCAGAAGCGACTGCACATACGCAAAGTAGCAAGATCGGACTACGTGTGTTGGTAGGGTAGAGGCAAGCCGGGATAGCGCGAAACAGGCTTTTGCTAATTTACCACACAATGTGTCAATATGAATTTCCCACGACAGCGTGTTATCCAGTTGAAAGCCAGAAAGGATGTCACATTGACTTGTTTTATATCAACTCCTTCGATGTCAACGACCAACTGCCTACGTTTTCGACCCGATAAGTCAAAACACACATATTGAGTTTTTGTCAAATTCAATACAAGACCGTTTTGAAAAAACCACGTTCGGAGTTGCTTGGCAACAGAGTTGAGCTGTTTTTCCAACATGTCGAGAGAAGATGCGGTTATTATAGCAGCGACGTCGTCAGCATACATAAAAACTTCAGCACCGGTGATCGCGCTTGGCAGATCATTTAGAAGGAGGGAAAAGGCCAGATTGGAAAGGGATGATCCTTGAGGCACGCCCACAACTGTTGTGAGCCCACTAGACTTTATAGTACCTCCCTTGCCCACTACGAATTGTGTTCTGCCATCCATGAAATCTATATCATGAAATATATAATCGCTATGGTATTTCTCCGGCTGCAGAAGGCACGTTAAGCCGGTCACTACTCACTATCTTAATACTAACTCCAGACGCACCGCAGATTTACCCATACTTGGTTGATATTCCGTACATTCACACGCTTCGCAACATCTTTTATAATGCGCCACTAATGCGCACGTTTAAGGACTGGAACTCTCTGCCTGCGTCTGTTTTCGCGAGTTCATATAACCCGAATCTATTTTAGTCGCGAGTGAATAGGCTTCTTCTGGGAAGTCCGTTCCATCGTTGACCTCATATCTCTGTCCTCAGGGCTAGATCGGGATCAAGAGTAAACCTATTTAAAGAAAATACTGTAGAAGTGAAGGGTATAGGACTGTACATGTTGCCTGAGCAGTATATAATTTGAATTTGAAAGGTGTATTTACAATGGAGTAAAAATGCAAAAAAAAATAACATTTTTATAAAAAATAATATTATTTTTTTAGGTAACACACAAAGGAAACAACCGCTTCTTTCGTAGGTTTGCCTTCAGTTAGCCATTGTGCATTTGACTTTATTGATTGGTAACGGGGCTTGGCTACTAACGGCGGAAAGCGATGACTCACTGCATAAGATGGACGAATTGTAATCGTTAAGATAATATCTGAAGCCATTCAGACATAATATATTTTTACTACCTATCCTGGTCACAATTTTCTTTATGAGTACAATGTTTTCCCGTATACCTGTTCAAAAAGTTCTTCAATTTAACTATGGAACTCTAATCATATTAGATTTAGAAGATAATCTAGTAAGGCTTCTTTATTTACGGTTAAATTGTATGAAACTTTTCCCTCCATTATAGAATTTTGCTAAAAAGACAATTACTTCAAAGAAAAAACATTACATGTAACATTGATGAAAAGCTGTAAATTTTACGTTTCAACATCATCATCATCATCGTAACATCCCATGAGACGTCCACTACAGGACAAGGTAGTGTGTACTTAGAAGATGATTCCTCCAGAAGATGTTTTGTGATGTGTGTACTTAGTTTAAAATTTATGTTACGTTTTTTAGGGTTCCGTACCCAAAGGGTAAATAATTAAATCTGTTCAAGCGCGTGTCGGATTAAAAAAATGTAGCAGATTAACTTACTGAAATTTCAATTTCAATAATGGTGGTATGGAACCCTCGGTGCGCGAGTCCGACTCGCACTTGGCCGGTTTATTTGTGTTAAAGAAGTTTGTACCATATTATTTTTTTGGGAAAAAAAAACTCGCCTTTTTTTATTTTTTCGATGGTCAATTATTTTACTAGCTATTGTTTTGTTTAAACTATTCTTTTTTAATTAGACTTTTACGTTTTTATCTTTGATGGTTTTCACGAAAAAAATAACACCTTTTGATATTTCTGCAGAATTTATAGATTGTAAGAGAACATAAATACTAAAACTACTGCTTATAATACCTAGTGTATTGTTATGAATTTTAATTTTTTTTATTTACTTTTAATAAAAGTTTATAAGGTTGAATATGAATTTTTAAATTCTCAAAAGTAAAATTTTATCAAGACAGATAATTCTAGTTTAGGAGACAGGGTTCTCTAATCACTGTCAAGTTTGTTTAATAAAGATTTTTTTTTTATCACCCCTTGATTTTCAAGAAGCTATAGTTGCCGAGAAAGCAGCAAAGTTTCGGCAGATAGATAACGAGTTTTGCGTCATGGTACTGTAGCCCTTGGAAATTTAAATTACGAAAAAGGTTACCGTTTGGCTTTATGAAATTGTTATAGATTTCGCCATTTCACATACTAAAAGCGAAGTCTTAAAGATCGTAACCCGCCGTAACCATATATAGTGACAAACTATAATTCCATATATGTTAGTTATATAAATTGGTAGGTTACCGCATTATTTCGTTTTTGTCATGTTGTAGCACAGCTTTGTTAAATTACCATACGTAATAGTAAGACTATGGAAATTTGCCAAAAACAAATTTAAGACCAAATGAGTCTTAAAATCTGAACCGGCCACAGAAACAGTCTTCAAATAGGTATATGGTTTGTTCAGAGGGTCTATTAACAGATGTATAAATTTGAAACGGTAACTCTTAAATGTAAATTATTGTCAATATGGCCGGACTACATCACTCGTCACTATATATGGTTACGGCGGGTTACGATCTTTAAGACCTCGCTATTAGTATTTGAAATGGTGAAATCTATAACAATTTCACAAAGGCAAACGGTAACCTTTTTCGTAATTTAAATGTCCACGGGCTACAGTATTATCACAGTCTGCGTTTTACAAACGCAACGTTGAAATCACGGAGTAAAGAAGTTGAAATGCGTATAGAGTTCGCAAATTGCACAACATCAGGCAGGACCACGGTAGCCTAGTTGGTAAACCGTCTTCGGTACTGACGGAGGAGACGCAGGTTCGAATCCTGCCTGGGGTTGTGAAATTTGCGATTTGTACCTTCTATGATTGCGGAGAAATTTACAATGTTTCAATCATGACCTTTTTCAACCGTACCCGGTCGCGTATTGCCAAATTGTATGCTGACCCAAACCGGGGTTGCTCTGAGTTCGATTGCAGTTTGCCT
The DNA here is from genome assembly GCA_947532105.1 of Athrips mouffetella. NCBI lineage: Eukaryota > Metazoa > Arthropoda > Insecta > Lepidoptera > Gelechiidae > Athrips > Athrips mouffetella. Next base: position 1,287,102 of record OX383968.1, on the reverse strand, counting down.
TTGTAGTTGAAGAGCAAACTGTATAACTATTCAGAGAGTGTCTGAATAAAAATACATTTTGCTTTAAAATACTGGAGTAAAATACATACGAGTCGAGACGTCCATACTTTCCAGCGTCAATTAAAGCTCCATTAGAATCCTCATGACTCTAGGTTAGGTCGACGGGGAGCGGGTCCCCTATTTCTGTGTGCGAGGGGTCAAAAGGGAACCTAACATAATCTACCGCGTATGTGTCGTTCTGCCTGGAATTTGATTTTTTTATCCCGCCTTTCAGTTGGCCTAATGATAAAATTGAGTTGGAACAATTCGTTTCTGTAACCACTTTTATCTTTTTGGGGAAAGTTGTTCAGTTTCATGGATAGGTATAACAACCGCAACAGCATCAAAAAAATTACGGGAAATTATGAAACACATTGTATAGTTACAGATATTCGCGTGTCATAGTTTGCTTTACATACAAGCGAGCAAAATGCTTACCTTCTCAGATTGCTCTGAGTTCGTATGTACTTTTGCTCCAATTTGTTTGTGATTTCAATGAGCACGACGTAGTTCAGTACAGACTATGGGTGTCTGGGTCACTACCTATACAGTCTGGCAATACGCTTCCCGGTCTCCTAACAGAGTTAATTGGCTTGTAAACCAATTACCTACTAATTCTAAAAGTGTACCTTAGAATTTGATTGATGAAAATTGTTCTAGGAAAGAAAATCGATGTTTTGTTAATTAAATTTACCTGAATTCTGTTGGGTTTTTGGTTACATAATTTTCAAGGAAGAAGTCACGAGGAAGTAATGGTGTTTTATACTTTGACATGAAGTTTGTAAAGTCGAGGTAAAGTGCTTTTTGCAAACAGCAGAATAGACGTTTGCGTGTTTGCCTGAAGTATCGACATGAAATGTGACTGCATCAACGTTGATGACAAAAATTATCTTATCCAACAACAACTCACTACAACAATCCACACTATATGATGATGATGAATCGTTTTGGTTTTATAAAATTTTTAGGGTTCCGTATCCGATTCAGATATTTTTATTCAATGAAGATTCTTTACAGAATACTTATTGAATGTCGTGCAGAATACAATGCAAATAGAGTGAGCCTAAACCGCTTCGGATCGTGCTATGGCAGCGTAAAAGAAACGGTAAGGAACTACTGCAGCACGGCCTACTTTATGGGTCGGCTTTTACAATGTGTTTCTTTTGTTTCGCTGGAATAGCAGAGCTCCATACCTCTTTATCATTGTTATATAGTCATCTAATCTTTAGTAAGCGTTTTTACATAACGTTTGCTTCACACATTCTTTAAGGTAATCGCACTACATTGTCAGGTATTTTGTTGTACACACAGACCAAGTTGATCAAGTTTGTCTAAACAAAATCCTATTGCTGTCAGTCATGTGTCACGTCACGTGTCCGTCTGTCTGTCTTTTGTCTGTCACACAGATATTACATTCAAATACATTCTTCGAATCACAGTATAACACAAATATGTAAAGGAGAGCCTCCCAAGTCTGTGCAGTATAAGCATCTTTTTGACCCAGGCCATACAAATGACAGGAAAATATTTAAATTTGTTTCATGTTGCAGACGTGTGCTTAGAAAATATTACTTCCGAAAAACATTGGCTTCCTTTAAGTACAGGGTCATTTAGATCGGAGGCATAGGAGGTCAGAAAAAAATTCATGTAACCTTTTGTTAATAAAAACATTTAATTAGTCTACAAATTTTCTCTATCCATTCTTCTATAAAACAAATTTTCTCACTTGAGTTGTTTACATATATAGGGTGTCAAAAATTTGTAAGTTCTATTTTGGCCTGTTACTTAGACCATGAAACTGAACAACTTTCCCTGAGGAACATAGGTCGAAATACGAAAAATAAATTGACCTCCCGTACAAAATGCACAAACAGCTGGTGCAGTTTCTATGGGAAATTCATTCTTTTTTAGAGTTCCGTAGTCTACAAGAAACCCTCATAGTTTTGTCATGTCCGTCTGTCTGTCTGTTTGTCCGCGGCTGTACCTTCCCTAAAAGTAAAGTGGGGGTGAATTATTTTTTCTTGACTACCCCATCGTGTTGAATGTTGTTAGATAGCTCTTTTAAAAACAATGTTAGTTTCCATAGATTATTTTTCGATTTAGGGATTCGTTGTGTTTGCTTTAAAGCACAATTTATGTTGGAGACGAGTCTCCCCCTCCTGCCAGCTAAACGGTAGTCAATGGAAATTTAAAAAAAAAAACAATAAAAGTAGAATATATAATGAAATTGAAAGGAAAACTGTTACAGTTATGTAGGTTTAAAAAATCAATGAGCTATAGCCGAAATACTGGAAATAACAAAAATAACATTAGCAATCAGGCGCTAGAACCTTGCTGAGCATTAGGAGGTAAGTGAAAAATTTCACAGTAATAGTATAGGTATATGATGAAATTAAAAAAAAACAATCACAGTAGGCTTCACAGGTTAATGACCTATAGCCAAAAAACTGGAAATAATAAAAATTGCAATAGCAACCAGGCGGACCTCGCTTATCACTAAGTTTATAAATGTTATGAAATACTTTCAATTTTTTTAATCACCTAATCAAAACCTGCTATGCGATAATAATCCCAAATAAATGGTACAGCAGCACTGCACTTACTTTCTCGCAATACTCAAGGAAAAACTATCAACCGCAAACTTAAATTTGTAATGCCATACACATAGTATGGAAATAAAAAACTTTTGTTTACGTTTTTCCAAAAAAATATTCGAATGAAATATACAGATCAATTCAGAATTCAAATTGTCAAACATTAAAACAAACAAACATCAAACGATTTTGAGTAAATCACATGTTTAACTTTTGGTAGTACTAGAACATCCTTTATATGAATTTTCAAAGATCAATGGAAATTACCGTAGGATACTTGCATGGAGATTTTTCAAATTTATTAACACATGTTCCTTATGGATAATTGTTCAGTTTAGTCTACTGAGCAAGCCCTTTCAGTTTTTGGTACACCCTGTGTACTAAATTTTATTAAAAAAAATCAAAATTAATATCCAGTCAGGAAGACAACCAATCCAGGATTAATATTATAGAAAATTTTAATAAACTCAATGGAACCAATTTTTGGTAAATCACATATTTACGATTTGGTGGTACAGGAACACCCCTTATATTAAATTACACAGATCAATTGATACTGGCGCAAGATATCTTACATGGAGACGCTTGGTCATGCAAAGTTTCATCAAGAATTTATGAGCCGTTTTTGAGAAAATTTCAATTTTTCATTTTCGTTGTATGACAGCTACCCTCAAAATGAGAGCCAGCAAGAAACCACTTAGAACCCTTCGATGGATTTTCATAAAACTTCTAAATCAAAAATATGGTGTCAATCGGACCATTCGTTTAGCCGCTAGGCCAAAGCGTGACGGACAGACCGAGCGACGGACCGACCGACCGACGGACGGACATTTTTGGGAGACTTGTTTTTTATGATGTATAAGTGATATAGAACGCATTTTTGAGAAAATTAAAAAAACTTTTTTTTTCACGAATACAATACCTTTCTCGCTCCGCTCGAAAGTAAAAACTATGGAACCATATACTGCGCGTGGCCCGACACGCACTTTGCCGGTTTTTATTCGTATTTCGACCTATGTGCCATGGGAAATTTTGTCCAGTTTAACGGTTTGACTAACTCTCTAAAATATACTACTACTCTTACTAAAGGTGTTTGAACTTTGTATAAAGGTGTTTGGCCACAGATGAAATTTGTTCTTCGCTTAGTAATGTAAAATTTTCCGCCTTTGTATGTTTTATTATCCGTATTATTTTACCTCCTTATGCTAGCATAAAAGAATTTTTAATTCTTTTGTCTGCATTTTCTTTTGTTTCACAAAATTGAGTTGCCAAAAAGCTGTTGTTTTTGGCGAGATATTTAAAGGAATGCTAAAACTTTTGTTGACTTTTTTTTGCGTTAACGGGGTGTTAAAAACCAGATGTCTTTAAGAAAGGTCCAGTCGATGACCGTTTTACGAGTACAATAAAAAAAGTCTAAAATGTAAAGTTCTCGTGATATAGCGTACATATAGGTATAATAATAGTACTGTAGCCCGTGGCCATTCAAATTACGAAAAAGGTTACCGTTTGTCTTTGTGAAATTTTTATAGATTTCACCATTTCACATACTAATAGCGAAGTCTTAAAGAACATAACCCGCCGTAACCATATATAGTGACGAGTGATGTAGTCCGGCCATATTGACAATAATTTTCATTTTTGAGTTACCGTTTCAAACTTATACATCTGTTAAAAGACCCTCTGAACAAACCATATACCTATTTTAAGACTGTTTCTGTGGCCGGTTCAGTTTTTAAGACTCATTTGCTCTTAAATTTGTTTTTGTCAAATTTCCAGAGTCTTACTATTTCGTATGGTAATTCAACAAAACATCACAATAACGAAACAATGCGGTAACCAAGAAATGTATATAGGTAACTAACATATATGGATATTATAGTTTGGTCACTATATATGGTTACGGCGGGTTACGATCTTTAAGACTTCACTTTTAGTATGTGAAATGGCGAAATCTATAACAATTTCACAAAGACAAACGGTAACCTTTTTCGTAATTTGAATTTCCACGAGCTACAGTACTATAATTATCTTATAACTAATTACGTACTTGGCAGGAATTAATAAGGTGCCTGGATCCTAATTTTTGAATATCGTCGGTTGATAATATGCAGCGTGAATTTGTTCACCTTTCTACAGCTAGGAAGTTGCTTACAAATAGCGCGTGTACCCTACATTATCATCACGCTCTAATTTCAAAAATCTTTTCCTCGCTAGCGGCCTAAAACGACATTTGCACGCAGATTTCTACCGATAAAGAAAAGTTTTCCGAGCTAGTGAGGTAAACTATCTTTTCAGTACCTAACCCTGTTTTCAGATTTTTATTTATTTTTTATTTCACCACGGTACACGTGGAATGGCGCGGCTCTGCGTTTTAATGTAGTTCTCCAATTGAATTACACTCGTAGGAGAGTTCCACCGTTCCACACTCAAAGTTAGCGATCATATTAGGGGCTGTCGCTGCCAATAACTGACAATGTTTTGCGCAGTCTCAAACATAATTTCAGGAAAGATAATTCTTAATTCTTAATATAAATATGGTTATTTTTCATCACTCATCATAAACGTCCACTGCAGGACAGCAAGCCCCCTCCAGAATTCCAGTAAAAACGCGTGGTACTTAGAAGGGTCACCACCGCGCTTGTAAGCGTTGCGGCTGGCGACCGCTGTTGTTGGTGACCGTAGTATGTAAGATGGTGCGACACACAGATCGATGGTGCTGCCCATCTTCCGGTTCATAAGCCCTTAGTCGCCTCTTACTACATTCACGGTTAGAGAAGGGTTGGTACTATTCTTTGCCGGCACCACACGGATGCATTCTTGACTATTATACAAGACCAAGCAACAAACATAGACCGAAAAACATGATTTTTATTGGCTTTGCCACACAAACCTAGGTTTGTTAGATGACCAAATTTATTTGTTGTTTTTTGACTCACGTCAGGGCCGGTGACACTCCGCACTCTAGGTATGCAACGCGGCGCTGGAAGTCGACTGGGTGAGGCAGTCGATTTTACTTTTCTTTATGTCATGGCCGCTTATGGCGGCAAAATAGGTAAGTAAATATTTGATTTTTGATTGAATAATATTACATACCTACTTACATCTCGCTCAGTATCTCATAAAATGACAAAATCATCGCCTTAGCCCACCTGTCCGCGATTTAAAAACGTGTCCTAAGCGGTGCACTGCAAGTATCGACTTTATGCTTAGACCGTAAGGTTGAAATTTGTCGGCCTGAGAGTGTCGGATCTGTAAACGTTAGTTTACTATTAAGTAATCTGTGCTCACGTTTATTTCGAAAATTTGTTCAGATTTATGGCCACGAGTTCTTACTAACAAAGAGAAGAAGAAAAAGCCGTGAGAAATTGGTATGTGCGTCATAATAGTACATTAAGATGCAACTGCGCTATTTTGGTGATTACGCTCGAGGATTGACAATTGCAGCCAGAATCGCAGGCGAGGGCGTAATGGAGCCGAGAGTGTAATGACCAAAGCTCACGCGCTACTTCCCACGTTTTTCAATACATTAGCGAATAAAAGCAAGTAAAATTTGCTTACCTTTTTTTTTGAAAGAAAATTCGTAGTACCGGAAGTTAGGTATTTTTATTAGGTAAGTATCTACGTACACCCGATACTCCAGACTCGTGTTTTGTGTCTAAGTATTTGCGACGCTGAGAAACTACATTAATTTTATCTTTTACTTTAGTCCATAGTGTAAGGCCTGTAGCATGCGATTATGACGCAATAACGAGCCTAATAGCTGCTCTAATAGGGCTATTTCAAATTATTTATTCGCTGCTATGCGGCTAGGTAACTGAAAAAAAAACCGGCCAAGTGCGAGTCGGACTCGCGCACAGAGGGTTCCGTACCACCACAAAATCATAATTGTATTAGTTGAAATTTCAGTAAGTTAATGTGCTAGATTTTTTGAGTCCGACACGCGCTTGACAAAATTTTATTATTTGTTGATATTTTATAGCTTATGCACTATAAACATATTAATTTTCAAGTTTGTAAGTGTTCCCGTTTATAAAATAGAACCTAAAACAAAAACCGCCTCAGCGACCATTCAACTTGACCCCTCTCTTATATGAATGTTCTTGAAACGGGAGCTCACCACAATTGGTTACCATTAGTTGTGAGAAAAATTGTAATATTTAATGATTTCAGACTTTTCCCATTATTTGTACTGTGAGACCTAGCTTCTTGCCAAATTTCATAATTTTAGGTCAACGGGAAGTACCCTGTAGGTTTTGGTTTTTTGCATAAATGTATGGAGATGAGGACATAAAATGCCATATCTTTTGATTGCGTCATTATAAAAAAAATAAATTTTCAGATCTTGTGTGGTTCATCGATCCTAATATATGGTATCAATTTCAACCTGATACCTTTACCGGTTCGTGAGATAAAGGGTCTTGACAGACAGACAGACAGACAGACAGACAGACGGACAACAAAGTGATCCTATAAGGGTTCCGTTTTTTTCTTTTGAGGTACGGAACCCTAAAAATGGTGAAAAATAAAACAGAAATGTGTTTTGTGAAGAAAAGTTCAATGAAAACTTACCTATTATTGATTTATAATTAAATACAGTGTGTAACGGAATGGTGTGATAATACTAAAGGGTGTGAATCTACCCATGAAACAGAACAACTTCTCCCAAGGAATTTTGGTCGAAATACCAAAAACCAAATTTGACCTCCCATACAAAATGCGCTATCAGCTGATACAGTTTTTATGGGAGTTCAAAAATTTATTTTGGTCTATGGCCCATGTTCCATGGGATAAATGGTTCAGTTTCATGGTTTATAACCCTTAGTCGCCTCTAATGACACCCACGGGTATGTATGGGATGGTACTATTCTTTGTCGGCACCACACGGGACATAGACTAAAATAAATTTTTGAACTCCCATTAAAACTGTATCAGTTGATAGCGTATTTTGTATGGGAGGTCAAATTTGGTTTTTCGTATTTCGACCAATATTTCTTAGGAGAAGTTGTTCAGTTTCATGGGCAGATTCCCATTCTTTAGCATTATCACACCTTTTTGTATACAAGGTGTTTAAAAAATTCGTTAAGCTGCGAAGGTGTTTTACTGAATAATTTTAATTCATACGGCTTGTCATAGGCGCCAGCAGGAAATCTATTAGGGAGGTTTAAAGTTCGTGAGAAAAAGGAAGAGGAGGACTTTGACAGCACCAGGTACATCCTAGCAGGTTGGTAGAACCATTTTGGACTTTATTGCATGGCAATAGAGTTGCGAATGTATCTACTTGCGTGCTGCTGACCGTGCTTTGCTCGTAAAATCTAGGCCAAAAGCAAATAATGTTAAGCTGATGTCAGCAAAGCTTTGACCGCTGTATTTAATTATAACTTATAATAACTTACCTGCATCCAATAACAGTTTTATTTCAACACTACATTCATCATCATAACATCCCATAAAACTTGCACTGCAGGTGCAAGAATTGATGCCTAGAACTCCAGCGGAAATTCGTGGTACTTACATTGGATAGTCACCACGCTTGAAGGCTTTGCGGCTGGCGACCGCTGTAACACTACAATATTATAAACCAAAAAAAAAATTTTTTTGACGATTACACCCGTAGTTCCTGCAAGAGTACCTAACAGTTTGATTTTATTTGAGTTTAAAGTCCAAATATCGACTTTTTAAAAGTTTTTTTTTTAAATAAATCCTATACTATTAAACGAGCAATGTATGTATATATGTTTGTTATCGATTTCTTGAAAACGGCTCTAACGATTTTAATGAAAATTAGCATACAGGGGTTTTTGGGGGCAAAAAATCGATCTAGCTAGGTCTCTGTATGTCTGGGAAAATTCGTTTTCACCGTCATTTTTAATATTTCTTAGCGCGTTTTAGTGCGTTCAAAAAACTTACAGCGCCATTTGTTGTTGAGTAGCTTGCTCACCCGATGATATTTTAATCATACAGAGCATAGCTCGGTCAACCAGGTACTAATAGTAAGGGTGATGAAGGACAAATTTCTATATGATTTGCTCATGTCTGCCTCTTTGACTGATGATAAGGAGCATCCTCTAGAAGATACAAAAAATATTGGCGGACATCCACACCCCTGCGTTTTTGAGGAATTAAGTTTTAACTATTTTGAAATTCGACAATGAAACGTACACCTGGCAGACTATGACTATCTGATTAAATACAATGTATGAAACCCCAAAAAAATGGTCTGCCACCATAATAGCCCTGCGTCGTAAAGTTACAGCTCTTCAAAATGCCAAAATTCACTACTTCGTCCCGTGATAATGCAGAGCCCTGCATGTCTGCCTCTTCGATTTTCTACATCTTCAGAAGTATTTTAAACAGGAGCCACAAAGGCAGACCAAAAAAACATTATTTAGTATCTTATATTTTTTTTGCTTTAACTCAAAAACGCAGCGACGCAGAGAAAAATTTGTAAGGACCAAATCGATTCGTATTAAGCTGATCTATCATCCCTATTAATATGAATCATGAGCAAATCATATACCCAAATTGCAGCCAGCACCCTAACTATAAGCCTTAAACTATAAGTCTCATATGCCTGAAGTGGGTAGCCGATGTTCTCCTCGGCTCCCCTGTTTCGTTTCGACAACCTCCACCAAACACCCTGTATATTTGCCAAGTAAGCATATCTTTCCCCGCTTTGCCCAAATCTTCCTTCATTAATGTTTTGTGCACCGCAAGCATGGACGTAGTTTTTCCTTATCTGCGGCTATTTCCTAAATACACGAGCTTGCAAAAGTAAGAAGTAGATAAGCTTTTTAATAAATGACGATATTTCCGTAACGAGCAAAGATGAGTTAGCCCATTAAATTAAAGAGCAACACTGAAGTAGGTACAGTCAACGACAGGTCAAGCTTGACACTCGCAGTGCGACTATAGCCCGTATGTCTATTGAAATAAGGACGGTACAAAGTCCAATGTGTGAAGCTTGATGTGCTTTTGACTGTACTTACCGTAAGTAGGTAGAGTCAAGGCAAAGTTATACTGGATTTAAGAGACAAAACTGTAAACTTCTTTTTAGGGTTCCGATACCAAAATGGTAAAAAAGGAACCCTTATGGTGCCGCTTTGTCTGTCTGTCTGTCTGTCACACCGGTATATCTCAGCAACCATTTATGCTATCGACTTGAAATTTGGAATAAGTAGTTTTAGAATATGGTTGCCCAACTTAAATGCACGTGAAAGCCGTGAAAGGGCTTTACTTGTACATTCTAAAATATATTTTAGCTTTTTTTACAACTCTTGGTTTTCAAGTTATGATGAAAAATGTCAAAAAAATACCGTTCTTCCCTTATGTCCGAAGTCAGTGAATGGAAAATCAATGGAAGTTTATGTAAATATTACAGCAAAAATAAAACGATTTATCTTAGTTGCACAGTTTTTTATCAATCTGCAAAAAACCTTTACAAACAAATTTAGTTTTGCGGTCAGAAAAAAATACTTTTTTGCTTCCAAAAATACTAAAGGTATATCGGAATCCTCGGCGTGCGAGTCCAACTCGCACTTGACCGGTTTTTTTCTTTTTCTATCACAAGTGGGCAAACGAACAGGTGGGCCACCTGGTGGTAAGTGGTCACTACCGCCCATGACACCCACTGTCTTATTAGTGAAATAAATTGTCATTAATAAGACACCAAAGCGCGTTACCCACCCTGAGAACTCTTCCTTACCCTTCAAACCGAAACACAGCAGTGTAAACACTGCTGCTTAACGGCAGAAAAAGGCAAGGCTATGGTACTTCCCCAGACGGACTTGCACAAAAGCCCTACCAACCAGCTACAGCACGTAACTGAACTCTCAGTGACAAAAACTTACAGGAAAAGATAAGAACAAATCGGCTTCTCTATACAGGGTGACTATTAATTCATTCTTGATAGCATACAAAATGCGCTATCAGCTGATGCAGTTTCTATGGGAGGTCAAAACTTGATTTTCGTATTTCGACCTATGTTCGTTGGGGAAAGTTGTTCAGTATCATGAGTACATTCATACCTTTTTCTATCAAGAACTGATTAAAAGTCATACTACATACAAACTGTCCAATCAAGTTAGAAATTTTGTATGGAGGCTGATTTTTTTCCTTTCCTAAAAGTTTTGTTAACTGAAAGTTGTTCAGATACGTTGACTGATCATATCCTTTCAGTTGTCGGAAACTTGTCCTTACACCCTACGTTGTCAAGGGCACATCAAGATTGACAAATTGAACTTTGTACACGTACACGCCCGTACTTTGGTGGTAACATTTTTAGTTAGGGTGCTGGCTGCAATTTGGGTATATGATTTGCTCATGATTCATATTAATAGGGAGGATAGATCAGCTCAATACGAATCAATTTGGTCCTTATAAGTTTTTCTGTGCGTTGCTGCGTTTTTGAGTTACGAGTAAAGCAAAAAAAATGAAAAAAAGTAAAGTACTAAATAATGTTTTTTCGTCTGCCTTTGTGGCTCCTGGTTCAAATACTTCTGAATATGTAGAAAATCGAAGAGGCAGACATGCAGGGCTCTGCGTTATCACGGGATGAAGTAGTGAATTTTTGCATTTTGAAGCGCTGTAACTTTACGACGCAGGGCTTTTATGGTGGCAGACCATTTTACAGGGGTTTTATACATTGTATTTAATCAGATAGTCATAGTCTGCCAGGTGTACGTTTCATTGTCAAATTTCAAAATAGTTAAAACTTAATTCCTCAAAAACGCAGGGGTGTGGATATCCGCCAATATTTTTTGTATCTTCTAGAGGATGCTCCTTATCATAAGTCAAAGAGGCAGACATGAGCAAATCATATAGAAATTTGTCCCTCATCACCCTTAATATTTAAGCGGGTCTCTGCTTTTGAGCGTTTGTAGCGTAGCGCTGGTTCAGCTTATTCTGGTTTTGTTTCTACTTGCTTGCTGCCGAGCGTACCGTTCTTACTCTAACAGCAGCCGTAGGAACTATACTAGGTTATTTTTGTGGACCTGATTTGCGTATGCCCACCTTATTACAGAGGTCCAAAGCAACAACTTCTGTTCTACGACTTTGCTAACACCGCACAAAAAATTTTCGACACCCCATACTAAAGTGGTCACGTGACCGACCCAATTTGTATCAAAAATCATTCAATTTGTGTCTTTGTTGTTCTTTGCTATCAAAAATAGACTTTTTGTGGGTTCAGGGGGGCTCGGGGGGCAGAGCCCTCCGCCATAAAAAAACAAATTCCAGACAGAACGACACATACACAGTAGCTTATGTTAGGTTCCCTTTTGACCCCTCGCAGACAGACCTATCTATCGTCTCCGTCGACCTTATTTAAGTCATAAGTTTGTCTACAACAACTAAAGTCGCTTTCTGCATCTGAAAGTAAGTTTTATATACCATTAGGTTCATAAAGTTCGAAGAATTTGTAAATTTTTGACAAAATATAAAATATCTCGGAATATAATTATTAATTTTAGAGAAAAATTTAATTGAATGAAAATTTTTTATTTTTGTTCATTTTATCCAAAACAATAATTTTTAGAAAAATAAAAAAAAATTCCCTAATCCTCAGTGCCCCCTTTCGTATCCTCTGACTACAGTAGCTTATGTCCTTTCCAATGGTTCCAACTATCTTCATGCCAAATTTCATCGAAATCAGTTCAGCCGTTCAGCAAAATACATAGTTGTACATGTTCGTCTATGTAACTTATTTCTTACTTACTGTAGCACGCCATATACTCGTAGGTATGTATGGCGTCATATTAGCTTCTTATGAGAAGTTTTTGCCGTCCAGTAACTAGGGTTCTGTATTGGAGAGCTTATAAGAAACAGTTGTATCGGGGTCCTCACACCCAGAGAGAAGTTAATCGCTCACACCCACCTGATTGCTATGGTAGTGTACAGATCTGAAGTCCCTTCATATAGGATCCTCAAATCAGATACGTGAAAGTTTTGGCCAAGGTTGATCGTCTAGAATAATACCCTTTAAGAATATTATATTTTTACTGAATCCTACGTCATTCCGTTTTATATTCTTATAATATCTTGTAATTTACAGATTCTGCTCGGTGGAGAGTGGCAATAGAAGAATGAAAAAGAAACACACTTGTTATTTTAATACTTATATTAGAATATAAACCTAATCTTCACATGTCTAATTTGTGTTATTTATTTTATATTGGATCACTATTTATTTATATTTAGTCTCATATTGACGGGAGTAGTTCATCTGAATTCATGTAGTTTCATCAATTTAGGAAAGGTTTCATCTCATTTACAATGCAAAATTAGAGCCGATAAGTTTCTGAAAAGAAACCTATGTTAATATAAATGAAGTAATAAAAATAATGTGGGGACAATCCCCAGGTTTGGGGCACCGCCAACGCCCCAAGCAGCTCGTCCTAGGCCTCCTCTACCCTAAGTCCTAGGTCCGAGGCATATCATCACCCAGCTCACGATGACATGACGCTAAACTACCCTAACAATCCAACTGGATCGTCAGGATTCTGATCATCCTCGCGGAGCTGGAAATCCCACCGAAAACTTAAACTACAGTAAAGACTAGGGTTAATGTATGTGGAGTGCGGAACCAACTAACCACAGTACAACCCAGACGGTGATGATGTCTCCCCCCGGTATGTTCATGCCCCGCGTCAAACCCGACTTCCACGTGGCCCACCTTTAAGGGACGATCACTGACTCATCCAGGGTTCACAGGGTATTGACTATTTCTTTTAGTCACCCATACCAGAGCTGGTCACCGAGCCCGCCAGGCACACGAAGCATACGGTCTTCCTTTAGGAAAACAGGGCACTCTCCATCATGAGCTATAAGAGCTCTTCCTGTAATCCCTCCGGGCAGACAATGACCGACATCATCGAATCCCTTAGTTTGTTTTGAAATAAGTTAAACTGAAAATAATTAGCCAGCTCCACACGTCCAAGTGTGAAGTCTGTACTAGATACGGGTATAGTATTATTGCTTGCATGGCCAGCCTAGATCAATAACGGTTTTATAACGAGAGACATAAAGAGTTTGAAGGGCAATCTCCCTCCCCCCAGTCACTGAGTGACTTTATTGCACCAACAAGGTCTCCGTATATCCTTCATAGCTCTCACTTGTGATGCGTAGCTAAATCTCTTTTCCGTTACCAACCCACGCAGGACAAGGATTATGTAGAGTAACCCCAGTCTAAACACTCATTTAAATAAAATGAATTGCATCTAAACTATAATGGGATTACCCAGCATATTTCGAAGAAGAACATATAAGAAGTAAGTATAACAAAAGATTACTGAAGGTAATCCTTAATTAAAAGTGAAGTATGATGACCAGAACCGAGAAGATACGGGATAGTAGTATCTAAGCTAGGTTGGGCCAAACATTTATGATTTAAGATCTTAAAGGAAAATCAAAAGCATCGAGTATTCAAAACCAAGAACACTGGGAGAATTTAGCGTAAACAACACTAGCTAAAACTCGATGTTCTTTAAAAGAGGACTCAAAAGAAGTATAAAAAATGGGGTTATTGTATATACTTAAATATTCGGAACTTATTTACAATGAAAAGAAACTAAACATTATAATTTCTGTTCCACTATTGTTTTCAAGAATCTATTTAGTAAAGTTAAGGTGGTTTCACACTGAGTCAAAGTATAATTTTAAGTATGATAATTTATGACAAGTTTTATTAAGGGAAAATTAAAATTTAGAATTTTATAAAGTTTAGATTCCTGTATGATTCAATGAAGATTAAATAAATTATTTAACTACTTTAGGATGACACACATAAAGTTCAGAGGTCCCCCAAGGTCAGAGTGTCGTACAGCCGTCGCAGCCTTATGGGCGAACGTCGTCAACACACTTTACAAGAAGCAACCCACGAACGAACGTAATGTCTCCATCAAGAATATTCTTCCTATTGATTCAGGACAATTCTAATTTATTCCTTATAAACAATTTAATGTCATTAGATTAAACCAGAATGTCCCTTCACATAAGAAGAAAGTTTTATGTTGTCTAACTACTCTACATTTGGTAATCTAACGCTAAGATCAGGAGGTCCCCCCGCGGTATATGCCACTCAAACGACGCATCCAATAATGGGCGAGCGTTGTCAGCACATAACACTTGAAACACCAATTCCAAAATCCAACGTTAAAACACCTTGCTAATATCCTTCCATTTGTACTGGAATAACACCAATTCATCCCACACATACAGAAGAGGGAAATCAGGATGAATCAGCGAAACCTCACACAAATAGAAAGAGAAGAACTTTAGTATCAGACCCTTTTAGGCTTGAGGGCTCCGGCCCAAGAATGATTAAAATAAATAAATCCGAAGGTTGATATTATCAGATAGACTTAGACAGATACTCCAGTGACACGCGACATACATTAGCCACAACCAATTTATTGGACATCGGGGACACATGTCACGAGGGCATCCATCCATGCTTGGTTGAACTAAATAAACCTGAGAGCAGGCATTTCTTAATCTCAAAATCTGGGACTCCTATAGTATGAAAGTAAAAGGAAAGATAAGCACCTCCTATGAGCTTGAGTACTGAGATGTAGTAATGCTCTCAGCATGTTCCAATTTTGGGAAATTGAGGCAAAAGATTCAAAATCACTAACAAAGCAATTTATTATTTCTTGAAATATTATTTTTTATAATATTCACTCTATTTAAACTTACCCTTTATTTCACAATAAAATATCACAATCTATATCCAAGTTTTAGTTTTCAGATATATTATTTTAAGATTTTGAATTGACGTTCTAATTCTTTTGATCTGACGGAATATTTTTCTTAAATTTTATCATATGAAGACATTAGTATATTAAAAACTGGAATTTTGATTTAGGGCCAAAGATTTTTATATTATTTTCTAAAAATGGTAATTATTTAATGTATTAATATTTTCTTCCATTTTGATTTTGGGTTTTGATTTATTTTTTGTTAAAGAGATAAAAATTTATAAAGATTTCAAAATAGCGTCTAGCTTTGAGTAAAACTAAATCAAAAATGATTTATTTGTTGACTATTTGACAATAATGTCAAATAGACAATTCTACCTAAAAAAAGTATAAAAATATACATCGTTTAAAGTCTCCTTGAATTGATGATAATAATATACATCGTCCAAAGTCTCTTTGATATGTTGACAAAATATACAACATCTAAAGCCACCCCTAATCGATGACAATATATATACATCAGAGTCCAGTTTCCATGATTTCACCAAGGACTATTTTAATCAATTTCTCTGTAAAGGAAAGAATTAAACACAATGAAATTTACATTACCTTTACAATCCAAGCAATACCTTTTTTTTAGCCTTCACGTTTTATCATTTGTGGTTTGCTTTTCCATGTCTATAATGTTCCTTGTAATTCCTGTACCTGTTTAGAAATAGGACATTATCCTGCCTAGCTATACGCGAACAAAGACACTTGTAGAACTAGTTTAAACTTAATTATGGGAAAAGTAAATCTTTATTACTATCTACAAATAACGACTCAGATTAGAAACACAGTATGTTATAATTTCCGCAGAGTTATTAATGTTTACAAACGAAAATCATTAAGTGGGAATATCAATTTACTTAAAGTATCACACAGTACAAGCCTCTTATGACCTCGCAGGTAGATCTGTAAAGCTGCAAATATTCTCCAATCAACTCTTCCTCTTTTGACATTGAAATCTGATTTTCTCAACGTTATTTAGCTCACATAATCTGGAAGAAACTATAAATTTCATTAAGTCACATTTCACCTTAACTCAAATACACACAACAACTTTGAACCGAAAATAAATAAAAGATGGAAAACCACAAAATTGAATACTTACATAACATTAGTTTCACTCCACTTATTCTTTACACTTTGGAATCAAACCCTGAATGTTAGCATCTTGAATTTATGCGCAAATAAACCTTCCTATACTATATCCTACACGAAGCAATCCCTATCTTTATCTCAATTGAAGGAATCCACAATCCAGGATCATAGCCTCCTTCAAAAGATTCGTCTCATCAGCTGTATGAATTCTATTTTTCGCGAGCTACAAAAATAAAAAAAAATATAACTCACATAAATCCAGCTTACTAACGACTTTTCTTTCACAGACGTCTCAAAGTAACAACAAGGATATTTGGCACGTTTACCGATTCCGTTCTTCCATTTTTCTCCGTTTTTTTCCAAATTTTCCTTGCTTGACGGCCCAAAATCTCTCTCACCTGAAACCTTTAAACATGTTAAAATTCTATTTCAGCTTCATTGCCCTCACTATTCAACAAAACCTGATTCATAGTTTTCTTCTGTTGCTTTCGTTTATCAAAATTTTAGCAACTATTCCTTTTATTCGGTTAAAAAGCTTTTTTCTTTCATTTCCTTTTCTTGACTCTCTCCCGACCCTGTCTCGACTGTCACTCCTTGTCATATTTTTCTACTCCCCGTTTATCGTTACACTTCTTGACACTTCCTCTAAATAGTATTTTATGCATTTAAAAATTTTTTTAGGGTTCCGCAAGTGCACAGTAGATTAGATAAGTTAGTGGCGTTCAGGTA
Organism: Athrips mouffetella; assembly: GCA_947532105.1. Lineage (NCBI taxonomy): Eukaryota > Metazoa > Arthropoda > Insecta > Lepidoptera > Gelechiidae > Athrips > Athrips mouffetella. The sequence goes on along the minus strand of OX383968.1, from coordinate 1,269,905 downwards.
GGGATGGAATGAATATTCATTTTATGTCCGATCACTGGTCTGTGTGTCCGGTATTCGGCTTAATCGGAAGGTTTACCGAATATTCGTATTAAGCCGAATATTTACCTAAAACACTACCGTCTTACTACAAAAAAGTTAGACATCTGTTGAACACTTGATTAAAAAAATCGTACCAAATAACTCTGTCTATGTCATTGATGCGCAGAAGTCAAAAATGACTTATTTTTGTTATGACTTGACTACTGCGCATCAACTGACATAGCCAGTTATTTTGTGCGCAGTTTTTTAATCAAGTGTTCAACAGATGTCTAACTTTTTTGTAGTAAGACCTGAATGTTTGTACAGTGGTACTTGTAGTTTCTTGTGGCAGTAATTTACTACATTCGGCAACTGCTCTTGCTAGTCTTTCAAGACATGAAATTTCTTGAGTCGATATCCGAAAAAAATTTTTTAACTTCCCATAGAGACCGCGTCAGTTGATATTGTATGGGAGGTTAAGAGCGTTCATCAAAATTTACGATTTTCGCCGAAGGATAAAAAAATGCAGTTCTCAGTTTTCAAAGAAGACATTAATATCATGTTAGATATACTTTCACGAGCTGCTTTTTTGTTTAAAAACATTTCAAAATATTGGGATATTTTTCCAAATAGAACAGTTTTTTAACACGTCCGTTTTTAACTTAGCGCTTGACCGTCCACGCAGATCCGAGATTTATGTAGAATCAAATACTACAAGATTGAAATAAAATCACCATTCAAAAATTCAGGATATTGTTTAGTTTTTGGTAAAAAAAAAACTCGATTTAGGTAAAAATTCATTCAAAAAAACTACAATCAAAAGTGACATTTTAAGTAAATTTACGGGATATTAACTAAATATATTATTATATTAATAAATTAATATTACTAGGTGAAAATGTAAGATATTATTTTTTTCTTTTTGGACTTAGCATGTGAAGTCATTCATACTCTAAAATACAGTAACTTTTTTTTTTGGAATAAATTGTAAGTACTTATATTTTAGTGTGAATTATTTAGTACTCCTATACAATCGATGCGAGAAAGCGCCAGCGCTTAGTCGACATTAGTCGTGGCCGAGGCCTTGTTGTGATGTACAGATTGTATGGGAGGTAAAAAAAAAATTCAAATTTTGACCTTTTTTTCTTGGGAAAAGTTGTACAATTTCATGCTCAAAGTCATATGCTTAAATTATCTTCACAATTTCATTTATATTCTGTGACTAAACGTACTTTTTGACTCGGATCTACTTTCTATTGTACGAATATAAAGTTCCTAAGGAAATAGTGAACATAATTTTAGTATGTTGCTCGGACCATAAAACTGAACAACTTTTCCCAAGGAACAGAGGTCGAAATACGAAAATCAATTTATGACCTCCCATAGAAACTACATCAGCTGAGAGCGCATTTTGTATGGGAGGTCAAATTTGCTTGTTTCCTTGGGGAAAGTTGTTCAGTTTCATGGTCTAAGTAACGTTCTTAAATAATGTTTGCTATTTCATTAGGACCCTATATAGACAGAGCAGAATACGTATTGAATAGCATGATTAATGATTATGCTTTTCATATATTTCATAGAAAAACGTAGAAAAAACATGTTTACGCCCTCTGATACAAAGGCCTAAAAAATATGTCTAGAATTTTATTAATAATGGTATTGAGTCAAAATGCTTTTGTGCTTATATGAATTCTTCATTAAAAAATTCAGCAACACAGCCGAGATAACTAAGGTTTTTTGTTTCAGCCTACATTTTTATACAGAGTGTAAGGGACGGTGTAGGGACAATTGAAAGGGCGTGCTCAGTCAATAAAATTGAACAACTTTCCCAAACAAACATTTTTGAAAAATTAAAAAAAATTCTCTCCATACAAACTTTTCCTTCAAAGCGAGCAATTTGTATAGAGGGACAAAATTTTTTTCATTTCCCAAAATTGTTTCTTTGGAATAGTTGTTCAGTTTCGTTGACTAAGCATGCCTGTTCAGTTTTCATGAACATACCATTTACAGCCTCAGTGGTATAGTGGTTAGAGCGCTCGGCTCTCGATCCGGAGGTTTTGGGTTCGATTCCCGGTGGCGACGATTTTTTTTAGATTTTACCGCTCTTAGTTTTCAAGTTATGATGAAAAATTACAAAAAAATACCATTTCCCATCTCCGAAGTTACTTAAATGAAAAATCTGAATTAATTTAAGTCGATAGACGTTTACGTAAATATTACAGCTACTCTAAGTTGCACAGTTTTATAGCAATCTGCTAAAAACCTTTTAAAACAAACTTAGTTTTGCGGTCCTAAAAATTGACTTAATTGCTTTTCCTAGACTATGGGATATGATGATAATGATGCTTGTAAAATATAATTGAGTAACATAGTATCGAGTGGCCTGTAGTGATAAAAACAATTCTTTGTATTACAGAGAATATGAGAAATACATGGACTTTCATATTCCATGGAGAAATACAACAAAATTACTTGAATTTTCGCACAATTGTGTCTCGAAGGACATAATATATTAAAAGACATGGCTGTATATATAATTAAGAAAACATTAAATTTTGCCAGACTACGAGGCAATTTAGAGTAGAGTAGCAATTTAGCTTTGCTTGTTATTTTGTTGGTATTTTTCAATTAAAGGATACGTTTAAGATTACTATGGAGCCCTGGTCATGTCTTTGTACAGTTGTTAGTTTACGATTTTTGTTTTATTCGGCTTAGTTTACTTATTTATTTATTTATTTATTGATACAAACAAAATTCTCTCAGTTTTTAAGACTCATACTTGTAATGTACTGATATGTTTTCTTTAATCGGTCATTCTGGCAACATAAATATATGGCGGCAAATATGTTACTTGATGTCACGTTTGTGTGTCAAAAGGCCGACGACGCATTTTCAAGACGTTTTCATTTTTATTTTACTTAGTTGGACTCAAAGAGGTTTGTTTGAACCTCGCTACGCTCTGGTTGGACCACACAAATTGTTGTTATTTAGTGACATAAAATATATTTTATAGACTGGGTAAAACTTAGTATACAAGGTGTAACAGAAAGGGTATATCAACCCTGAAGGATGTGTTTCTGTCTGAAACTGAACAACATTCCCCAAGTAACATAATTCTAAATATGAAAAAGAAAATTTACCTCCCATACAAAATGTGTTATCAGCTGATTTAGTTTCTTTGATAGGTCAAAAAAGTTTTTCATATTCGACCTATGTTCCTTATGGAAAGTTGTTCAGTTTCATTAGCAGATTCACATCCTTCATGGTTGGTTTACCCCTTTTGTAACACCCTGTATTTTTGTCTTTTTTTCTAGCTGGTGTACATAGAGATGGCCGGAGGCGAGTCGTCTCCTTTGATCCCTGAATGGATAAAAAAAAACTAATGAATTACAAAATACACGTTTATTATGATTTTTCTTTAATACATCAATGTTGACTTTAAATTTCTATAAATTTTAATCTTATATAATAATCTTATCGTAATACGGTAGTTAAATTAAAGATACTTTTATATCCTAATACAAAGTTACCTTTATCGTTGATTTAATAATGGTCGTATAAACGTATAAATACAATAAAAATTACATATTTCGAAGCTTTACAAGAAACTGAATAAGTAGGTATGAGGAAATATATTCGCTTTGACTTTGTGAAGTAGATTTTACTTATCATCATCATATCGTGTGGGTTGCAAGGTCGATGACCGACCTCACGAACCCTTGTGTCATAGTTGTTGAGCCGTGAAAGGCCTCTGACATGGCTCATTAAAGAATACAACCGTAGATACTCGTAGTAGTCAGGACCAACACAGGTTTACGGTGCCGACGACGGTCAGATTTTTTTTATGTCACAAGTGGCCAAACGAGCAGGTGGGCCTCCTGATGGTAGGTAAGTGGTCATCACCGCCCATGACAGGCACTGTCTTATTAGTGCCATAATTTGACACTAATAAGGCAGCAAAGCTCGTTACCCAATGTGAAAACTAGAGGTAAGATGGTTTGTCTCATGAGCCGGTAATTTCACTGGCTCCCTTACCCTTCAAACCGAAACACAGCAGTGCAAACACTGCTGCTTTACGGCAGATAAAGGTAAGGGTACTTCCTCAGAAGTCCCAACTCCATATAACGCCTTTTTGCAAAACTCCAGCTTAATCTTTATCACTTGTCACCAGCTATCTATCACCGGTCATTAGCCATCTATCAACTGTCATTAGCCATCTATCACCGGTCATTAGCCATCTATCAACTGTCATTAGCCATCTATCACCCGTCATTAGCCATCTATCACCTGTCATTGGCCATCTATCAGTATGTTGCCAGAAAAGTAGACCGTTCAGGAATCTGGACCGATTGGGAAAGTGGAGCGAACGGGAAAGTGGATACATTAGGAAATAGACGAATAAGGAAAAACAAGTTGAACATTTGGAAAAGTGGACCGAACGGGAAAGCGGCCCGGTCGGGAAAGTTTTCGTTTATTCCAACACTTATCAACACATTTTGCAGCTATGTCAAAAGCAATCAACTAAAGCTGTCAGAAAAAACAAATTTGTAAAACAATGTTATTCTTTCTGTCAAATATACTCTGGTTTTATTGCCACGGCTGCGAAATGTGTTGGTAAGCGTTGGAATAAACAACAAATTATAGTCAGATGTTTTGTTATCACGCTGTATAAACTCCTTAGGTTTAATTTATTCTAAAAATCCATCTATTTAAATTAATTTTTCTTATAAATAATATTATATTACAAAATATCAAAATATTATAATTTACAAATGCTCCAAACCCTCTTATAAATTGAAACCACGCAGACGTAAATAAAAATTAAAAGAAGGATTTTTCAACCACGTTTCTTGTATTATAAATATCTCTTACATATTTTACATACTTCCTTCTCTAAATGCACAGTCCCATGAATTTCACTTATGTAGATGTATAGATATATTTATATTAATGTTGTTATCTTCGCTCTCAACGTCAGTATCAACTTTATTATGCTCCAAGTTTTCAAGGACCATCTGATTCTCGTTGTTGTTAGAACTGCTGTTGCTGCGTTCGGATCGAAGGATGCCTTTGCGTTTATCCGGGTAATACTCTTCTTTCCATTTCTGGCTGCATAGTGTCATCGTTTCGCCGTAGCTGCTCCTGTGAATTGAATTTAGTTTTTAAACATAACTATACCGGAGTTCAATTAAGATTCAGGTATTTCGACAAAATCATAACCCTAAATTCATGAGCTCCATAAGCTTATTCCACCATCTCCTTTCTACCTTCGGGAGTCCAGGGTGTCTACTCCCAAAGTCCGATATATCGAAACGATACTACTCGAAACATGCAAATGCAAAACTTCGTCCCTTGACAATAGAGTAGAATATTGGTTGGATGCAGTTTGAAAATTCATCCAACCAATATTCTACTCTATTGTCAAGAGACGAAGTTTTGCATTTGCATGTTTCGAGTAGTATCGTTTCGATATATCGGACTTTGAGAGTAGACAGCCAGACGCACAGCAAGATATTACCCATACTTGGTTGATATGGTTATAGACGCTTTAAAACATATTTTATAATGCGCACGGCTAAAGAGCGGAATTCTCTGCCTGCGTCTGTGATCCCGACTCATATAACCCGGATCTATTCAAGTCGCAAGTGAATAGGCTTCTTTTGTGCAAGCTCGTTCCATCGTCGACCTCATCTCTGTCCTCAAGACTAGATCAAGGTCAAAAGTAAGCCCAATGACACTATAAAAATAAAAAAGTAACAAATTCAAGTATAGTCACAGATTAAATAACAGTAAACTAGCGTTTACATATCCGTCACTCCCGGGTAGGGTGGCGACAAATTTTAACCTAATGAATGGTCTAAGCATAAAGTCGATACTTGCAGTGTAACGCTTAGGACACGTTTTTAAATCGCGGATAATAAGGACAGGTGAGCTAAAGCGATGACTTTGTCACTTTACGAGATGCAAGTAGGCATGTAATATTGTTCAATCAAACATGCAAATGCTTATTTACCTATTTGCCGCCATAAGCTTAAGATGACATCAAGAAAACTAAAAGTAAAATCAACTGCCTTGGGCAGACAAATTCCCGCGCCGCGTTGCATACCTACTATGCGGAGTGTCACAGGCCTGGTATAGTTTCGTTGCCTAGTCTCCTCACCTCCTCAAGACCTTGCGATCAAGCCTGCTTCTACTCCTCACCCTGACGAGGTGACCATCGCTCGTATGGTTCACCATGGTCTCCCTCACGCTGGACTGCTCCCGATACTTGCTTTTCTTCCTCCGCAGCTTGCGACAACATAGCGTCTCTTTAAACGCTATCCTGTACCTGTTGGTAAGAGTTCAGAATGTTTACTGCTGGTTTTTGAAGTTGGTCATGCTTAGTGGAAAGTCCGTCTGGGATAGTACGGTTAGAGCCTTGCCTATTCCTAATGCAAAGCAGCAGTGTCTGTCTATATTGCTGTATTCTGTTCCGAAGCGAGTTCCGGTGTTTAAACGAGCTTTTGTTGACAAGCCTATTTATGCTAAAGCACTTCACAAATACTCTTCTTTCTTGCACTTTTTAGTTCCTACTAGTCGTATCTAATAAAAAATCACTAAAAAATTGTCTGTATCAAAGAACTTGGAGCCTCATTCCGCTCGAGTCTCTACCATGCTCGGCTACCGTGGGTAGAGACATGCTTCATGCGTTTCTATCCGTTTGTCAAAGGCGGTAGCAACCTTCATGACCCCGTCATACAAAAAAATCGCAATAATTTATGCAATTAAGTAAACAGTTGCGAATTCACAAGGTCGTATTTTATGGCATTGAGCCTGACAGCTCAAATCGGTAGGGAGGGTAACGTGACGGGTTTCTGAACTTGGTTGGGTTATACCTCCGACTTCAGCCAATTTTTGTCTACGTTTTATACATCATTAAAAAGGAAATTTCAATTGGTCGTAAGTCATATAAACCACAATAAACCGTAGTTTTTACGCAATAAGGCATAATCTCGAGCTTTACCTCGGTTGCAATTACCGTATCCCACGGGATACTTGCTTTGGAGTAAAATCCACTCCAGTAAGTGAAGTAGGTGGTATTGACAGAGGTAATGGTCTCTATTTGCATGCATTTTTAATTGATATTGAAAAATATATCTTTTTAGGAAGATACGAGAGCCCAAGGCATGGTTAGCAAAAATACGCTGCCTATCCTCTGGCTTAGTTCTTGACTAATCTTTGGGCCACATTATGACGCCCACAGAGAAAGAATGGATCCATACTGAGGGTTTAGGGGTAACAGTTTTGTAGTACCTTTTCATAATTATTATTACTTGCGCCCATTCACGACGTAGGAAATTGCCCACGGCCTTTAATTAATTAAAACAGAGGATAAGCTGGGATAATATAATGATTACAATTAAAATTAATGGTTTTGATGTCCGCAAAGCCTTTGAGAAAGTCTTCCAAAAATATCTTCTTGTGAGATAAAAAATATCTTCTTGTGAGATAAAAATATTTTTTACAACAGCAAATTTCGGTAATTATTCTGATATTTTTTGAAGGTATGTCCGTTGACACCCAGTGCTGACAACGTGGTTTTTGGAGGAAACACATGCACTAGGTTATATTTTTGGACCTGATTTCCTTTTGCCCACTTATTAGTGAGGTCAAAAGCAACAACTTTTGTTCTACGACTTTGCTAACAACACACGAAAAATTTTCAACTTCCCATACAAAATGGGTCGGTCACGTGACCACTTTAGTAATCATAATCATAATCATAATCCTTAAATAGTAATAGTATGGGGAGTCGAACATTTTTTGTGCGTTGTTAGCAAAGTCGTAATAAAAAGTTGTTGCTTATGACCTCACTAATAAGTGGGCAAAAGGAAATCAGGTGCAAAAAATAACCTTGTATTTGACAGGCCAGTTGTTGTGGTCGGTACTGCTTCTGCCCTCTGCGCCATAGGTCACTGTTTAGATCTTTAACTAGGGCATACATTTATATGAAGAACATAGATGTTTGTTTTTTGTTGATTAAAGAAGGAGGCAGACTTGCGCTCATCAAGGATGTGGAACGATCTTCCCCCTGCGGTTTTCCCTGGTAGTTACGACATGGGGTCATTCAAAAAGCGGGTTAACAAACTTCTCAAAGGCTGAAAACGCATTAGTACCACCCAGGTGTTGTAAGTGACCATGGGCGGCAGTGACACTTACAATCAGGTGATCTGTCTGCTCGTTTGCCCGCTCTTACATAAAAAAAGAAGCTGACGGGTCGCCTGATGGTAAGTGGTGTGGGCACCCGCAACACCAAGGGGGCCACAGGTGCGCTGTCGGCCTTTAATATTTTAGAAGTTTTTTTCTGTACTTGGGTGTTATACATCTATTTATGTTTGCGTAACGGTCTCTGATACCAATAGTTCTTGACTTTGCCTAGTATGGGAGCAGATGACCTTGTTACAGAAAAAAGTAATAGTACTATCATACAGAACGGACACTCTCCGCCCCCCTTGCAATCCACCCCGCACCCCCGCGCGCACCCGCCTGCGGGATCCTCGTGGTCCTTCTGAGGGTCTTTTGTACTGAATATGCGAGCCTACGCAACCTTCCAATTTCAAATTGATGTATGTAGTGTTCGGTGGGTAACCTGTCCCCATGGGCAGTTAAGATTCAGAAGTATCTTACCTATGGCTCATGACATTGTAGAGAATGGGGTTGACAGTAGCAGACACGTAGTACAGGAGCCCGGCGACACTGAAGAGGTACTGATTGATGGTGTGGTAGTGGGGAGACGTGGTGCCGTAGATGAAGAACAGGCGTTGGAAGTGGAATGGGGCCCAGCAGACGAAGAACGCGATTACCACCGCCGCTGTGGATAGACAGGATACTCATCACAATATACCATGAAAAGTCCTCTGCAGGACAGGGAGCTCCCTACAGAATTCCTGCAGCAAGAACGAATACAATTTGGAGAGACAATTAGTAGAGAGGGTCCATATGTGTTACAAGCTCATTATGTTACCATCTTTTTACCATATGGTGTGCAATATTGAAATCTTGAATCTTGAGACAGTACAATAATCACGACGGATGATCGCGTTGCGGCTGGCTCCACCGTTCTTGTTGGTAACCGCACCAATAAAGATGGTACAATAAACAGGAGGACGCTGTTCCCCATACTCCAGTACATGATAGCTTAGTTGCCTCTTACGAAACCTACGGATAGAGATGGGTTGGTACTATTCTTTGCTGGCACCACACGACGGATATTAAGCCACACAAAGTTTTATTGTAAAACCAGTGTCTTTGTCAAATCCCCGGGTAGGTAGTTGATTCCGTGAAAACCATTGATAAAAACGGATTAGGGCTAAAACCGCAATTACACCTTCCTAAATTCAAAGACTAATTCAGCATACATTGTTGGGAGGCTTGGTTCTGTTATTCCCATATCCTTACTTCAACGAGCAATGTATGCCGAATTAGTTTCTGAATTAAGGATGGTGTGATAGCGGTTTAAGGCAAATAAAAAATAAAATAAAAATAAAATAGGTTTTTATTTCGATTTTACAGTGCATATCTTATAACTACTGGGACACTCCCTTTAAGTGTTTAACCTGTATTGGGAGGCCCCGCTCTTCCCTAGTACATTAAATGAGAAGTGTGAGCAGCAGGATTTTAACAATAATAAGTATAAGGACAACCAAAAAGATAAAAATAATTAATAAACCAAAAAAGAGAAACAGTAGTGAAATATAAAGAAAAACAATTTTAAAATTATACTATTTATGAAGTTAGTAAAAGTTTATGTAGGATTGTATGTGAGGATGTATGTATAGTTGTGTGTGGATGTGTGTGTGTGTGTGTGTGTGTGTGTGTGTACATGTATGAGAATGTACATGTGTGATTGTGTGCTCGGGTGAGCATAAGTATGCTAGAGGGGAAGTGCTCAGAACAGTTAGTGAGATAACAAATTTATTACAAATTGATGTAATCAGGAAATAATTGTTTCAGATAGATTTAGGCTTGAAATAGAAAGAGCGATTCTGTTTCATCATATTGTAATGGTAAGAGCCAGTTGGTGACAATTTTCTTACAGTCATATAAATTTTTAGGGTATATATCAAGTTTCTTATTTATTTGATTGTATATGTGACAAGATAATCTCCCGTACTGTCTTCTAGCGAAAGATGTCCTAATAGGGGGCGCTTGCGCAACACTAGGCAAAGACGATGAACATTTTTTATTGTACTGTCGAACCAACTGATTCGTGACGCTGTCGAAGCAATAACATTTTTTTCTTTGTCATTTTCAAAGCATGTTTGAGCGAAATTCAACCTTTATATTTCACTGTATGCACGACTGGCCCCTGGCCATGATTTACATTGGTCAATGGTCAACTGTACTTTTTGAAGAATTTTCAGGTGATACAGGTGGCAAGCACATCACTTGCGTTGTGTCTGCCTGTGGATCAATTTGACGGAATCAAAAGCAGCTCCTGCGTCACTTTTGTGTCACCAGTAGCACGAAACTGCGGCATTGTTTTTGCGCTACCATACAAACTATTTGGCATAGATTGATATAGATTCTGGGAATATATAGGTACATTGTTTTTAAACAAAGTTTTACAAAGAAAAATTGTTCACCTTTCTTTTAAAAAATGTGTAGATGAAATTCGCTCTTTTTGGAAGATGAAATTATTTTTCTACTAAAAAGAAACTTTGCTATATAGAAACAGGAAAGTTGTTTGTTACAATGAAAAAACCCATTACTGTGTTGCAGTAACAACGCACAGAACTTCGAAAGTTCAATATTTTGCGTAACTTATGCGTCACCGTGTCGCAAATGTTAACTAGTACATCACTATCATTATGTGGCACAAACGGCAGAAATGACGGCCTGACCCAACGATCATTATTTTTATAGATACACAGTTGCATTTAAGATTCGAACGGAAAAGTGTCCCAATTTCGTGTGTTCCATATTTAAAAATTTAAAGTAAGTAAAAGTTTCGTGAACCATTAGGGACTGAGAGCAAAAAGACACTCAGTGTTTTTAACCGACTTCAAAAAAGGAGGACGTTCTATGTTCCACTGTATGATGTTTTTTTTTATGTATGTACAACGATTACTCCGTCAGTTGTGAACCGATTTACAAAATTCTTTTTTTATCTGAAAGGGTATACTCTTGAGGTGGTCCCATTGTCACCAAATTGGGATCTGATGATGGGATCCTGAGGAAATCGAGGGCAACCCTCAAATTTTGTAGGCACGTTTTACGTGTTTCATAGGTTTTTCAAAGCAATACAGGTATATGCGTCTTGTTATTATCTTTTCATGTTGAGGATCTGATGATGGAAGGTCCAACTACTTAACGGTTAGGAGTTGGGTGATAATTCTTTAAAATTATAGGTACGTATTGACCGATAGTTTGGAGCGCTCGTTGCCAAGTGGTAGTTACTCTTTTCTTCCGATCACGAAAGATAAGTAGGCCGTGGTGTCGTCAGAATCTGGATAGGTGATCGCTAGAGACCGGCTGAAAAGTGGGTGGTCTTACGGCCAGTTTCACAAAGCATCTTCAAAGTTAAAGCCCCTTCAAATATATTGCTGTCAATTTTGAGTCATCAAAACAGAAGGTGTCAGCAATAGATTTAAATGTGCTTTAACCTCAAAGAAACTTAAAGCTAAAAATAGTACCACACAATCTACGGGTGTCAAAAAAGGCGACTAAGAGATCTTGAAAGAGATAATGGGTCAAGCTTGTTTTAAGAGATCCAGATTAACCCTAGCCCCTACTCAACGACATGCAGCGTTACTGTTCATGGCTTTTTAGTGACATCACGATTGTAAATAGTGATATGACAGCACTGCGTTTTTGTGCTTCAGAAGGCCTTATAACTTGTTTTTTCGAGCAACTGTTAAGTATTGGTCATTGAGCGATGATATTAAAATAAGATCAGTCAGGGTAACCTTGATGCCTACACCTTACGGTGTTTGCTTAACACTAAAACTTGTAAAATAAAAACATTTTCACAAAAATTACACACCTTCCAAATACTTATCGTAAGGTTTCCATTAGCAATAAGACGACTAAAATAAGCATAGCAGAACTCAGTAAAATAATAGAAAACAAAAGCCTATGTTTTAACCGACTTCAAAAAAGAAGGAGGTTCTACGTTCCACTGTATGCATTTTTTTTACTGACTTTCGATTTTAGAGATTTCATCCGTGAAATGCTCGAACCTTTTTAGTGACATCATTATTGTAAGTAGTGATATGGCAAATCCACGTATTTTGTACTTCGGAAGGCCTTTTTAGTCGTTTGTCCTAGTCTCTTAAAGAGTAATCATCAGAAAATGGTTTTACAACAGAATCAGTCAGGGTTACCAACCACCTGGTGGTGACTGCACCTTATAGTGTTTGCTTAACACTAAAACTTGTAAAATAAAAAAAGTTTTAACAAAAACTACACACCTCCTTCAAAGTTTGGCAAGGTTTCTAGTAGCACTAAAAAGTATAAAATAACTTTAGCAGTTAATAATCAGTAACTAAGTGAAGTAATAGAAAATAACCAAGCCAGTTTTTAATTTCAAATATAAATTTATAGGTACATTACAACAGTACATTTTGGAGTCGTTGCCAGCCAAGTCGCAAACACAATTGAGCTACTATATTATGCTACTAGCCAAATATCTTATAAGTGTACTAACTCGCGTTTCATGAGCTGTAGGTATGCCGTTACCAAATTACGACAAGTTTTGCATTTTCCATCTTGTGCCTACTTTTTATAAAATCTTAAATATTGACAATTTAAGATGGGATCCCCTCAAACGTAAATAAAAAATAAGTTCAACGTCTTCTGCAATAAAGGCACCAGATTAGATAATGTTACCAGCAATGCAACTTCTTGGCTGGCACAGACTTCAAAATGTACTGTTGTAATGTACCTATAAATTTATAATTGAAATTAAAAACTAGCTTGGTTATTTTCTATTACTTCACTAAGTTACTGATTATTAACTGCTAAAATTATTTTATACTTTTTAGTGCTACTAGAAACCTTGCCAAACTTTGAAGGAGGTGTGTAGTTTTTGTTAAAACTCTTTTTATTTATGATGCCGTTTTTGGAGCAGGTATCGTGCATCCACCAATGGATTATCGAAGGCCTGACTACTTTACCGTAAATTTTTAGATAAGATACAAATTAACTTATCATAATCATTCACAATCATAATCATTCATTTATTTGCATGAATATACATTGATAAAGATCTTAAGTTTAGTACAGTAGATATATTCAACCTGTATTCAGGTGTGCAAATAGAGGGCATGCAAAATTATAATATTTACAATAAAAAAGTCACTTTCACAAATATTCTGAATGTCAAATTATTATAAAGATTACGAAAAATTTGGATAAAATTGATATTAACAGTAAATTCAATAATTAAAGATAACATTGTAAAACAAAGATTAATAGTTTTTTCAATACATTTGCTCGAAAAACGTACTTACAAGGACGTAAACATTGCTCGTAAGTAGTTACTTACCGAACTAGTGCGGTAAGTAAAAAAAAAGTATAATACAAAGGAGTTTTTACTCTGATCATAAAATTATTTTGTCAAAATACTACAGTGGTGACTTTTTACTTGGGTGACGACTGCCTACCTATATTTAAAATAAAATAGAGAGTACCAGGAGAACATAAATCGACAAGAGGCTGACAGTACCCATGGTTGGTTCCTTTACCAAGTGTATTATTTATATCTCTTTTCTCACAAATGTATTGAAAAACGTTGTAAGATACACGTCCATAAGGGTTATGACAAACTCGTGCCGATGGTAAACTCGACTTCGACTTCGTCTCGGGCTTACAAAACGTCAACTCGTTTGTAATAACCCTACTTACGGAACTTGTATCTTAAACTACTAAAAAGCACTTTTCCTCACTAACTGACAAACCTACTTGACAGGTAATAAATAACCGCCGTGGGACCTATATCAAAGTCCAAAGATTCGCATATTTACCCATTTATTACTCAAACTGTGAGTACTAAAGAATGCGGGCTATAATTTTTCACGTCTACCGACTGCGACCCGAAGATAGCCGGCCCTGACTAGTGAAGCGGAGTACCCAGCAAAAAATATTGACTATTCAAGTGTAAACGGTTCTAATATAAATATTTGAACAAGAGTACCTTAGTAAGCATTCAACCCCTTTTGCTTTTAAGGTGAAAATGAAATTGGTCGCTTTTGTTGGTGTGAATTAGAATGTAAAAGTGAAGTAGTAGCATAGCAATGAGCCATGTCAGAGGCCTTTGGCGGCTCAACAACTCTGACACCTGGGTTTGAGAGGTCGGTCATCAACCTTACAACCCACCCGATATGATGATGATGAGTAGCAACGAAAAGAAAATAACATTTTATTCATTTAATCCAACGCTTACCAACACATTTTGCAGCTATATCAAAAGCAATCGGTTAAAGCTGTCAGAAAAAACAAGTTTGTAAAACAATGGTATTCTTTCCGTCGAATATACTCTTCTGGTTTTAGTTTCATAGCTGCAAAAAGTGTTGGTAACCGTTGGAATAAACGAAAAATATTTATTATAGAAGACTGGACGTTGCTGCCAATTACAGACTTGGGGAAGTAGGTTGGATAGCTCCAAATAATTTCGGTTCGATCGGTTGTAGATAGTTCATGAGTAGACAAGTCTAGAAAGCCCGGGACACAAATTTATCTAGACCTCTAAAGGTGTTAATTACGTAAGTAATTAATGTTCCTTTTTTTATTTTTCACTAGCTGTTGCCCGCGACTCCGTCCGCGTCGGGTTCAGAAAAAGTAGCTAATGACTTTTCCCATGGTTTAAACTATCTTCGTACCAAGTTTATATCACAATCGGTTTATCGGATAAGTCATAAAAGCTTAACAGACAGACAGACAGTGCAGTTCTTGCCTTTATATTATTAGGTATACAGACAGAGTACCGATAGTACGGATTTTGTAAATTAAACACGTCTTGTTTACGTGTGGACTGTTAGGTCGCCCACTATCCTCGTAAGTGTAAAATTATAGTCGAATTCCACACGGACGAACTATGAAACGGGTTTCGTTATATCTTATACAAAACAAAGCCTAACTAAATCTGAGGCTCAGTCACTTTAGCTTCTGTGGCAACTGAAAAAAGAGCGGTACAAAGTCCAACGTGGCTTCACATGCTTTTAACTGTACATGTACCTGCATACAAAACTGTTGGACTACACTTCTGTACAATCGTTGTAACTTATTTCTCCCCTTAAAAGACAATTCCTAAAAAAACAATGATTCACATCTCTCTTTATTTATTTAAGTATTTTGTTTATAAGTACCTACTTCCTAAGTTTTCAAAACTTTAGAACTTTCATATTTTTTTTTACATTTGTTGCACTGCCATGCCGAAACAGGATTTTTTTTTTATAATAAGACTAAATCTTGATTTTACCAATCTTTAGTTCTACCCATGACTTTTACACAAACAACCGGACCGCATCAAACGGAATTTTCAACAACGTATTTGACTTTCTTCCGTACAAATATAAGCTTTGTTTGATTTCAGCTCGGTTTCACAGCTTGAAACTTTGAACTCGCCCATTTTCTGTTTGAGTGAACCGATTGCAATAAAAAAAAGTTCAAATATTGCACGAAAGCAACCCAAATACGTTATTAAAAACTCCGTTTAAGTCGTTCAAGTACTTTGTGAGGTATTGGTGTGGCCGCTTAAAATTTCGCGAACTTTCTGTGTGAATGAACCGTTTGCAATGGAATAAAGCTTATATGTTGCACAGAAACTTTGAAACTTTGCGTATCTTCTGTCAGAGTGAACCTTTCGCAATGAAACTAAGCTTGTTTATTGCACAGGAGTAAGCCAAATGCGTTACTGAAAGCCACGTTTGAATCTGCTCAAAAGTTTGTGAGTTATTCACGCCTTTGCTTGAAACTATGCGTAATTTCTATCGGAGTGAACCGTTTTCAACTAACTTAAGCCTATATGTTGCACGAAAGTACCTAATCCAAGCACGTCATGGAAATGTCAGTTGGAATCGGTACAGTTGTTTCAGTTGTTGTTGGTTGTTGTGAGCTATTGGCGCCGTGTATTGAAACTTCGGGCATTCCCTGTCGGAGTGAACCGTTTTCAATTAAAGGAAGCTAATATACATTGCATTGCAAGCTAAACACGTTATTGAAAACCCCGTTTAAATCCGTTTAGTAGTTGGTGAGTTATTGGGGCTGCCGCTTGAAACGTAGTGAATTTTATGTCTGAGTGAACCGTTTGCAATGTAACTAAGCATTAATGTTGCATGGAGTTGCCAAATACGTTACTGAATACCTCGTTTTAATCGGTTCTGTTGTTTGTGAGATATTGACGCCTCCGCTGGAAATTTCGCGCACCTGTCTGAGTGAGCCGTTTTCAATGAAAGTAAGCTAATATGTCACAAAGAAGTAAGCTTGACAGTTTATTGAAAATCTTGTTTGAATCCGTTCAATAGTTTGTGAGTTATTAGCGCCGCCGCATGAAACTTAGCGTACCTTCTGTCTGAGTGAACACAAAAGTAAGCCAAACTCGTAATTAAAAACTCAGTCTGAATCGGTTTGCGAGTTATTGTCGTACAGGCAATTTAATACTTTACATTGGTGTAGCTTCTGATTGAGTGAACCGATTTGAATGAAACATAGCCTTTATGTTGCTCAGAGCTAAGCTTAATCTACCTGCGAAAACTGTGTGAAAATCCGCTCAGTAGTTTCGGAGTTTATCGAAAACATACAGACAGACAGACAGACAAAAAATTAATAAAATATATTTTTTGTTCTATTAGTCCTTTCTTATCGCCCACTCTCATTTTTTTATAAATTCATCAAAAGTACAGACACACGATTTTTACTCTTTTATTATATATATAGATTATATGTATAGATGAATATCTCGAAAACTTACGGGCTCATTCGTTGCTATGCTCAGAAAGGTTTTGGGGTGATTTTCAGCTAAGTTACTCCACTAAAGGGTTATCAGCTAATTGGATGCCTGGTAGTTTTGTGTCAAATAAGTCTTAATAAGGCTACCTATTTTCTACAGTCACATTTTTCACACGATTGAAATGGCTAGACAGTAACAAATCTGCCTATATAGGGTGACTTTTAATTAGTTCTTGATAGCAAAAGATATGCATGTACTCATAATACTGAACAACTTTTCCCAAGGAACATAGGTCGAAATACGAAAAACCAAATTTGACCTCCCATACAAAATGCGCTATCAGCTGATGCAGTTTCTATGGGAGGTCAAAACTTGATTTTCGTATTTCGACCTATGTTCCTTGGGGAAAGTTGTTCAGTGTCGTGAGTACATGCATACCTTTCTCTATCAAGAACTAATTAAAAGTCACCCTATAAGGTGAAGGGGGCAAAGTGCGCCTAGTGGGAAAGTGCACCTATTAGTAATATATCAAAAACTACAGATGGGAGACTTATAGTGACATCTTACGTCCACGCAACAATCTGAAACATAGTTCTTAATAGTATACACAGATAGCTCTAGTTGCGGGATCTTAAGATACGCGCCATTTTTTATTCACTGTCATTCAAAGTGGTGAGCAGAGATGACCTCGTGCTAGTAATCGGCTTAAATCTCAAGAAATTGTGTGTCAATGTGCAAATAAGTGAGGTAATTATACAATATACATATTTTTCTATAAGGTTCTTACTTTATTTCACTTTTATCTCGTGAAATTAGCAAAAAATTTGCATATTTTATAATATAACCTCAAATTTGTCAGATTGGGTAAGTGCGCCATACTGACTTTTCATATGGCGCACTTTGCCTCAATCCAGAGGTTACAAAACTTTTTGAAGTGTGATATTTATTATTTTTATAATATAAGAGCGTGTTAATTTAAAGGCTAATCTATATATGAGGTATGTATGTATGTTCGTTTCTACAATTCATTATAACTTCTGAATTCTTGAACCAATCCGAGATACCTAACTACTGATATTTGATATTTGGGTGTGTGTTCGTTATTAACGCATTCATATGTACTATTTAGTCTATGCATAGCGGTATTCATTTATCTGACTCCTTAATGGGGAAGTTCCTGGAATAATAGTCCGAACTCGGTTAATACTCTGTATTTTTTCTATTACAAAGATATTTTATTAGTTACAGATCTATATGTGTAACGTCAACACTCTGCCGAGATATATGTGTTTCCACACCGCCAAACTGTCAGCAGTTGTGCGTGTCTGTGTATATTTTACTTACCAGTTACCATTTTGCTCAAAAACTACTGCAGCGATTTCAATCTAGTTTTTTTATTATGCTTATTTTACTTTTTTGAAAGACATGCACAAAATTCAATATAGATATTAATAATAGAGCCTACAGAGATGTAGAGTCTATAGTCGTAGAGTCCTGAGAGTAAAGTCCACAGAATTGTAGGAACCGAGGATTTCTAGTAGAACAGATCGGCTTTTTACCACAAAAGAAGTCGCTCGCAACAGCTAGTTTATAATAATTATCAATATTCTGAAAAAAGGTTCACAACCCCTGATTTACAAATGTATGGCGCACTTACCCGAAATTTGGTTTAAAAACCATAGATATTTCTAGAATGTGGCTATGAAAAAACAACTAAAAGCTATGCGTTTTGTTATCTGAATTTTAATAAGAAGTGGGGTAGTTTTTGTTCTAAAGCTTCATTTTTGGGCATTTATTTTAACAGGCGCACTTCCCCGATTTATAGGGGAAGTGCGCCTAGCGTATATGTTTTTAAATTATGTGCAAAAAATCATTATTTTCTTGTCAGTTGTCTCTCACAGGTCATTGGTTGTAGTTCCAAAATATCACAGATTCTCAAATTCATACGATAAGTTTAATTGGTGAACCTAAACAGAAGTTATGGTGCATCAAAGTCATCTATTAAAAAAGTATGGCGCACTTTGCCCCCCTTACTAAACTTCAAATCGATTCTTGAATGTCAACAAAAAACCTTAAAGACTCAAAAAACCTTAAAGACCCTTTTGAAGAAAATAAAAAATATACCTAAAGACTCACAATTGGCTTTATAAAAAATAATTTTTATTTTACCACTTCCTGTGTTGGTCCGGTTGTGAAATTTTGCTATTTTCTAGTTTGTAGATTTATCCGAACATAGTGCTACCAATTTTCGACTTCAAATATATCTGCAATGATGGCCTAGTTGAGCTAGTACAGCAAATGCTTACTAGATGGCAGCACAAACGTAACTTTGGATTGCGTATAGAGGTCGCTAATTCCACATCAGGCAGGACCAAGGTAGTCTGCCAGCATGTCACATCTCCTTTGCTATGCAATATTACATCATCATCGATGATTTCGAAATATTCAAAATAACCCTACCAAATTAAAAGAACGACGCCTTTGTTGCATTGACAAAGATTATATGATTATATAATTTGTTGTGACTTTACATCTCACATCCATAACTTGTGACATTTATTTAATCCTACTACTATTACCCTTATTTCGCTAAGGGAGAACCAAATAAAAGTTTTACATAAGGAGTTTCGTTGGTAGGGCCAGGGTAGAGCAACATCCAGTGTGGTGCCGGCAAAGAATAGTACTAACCCACCTCCACCCGTGAGTGTCGTAAGAGGCGACTAAGGGTTAATGAACTAGAGGATGGGCAGCTGCATCCTTCTGGTTATCGTATCATCTTACATAACCAACAACCGCGGTCCATGGTGCCAGCCGTAACGCCACAGATTAAATAAGTAACGCTAACAAGCGTGGTGACTATGGTACTTACATACACATTGTTTCAGCAAAAGCTGGAATTTTTTAGGGAGTTCCGTGTCCTGAAGTGGACGTTTTGTGGTATGTCATTATGATGATGAACCAAAGACCCTATTTGACTTTCACCTGTATAATCTATATTCTATGTCTGTTCAACAATCAATCATTCTATCAATTTATTATAATAATATTAGCACTCCTTTTTATCACGCGATGACATCGCTAATAGCGCATAATCTGTCATTATAATTTGAAAATATTGGAAGGGGTGATGCAAAGGGGTGACGCGAGGGAACATTATAAATAAGGAGCGGATTAGAAATAATGCGTCACAAGGTAGTGAAGGCGTTGTTCTATTAATTTGGTAGGGCTTTTTTAAATATTTCATAATGCTCGATGATGATGTGAAAAGAAATGAAACGAAAGGAAACGGAACGGAACGCAACGCAACGAAACGAAATGATCATCATCATAACATCCCATGAAACGTCCACTACAGGACAGGGAGCTCCCTCCAGAATTCTAGCTTTACAGCAGAATTCTGGACGTACCATAGTTACCTCGCTTGTTAGCGTTACGGCTCGCGCCATGGTTGTAGGTGACCGCAGTAAGTAAGATACAAAGGAGGATGCTGCTGCCCATCCTTCAGTTTATGACCCTTAGTCACCTCTTACGACATCCACGGGCATGTATGGGTTGGTACTATTCTTTGCCGGCACCACACGGGACAAAATGAAATTAAATAATTTTATTTTGTGGATCATAGGCCATTGAGGTGTTACAATAAAATTATAAATAGTTTCAGCCATGTCCCGCTATTAAGGCATACAAAAATTACTTGAAGATTTAAGTTATGACAAGTGAAATACATGTCTCCAAATTATTCATAATTACAGTCAACTACTTAAAAAATATTGTTGGTAAATAAAATATTATTATTACAATATTCATTAACACATTCACTGCGTTACGGCAAGCATTTTGCCGTATTTGACTTCCGAACTGTGCGACATCTCGTTTTCCCTGTCTTACGCTCGGTGCGGGGGTCATTTTTATATGTTCCCGTACACGCAAAAAAGAGACAAATATATCCCCACTATTGTACTTTAAATATTATCAATTTACCTATAAAAATTGTACGGCATGATAGTTGCCGTAACGCACAGGCAGGAAATTATCTTTCTCCAGTGCGATACGGCAACTATTTTGCCGTACCCCCCCACCCCTGCACCTCACCGAATGCACCCGCGCAGAGCTTCAGTTTGCACTAGTGTTGGGCATGCGCAGGGCCTGTTTATTTTGTTTTGACAAATTATCGCGAAAAAATACAAAAAAAATGAAATGTTCAAAACAAAACTTACCATGAGTAATACCATAAAGACTGAAGGTTTAGAAGCCCGAACAAATATGGTCCAGTGTAAAAAAGTTAATATATCAGTGTCCCCAAGCCTGTCAACGAGCAAAAAAGAAATACTCGTTGTTGACAGCGTAGTGATAAACAAACATAGTAGTCATATGCTTAGTGTATACAAATCAAGACAGGGGCAATTCAAGTCAGTGATTCGGAGTAAGTTAGTTGAATTCAATTTTCTTAGGTCCATCAACCAAAATTAAACGGGGCTATCGATAAAAATGTTTTTTTTCAGACTACGAGTTTTTCCATCCCTAACATTTTTTTACTTCTATGCTATACGGCAAGTATTTTGTTGTAAACCACTTAGTTACAAAAAGTCTTATATCTTTTTAAATACTCTAAAGAACCCCGTGCTACAGCAGCTGTGTATTACTCAAGGATGTAACCTATCAGTCATATTTATAATTGAATAATGAGTTTCCACGTCTTAGTAGACCTTGGAAGTCAGGCCCTGGTACGGCAAAATGGAAGTCGTAACGCGTAGCGGGAAAATTATATACGGGCAGTATATGTCTCGTAACGCACTGGCAGTAAGTTAAGTTTTAGCGGCGCCGCAGTGAACGTGTTAAGAACTTTCCTGCAGTCAACTAGCGCCCCAATCAGTAAAAAAAAATATTACTGACTAAATACAAAACTTACCCTAGTTTATTTAGAACGTATCAATCCTGAAAAATACAGTTCACTGTAGTTACAGATACAAAAAGTGCGAAAACAGCCACTTTTAGCAGTTTTAGTATCTGTAACTACAGTGAAAGTTTTTGATTGGTTCTAAATAAACTAGGGTACCTTTACTTCAATCTTGTTAGACAGATTTTCGATAAGTTTTGTATTTATAGAGTGATATTGTTTTTACTGAGGGGGCGCTAGTTGACTGCAGGAAAGCCCTTAAGACTATAATAGCATTAGACATTAGCATGTGACATTGCAATTTGGGACATGCTGGCAGATGTCATCCCTAAAATGATTCAGCACGGTTTGTATTCCAGCGAAGCAAGGAGGTTCAATTTCCTTGCTTGTGGGAGACCACGTAAGCTAAGGGCGAACGTTTCTAAAAAAACCAGAGACTCAATTCTTGAATGTCACTGGGTCATAAAATATAGGGTCTTAATGAAATAGTCAACATAATTTTAGCATTTTGTTTGGTTTTAGGCCGGGTCTCTCAACTGAAAGTGCTATCTTCTGTCTCAAGCAAACTGTTCAGTACTATACTGCTAGAAAAACACCAGTCTACGCATGTTTTTTGGACTTATCCAAAGCTTTTGACCTGGTCTCGTATGATAAACTTTGGCAGAAGTTAGAATCAGACATTGAGCTACCGTATGAGATTGTGTCAATGTTTAGACACTGGTATAATCATCAGCAAAATAGTGTAAGGTGGGCAGGGGTGTACTCGGATGCGTACGGGTTGGAGTGCGGGGTGAGGCAGGGGGGGTTGAGCTCGCCCCGTCTCTTCAACTTGTACGTGAACCAGCTCATAGAGGAGCTCAGCGGCAACAATGTCGGTTGATCCACAGACGGAGTACGCGTCAATAACATCAGTTACGCTGACGACATGGTGCTGCTGACCCCTTCTGTAGCTGCCATGAGGAAGCTTCTGCACATCTGCGAGTCATACGCGGAGGCCCATGGGCTCAGACAGATACAACG
Source organism: Athrips mouffetella (assembly GCA_947532105.1). Classification (NCBI taxonomy): domain Eukaryota; kingdom Metazoa; phylum Arthropoda; class Insecta; order Lepidoptera; family Gelechiidae; genus Athrips; species Athrips mouffetella. The sequence goes on along the minus strand of OX383968.1, from coordinate 1,247,040 downwards.
CCAAAAAGAGTGAATGGATGATTTTTAAAGCTGGTACCAAATCTTACTCTTCAGTACCCATCACTCTTTGCGGCACTCCCTTGAAAAAGGTACATACATTTAAGTATCTGGGCCACTGGGTCACCGACGACTTATGTGATTGCGAGGATATTGATAGGGAGCGTAGGGCGCTGGCCGTCCGCTGCAACATGTTGGCGCGCACCTGCGAACCTTCGCACGCTGTACTACACAAGTAAAGTTGACGCTCTTTAGAGCATACTGTCAGAGCTTTTACACGTGCAGTCTGTGGGCCAACTTTACGCAGCGGGCGTACAACGCGCTACGCGTACAATACAACGATGCGCTCAGGATTCTGTTGAAATTGCCGCGTTTTTGTAGCGCCTCTGCAATGTTTGAGGAAGCCCATATAGACGACTTTTATGGTGTCAAACGTAAACGGAGCGCTTCATTGACTCGCTTATGGGCCAGCCCCAATAGGATCCTGAGAGCACTGTCCGGGCGGTGGGATTCACCGATGATGCGAAGGTGGTTGCCGCTGCATGCCACTGCATCCCCTTTCATTAAATAATTTGTTAATTTTAGTTTAGTACAGGTTTGACATTTGCATGATAATTTCCAATTTTATTTTAATTTTGAATTATTATTTAATTTTTGTATTTTATTTTAATTTAATTTTGTATTTTAATTTTGAAATTTGTTTTTATAATTAATTAATTATGGGTCACTGGCCTGAAATAAATGATTTTATTTATTTATTTATTATTATTTATTAGCCCATGAAACAGCAACTTCTCCACAGGAACATAGCTCGAAAAAGGAGTTAAAAAAATCACTTATAAAACAAACACGTTTTCATTAATTTTTTTATTTTCGTATTTTATATTCATTCATTCTTTCGAATTTACCCCCATAAACTGATCAAAAGTAAATTAAATATACATACATGAAAATTAACAATCAAACACTACTTTATATTTAATGAATATCAATCTTCAATTTTGAAAAGCAATCTGTGATTCTGTATACAACGTGTTAATTAAATAACGCAAAACCTCTCGGGTGGTGGCTCTGGACATAAAACTGAAGAACTTTTGTTCTAGGCCTTTTGAAAATTCGAAAAAAAAATTTTTGCTTTTTCATACAAATTGGCTTGGTCAGCTTATCGGTTTATATGAAGGAGCAATTTTATTTTTGCGAATTTTCAAAAGCCGTAGAACAAAAGTTGTTCAGTTTCATGTCTAGAGCCACCACCCAAGAGGTTTTGCGTTATTTAATTAACACGTTGTATAAGATCCGAATCAAATAATGAACATAATTTTAGCATGTTCCTCAGACCATGAAACTGAACAACTTTCACAAAAGTAACATACTCAAATTTAGGAAGCACTCTGTATAAAGTGTAAGCACTTACGTTTTTCGGAAGACACTTATTGATCACACGCAAAGAGATTTGATCCCCGCAACGCTCGGTCAGCGAGGTTTAAGGGGCTGATAAGAGCTGAATTACCTCCCTTTCTAACAAAAGCAGAATGCGCGTGCTAGATTGGAACGGATTCGCGCTGTTTTACATTTTTCGCTCATTTTTGCATTTTTCTCACATAATATTAATTATCAAATAGCATAACGCAAGCATAACGTATTGAATAATGTGTAAAAGTTTTGGCATCATAGATTAATGGGTACTTAAGAAAACCGGTTTAAAAGCAAAGGTAACGCAAAAAGCAGAGGTAACTTTGGAATTTTTTTAGTTTATTGAAGTGAAAACTTCTTTAGCGGCGCTCGGCACTTTTTTAGATGGGTAAAAAATGTTAAACTCACGTCAGATGTCGCGTGAGATGTCGCTTCAGATGTCGCGTCAGATGTTTAAGTTTTGAAGTGAAAACTTCTTTAGCGGCGCGTCTGATTTGACGAACATTGTCTAATCATCATCATCATAACATCCCATGAAACGTCCACTACAGGACAGGGAGCTTCCTCCAGAATTCTAGCTTTTGCTGGAAAAATGTGGAGGGAAAGTGCCATAGTCACCTCGCTTGTTAGCGTTACGGCTGGCACCATGGACCGCGGTTGTAGGTGACCGCAGTAAGTAAGATGTAAGATACGAAGGGGATGCTGCTGCTCATCCTCCAGTTAACCTTTAGTCGCCTCTTACGACACCCACGGGTATGTATGGGTTGGTACTATTCTTTGCCGGCACCACACGGGACGATTGTCTAATATGTAATATAAATTGTCATGTTTGTCTACGATAGCGTAATAAATGAATATTGTATGTACTTTTATACTGATAAATAAAACAATTCGTGCGAAATTATTCCCTGCATTTTATTCCAAAATATTCAAAAATGCACATCGTTGATGTTTAAGTTTTCACTTCTGCCGGCACTCCCGGAGTGCAATCCGTCTTTTTTTTTTAACTCCTTATCAAAGAAAGGCAAAAAGAGTAGTCTTTTGGAAAAACAAAATGGTATGGAAAACATAACAACATAGAATATAATGCATAAATTGAGTGTTTGAGTAGGTATTCACTTTCCCTCCACGTACACATGGCCGGACGTCGGTGGAAACACTTTGACATTGAGCGGGTTTTTGGTCTCGAGCGTAGCAGATGGTAGCAGGTTACTGCCTACGTGCTTGCTGCGTACATACAGTACGAAATTCCACCCTGATATTATTTATTCTAATTATTAACTTAGGCTGTATAGTATTATAAATGACGAATTTTATCTCTCTCCGAAATAAATCCTAAACAGATATGAGGGTGTCATGTCAACAATTTTGATAAAGAAATATTACATTCACGTTGAGGAGAGTAAATTGGATTACTTTCCAGCCAACAGAATTATTGCAAAAATAAAATTCGTCACGAAAGCGAACGGTTGCACGAAAATAAATCGTCTTGTGAGTAAATAAAGTTTGTTTAACTAATAAAAGTATTCAACGAATGTATTTATTACCTATTAATTCAGTCAACGAATTCTCAAAAAAATGTATAGAGGGAAATTGCTTCGAAAACAATTTTTGACTTCGTAACTTTGTTTGGACTAGTTAGGAGGTAAACAAACATATCAAAAGTTACAGCCCGTACCCCTGACGCCTTGGTTGTGATATGTGATATGAAGGTTAGGTTAGGTTATAGACTAATTATCGGCGCGATATTATCGTAGTTTTACTTCGGAGTAGGGCAGCTGCTTGATAACAGTTTTGAATTTATTTAACGGTAAACTTTAATATGAGTGGATAACTTATTATAGAAGCGACCGACATTGACCTTTATAAGTTTTATACTAACTTTGTGAACACGGCTGACATGAGAAGCAAGTTGATTCTTGGTTCTTATGTTGACACTGTGCCTGTCACTATTTTTCTCGAAAATATGTATATTCCGTTTAACATATACGAGTATTAAATTCTCAGAAATGTATTGCGACACAAAAGTCAAAATGTGGATTTCTTAAAATTTATTGCTAAGAGATTCTCTAGAGATGGGTTGGTACTATTATGCCGGCACTACACGTGCAAGGTTTATGGTTTGACTATGTTTGTTAAGTCAAGAACTTTATTTATTTTATTACATAGAATAACCAACATTTCGAATTGAACAAAATTTTGAGCTAATTATATTACTAGTTATATTTTTGTTATGTGCGTAATAAGCATTTATCTATCTATCTATCTATCTATCTATCTATCTATCAAATTACCTTCCATAAGTTACGAAGAAAAAAAAATATTATTCAGTGGCGGATTATTATTTTTATCTGCCGAATCCCTTATAATTACATCTCAACGAGTTCTGGCCTCAAAATTTTAATTCCGTGAGCTCTCGAAACGGACCCGGAAGCTCTCAGGAATCACTTGACATAAAACCATAAAACACTGAGCCGAAACGATTTAATGATGTTTGAGTCGCGAAGCAAAAATACTTCGTAGTCGGTTTGGAAATTTTAAACGAATTAATTGTCCGTGTGGTCCCGGTTGAACATAACATAAAACATCATTTATTTGTTAAAAATTGTTTAGAGAGTTTTTGCATCCTGGCCCCCAAACTAGGATTCCCTGTGCTATGGGAAGCCAGCTCTTTCATCTAGTTATAAACAATTTAAAGCATCAGTAAAATAAACCAGACAATGTTTAAATTAAAATTTAACAAAACTAAAAAAGAATAAATTTTGTCGAACATAAAATGTAATAATCAGAGCATCTTGTCTAGCTAGTTCAATACAATGTAATGTGCGAAATGTAGTATAAGCCGGGAAGTAAGATAAAACAGTAAGGGAGTCAAGCGTTTTGGTATGATGTTTATGATTTGTATGTATAAAAACTTACAACAAAATTAATAAAAAATATATATTGTAGTAGTGTTATTGTAATATAATGTAATATTTATTTAGAATTGGTGTTAAGAATAGTAATTCTCTATCTCTTTCCGTGGGTGTCATAAAAGGCAACTAAGTAATCTTGAACCAGAGCATGCGCAGAAGGGTCTTTCTGTGAATCATACCACCACACTGTAGTCACCAACCACCAACCAACCAACGTACGTGCGTGAAATTGTAAACATTATTTTAGCAAGTTACTTAGTCTATGAAACTGAACCACTTTCCCAAAGGAACATAGGTCGAAAAACGAAAAAACATATTTGACCTCCCATATGTAAAAAATCCCTTATGTAATAAAGCTTACTATAGATTGAATGACAAATAGGTATGGTGCTCTGATATTCCAGCGGAACACAAGAAACACATTGTAAAAAGCCGACTCTTAAAGTAGGCCTTGCTGCAGTGGTTTCTTGCCGTTTCTTTTACGCTGCCATGCACGATCCGAAACGGTGTAGACTCGCTCTATTTGAATTGTATTCTACATGACAGTCAATAAGCATTCTGTAAAGAATCTACATTGAATAAATTATTTGAATCTGAATCATATAAAATGTGCTATCAGCTGATGCAGTTTCTCTGGGAGGTAAAAAAATGATTTTCGTATTTCGACCTATGTTCCTTGGGAAAGTTGTTTCATGGACTGAGTAACATGCTTAAATTATGATCACAATTTCATAAGGACCTTATACTAGGTCCTTACATATGAAACTGGCGAAATTTTTCTTGCATATTAATGAGATCATAGTTCCTGTAATTCTATAGATATTTTCACAATTTGTTTTATATTTAAAGGTTGACTTTAAGTTTATCAATTAACGCATAAAATAAAGTTTTTATTTTTAGTTGGATATATAAAATTAAAAGTTCGAAAGCTGTTCGTCTTAAATGTTGTCCGATTTCATCGTTACATTTGTTATTTATTTTTTTCTTACATTGATACCTTTATTCATCAATCATACAACAGTCAAAGATTTGTTATATTTTTTTACAGGTAATACTTTTCAAAAATTAAATTTAAGCTTCTTTTAGCTTAATGTCTTCCCAATCATGCGTAAAAAATATAAAAAAAATATTAATTCCTAAAAAATATGTAAAAATGTTAGTATTGAAAATTGAGTTTACCTAAAATTCTCCATACAAAACGCCAATTTCATAGGTGAGGATCTAATATTAATGATATCATCATCAATCTACAGCCCAAGATTCCAACAGTTAATGGTAAGCAGCAACCATACAAGACTTACCCAGCATTCTTATGATAGTCTTCCTGGACTGCGCCTGCCGTGCTTCTCCATGCACGCTCCCGTTGACCCCATTTAACGTCCCTGGACTGCCTGGCTTGTTCGTGTGTGTTGACCTGAAATCAAAGACTAGAATTTAATCAAAATTTTTTTTTTGCCTTTATTTTGCTTTATTGCGAAGTACCGTCCCGTGTGATGCCGGCAGAGAATAGTACCATCCCATATACATACCGTATGGTATCTGAAGAGGCAACTAAGGGTTATGAACTGGAAGATAGGCAGCAGCATCCTCATGTGTATCATACCATCATACTTATTGCGGTCACCTAGAAACGCTGTCCATGGTGCCAGCCGTAACGCTTACAAGCGAGGTGACTATGGTTCTTCCCCTCCACATTTTTTCAGCAAAAGCTAGAATTCTTGAGGGACCTCCCTGTCCTGTAGTGGACATTTTATGAGATGTTATGATGAGAAATAGAGAGAGAGAGAGTGGATATTAACTCTCTAGCGGCAATAATTGGTACGTACTACATAGAGCTTTGGATCAGTCAGAGAGTGAGGGGTGGGGGGTGAAGGGGGCCATAAGGAAGGGGGTTGATTGTGGGTGAGGGGAAAGCATGCTACATTTTCGACCCCAACTTACCAACAGATTGGGGTCAAACGCTCACCAATTTATTACCCACTAGCTTAAAAAGCGCGGTAAAAAGTAGCCTATGTGCTATTCCTGCCTGTGCGGGTACTTACTTACACGTATTTTCTATTGCTCCTACTGTTGTTATTGTCCTTGTCGCATTAATTTCTGTTCTGTATTTTAAGTGTTGTCTGTATTATGTATGTGTGTCTGTAGACAAAATAAACGAGTTCATATATCTATCTAATCCAGGACCAATCTATTTAGTAGTTTTTGCGTGAAAGAGTAACAGACATCCATCCATCCATACTTACAAACTTTCGCGTTTATAATATTAGAAGGAAGGATAGTAGTATAAAAAAAAACTGGCCCGGTGCGAGTCGGACTTACGCACCAAGGGTTCCGTACCATTAAGCTAAACCACAGTTTTAGTTATGGACGCGCAGTCACGCAGAAGTATATTAAATGGGCGCGAGACCAACGCGCTCTTGACCAGTTTTATTATTTGTTATTCTGTAGCTTATGCACTATAAACTGATTGTACGTACAAGTGCTCCCGTTTTTACGAAAGAAGTAATACGAAAATCAAGCAAAAATCGTCTAAAACACGTTATTAGTAGAGAAACCCCCCGAAATTTTAAATTTTTATCAGTTTTTGATAAAGCGGCTACATACTCGTAAGTACATAATCTGTGAAAATTTCAACTGTCTACCTATTAGGGTTCATGAGATACAGCCCGCTGACAGACAAACATGGGAGGCATTTCAATAATGGTCCCGTTTTTAACCCTTTGGGTACGGAACCCTAAAAATGAATCAAATATTTTTTTTATACCGCTACCAGAGACTATATAATACTAGCTGGAGTACCCGGCTTCGCTCAGGGAGCTGATACGAGATTGTGGTAGTGAAAATAAAAGACTAAACTTTCCGCCATATTCCAGAATATTCCACAACATTTTAGAGTGTTCTGGAATATTCCACAGTGATCTGAGTTGTTCCCGTTCATTGTTGTGGAGTGCTCTCGAATGTTCTGGACTATTCTAGAAATTTCAAGAGGGCAAAACCTCCAGCCCTTATATCTTCAAAAGCACGTCTTTCAGGTAAAAACGGGAACCTTCTTCATGGACGGGAGATAGAGGGCTACCACACCATATCACTGCCTTGATCGTACCGGGACTCATTTCTGAGTTTAAGCAGCACGCACATTGTACACTTTCTTTTATAATATACAACGTGTTAACGGAATAAGCGAAACTGAGAAAATAGTTTGTTCAGAATCGAGAGTAGAATCAATTTCACGGGTTTTTGATAGGGGTAATTTTTTTTTCAATTTAATTTTTTGCCGCTTCTATTATAAATATTTCTGTGGATACGCGCGCTAGCGGCGCGGCGCGGGAAGTGGCGTGCGCGGAGTGCGTGGACTAGAACAACGATGGAACTAGAACAATGATGAAACTTTAAAATAACAATATCTAGATAAAAAACACAATTTTAAAGATTTTTTTACGGGAATACATTTATTTTAATAAAAATCAGTTGGGGTGTATGAGGGTTTCGCTTATTCCATTAACACGTTGTATATTGGTTAAGCTCCGCTACTCACTACAGCATACAACGTGTTAACGGAATAAGAGAAAATAGTTTGTTCATCATCAAGAGTAGAATCAATTTCACGGGTTTTTGATAGGGGTATATTTTTTTAATTTTTATTATTTAAAAATTTGCCGCTTCTATAATAAATATTTCTGTGTATACGCGCGCTAGCGGCGCGGGAAGTGGGCGTGGCTAGCGCGGAGTGCGTGGACTAGAACAACGATGGAACTAGAACAATGATGAAACATTAAAATAACAATATCTAGATAAAAAACACTTTTTATAAGATTTTTCTTACGGGAATACATTTATTTTAGTAAAAATCAGTTGGGGTGAATGAGGGTTTCGCTTATTCCATTAACACGCTCCGCTACACACTACAGTATATACGAGTACTCTCGCCCACTCTATTCTTACTAATACATATGAATGCTATTTAATTCTTTACTATAATTTATACACAAGTGGTATTTACACCGAATTCAAAGATTATTAATTCCACAAATAAATAGAATTTCCTTAATACGGTACAAAATTTGATTGAATTGAAAAGCTATCATTCAATTTAGCCTCCTTCATTCGATTTAACGTTTTGTCGTCGATTAATCTTATTCTAGAGGCTTTGACATTCACGACAACCTACTATTCCATTCATTCTTGAATAAGAATAGTGAAATTCGGTTTGAAACTAACGAATTATTTATAACGGTAGACGGTGTAATATTGCTCTATGGTGTAAGGGACCAAGGTATGACATTCCTTAGTTGAAATTTCGATACAAAATACGGTAACAGTTAATGTAGCTTTTATTAACCGACTTCAGGGAACCGGCCAAGTGCGAGTCGGACTCGTGCACCGAAGGTTCCGTGCCACTAAGGTAAATATATCGTCTTAGTTATAGCAAAGTCACGCAAAAGTAGATTTTTCCGGGAGTCCGACAGGCATTTGACCATTTTTAGGGTTCCGTACCTCAAAATATAAAAACGGAACCCTTATAGGATCACTTTGTTGTCCGTCTGTCTGTCTGTCTGTCTGTCTGTCTGTCTGTCAAGACCCTTTTTCTCATGAACGAGAAGAGGTATCAGGTTGAAATTGATAACGAATATTATGGTCTATAAACCACACTAAATCTGAAAATTTCAATTTTTTACAACTCCGCAATCACAAGATATGGCTTTTTTTGTCCTCATCTTTATACATTTATGCAAAAAAGCAAAACCTACAGGGTACTTCCCGTTGACCTAAAATTATGAAATTTGGCAAGAAGCTAGGTCTCACAGTAGAAATAAAGGGAAAAGTCTAAAGTCATTAAATATTTCAATTTTTCTCACAACTTTTCTATAAAAGAGAGGTCAAGTTGGATGGTCGCGGAGTTTTTAAAATCAAAGAGCAAAAGCTTTTAGTATGTCATATGGTAGATAGGTAAGGAACCCTTAGGGCGCGAGTCCGACTCGCACTTGGCCGGTTTTGTATTACTTGTTGTTATTCTTGAGCGTATGAACTATAAGTATACAAATTTTCACATTTGTTAGTGTTCCCGTTTTTACAATAGAGCTAAAACAAAAAACCGGCCAAGTGCGAGTCGGACTCTCGCACTGAGGGTTCCGTACCACCACATAATCATAATTGTATTAGTTGAAATTTCAGTAAGTTAATGTGCTAGATTTTTGGAGTCCGACACCCGCTTGACCAAATTTTATTATTTGTTGTTATTTTATAGCTTATGCACTATAAACATACCAATTTTCAAGTTTGTAAGTGTTCCCGTTTATTAAATAGAACTAAAACAAAAATCTGTTTTTTTCTTTTGAGGTACGGAACCCTCAAAATCAAGCGAAAATCGCCTAAAAAGCACCCAAGTTTTTAGTATGGAAGCCCTCCTTATTCTTTTTATTATTTGTTGTTGTAGCGGTAACAGAAATACATCGGTAATCTGTGAAAACTTCAACTATCTACCTATTATGGTTCATGACATACACCCCGCTGACCGACAGACAGACAAACGGACATCGGAGGCATTATACTTCACGCCTCGTCCTTTGAGATTAGTATTCTAGACATGTAGTAGACACTATTTGCTACCACTCTGCACTAAGTTTAGATATTTTTGTATCGTTTTAAAATTTGTTACTGGCATCCCTCACACTCAGCTCTCTGCCGCCATTATATGACATCTTCATTGACATATTAGTGCTCAACCACTCTAGTCACGTATAAAAATTCCTGCCGTGTTTTCACACAAATATACCTACGTTACACGTCAAAATGCCCAAACGGAAAAGTTCAAGAAATTGTGAAGAAGATTTGGACCATTTACTGAATAAAGTTCGATAGTTGGAACGCAAAATTCGCGAACATGACAAAAACAGTTCGGAACATGACGTGTCACCGCCAGGTTAGTCAATACCTCCTAGTACTTACAACTGGGTACAGAATGCATCTCGATCTAGCCGCTGGGGCTACATCAACGCATTCAATAAATAACGGTTGGCGTTCAATCCAGCGGGGATTGCACCTAACATAGATAAGATAACACTCGTTATCTAATACTCAGTGCTTGTTTTTTATTTGTTTTTTTTTTTTATCTACCCACATTTTTGCGAATAAAATCAAATCAATTTAAGTAATATGCACTGTTGTACGTTATTTATATGTACCTACCCTCACAATGTATTCACGTTGTAGAAACAGTATATAATCTGAGCAGCTACCAGGGCTGTCTCGCCATATACTTATTGCTACCTACATAGCAAGACTTATTCATGTTTTCAGGCACATGAGTGCTAGAACCAACGGATTGGTTGTTACTAGTCCGAATCTGAACCACCGGACCCCATCAACATTGATGTCACAGAGGATCCTATTGAGGAGACTCCTACCGCCACGGCTGAGACGGTCTAAGCACATTATCCGGGGCTGCAACTCAGGAAAAAGTAACCGATGTCACTACGTCGGACGCAGATGCTCTCGAGATCCTAGGAGAAGATTCTTCAGTTACCCATACTCTTGGTAAAGATATATTGCAGGAAGTTGATTTCCGATTGCAATACACAGGGGCTTAGCAAAGAATCTCACAAAGAATATTGATCAAAAGTAAGATAAAATCAACCCCAAAATATCGCCAAGCGCGATAAAGGTATCAAGTTAAAACAAAAACAAATGACCAACGCTATATCGTGTTTAAGCGAAATCATTTCCTCCCAGATTCAATTGAAAATTAAAGATATGCTCAAAAAGCTTATGGATTTAGGACGCTTGCTATGCGACATACATCATAGTTATTCTTCGGCAAGAAGAAACTTCATTTTATCTCCGCTAAAATGGATCTTAAGGAACACTCAAGTAACACAAAAATTGATAATTTTTTGATTAGAGAATCAATAGCTAAGACAAAAAAAAAATAATAACGGCAAAAAGTCAGGAGTTGAAGTAAAACCTGATTCAGGCGTATTCTTGATACAACCAGAAGCCTAAGCCGCCTACCAAAAATTTTAACCAGAAGGCTCCCGGTCCAGCGTACAGGCCGCCGGCCCAGCCAGCGAGGAGCTACGAGCCTGCAGCCCAGCGTGCGCCCCCCCCGCCGCCAGCCGCCGCCTCCCCCGCCGCGGCCCGCGCCACGACGATACAACACGTGGTCGCGTCCACCCGTGCAGGCTGCAGCACCGCGCCGCCCGCGCCGCCGGTACAGTTGAGTATGCCGGCCGTTTACAGTATTTATTAATAATCGCATGATTCTTTCTTGGATTGATGGATATAAAATTAATTTTGCGTGTCCGGTTAATCAAGACTCACTTCCTCCCACACAAAACCTTTCAGATCTGGAAAAAACGCAATTCTACGATGCGATAAACAATTTGAAGCGTATTCGCACAATTTTAGAGTGTGAATCCTGTAATTAGATCAATTTATCTCGAGTGTGTTCCTTACTTCGAAGCCGAATGTTAAGTGGCGTTTTATATTGAATCTGATAAAAATAAATAAATTTATTCAAACTGACCATTCCAAACTAGAAGACTTACGAACAGCACTCAAACTTGTAACACAAGATTGCTTTATGGTAACCCTTAATCTCAAGGACGCTTACTTTTTAATAAAAAATCACGTAAATTCTAAAAAGTACCCTAGGTATTTCTTCGACGGAAAATTATATCACTTCAATGTTTTACCATTCGGCCTCAACACACCGCCCTTTGTGTTTACAAAAATAATGAAGCCAATAGTGAAACTGTTACGATCTGCGGGTATGTTATCCATAGTTTATTTGAGCGATTAGCTTTTATTCGGTCAATGTTACGAATTTTTTTTCCAAAACATTGAAAACACTACAAAATCTCTTTTAAAGATAAGCCCGCCCTTGTATATGTCCCTTATTATTGTAATTTTATTTTTAATTTGTGTGCAATAAAGAACATATAATAAAATTACTTTTTTCACTTGGCTTCATTATTAATGAATAAAAGAGCGTCCTCCATCCTTCAATATCTTGTAAATTCTTGGGTATGATAATTAACTCCCACGATTTGAACCTTAGTTGGCCAAACGAGAAAATATTACGAATTAAAACAGACTTAGAAAACTTCCTTAAGTTAAAACGTTGTCAAATCAGAAACCTGGTCCAACTAGTAGGTTTGCCCGTGTCAGCCTGCCCTGCAGTAGAAATGTGGATTTCTGCATACTAAAGAAGTGGAACGATGTAAATATATTAACTTAATCACCGATGATGATTACAATAAACTTATGACCATCCCTTCTTCCGTTCATCCAGATATACGTTGGTGGCTTAAACATATCGATCACTCTGCACATCGCATACTGACCGATAACTATAGAGAGAGATCTATTCTGACGCATCAACTACAGGGGGGGAAGGGGCCTGCAATGGAATGACAGCGAACGGCCAGTGGTCTAATACTGAGCGAGAAAAACATATTATTATTAACTACCTGGAGCTCTTAGCTAGTTTCATCGCTCTCAAACCTTTGCACACGATCTTTATAATTGTCAAGTTCTAATGCGTATATACAACACTACCGCGATCTCTTACATCAATCGTATGGGGGGGGAGTTCAATATCGCCATTTAACGCAAATTACGAGAGAAATATGGGAATGGTGTGAAATTCGTAAACTTTTTATCTTTGCGTCTTATATAAAATCGTGCGATAATACTAATAATATTAATATAGTATAATCGCAGACGCAGAGTCACGTAAAACTCATCCGGATATTGAATGGGAAAACCGACAGGGCTTTTCAATCCTTAACGCACTCATTTGGCAAGCCTGAAATTGATTTGTTCGCAAGTCGCATAAACAAGAATTGTACAAAGTACAATGCGTGGCAAAGGGATCCAGATGCCATCGCCATTGATGAATTCAATGTGTCGTGGAGTGATACTTTTTTCTACGTTTTTTCTCCCTTCTCAGTTGTCCTGAAGGCTCTTGGAAAAATTATTTCAGAAAAAGCTGATGGCATAATCTTTATGGCCGAAGCAGGCCTAGTACCCACTTTTTCAGGCTCTCATCGTCTCGAAAGTTTTTACATTTCCACCTCACAAACAAAAAGGCCTTAATATCTCATTGCATCTCCCGTCTGATATATTTGACGATTACCCTGGTTGCCGCCGTCTTGTGCGGGCGGCGCTATCAAGACGCAGCATGCCAACATCATCCCTAGACATAAGGCTAGCCTCATTATCGAATAATACTGTTAAGCAGTATGAGGTCTGTTAAAAAAAAAAAAAAAATGGTGCTACTTTTGTAGATCTCATTCGCTCGATGTCTTCTCTGCATCTGTTCTCAATAAGTATACTTTTTTTTTTGACCCAAGTATACGACAATGGTTGTCAGTACGGAACCCTAAACTTGTGTAGATCGGCGTTATCCTAGATAATAGGTTCTCTTAAAGCCAAAGACGACAGAATACAAAGATTCTTTAAGGGTGTATTTCGTCTTAGATCACAGTTACCGGAATACACAAGCGTATGGGATACAAACCGCGTTAGAACACTTGAATAGTTGGGATCTGAATAACACTCAATCACTCTATCAATTATCAAAAAATACTATTATTCTATTGGCGTTAACTAGCGCCCATAGAATACAAACTTTCTCAGAAATTAATATTAAAAATATAACAGTTACAATCCCTTATATCATAAAGACCTCCCGACCCGGTTCAAAACAACCCGTAGTCTATTTACCTTTCTTTCCACATAAGCAATACAAGACAAAACAAGACCCTTGAAAAAATCAGATCTTCTGTTCGTTGGCACAAAACAACCACACAAATCAGTTGGCAGTGAAACGCTCGATCGGTGGATAAAGAGCACACCAAACCTGTGCGGGATCGACACAACTGTGTTTGGGGCGCAAAGTACCCGACATGCAAGCAAGTCACATGCGCATTAATTGGGTGTCAGTGTCGACGCTATACGAAATACCGCTGGCTGGAGCGGTAACTCTCGCCAATTTTTATAAAGACCTATATAAATGATGACCGTATGTCATTAGCTCATTCTAAAATTGATAACCGACAATGTAAAGGTTTATTTAAGTTTCCACTGAACATTATATCAAATTCACATAACTGTAATTTCTACATTATAATTTTGGTTTGAACGCTCAGTGTTATAGAATAAATTTTATTCTATTTACCATCCTTACTAGCCCATCCAGTGAGTTGTTGATTACTTAAATTTTAAAAATAATAAAGGGAATTCATTATAAAATGCGTTAACATTGATAATATTTCCCTTAATGCATTCTAACTCTCAAAGTCTACATGTCTAGAATACTAATCTCAAAGGACGAGGCGTGAAGTATAATTGATGATTAAACGAACTTACCTGTAAGTGAAGTTCTATCATAATTATGCGAAGCGCCTCGTCCGAAGAGATTAGTATCCCGCCCACCCAAAGCTAACTTTGCCCTATTGATCTAAGGAAATATATATCAATGAATTATATCTCTAAACTTAATGAAGATGTCATATAATGGCGGCAGAGAGCTGAGTGTGAGGGATGCCAGTAACAAATTTTAAAACGATACAAAAATATCTAAACTTAGTGCAGAGTGGTAGCAAATAGTGTCTACTACATGTCTAGAATACTAATCTCTTCGGACGAGGCGCTTCGCATAATTATGATAGAACTTCACTTACAGGTAAGTTCGTTTAATCATCAATTATAATAGGGTCCCATTTTTCACACTTTGGGTACGGAACCCTAAAATCTATTTGATCGTATCCTACTAATATTATAAACGCGAAAGTTTGTAAACATGTTGTATGGATGTAGGTTTGTTACTCTTTCACGTAAAAACTACTGGATGGATTTTAATGAAACTTTACAATAATATAGCTTATACATCAAAATAACACATAGGCTACAATTTATAAACCTGCGCAGACGAAGTCGCGGGTACCAGCTAGTTTTACATATTTTTTTGACTTGCCTGTCGGCGTGGTTGGCATTGAGCTTGCCTTCTAGGCCAAGTTATGTGTATTTCTCCAGCGAGGTTCAAATCTCTTTATTTTGTACCCATACTAAAGGATTTTCCAAGTTTGGGATCAGTTGACGTTTTACCCAATAATTATCTGGGCGCACGGCAGTGCCCCTGCAAGTCGAACAAAAAAGCGGCAAGCAGTTCAGGCCATACAATATAAACAACGGTTTAGGGAAAGATGTGGTAATACTGAAGGGCGAGAATCAGCCCATGAAACTGAACAAATTTTCCCAAGGAACGTAGGACGAAAAATGAAAATCATTTTTCGACCTCCCATAAAAACTGCATCAGTTGATAAAGCATTATCAAATCCGTTCAGATTTAGTTATTCGTTTTCCTTGGGAAAAGTTGTCCAGTTTCATCGGTAGAAGATTCATACCCTTTAGTATTATCAGTTATCACACCTTTCCTTATACATATATTGGACATTATAATGTTTTTTCTTGGAAAAAATATCTAGTTTCAAGATCACGTCTGATAAAAGTTACATACCGGGTATTGATGTAGCCGGCCGAATTCCTACCCCTAGGTTGAAATTAAACCGAACTGGTGTCGTATTTGCATTTATATACGCGTCTCTGTAATAATCTCATTATTATTCATGAGCTGGTCGCATGATTAGATTAGATAGGAAATTCGGTAGTAGTGATAATGTTTTGTATTTTCATTTACAATGTCTGAAGCTCTATTTCTGAATGGCTTGCCACCTACAAAGCGATTGATTGGACTATTTTATATGACATTCAAATATTCGTAATTCTGAATCGCTTAACCCAGCGAGCTGTAGAGCAGGGGTCCTCCAGTAAATGAACAGCACCGGTCGAAAACGTATGATCGTTGGCACGAGTGAAAAAAAAATCATCATCATAAAATCCCATCCCATTCACTGCGGGACAGGGAGCTCCCTACAGAACTCCAGCAAAAACGGCTGGCGACCGCTGTTGTTAAAACAATACTGTTTCTTAAATTATTAGAAAACTAGACATTTTTGAACTTTTTGCTTCTTCAACACCATTATTGTCTTTGATTTTCAACACAACTTTATGCTGTTGACTTCTTAATGTTATAATACCATATATTTTCAAGTTCATTAACTTAATAAAATAAATACTTATGGTTTTAGTAAGATTGGAGTCATTTAATGGAGTTTCTTTACTAGATTTAGTACTTGTTTCTTTTTTTACAAAATGCTTAATATCTCTTGATTTACAAGGAATATGCAACACTGGAAACTAAACGAAACTTGAAGCAGTGAGTGATGACGATGAGAATGCGATCTAAAGAGCTCGTGGCCGAGTGGTAGTTGCACTTTCTTTCAATTTTGATCGTCAGGTCTTGGAGGAGTGACCGCTAATGGCATAACAATAAGAGTGTTTCTGTGCTTCGGAAGGCAAGTTAAGATTTTAATATTAGCTACTGCCAAAAGCTAGTAGTCGTTCGTATGAAAACTCTGAAAGCTAGATTGGCTACTAACATGCCAAAGCCAAATCTAGGGCTGGGTCTAGTTTGTCCTCTGGGTTGCGCAAGTCAGATGAAGTCGCTCTGTGTAAAAACCAGTGTCCTTTTCCAATCCCCTAGGTTAGGTAGCCGTTCCCGTAAAAACCTTTGGTAAAAACGGCATAAGGTTGAGGCAATGATGGTTGAGTCTAAAATTGCTTTGGTTGGTTGTAACTAAAATTGCTATGCTCTAATCGAGCTTATAGTAAAGGAGCTACAAACAAACTAATATCTTGTAACACCACTGTAATTGGGCAATAAATAATTTCAGTCCATTCCATTTCATTTAATTTGAGAAACACCTGAATTAACCTCACTTTTAAGCTTTTATTTTACAGTGCTGCGAGCGAGATAGCGAATGTTCGTCGGGAGCGGTCTCAGAACAAAAACCTCCTTGCTTCAAATTTCTTTGGGAGCGGTATTATGCCGCCATTTCAATCATGCGTCGCTATTTTTCCTGCGAATATTTTGAATCTAGAAAATTATCAATTAATTTGATTTTACAAAAAAAATATTACTAACGAGTGAAATGTGACGCCTAAATATTCGTTCGTAGTTCTTGAGTTATTTGAATACTTTGGAAAAGCACAGGACGTGTTACTTGTTGAGCATCCGAAGACCGACTAAATCAAGGTGAGTGCGCGCACTCTTGATCGGCTTTCAAACGATGTTCCTTATGGCCCGTCCATAACTCTTTATATTGGTCGAAGATTCAAAGCATAAGTGAATATAGCACTGATATACCTACTTTTAATTTGGAACTTTAAGTTACAAACCAAGCTTTAAGTTGCAAAATTAAAGCATACTTTATCATTGAGAGTAAAACTGACACTTAATTAATCAAAGTACCGTCCTAAGCTTCGGCTTAGGCCATTAGGAAAATTGATTTCTTAAATACTTAGGTCTTTTTAGGGTTCCGTACCTCAAAAGAAAAAACGGAACCCTTATAGGATCACTTTGTTGTCCGTCTGTCTGTCTGTCTGTCTGTCAAGACCCTTTATCTCACGAACGGGTAAAGGTATCAGGTTGAAATTAATACCATATATTAGGATTCATGAACCACACAAGATCTGAAAATTTAAATTTTTTACAATGACGCAATCAAAAGATATGGCATTTTATGTCCTCATCTCCATACATTTATTCAAAAATGCAAAACCTACAGGGTACTTCCCGTTGACCTAAAATTATGAAATTTGGCAAGAAGCTAGGTCTCACAGTACAAATAATGGGAAATGTCTGAAACCATTAAATATTACAACTTGTCTCACAACTAATGGTAACCAATTGTGGTGAGCTCCCGTTTCAAGAACATTCATATAAGAGAGGGGTCAAGTTGGATGGTCGCTGAGGCGATTTTTGTTTTAGTTCTATTTAAAAACGGGAACACTTACAAACTTGAAAATTGGTATGTTTATAGTGCATAAGCTATAAAATAACATCAAATAATAAAATTTGGCCAAGCGCGTTTCGGACTCAAACAATCTAGCACATTAACTTACTGAAATTTCAACTGATACATTTATGATTATGTGGTGGTACGGAACCCTCGGTGCGCGAGTCCGACTCGCACTTGGCCGGTTTTTTTTAAAGTTCGGTACCCAAACCCCAAGCTATCCGTCTATTTGTTCTACCTTTATAGGGTGCAAAGTACCGAAAACTTAAAGAGCTTACTCAGTAGCCAAAACTGAACAAGTCTCCTACGAAATAGGGTAAAAGAAACGTCTTTTCCATACAAGCTGCCTGCTGGCCTGGTAATTTTGTATAGAGAGGTAATTTTTAGGGTTCTGTAGTCAACATGGAACTGTCCGTCTGTCCGCGGCTTAGCTAAGAGACCTATACAGTACTAGAAAGCTGAAATTTTGTATGGATGTGTGGTGTCCAGTGTCTTCCAATGGGATCGTATTAGGATTAGTAATCCAGTCATCATCATCATATCGTGTGGGTTGCAAGGTCGATGACCGACCTCACAAACCCTGGTGTCAGAGTTGTTGAGCCGCCAAAGGCCTCTGACATGGCTCATTAACGACTACATCCGTAGATAGTAGTCGGGACCAACGGCTTTACGTGCCTTCCGAAGCACGGAATCATCTAACTTTTCGGACAATCAGGTGATTCATCCTGCAATGTCCTAACCAAACTGGGGAGGTCGCACAAAGAGATTTTTGTTTGACAGTGTCCCCACCGGGAATCGAACCCAGAACCTCCGGATCGAGAGCCGAGCGCTCTAACCACTACACCACGGAGGCTGTTAAAGTAATCCAGTAAAAACACAATTGTTTACAAGGCCGTCGCACGCACTGTCCGCTCCTCACGACCGTCCGTCGACTAGTGGCGCCACGGTGCGTGCGGCTAATTTAATTAGTACTTTACAGGATGTATATTTCATCCACGTATGTGTGAAAAAAATTACTATGTTCCATCGGGGCTTTTACTTTATAACATCAAATTGAAAGCGTGTTGCTGTAAATATCTGGAAACTTCTTGTCAAGCCAGTGTTCTTCTAAAGAGTTTTATGACAATTTGCAGTGAGCCGTTGCTTAATTTTCTTACTTAGACAAATATCAATTAGTCCACGAAAACTTCCTCCTAAAAACCAAGATAAACAAATTTCCATTTATAGATTTCTGTATCTAGTTTAGTTCTGCTGTTTACTTAGGACTAAATTGATCGAATATCAAATCAGAAATTCACTGACTCCTAGGAAGCTAAAATTTGATTCTGATAAAATATTTACTCAAGGAGATTTGAAATTCGGTAATGTAATCCGCAGATGAAAATTATATCCTCGGACAGGGTGTAATAGACAAGCAAAGGGAGATAACATTGTATTATTTATTAGCTTCTGCCCGTGACTATCTCCACATAGATTCTCTGATTGTAAATGATACCTACTTAACCACGGAATACATACAGTTGCGTCAAGTACATTAAGATACAAGTGCGCTATTTTGTTGATTTAGCTCGAGGCACGAAATTTGCAGCCCGAACCGCAGGCCAGGTCGTTATGGAGCCTAGAGTGTAATGACCAAAGCGCTTCTTACGACCTTTTTCAACACATTTGTGAATAAAAACAAGTAAAAGTTGCTTACCTCTTTTACAAAGAAAAATTTGTAGACAACTAGCTACGTATTTTTCCTTGGATTTCTACGTATACCAGATTTTCCAGACTTGTGTTTCGTGCCTTAGTATTTTCTACGTTGTGGAACTCCATTATTTACATTTTTTATTTGTAGGAGTCGATTTACAATAAACACAATGTTAACATCACAAATATTTGTAAAAATGGCGCGTGCTGTTTTAGCGGACACAGATTATACACACACACACACATCACATGAGCGCGCAGGAGGCATTGACTAAACTGCCAAACAGCCTAGTTAAATTATTTGAAATAGGATATTTTGTTACTTAAAACACGAATTTGTTGTTACTAAGTTGATAATTATTACGAGTATAAATATTTTCATGAGGTGAATGTTTATTGATCATATCATAGAACAAAATTTATTTATTCATGAAAATATTATGAATTTTATAGATCTAAAAACACCTTGCTCTTTGCCAAAAAAATAATATACTAGTGCGGTAATATAATGGAAAAAGCATGCGTGTTTAATAAGCTTCATTAAGTAAGAGCAAATAGAGCTGTTTAATGGTAGATTAGTAGCCAAGGGCTGTAAGGCACCAATCGCAGCCCGAGATATTTAGGCGCACGAGCGCAGCGAGGGCGCCTATAGTTCGAGGGTGCAATTGATGCTTACACCCGAGCTACGAGTAACTACTCTGCTTTACATCTCGATTGTGAGGTAAGTAGGTCCTTATTACCACCAAATTGCAGGTGACCAATTAGCGCTGTAAGGTAATAATGTAGCTAGAAAAGCCCTAGGGCGGTAAGTAATTAAAACGCCCGCCGCCCTGCTGCTGGAGGCGGCCATCAAGGCGGACGTTACAATTACTTACCGCCCTAGGGCTTTTCACATACAAGCTAATTTAAGACTGGAATTTAAACTATATTAATCAACAACCCAAAAGGTCGAAGTCGGTCAAACTAATCAAACAGGCGATAGTGACTAAGTAAAGCTAAGTTATCTAACTTCTGGTGACCGTCAGTGTTTGTTTCCTGAAGTATGCCGAGTTCGAGTTTAGTAGGAATTTCTAGTTCATTAAGTATCTCTGGTGTTAGATTATTCTACTAATGCTGGCTTTAGAGCTTTACAGCCAATTGGACAAAACCTTTTTAAACTTTAAGCGACCTTGCAACTCCTTTACAACTATTTTTGTCACTTTCTTTGGCAACAAAACAGAAATCATCAGCAAGAGACTTAAAGGAGCTTTAACTTTAAAGACTCTTTGTGCACAATTACAAATATATATACAAATATTGCTCGTTTAATAGTAAAGGATAATCTGAACATAATCGCCAAACTACCTTTGTCCTCAAGCGAAACGCCAAACTAAAGGGTGTCGAGCGGGAAATTTTCAAGTTTGAAATTTAATAAATAAATATTTTACTTTAATTATTCATACAGTTTACATTTTACAAAATTGTAACTCATTTTTTATTTTGCCATATTAAACAATCAGGTTGCGGATTTAAATTTTTATTTAAACAATATAGTCTAAATGATGCCCATTTTTTCCTAGGCACTCTTGCAGCCGGACCCTAAGATTTGGCCAGTTTAACCGCGGAAAGAAATGGCGCACCATACCTTGATTTTAGAGCAATGCAAACGCTTTTAATGGGATTCTTGAGGGTTGCTCAGGCACCAATAATGCATGCTCTGCTTGTTTACTTAGCCATGGATATAAAAATGTGCTTTATCACTAAACGGTATGTTGCCAAGCGTTCGTGCTGTTTGAAAAAGCAGAGCATAATTTTATTTTGTGATATTTTCTCGAAAAGGATTGTCATTCTCACGATTTGCTTTTTAAGTAAGAGCATCTTAATTTTTTTCTTCAAAATAACGTGCACTGCTGATTTTTTATTCCTTTATCTTCAGCGCTTTTGTACACGTAGATTTTGCATGATTTGGTGTCGAACTTGAGCCACATGTTCCGGTGTTGCTGCTGATGTTGATGGACCCGGAGGAGTTCTGTTCACCACTGTCCCTTGTTGTCTAAGCCTTTGCATCCACGACCAGATAAGTTGCATTCGCGGGCCGTCACTAGTCTGCGAATATTGAACTGCGGGCAAAAATTGCGTCGCGCACGAGCCAACGATTCGCGTGTTTTCAATATTGCTCATTGGTAAATGCGCGATGTGCTGCTGACCAGTGAATCATCACAACTAATAAATCCGTTAATCTTATGCATCGAACGATGCCTCCCCCGTTCACTTCAAACCGCTGGTTTTTGAGCAGTCAAAATTCAAAGTAGAAAATTTCCCGCTGGACACCCTATGTTTGTCCTTAAGCCAAACGCCAAACTATCTTTGTTCTCAAGCCATACTACAAACTATCTTTTTCCTCAAGCGAAACTACAAACTATCATAGTCCTCAAGCCAAACGCCAAACTATCTTTGTCCTCAAGCGAAACTACAAACTATCTTAGTCCTCAAGCTAAACTACAAACTATCTTTGTCTTCAAGCCAAACGCCAAACTATCTTTGTCCTCAAGCCAAACGCCAAACTATTTTTGACCTACTACAATTAAACCACTAAGGGTGAGAGTAAGCTGAGACGAAAGTAGCGCCGGGGAAAGCGCGTCTCCCCTCTCGCTTTATTACGAAGAAAACTAAAAGATAGAAATACTATTCTGTGCTACCCTACACCGTCTGCATCTTATAGCCTGACCGCAACCGCTGTACCGCGCCTTAGGTATGCGAGCGGCGAGACGGGGGGACCATCGCTCGTCATAGCTCACGGCGGCAACTAGTTCTTGCTCTTTCCTTTCCACTGCCCCACCTCCCTGCGCATACGTAAAGCGGTTGCGGTCAGACTATACTTCGTACACTTATTTTCTAGTTCTGTTAAAGCGATTTGGGTCAGAGCACTGGAAGTTCGAATGAATAAAAATACATCACCCTTAAGAAGAGCCAGGCTATAAAATATTTGAAGAAGCATTCTAAACACTGAAAACAATTAGTAAGATCCGCCTCAAACTTGGGTTACGTAACGAAAGTTTCGTATAGGCCTAGGATAGTTGGCGTCGTATCGGTGTAAGTTTGACTTAGCTCCCTGCCTAAACGTTTTAGTTGGAAGCGAACAAAAGCAACACGTGTGTGAATTGGAGTGGGTGGATGATTGATTCAAAGAGATTTGAACCTCGCTTAGCGAGGTTCAAATCTCTTTGGATTGATTACTTGAATGGCATTTACAGAGAACGCTTCAAAATATTCTTACTTTATACAAGGTGTAACAACAAGGACGTAAAGGTTATAGAGTGGGTGGGAAAGGTTTAATTTATTTAAATATTATTTAATGTAAATGTTAAGCTCGATGTAAGTTGGCATAACGTAAGCATTGAGACAAACCCAATTAGGGTTTATGTAATGCTTTTTATTCCAAATGTACAAATGACGCCCTGTTAGGGCATAATGATATATTTTTTCAAAATGATATACAGGGTGCAAGGGACAGCCTTCCGAATACTGAAAGGGCATGATCAGTCAATGTAACTGAACAACTTTCCGCGAATAAAACTTTCAGGAAATGAAAAAAAATTCGGCCTCTCCATACAAACTGTCCAATCAAGTTTGCAATTTTGTATGGAGAATCCGATTTTTTTTTTTTTTTTTCTGAAAGTTTTGTTCGCGGAAAGTTGTTCAGTTACGTTGACTGATCATGCCCTTTCAGTATTCGCAAGGCTGTCCCTTACGCCATTTATTGTTATAATGTCAAAATAAAAGTGGCGATCACAAACAGGAAGACGTAGCGTGGGCAGACCGACGATATAGTCAAAATCGCGGGAAGTCGCTGGATGCGAGACAAGCAGGACCGGTCGTCATTGAGATCTTTAGGTGGAGCTATGTCCAGCAGTGGACGTCTTTCGGCTGATATGATTAACAAAAAGAGCGTTGTGAATGTGCCTATGAAACTGAACAACTTTTCTTGGAACGAAACTTTCTCATGGAACGAAAGTCGAAACACGTAAATGAGGTTCAACTTGCCTAAGAAATTTAAACTGAATTTATTGAAAGTAATTATTTTTTTTTGTATTTCGACGCTTCTCCATGGGAAAAGTTGTTTAGTTTCACAGATACTTGCTACCTTTTCCACTTTTTTCACTAGTTTATATATTTTTTTTATTGTTAATGGGCTTACTCTTGACCTCGATCTAGTCTTGAGGACAGAAATGAAAACGACGATGCGACGAGCTTGCCCAAAAGAAGCCTATTCAGTTGCGACTTGAATAGATTCGGGTTACTTGAACTCGGGAACACAGATGTAGGCAGAGAATTCCACTATTTAGCCGTGCGCATAATAAAAGCGCTTTGTGCGAATGTGTGGAATATCATCCAAATGTGGGTGATATCCTGCGGTGCGTCTGGACTCCCGATGTTAGAAGGGGGATGGTGGAATAAGCTCATGGAGCTCTTGAGCACACTCTCTGAAATACAATCTGTAAAAGACCGACAGACATGCAACCTTGCGACGGTGGGCCAGACTGTGATACTTGGTTTTCACGAGCATCTCCTCACCAACGAGTTTCTTGGCTCTGCGATCTATCGAGTCTAGTGCGGCTAGTTGATAAGCTCAGCTGAAAGCTCAGTGATTTCTTTTTAAAGAATTTACCACCTAATTTTTTGGGTTCAGTTGTGACTGGGAGAAGCTGAGCCAGGGTAGTTTACTATTATTTAATCTGTCGCCAGAGGTAGTTGTTACTGGGAGCAGTTGCTACTAACCCATTTTAAAATATCCAATTCAAAAGGTCGGTTGTGCAACCGCTTCAGTTGGGAAGCCGTTTTTTTAATACAAAAGCGTTACAAAAAGTTCTTGCTTTTCTTAAGGAGAACACTAGGCTTCGAGGCTAAATTAATATGAATAAAGAGGATCAAAATTAGCGTCGTATTTTCGGAACGTATTTTAAGCCACCCACTCACAAACCTACGTACTTATTTCGCAAATTGAAAAGTTTCGCCGTGGTTTATTTTTGTATAACACACTAACTTTCTTTCATTGCAATCGATTCACTCAAACAGCAGGTACACGAATGCAAACAAAGTATCAAGCGGCGAAGCTAACATACATACATCTCTTTCGCACATCGATATATTTTTGCAACGCCTTTTTTTACACGGAAGTAGCCAAAATTCGTTACTGAAAACCCCATTTGATCAGCGCAGTTGTTTGCGTGTTTTGCAAAGGTCCAAATTTTACGCGACCGAAGTCGAGGGCTTCAGCTAGTATCTAATACCTAAACAAGCAAACAGCTCACTTCCCACCTAAAGTAATTGCCACCGCCCATTTCATCAAACTGTCTTATGCTAGATTTACACAGGGTAAGTAGCTAGAGCCAGTTCTGAGCGGAGGAAAGTCACTGCTGACGAATTACTGCCATCGTGTAAACCCGTTTGAAATGAGTACAGCACTTTCACATCAGCGCTGACTTTTAAATTTCCACGCGAATTTTTTTTACTAAGTCCAGTACCCCGCCAACCACGACAGCGCTGCTGACCGCGTCCAACCGACGAAGTCAGTCGTTGTAGCTTGTACTGACTGCGTTTTACCTTCATTGTAGGGTAACATTGCGTCGATTTTCACGGGGAAATGGCACAAAAATTTAACGGTGGTGAAAAATCTCAATCGTCTTAACGACAAAGTTCTCAAATGTCTTAACAACAAAACAGAACCTCCAGTTTCATTTCTAGCATCGATCCATTGTCTAACTCGAATTCATTTCTTTTTGCCTTTTAACGGCAGATGGGAATTTCTCAACAAATAATTCAGTCCTATTAAATTCTGTCATTTTTGAGAAATATTTTTTCCTCTATGACTAAAGTAACGTGTGGTCACTGTGAAAAAGAAATCACGACAACTGACTGCATGTAAACAGTATGAGACATTTCTTGGCGCCAGCACTAACGCTAGCTACGTAAGTAGCCAGGGTAACCTGAGTATGTTCGGCGTTAAGATGGATATTCTCATGTGCCGGTATTTTTACTGATTCCCTTCATTTTCTTTGCACCAAAAGACTGTAGTAGCACTGCTATTTTACGGGGGTGATAATAATTTCCCTTCGAAATAAGTACGTACATAATAACGTGTAAATAGCAAAAAACAATCATTTATATTCCGTACAGGTTTGGTTTATCTTGTCCCTTCTTTTCCTCATAGCACTTTTACTAAAGTGCCTATATTGTTATTGACAAAGCTGTTGTTGTAAAGGAGCCACGATCACACCTTCCCTAATTCAGAAACTGATTCGGCTTACATTGCTCGTTGAAGTAAGGATATTGCAATTAACATATCCAAGCCTCCCAGCAATGTATGCCGAATTAGTCTTTGAATTCAGTGTGGCTTAAAATAGGTTGCTTTCGCGACTGTATTTTTATCTCGCGCTTCACAGTGTACACTTTGTAATATTGGACGTCGAAACATGTTATTAAATGTTCAATTTTGTTACCACTTTCATTCTTGGTTTTGCCCTTATTGCTGGAAATGTCACTTGATATTAAATTCCGTGTCAATGAAATGCAATGCCTTTGAAAGAATTTAATTTTAAATGTTCATCAGGATATCCTTTTCGCTATCAATCTTGCAAATCGCTTTTCTCAAAGGAAAATTAAAATTAAAAATGAGTTGTTTAAGAATAATGAATGAGGTATCTATTAATGTAAGTGTAATCTTTGTTAGGAATGAACAAAATTTATAATGATTTCGGTAATGAAACCAAGAGCGCTAAGAAAACTGCAAGTGGCATTTTCTGTCTGATTTATAAATTATTAATTCATGTTCCATTTGAATCTTTATAATATTGACATACCTACCTACCATTTGAAGAGAGCGAGTTAATTTTCATCATTATCCGACCGTTTTCTATCATGGCGACCGCTGTCATATCCTCCATAGAGGTGTGGCGTTGATGTGCCCTTATGTGACTTACATACCCAATTTTTGCTGTAAACTCACGCGCACAATGAAGGCACGTGAATCTACCGTTTTCATAATTATAAGTTTTGGCCGCTGGTGGTCGCACCTTAAGGGGCTGAAAAGAGCTAAATACACTTACTTCACTTCACTTGAGCAGGTTTTTAACGAAATGTGATAAATATATGGCCGTGAAAAAAATTTATGTGATAATTAAGCATCTTTCCAAGGTTATGGCCAAACACGATTAAATATATTTTGTACGCCGTAAAAGAAATCCAAAGTTATCTCTGCTTTTTTGCTTTTAAACCGTTTTTCTTAAGTACCCATTAATCTATGATGCCAAAACTTTTACACATTATTCAATACATTATGCATAATAATATAGCTATTTGATAATTAATATTATGGGTACAGATTTTGAAAAAAATGCAAAAAAACGTAAAACAGCGCGAATCCACTCCGTACTAGGACACGCATTCTGCCTTTTGTTAGAAATGGAGGTAATTCAGCTCTTATCAGCCCCTTAAGATCGTCGCGCTTAGTTTCGAGGTCTAATAAGCGAGCACTGCTTTTCAAAATCGTCGGTCTTAGTTTTGACCAAGCAAGTACCTCCATTCTGATCTTTGCACCGCCAGATTCTCCCATTGCGATGGATCTAGAGAGAGTTTAGTTTACCATATATTTGGAGTCGTAAAAAAACAGTACAAGAAATTATCTGCAGCACAGCCTAAATGTGGAGTCTCTTATAGAGATATAGCAAAACAGACACCACGCCTTATTCTCATTTAAATAACTAGTCTGTAATTATTCCTAAACTGAATTAAGGATATTATTATGCTAAATAAAGGCCGAGTCAAAAGTACCCTTAGGGTGACTTTCTACTAGTGTTGCCGAACTATGGATAGTTGACCTTGAAAATCAGTTACAATATCGATAGATCTATCGATAGTATTGCAAATTAAAATAGTATCGATACTATCGATAGTTTAAATTGAGAAATACTATTGATGAAAAGCAATACTATAGATGGTATCGATAATATTAGCCAGCAATAGTACTATTATTTTATCTGTGGTAATAGCTATTTTGACCAACTATCGACAGTATAGATAATATCGATAGTGTTAAACTATCAATAGTATCCAATCGTTCAATAATATTGGTTGTGGTTTGAAATAACGTTTGACTCAAGCACAAAACTAGATTAGCTACAATAACTTACACTTGAAATTTTTATGAAGAAAATTAATTAAATAAAAGAAAATTAAATAAATGAACTTAAATATCGTCTGCTTACATAGCATGCAAATTACAACAAATACTATTGAATGAATGGCTACTTGTTTTATGGTTTATAACCATTCAATGCAATAGTATCGATACTATCGATAGTTTTTAGGCTATTGCTATGTAATACTATCGATACGACCGATAGTATTGCTGCTTATCAATAGTAATACATAATCCGAACTATCGATATTATCAATATTTTGAGCTATTGCGGCTATCGATAAACTATGGATAGTGGACTATCGATCTGCAACACTACTTTCCACCAGCTAGTTTATAGTATAGTCTATTGGTTGTAATTTTCCAGGTTAGCTCAAAAAAAGAATATCAAAATGTTCTATTCATTGTAGGATATAAAAAATCTCTTTTATTGAAGTCAGTTACATTTACCTCGCTTCACAAACAAAGTGGCGCCATGTGGGATAAAAAAGAAGCGACGATAAAAAACCGATGCGCTCTTTTATTAGGGCAAAACTCTTAGCTACCTGGCACAGCTTATAGAGAAAGGTCGGGCCTGTACAGTCAACGACAGGTCAAGCTTGACACTCGCAGTGCGACTCTAGCACGTACGTCTATTGAAATAAGAACGGTACAAAGTCCAATGTGCTAAGCTTGACGTAAAATAGAGACTTGAGAGTAAAATAATCCAGACTTGAGAGTAAAATAATACAGATTTGAGAGTAAAATAATCCACACTTGAGAGTAAAATCATAGCCACCATCATAGCCATTAATATTAAAATTCAATAAGAATTGTGTATTAGAATAGCCCGTATACCTACTGCTTTCCGGTAAAAAATAAATAAATATCTGTTTTTTGCCTTGTCAGCTCGATCTTATTTGTCTTAGTTAGGTATTTATGTATTTATTGATTGTAATTACTTTAGTATTAAATTTATTTTATAATATTTTTATATATATAAGCTAACGCTTGATAAGCTAGCAGTAACAAACTACACATATTGTACATTTTCAAATAATTATAAAATTTTAAGTGGTTACCGATTTCCGCGTTCCCGTCGGCTCTAGCTGAAAATCAGCGATTTTCTTAATAGTAAATATTGCGCTGAGCTATAGCCGTTTTGCTCTGCTACATGCACACAAATTCACATCTGTTTTTTCGGGTTTTTTGTTACCTTTTTAACCGACTTAGAAACGGAGGAGGTTCTCTATTTGACTGTGTGTTTGTTTCTATTTCATTTTAATTCCCTAGATTTTAAGTACCTTTTTGTTAAGCAGAGCAAAAAAAGATAACCATCTATCCATCTATCCATCTATCCATCTATCCATCTATCCATCTATCCATCTATCCATCTATCCATCTATCCATCTATCCATCTATCCATCTATCCATCTATCCATCTATCCATCTATCCATCTATCCATCTATCCATCTATCCATCTATCCATCTATCCATCTATCCATCTATCCATCTATCCATCTATCCATCTATCCATCTATCCATCTATCCATCTATCCATCTATCCATCTATCCATCTATCCATCTATCCATCTATCCGTCTATCCGTCTATCCGTCTATCCGTCTATCCGTCTATCCGTCTATCCGTCTATCCGTCTATCCGTCTATCCGTCTATCCGTCTATCCGTCTATCCTTCTATCCGTCTATCCGTCTATCCTTCTATCCGTCTATCCGTCTATCCGTCTATCCGTCTATCCGTCTATCCGTCTATGCGTCTATGCGTCTATGCGTCTATGCGTCTATGCGTCTATGCGTCTATGCGTCTATGCGTCTATGCGTCTATGCGTCTGTCCGTCCGTCCGTCCGTCCGTCCGTCCGTCCGTCCGTCCGTCCGTCCGTCCGTCCGTCCGTCCGTCCGTCCGTCCGTCCGTCCGTCCGTCCGTCCGTCCGTCCGTCCGTCCGTCCGTCCGTCCGTCCATCCATCCATCCATCCATCCATCCATCCATCCATCCATCCATCCATCCATCCATCCATCCATCCATCCATCCATCCATCCATCCATCCATCCATCCATCCATCCATCCATCCATCCATCCATCCATCCATCCATCCATCCATCCATCCATCCATCCATCCATCCATCCATCCATCCATCCATCCATCCATCCATCCATCCATCCATCCATCCATCCATCCATCCATCCATCCATCCATCCATCCATCCATCCATCCATCCATCCATCCATCCATCCATCCATCCATCCATCCATCCATCCATCCATCCATCCATCCATCCATCCATCCATCCATCCATCCATCCATCCATCCATCCATCCATCCATCCATCCATCCATCCATCCATCCATCCATCCATCCATCCATCCATCCATCCATCCATCCATCCATCCATCCATCCATCCATCCATCCATCCATCCATCCATCCATCCATCCATCTATCTATCTATCTATCAGCATGAGATATCCGCCAACCCTATGAGAGAAAGAGGCGTACGTGATGTATCATTATGACATCCCATGAAACGTCCACTACAAGATAGGGAACTCCCTCCGAAATTCCAGCTTTTGCTGAAACAATATGGAAGGGAAGTACCAAAGTCACCACGCTTGTTAGCGTTACGGCTGGCACCAAGGACCGCGATTGTTGGCGACCGCAGAATGTAAGATGATACGATACACACAAGGATGCTGCTGCCCATCCTCTGGTTCATTTACCCTTAATTGCCTCTTACGACACCACCAGAGATGGGTTGGTACTATTCTTTGCCAGCACCACACGGGGCCTCAAATTTTGAAGAAAAACTTTTTAATCAATTCAAAACACTCTTGCGTTCAAATCAAGTCAGCGTTTAGCTAAAGTATGGAGAAAGGTTAAATTGTGGGTTAAGTTCATTTGACTTTTAAATGCGGTCCTTGCGAGTTGCAACTGGGAAGACGGTTTCCACTTCCTCGGTACGATATCGTCAAGATTCCGTTGTATACCGACAAGGTTAAAAATCTTGGTGTCATTTTTGACAATAACCTTTCGTGGAAGCCCCAAGTGTCTGAGGTCAGCAGGAAGATGTTTGCCACGTACAACTCACTTAAACGTCTCAGAAATTTGCTACCGACAAAAACTAAGGTCTCCTTGGCCCACTCTCTTCTCCTTCCTTTGCTAGATTACGCAGACGTCTGCTATCCTGATATTACAGTGGAACAGCTTAGTAAACTTGAACGTCTGCAGAATCTGTGTATAAGGTTCATCTTTGGTCTGCGGAAATTTGATCATGTCTCTGACTATCGCACTCAACTTCAATGGCTACCTATTCGTCAACGAAGGAACTGTCACATTCTCTCTCTCCTATACACTATCCTCTCCAACCCTTACTCCCCTCCTTACCTAAGAAACCTGTTCAGCTTCCGGTCCTCGTCTCTTAACCTTCGATCCGGCAACAACCTCTCCCTTGACATTCCTTCCAACTCCACAGATTTCTATTCCAAATCCTTTACTGTACAAGCTATCTCTCTTTGGAACAACCTCCCCGAGTCAATCAGGCGGGCTCCGTCATTGGACAGTTTCAAAGCACGCGTCAAATTCTGTTTCTTCCTAATATATAAGTATTGTATTATTTCCTCTCTTTTATAGTAATATTATGATATATATTAGTCTATACATATTATAAGATATATATTAAGTTTATTTATTTTAATAGTATCTGTGTATTATGATGTAATTTATTTAAGTATTTTATGTACATTGTACATGGTGTATTTTTATGTAGGATTATTATAAGTAGCCACCAACCCGCGTCGCATTATCCACCCTACGCCCATTTCAACACCTAAAGGTTGCCTGGAAGAGATTGCTAATTTAGCAATAAGGCCGCCTTTTGTACTACTCTGTTCTTTTTCTGTATATTTCTGTAACTATTTCTTGTATTTCTTGGTGTGCAATAAAGTATATTTGTATTGTATTGTATTGTATACCGATACTACAGAGTAAAATTAAAAACACTTTTAGGGGCGATTTTGTCACTGATATGGTCATTTTGCGTATAGTCAGATCGAATTTTCAAGCTTAGATTGTTTTTTCCTATACAATACATACACCGCACTTATCGAAAGTAAGGAAAAATTGTGAAAGAAATATTTTTCACCTCCAAAGCTCGGAAACATTTGTTTTGTCGGTTAAATTCTGCGGCCAAAAGCGATTTTTGGCCCCTAGCGGGCAAAAGGTTTTTCTGCGGCCAAAAGCGATTTTTGGCCGCTAGCGGGCAAAAGGTTTTTAAAATTCGAACGTGATGCAGTATGGCAGACCTCCACGCTGCGGTACTGGCTGCTTCCTCGCTTTAGTGAGGTGAAAAATTTTGTGTTTCGCTCGGCAGCAAAGTTATTTTGCGTTTCGTGCCTTGAAACCTTCGCTACGCTCAGGATTCTTCTTTTGAACCACTCGCTTCGCTCGTGGTTCAATTCTAGAATCCTTCGCTTGCTCAGGTTTCAATACAAGGCACTCACGCCTAATAACGCTTTTGCTGCCTTATATTATATAAATAACTATTTTTATTCTAATATATTAATTTTCATACTATAGGCACAGAATAAAGTGATAGTATAACTATCATGTAGAACGAACAATCTCCGCCCCTCTTGAAATCTACCCCGAACCCCCGCGCGAGATTTTCGTGGTCCTTCTGAGGGTCTTTTGTACTGAATATGCGAGCCTACGCGACCTTCCAATTTCAAATTCGCGCTCGATGTATGCAGTATCCGGGGTTTCTTTAGGTGGGGACCCGTAAAAGTTATGTGCATTTTGAAATATATCCTGCAGATACGAAGAAAGAAAGAATAGTACCAACCCATCTCTACCAGTGGGTGTCGTAAGAGGCGACTTATGAACCGGAGGATGGGCAGCAGCATCTAATTGGATCTGGATAGTGAAAAACAAAACAACAACCTGAAAAATTCAACTTTTATCTAAACTTCGTTTTTATTCAAGGGAATTTCGTTAAAACTTTTTTAATAATAGGTCTTTACCTATGAAATTGCCGAAATTTTCGTACAGATTAAAGAGATCATAATTCTTATAATTGTAATGCTATTTTTTTCATTTGATTTATATTTGAAAGTTGACTTCAAGGTTATCAATTTACGCATAAAATAAAGTTTTTATTTTTAGTTTGATATATAAAATTAAAGGTTTGAAAATTGTTCGTCTTAAATGTCGTCCGATTTCATCATTAGATTTGTTATATTTTTTTACAGATAATATTTTTCGAAAATTAAATTTAAGCTTCTGCTAGCTTAATGTCTTCCCAATAATGCTTAAAAAAAATTAAAAAAATTGGATTTATAATTCCTAAGAAAAATGCAAAAATGTTAGTAGTGAAAATTGAGTTTACCTAAAATTCGCCATACAAAACGGCAATTTCATAGGTAAAGACCTAATATGTTTTTTATTTAGAAACCAATTCAGTTTATACAAAGCAAGACAAAAAAGCCTTATACTGGCTTCTTTTTTGCGTGTAGGTAGGAAGGTTAACAACCCAACCGACACAAAAATCAAAAGCTACGATCACGCGTAGACATAAAAATAAATTCTAGATTTATTTATCAAGATAATAAAGATATCGAGTGTTACCGTCGGCGTCATTTGACGTCCTCAGCACCCGACCAGCATCAGAGTTTATATTAAAAAGAGTGGACGGTGCGCGGTCACCGCGTGTTCACCACTGTTTTCACTTCTTCAAGCCCCATGTCAAAATTCGCAGGAATCGAAAAAGAAAACTTAGTTATTTACGCGATAAGGCATAATTTCGCATTAATACATTTTTCATGAATTTTCATTTTCCGTGAACTCTATGGAAAATTGACGTAGGGGTCACATGCCAATTTTTTCCTGTATCCTTCGGGATATTTGTGATGTTAAAATGTACTGTATGCCACATAACTTAAATTCTGTTTTTAAAAAACTTTGTTCCGAGGCGAGGCGGTGCTGGTGTGGAGGCGTTTAATGGACGCTGAATCTTATGAAGCAAATTACATCGCTTTATAAACAAAGTGGTACTACACTGAAAAATAAAACCGGTCAAGTGCGAGTCAGACTCGCGCGCCGAGGGTTCCGATATACCTCAAGTATTTTTGGAAGTAATAAAGTACATTTTAGGACCGCAAAACAAAAGTTGTTTGTAAAGGATTTTTGCAGATTTTTAAAAGCCTGTGCAGCTTAGAAAGATGGTTTTATTTTTGCTGTAATATTTGCATAAATATCTATCGACTGTAATTAATTGAAATTTTTCTATTCACAAACTTCGGAGATAAGGGGAGGGGGGGAACGGTATTTTTTTTTTATCATAACTTCAATACTAAGAGTTGTACAAAAATACAAAATATATTTTAGAATGTACAAGTAAAGCCCTTTAATACGAGTATAAATACCCCACTCGA